>OZ012741.1:425050007-425682507 GCA_963859935.3 Lathyrus sativus
TTTGGATTTGACTCCTGCTCGGAGGAACCATAACCATGCTCTGCATATATCTTTATAGTGTAGAGGATCTCTAATGTCTTGGTTGATATGGGATCATCCCTCAATGTGCTTCCGAAGAAGGCATTGATGGAGTTGGACATTCAGGGTTTGTTATGCACGCCAAGTGATTTGGTCGTGAGGGTTTTTGATGGATCTAAGAGATCAGTGTTTGGAGAAATCACACTGCCTATTCAGATAGGGCCATAGATCTTTGATGCAACTTTCTATATTATGGATATCCAGCCATCATACAGCTGTTTGCTTGGTCGACCTTGGATACATGTTGTTGGGGCAGTTACCTCAACGTTGCATCAAAAGCTGAAATATATGGTGGAAGGGAAGATAGTCACAGTATGTGGTGAAGAGGACATTATGGTTAGCCATTTTTCGTCCTTCAAGTACGTGGAAGTGGATGGTGAGATCCACGAAACGCTCTGCCAGGCATTCGAAATAGTTCAGATTCAGGGGAAGTCTCCTGTAGAAGCCAAAGGCCCAGAGGTTTCAATGTCATCGCTCAGGGAAGCCCGTGCTATCGTAGAATTTGGCTCGTCTCAGAAGTGGGCCAACTTCTGGATGTTCCTGTCAAGCAGGACAAGTTCGGCCTGGGATACAAACCCTTCAGTTCTTCTCAAATTCCAAGATACAGGGGACATGTGCAATTCACCAGCAGTGGTGTGATATTCAATAGGATCAATGTCGTTGAAGACGATGAAGATGATAGTGACTGCGACATGGATGTCTGGCTCCGTCCATGTACTCCGGGCCAGAAGTTGTGCAACTGGACTACCGAAGAAGTCATCCATGTTATTGTTGCAGAGTAATGTTCATTGTTTTGATTATGTTCAGTCCTGCAACATAGTGACCCATTTGTGGGGCCTTGTTATTTTCAATTTATCATTAAATAAAAGACGTTTCGCATTCAAATATTGTGATCCCTGTTTTTCTTGTTTTTGTTTTGCATTTATATTAAACAGAAAAATGGCAATGTGTTTTGTATGTTGCATCGCATAATACACATAACATCCTCATGCAGGTCTTTTCTATCAGATGCCATCGATTCAGGTTCGGCTATGACTTTGTATGACTTTGATAATCCCATTTATCAAGCTGAAGATGAGACTAACGAAGACTGTGAACTGCCCGAAGAGTTAGCCAGACTTCTCAAACAGGAGGAAAGGGTCATTGTGCCTCATCAGGAGGATATTGAGATTATCAATCTGGGCACCGAGGATGACAAGAAAGAGGTTAAAGGGGGGCTGCATTGGAAGACATTGTCAAGAGAAGATTGGTTGAAATGCTCTGTGAGTATAAGGATATCTTCGCTTGGTCTTACCAAGATATGCCTAGGCTGGATACAGATATTGTGGTACACCGGTTACCTCTCAGAGAAGAATGCTCGCCAGTCAAGCAAAAGTTGAGACGGACAAGGCCTGACATGGCAGTCAAGATCAAAGAAGAAGTTCAGAAGCAGCTAAATGCTGGTTTTCTTGCTGTCATAAATTACCCTCCGTGGGTCGCTAATATTGTTCTTATGCCTAAGAAGGAGGGAAAGGTCAGGATGTGCGTTGATTATAGAGATCTGAATAAAGCGAGCCCGAAAGACGATTTCCCGCTCCCCTATATCGATGTGTTGGTTGATAACATCGCTCAGTATTCTGTGTTTTCATTCATGGATGGCTTCTCTGGGTATAACCAAATCAAGATGGCCCCAGAAGACATGGAGAAAACTACTTTCATCACACCGTGGGGGACTTGTTGCTATAAGGTGATGCCCTTTGTATTAAAAATGCAGGGGCAACTTATTAGCGGGCGATGGTCACTTTGTTTCATGATATGATTCATCATGAGGTGGAAGTCTATGTTGATGACATGATAGCAAAGTCACATATGGAGGCAGGACATCCGGTCGATCTTCTGAAATTGTTTGAAAGGTTGAGGAAGTTCAAGCTGAGGCTGAATCCTAACAAGTGCACCTTCGGGGTGAGATCTGGAAAGTTATTGGGTTTCATTGTCAGTGAAAAGGGTATTGAGGTAGATCCTACCAAAATAAAAGCTATACAAGAAATGCCTGAGCCGAGAACGGAAAAAGAGGTTTGTGGTTTCCTGGGGAGATTAAACTACATTGCAAGGTTTATATCTCATCTTACAGCCACTTGTGAACCAATATTCAAATTGCTGAGAAAAGATCAAACGGACAGGTGGAATGATAATTGCTAGAAAGCATTCGAAAGAATAAAAGAATATCTGCAGGAACCTCCAATACTCATGCCTCCAATTGCAAGGAGACCACTGATCATGTATCTTACAGTTCTTGAGAATTCAATGGGATGTGTGCTCGGTCAACAGGACGAGTCAGGTAGAAAAGAGCATGACATCTACTACCTGAGCAAGAAATTCACTGATTGTGAGTCGAGATACTCGATGCTGGAAAAAACATGTTGTGCACTCGCTTGGGCTGCTAACCGTTTGAGACAGTACATGTTAAACCAAAAAACCCTATTGATTTTGAAGATGGACCCGATCAAATATGTCTTTGAAAAACAAGCACTCTCCGGAAGGATTGCCCGATGGAAAATGGTGTTAACAGAGTATGATATTCAGTACGTTTCCTAGAAAGCCATTAAGGGAAGCATTCTGTCAGAATATCTAATGGAACAGCCGATTGAGGATTATTAGCCGATGAAGTTTGATTTTCCAGATGAAGACGTCATGTTTCTGAGGATGAAAGACTATAATGAGCCTTTACCTGACGAGGGTCCTGAGAGAGAATCTCAGTGGAAATTGGTTTTCGACGGAGCAGTTAATTCATATGGTAATGGAATCGGTGTGATCATTATTACTCCTCACAGTTCTCATATACCGTTCACCTCCCGATTGATATTCGCCTGCGCCAATAATGAAGCCGAGTATGAAGCTTGCATTATGGGTTTAGAAGAGGTCGTTGATATGAGGATTAAGAATCTAGATGTATACGGTGACTCAGCGTTGGTCGTTAACCAAGTCAAAGGAGAATAGGAAACTCGTCAGGCCAACATGGTTCCTTATAGAGATTATGCAAGGAGACTGTTGCCTTTCTTCGATAGAGTATAGTTCCATCAGATGGCGGATACCTTGGCCACGCTAGCTTCGATGTACAAAGTGAATTTCTGGAATGAAACTCCTGCTATCACCATCATGCGTCTTGATAGACCTGCTTTTGTGTTTGCCGTTGAGAAAGCATCTGATGGAAAGCCTTGGTATTTCAATATCAAGCATTTTTTCAAGACTCAGGAGTACCCATCTGGGGCATCCAACAAGGATAAAAAGATTCTGAGGAGGTTAGCTGGAAATTTTTATCTGAACAAGGACAATGTGCTCTACAGGAGAAATTTCGACATGGTCTTGCTGTGTTGTGTTGATGAACTTGAAGCAAACTTGTTGATGGAGGAAGTCCACGAGGGTTCTTTTGGTACTCATGCCAGTGGACATGCAATGGCTAGAAAATTGTTGAGAGCTGGGTATTATTGGATGACTATGGAATCCGATTGTTTCAAATACACCCGAAAGTGCCATAAATGCCAGATTTATGCGGATAACGTGCATGTGCCACCGGCTCCTCTGAATGTGTTGACGTCTCCTTGGCATTTTGCCATGTGGGGAATCGATGTGATTGGAAAGATTGAGCCGACTGCTTCTAATGGACATCGCTTCATTCTGGTCGCGATTGATTACTTTACGAAATGGGTAGAAGCAGCGTCCTTTGCCAATGTCACGAAGCAGGTGGTCGCCCGATTCATAAAGAAGGACATAATTTGTCGTTATGGAATTCCAGAGAGAATCATTACCGATAATGGTTCAAATTTGAATAACAAAATGATGAAGGAGCTGTGTCAGAGTTTCAAGATTGAACATCACAATTCTTCTCCATATCGTCCGAGGATGAATGGCGTTGTTGAAGCAGCTAATAAGAATATCAAGAAGATTGTGCAGGAGATGGTTGTGACCTATAAAGACTGGCACGAGATGTTTCCTTTTGCTCTTCACGGTTATCGTACTTCGGTGCGTACGTCAACTGGGGCAACTCCTTTCTCACTGGTGTATGGTACGGAAGCAGTCCTGCCATTAGAAGTTGAGATTCCTTCTTTAAGGGTATTATCGGATGTAAAGCTGGATGAAACTGAATGGGTGCGAACCAGGTTGAATCAGCTGAGCTTGATTGACGAAAAAGAGATTGGCAGCTATTGCTCATAGCCGGGTGTACCAGAGTACGATGAAGAAAGCCTTTGATCAGAAAGTGTGTCCTTGGTGCTTCCAGACGGGTGATTTGGTGTTGAAAATAATCCTTCCTCCTCAGACGGATCATAGGGGAAAATGGACTCCTAATTATGAAGGGCCGTATGAGGTAAGAAAGGTTTTCTCTGGAGGAGCCTTATTACTATCTATCATGGATGATGAAGATTTTTCGTCCCATGTGAACGCGGACGTGGTTAAAAAATACTTTGCTTAAAGGAGACCCGCTGGACACAAAAAGAAAAGTCCAGGCAAAAATGGGGCATCCCGGCGAACCATAAAAAGAAAAGGTTCGGGCAAAAATTAGGGATAAAAAGAAAAAGAATGAAACTGCAAAGTTAAAAACCTGAAAAGGCAACTTTGGCAAAAATGGGTATCCCTGTGGATTGAAAACCCGAAAGGGCAGTCCAGGAAAAAGTTAGGGATCTAAAAAAGCAAATGATCACGGTCTGCGTTCGATCTGTAAGCTTGTGAGCAGTTATCCCGAAGGAAAGGAATCAGTTCAGTCAGTCTTTTCAAAAGACGAAACATGGGGAACATCGAAGACATACAGGTCATAGCCGAATCGACACATGATGGTTGTCTGTTTCCACATTGCCGACATTTGTATATTGTATTTGTTTTCTTGTTTTTGAGCAATTACCTCTTTTCAAGAATTGCATCTGAATTGTAATTTTCCTATTTACAGGCCTTTCATCAATAAAGTTTTCACTTCAGTCAAAGAGCTTTCTTTTTCTTGTCCATTTTACTGGTTTGTTTGCGAAATGTATGTTATTTTTGTAAACATTGCAGGTAAAAGCAAGAGGTTGTACAGAGCATAACGAAAGCGCTGACCTTGCTTGAGCGGCAAGTACCATGGATGGTAACTGAGGTAAACATTTCACATATAGAACATTTCTGGTGTTTTTCTTTGTTGCAGGTCAACAAGGTTATCTCAGCCGAGTGAGATTTCCCTTATCCTCAACAGTTCAAAATCGCAGCAAATGGAAGTTGTTGTTAGCCGGGTATTTTCAACAGATTAGGTTTGATGCTTCCGGCAGAATGGACTTGTCCCCAACAGATGCAATCAGGCATGAGCAACGAGGATGTTTTCTTCCCCATAGCATAGATTTTGCTTCCCTAGTGAAGTGGTCAGTTTCTCTCCGGCATAGTTGTTTCCGCTCCCTGGTGGAGTCCGATTATCAAGTTTGAAATGTTGTATCTCCAGCAGAACAAAGCTTTGTCTTCGTGAGAAAGTAGGTCCCCAGCAGGGTAGAGTTTGTTCTCAACAGAGCAGGATAGAAGTGATTCCCTCAGCGGCAGGGTGGTTTGTAAACCAGTTTTTCTCCAGCAGAGGCAACGTCGGTAACGCCCTTTCCCAACGGAGTGGGTATTCAGGATTTTCTTTAGCAGAGTCTAGTGCTGATTCCCTCGATGGAGTAAGTGGTGGAACAAAAGTGTGGGATTTCCCTAGTAGAATGGAGTTCCTAATAGGAGTATATGATATTCCTCAACTAGACAGGTTGATACCGGATGTAATCCCAAGCAGAGTGGATTTTCTCCCCAAGCAAGATGGAGTTTTCGGGAATGCCAGTTAGGGCTGATTCCCCGAGCAGAGTAAAGTTCATCTCGGAAGGTGGTCGTATCTCCCCCGCAAGGACGGTTTCCTCGGCAGGAGGGGTTTGATTTGACAGGAGATTGCTTGTGTTCTGGCTGAGCTATTCAATTCCCCAGAAGAGTTGTATTTTGGAGAGCCATCCAGGGAGTTTTCTCAGCAAGATATGAAGTTGATCCCCAGCAGAGTGGATGTTGTTCCAGGAGGCCGTCTAGGGCTTATTTTCCTAGTAAGTCCAGTTTGCTGGCGTGTGCCAACTCTCCCCGACAGGGTTGTTTTGTCCCCGGCGGAGTGGGTGTCTTTTCTCCCTAGCATTTATTTTGCTAGGGTGGTTCTTTTGCATTTGCATTTTGCATTAGCATCCCTCCAAATGCGTAACATTTCCATTTCGTATGGAGCATTACGCCATTTTCAAACATACGCGTGTGAAACATAAGTCGGGTTATCTCTGTCTTTCAGGTGTATTCCCCGGAGAATTGATTTTGTTTGCCTTTGGTATCCAGACCAAGGCAGCTTCTGTTAGCCCGTGTGGTATCCAGACCCCGGCTTGCGATATTCCCCAGCAGTGTCATCGGATTTCAGATGGTTAGGTTGTTTTGGGATTCATTTGGTAGTCAGACCTTGAGGAGTATTTATAATGTATGGCTCTGTCCGTCGAGTGCCCAGACTCCGGTCAGTCCCTAGTTGGTGATGTATTTCTCTTTCCGTCGAGTGCACAGACTCCAGTAAAGACAGTTGTGGTATTCAGACCATGGTAATGTCAAATATGTGTTCTTTGTCCGTTGAGTATGCGGATTCCGGTCAATGTCGTCGAGTATCCAGACTCTGGCATACCTCTGATTGCAGAAGTGTGTTCTGGTGTCATCGAGCATCCAGGCTCTGGCAAACTTCATTGGTTCATTTTGTCCGTGCAGTATTCAGACTCCGGCGGTTTGAGATGGTATTTTAAACTCACATGGTATCCAGACCATGGAAGCTCCCGTTAGCCCGTGTGATATCCAGACCCCGACTTGTGTTATTTCCCACGACAGTGTCGTCAGATGTTGATGGGTGATATCTTGGTAAACTTAGGTTGTATTCAGGCCATAATGAATGTTTCTTCGTCTGTCGATTATCCAGGCTCCGGTTTCTTCGTTGAGCAATCAGGCTCCGGTTATTTCGTCGAGCGTTCAGGCTCCAGTTATTTCGTCGAGCGTCCAGGCTCTGGTTAATTCATTGAGCAATCAGGCTTCGGTTATTTTGTTGATCATTCAGGCTCCGGTCAATCTTCGTTAAGCAGTCAGGATCCGGTTATTTCGTTGAGCACTCAGGCTCCGGCTTCTGCGTCGAGTATTCAGACTCCGGTGAATTTCCAATTCAGGTTGCATTGCTTTCTCCGTTGAGTAATTAGGCTCCGGTCAACTTCTGTCGAGTATCCAGGCTCCGGTAAATCCCCAGTGAAGTTGTCAATTTCGTTGAGTATCCAGGCTCCGGTTGTCGCATTGAGCATCCAGGCTCCAGTTTTCGTTCGTTGAGTGTTCAAACTCCGGTCATTTTCTGATCTGTGAATCCCTCTGTCCGTTGAGTACCCAGACTCCAGTTATTTTTGCTGAGCATTCAGGCTCCAGTTTGCTCTTTGAGTACCCAAACTCCGGCAATTCGTGTATTGATTCACCTTGTTCGTTGTGTGTCTAGACTCCGGTCATTACGTTGAGTATCCAGACTCCGGTCAGTTTCGTTGAATGTTCAGGCTCCGGTAAATCTTGTTGGTTATTCTGTCCATTGAGTGCCCAGGCTCCGGTTCCTTTATTTGTCGAGTATTCAGACTCCAGTCATCACGTTGAGTATTCAGACTCCGGCAAATTTCGTTGATTCATTATGTTCGTTGAATATCCAGATTCTGACAATGTGGTATCCAGACCATGGCACAATTTGTGATAGACGTGTTGATTTTGTTATGAATTTCCCCACAGAGTTACTTGGCTAAGTTTCTCTTTGTCCCAGAACAAAGTTATTTGTTTAAATTTCTTTGGTTTCCCCGCCAGAGTTGCTTGGTTAAGTTTCTCTTCCTCAGCAGAGTATAAAGATGTTTACTAGATTCAGCTACTTCCGGAGATTTCTATCCCCAATCAGAGTTTGCAGTTTATTTCTGCGGGTGGCAAATTTCCGGGTTCTTTGGTATTCAATCATCTTTTATCTTGTTTGTTTGAAAGTCAATGCTCTCATCCCTTCAGGCTCAAGTCGATTGAATAGGGGTAGCTGTTGTACCCCAAAATTTGCCTTTCATTTTTGTACTTGGCTTTTGTTTCTTTGCATTTTGCATTCTACATATCAAAGCATTTGTCTTCGAGGCATGGGATCAAGGTATTCCCGTGGCTCAAGTTCATTTCGGCGCAAAAGACTGAACAACGAACAGCAAGCATCAGAGGCTCGGGCATTTATTTTGTCTGGCGGTCAGGCGGCCGATTTTATTTTTATTTTACAGGAGAAACGGCAGTTCAGAAAGCAGCACTCAGGCTCATATCAAGCATTTTCACAGTGATAACATTCAAAAATGAGATTTAGAAGCTAAGCAGAGCTCAAAACAGCAAAAAATGGGCAAACAGGCAGGTTTCCCTCCAAAAGGCGCCAAATTCAAATTTTTGAAGGTGTTAATCGGTTAACACATATGGTTAACCGACTAACCATTGGAAAATCATCCCAGATTTGAAATTTTAACAGTGTTAACCGGTTAACGCATATGGTTAACCTGTTAACCATAGCTGATTTTGCCCTGTACGTGATTTTGCAAGCCAATTGCACTTGGGGTCCAATTTTGATCACCTTGGAATTTAAATTTTCACCTGGGAAGGATCTAGAACATCTCTAAATTTCAGATTTCCCTCCAAATGCCCACTCCTCATTCCAAACCTTGATTTCCAATCCAAATTCCCAAACCTAGCTTTGGATCCAAACCAAGAGAGTACTTAAGTGATTTACTCCAAACCAAACCATCTAATCTCTCATAATTCCATTTATTTTTCAGAATTCACTCTTGAGCTCTCAATTTTCTCTCAACTTCTCCATTTCCCAAACCCTCACTCAAAGCTCTTCATCATTTGGATTCATTGATTTTTCATTGAAATCAATGGATTCTTGAGCATAAACCTCCATTTATCATCATCATTGGATCAATTTTCACAATCAACTTTCGTGCAAATTGAGATCTGATTTTGGAGCTTGAGTTGGAAGTGGCTATTTGGAGTAATTTGGCTTAAAAGTGTTTGGTCTTCATTCCTCTTGCAAGAATCATTGTGGATCTTGAAGTTTTCCGAATAATCTTGGTTGGATCTGCTCAAATTCAGTTGATCAACATTTACTGAAGCAAATCTCCGCTTTGAAGGTTAGAATTCTTGATCCGATTTAATTTTTGAGCTTATCATGTTAATCTTCATATTCGATTGAATTTTGGTTGATTTTGATCCGTTTGGATTGTCATATTGTTGTGTAATTGTGTATCCATGCTGTTGGATCTCTGTTTTCTATTGTTAATTTCGTGCTTAATTGATAAGTTGATCTTTTGGATCCTTGGATAAGTTGTTTTGGTGCCGGAAGTGATTTTCTGCTGTTGTTTTTGGCTTCTGGTATAGTTTTAATTGGTTAACCATTTCAAACTTTCAAATTTTTTCAAACATTAACAGTGTTAATCGGTTAACGCATATGGTTAACTGATTAACCTGTTCAAAATTCCAAAATTTCCAAACTTTTTAAGGTGTTAACCGGTTAACCCAGGGTGTTAACCGATTAACACTGTGCCAGAATGTCATATTTGTTGTTTTGCTTGCTTGTTTGCATACCGTTTCAATTCGAATCAACATAGATCAGTGTGATGTATTAGGATTGAAATGTTTTGGATATTTGTCACTGTTTGTGGTTGGTTAATCATGATTTTGTTGACATGTATGTTCGCTTTCCACTCATTTGCATGCTTGTGAATGTGGTTTGAAGTGAGCATTTGTTTGCGTGTTTATTTGCTTTCATCTCTTGTTTTTCTCCCCATGTTTGCATCATTTTGCATCGCTGTAGAGGTCGAGACGCGCTTGTGGCGGCGGCTGCCCACACATTTTTCCTCCCTCCCACCATTCTAAATGTGCATTTTCATGATTGCATTCTTTACTTGTGATTGATCCTTCCTTTGTTCTTCTTGTGCTTTTTGACATGATCCCCATAAGATTCCTAGTCTCTCCATTTAGGATGGGAGTAGGAGAGACATTAAGTGTTCAATCCAAGCATGCTAATATTAGGGTAGACGTTCCCCCTTTTTTATCCAAACTTTAGGACCACTTTGCATGACAACGTTAGGGCCGAGTTCCCCTTAGACCTTCCATGCGTCTCTCTTTCTCATCTCAAAACAATTCTAATCCATCTAATAAATGCGATAAACGTTGCGCGCTACGAGCCTTAAGCACATGGGGAATTACGAGTGAGGGGTTTCCTCTCGCTTATCTAGAGTGTTTAGTATACGTCCTTTTTGGGGGAGATACACGACGCATTCGCCTCCATGTCATAGTCTTTAGTGCAACGTGAATAACAAACTGAGTTAATTCACTTCTGTTGCACCCTAATTTTTGACCCCGAGACCCCACCTCTTTCTGCACTTTTTCTTTTGTTATTTGATTTAATATTTAATATTTAGGTTTTTTTGCGACTAACCAGCTCGTGCAAGTGCAGTGGCGTCCAGACTCAATTCAGAGACCTAAGAGTTATGACCGAGTTACAGAGTCAACGCATTTGCGACAGTTCCATTCAACTCTGACCGAACATTGACAAAGATGAGAAATGCTACGTTTACGTTATTCCACAAAGCCGTAGTAATTTACACCGTAGGTTGAGGCATTGATTTGAAAAGTGATTCAAATGCTCGTTATATTGGATAGTACCGTATAAGTACGCTATGGAGGCAAATAAATATAAGCTTAACATTGCTAAACAAAGATGGTTCAAAGGGTCAAATACTATTTACAAGATAATTTGAGTTTACATCAAAGAATTTGACTTAGTACGTGGAAATTGTTCTTTGGGATTATACATTAATGCACCAGAAAACCAATTTCATAAAGACTCGCTGCTATAGTTCCTGGTATTGAGGCCACCAACATGACATAACGCTCTTCGAGCAAGAAGCAGCTTCACTTTCACTCAGTGACGGAAAATCGACTTCACTTCCATGAAGACTTCACTTTCAATCAAGTAGAACACCATGTTACATCCCTAACAGCAAGCAACAACACCAACATTCTCAGCGCAGTCACGACGGAGGCATTTATCAGCCACTGCAGGAAACTCCTCGCCATCTGCGAACAACATCAACGACACATGAGTGTAATGGACAAGAGAAAGCCGACTCGAAGTCGAAGTCACTAGGTGGCTTTGGTTTCAACCATTTCATACAAAACAAGATAGATATGGGTTCACCTCTTCCATGATAAATGTCAGCAGCACTGTCATGTTTGGCGTAAAGCCGTCGCTACCGGGGACGAACCATTCCTAGTACAAGATAACAGCTAAGACAAAAACAGAATGCATGGTTAACGATGTATGTTTCCAAATACCATAAAACTTGGTTCCAACAAAACCACATTAAATTTAGAAACTCATTTACATAGCAGCAACTAAGTTGAGTCACTTTGCTATCCACTGCATGAACATTTACAACATACCATCGCTTGTTGCCTGTTTGGAGTGACCATAACACTTTTCAGCCTCTAAGATCATAGCAGAGACTGTCCAACACATAAGAGCTGCTTTGAGTTGCCCTAGTCCTTGATGAATGCATCTATAATATTCTTGAAGATGGTTTCAGAACCTGAAAGAGAAGGAGAATGAGTTTTCCTTTTGTTGCTATTGGTGTTAGTGGTAATCAATGACAAGTTTTTAAGCGACAGAAGAGCGGTACCTTAGACGTTGAATCACGGTCTGAGTTGCTCAACAAATACACACCACAGCCACATGCAGAACCCAACTTCACGACAGATGCATACGCGAATGGTCTATCTAACGCACCAATAACCGTGCGGCCAAAAGTGTTGAAACATAAGCAAAGATTGTTAAATGCCCCTTATTAACGTACTACTCCTTCTGCTCCCAAGTCCAGCCGAAGTCGTTCCCAGTTGAGGTTGCGTACAAGCTACAAAAGAAACATAATAAAACCGTCACGAAATAATCAGCATATGACAATCACAAGGATTTCACAGCAAATGGTAGATAGGTGCATTCTATAACATGATAAATCGCGGTCAACAGAACCAATTATTTGGTACCAACAGTGAAAGTTGGCTGTCATCACACGAAGGGACTAGTTCGGGACAATCATTGCGGCAAACAAGCACAGCTGTCTCCTGGATGCTGACTTACAGCTTAATGTTTCATATGAAGATATTAGTCTCTACTTTTTCGAAGATGTTTCAATGCTACACGAGGTTATCATTGACGGAGTAGGATATCAGCATCAACAATAGCAGCACATAAGTATTTCAACATCTGCAAGCATATCATCTACGAGCATCGGTAAGACAGTCACGACCAAAGGATACGAATAATCAGAACAATCAGGCAATGTTTGAATTGAAAAAGAAATGTCATTAATTGTAACGACTAATAAGTCAGCAGGACCACCTATCAAACATACATCAATAGTTGGGAAATAATACCACTGAGTTACAGCCGCAGCAGGTCCTTGGACCTCAATCTGCCAATTCAAGCATCCAGACAAGCCAGCACTCTGCACACATGCTACCGCAATCGAAGGCTCCAATTTAGTTACCATCTCAGAGCTAGCATCACGATGCACTTTCATCAACAGAAAAACATATGATTCACACCACAATGGCAGAAAGTAGCAGCCCACAAACCAACATCAGATACGGTCATCTAATTTAGAAGGAAATGGAAAACTATCGCAAATATGATTTTCGTTAAATGAGAAACTTTACCATCGAAATCACTTCGAAGCCAAGAGTCGGAAGTTATCCTCCTTTTGATCCCTACGGAACAAGTCCCGTTGTCGACTATAACCTCTCCCAAGGATGCTTTCGAACTGATGATTGTGACCCTGCATAAGTGTGCCAAAAGGATCAAAATAGAAGCATTTCAGAAGTTATAAACACTAAAATTTCTTCAGAAAGCACAACATCACCAAATACACCCAAAGTCACGCATTTGCCAGTTTGATCATATGAGGAAGCATAAGCTATTACTTCATATGACAGTTACTCAAAACCAAGAAATTGATGCATATGCCTGCAACATAAAACAAAAACCACATCATACTTATAGTTCATATCACAATGTGGGATAAACGACAAACTACACCATCACAGACTGACCCAGTTATCCTCAATTATGCGCATAATCTAAACCTTCATCATTCGCAGTACCTAATCCAAATCCTATAATGTGTAAAGAGAAGAAATACCTCATCCCCAACATTTTCATCCACCAATGCATCAGAAACGAGTCATTGTTAGCTTGGGCTTCTAAACCACGAATTCTTCCCAGGCCCAAGCCCTTTGCTAGTTACACCTACAAATTATAATGTCCAAGTCAGCAAAAAAAATCAAAATGGAGAATATCCCCAAGATACGCTGAATATCCAATCCCAAATCCCCAATGCATTGAACCTGGACAATACTAAACAGCTAACACACAAGATCCGGAATTGGAATCTCATTAACAGAAATCATTGCAAAACGAAAAGAGGAAATATTTCAAATACTTGTCTACATGAAAGAGGAATATTATTCAAATCAAGATCAACCCAAAATAGGAAATCCAAATCAACAATCAAAATTAGCATTAAAACAAATTCAATCAAGGAATCAGAAGTAGAGCCTATATAAAGAGGAACGGAAAGCTATCGAAAAGGAGACAAATTTTTCATACTGAAACTCACACGAAAAAACACACGAACAACCACAAGTTCGAAACCCTAAAGAAAATCACAGAAAACTACTTTCGAAAACGCAAGGGAGAGGAAGCTTACCTCTCCGACAGTTGGAGCCACCGCCGCAAGCCAACAACCGCCGTTCTCACTTCCAAATTCCGCCACCGTCTCGCGTCGTCGGTAAATTTCTCTATCTATGTTTGAACTATTGAACGATTAACGCCTTGATTTGCATTTCAGGAACCATCATGGAGACGGGGGATCGAGAGGATCGACAACGAGTGAACGGTGTTAGGGATTAGTCGCCGCCGCCGCTGTCTGTTTTTGCTTTACTTTTCCTTCGTTTTCGTTCCAGTTGTATTTGTCGCTCTGTATCAACATGAATCACTAACACACACCACACACACGGTTAATCTCACAATTAACCACTTAATCTTTTTTAATCAACCTAATTATAACTTAAAATTCATTTTTAATTATTTAAGTCTAGTCAACCACTTAATAATCTTTCTTTTTATTTTAATTAATTAACGTTTTCTTAATTAAAACAAATTAGCTACTTTTTTTGTTTCCTTTTTTAACTAATAATTTCCATCAATAATAATTTTAACCATCACTTTTTATATTATCAAAAAACTCTACTTCCTAATTCAAATAATTTCTATCTAGTAACAATAGCCCCTATTTTTATAACCTTATTAATTTTGATCCTTGATCATATTATCTAAAACTCATCTTCTAACTCAACTATTTATTTAAATAACTAAAAAAAACTCTTTTTAAATAAAAAAGAAGAAAATCCTATTAATTCATTTAAGATCTCTTGCTAATTAAATAAATTAACCTTTTTAAGTCAACTTAATAACATTTTACTAAATAATTTGTTCAATCATTAAAAACCCTTTTATAATTTATACCAATTTATTTAATTAACATTAAAACTCCCTTTTAGGAACAAACAAATAAAAACAACTCTCTTTTACTTTATAATTAATCCTTCTTAACAGTCACAATGTTTGTTTAATAAACCATTTCACTTAGGTTTTATAATAATAGTAAACTATTGTAACCTGTTACTTAAACTTTAGACCTTAATCTATAAATTATCTCAACTAAGATCAACATCGTAACACAATCAACCGTGCACTCACGACACATGCACTTACACTCAGCGCTTTCATGCGTACACATTATTTACCTTTATCTGCTTTATCTTAGTCACAAAGCACACACACTCACCTAGCGCTTTCATGCGTTCATGTATGGTTTATCTTTCTGCAGTTTACATTATCGCAATTCATTTATATTATCAATTTATATCCATGCATCGCATTCCGTCCAAAGGAAAAACCTACACATAATTCAACGTTGTGTGTAGTTGCACATCATATGCATCATATTCCCCTTGATCCTTGATCCCATTCAAGTCGATCTTCTTAGGATAGATCCTACCCCATAGGAAGGACCCTAATCTTTACAACATAGAACAAACAAAACAATACAACTTAAAAACAATATAAACACAATAGAGAATAGATGTTAATCATCTTAAGCGAGATATAACTTGTCACGCCCCACAACATAAATACAATCAATATCTCTTGATCGCTTAAGAGAAGACAGAGGCGTACTTGTCGACCCTTCCAAGCGCTCGAAGCCCTTCTCTTAAGACGACATACACAAATACAAACTTTTTTCTACACACTTGTGGTGGCTAAAACCGAGTAATCTCTCTTAAAATGAAGACTCGTCTCTTCTCCTAGACCCAATCAACCAACTACCCTAAACCCGTAGGAACTTTGACCACAGTCAAAGAGCTCCTCTAACCCTTTAGGGTGAACTACAACATACTCTGATTCCACTCCCGTAAGGATATGTAGGCACAAGGTGCGATGCCTTATCGAGTATACTTAGAAATAAACCCCTAGGGTCTTTCAACCATTAAGCAGATAAACACTTAGCAGTAAACAAACATAAAACAAGAGGTTCCTGTAGAGTACTACAGAAACTTAGGATGCTAGTACCTTCCCTAAGTTTAACCAACCCCCGAACCTAAAACAATCTAGCTTGCATTTGCATTGCATCGTGGGAATTTCGATCTTTATCCCTTCCTTTGGACAAATCAAAGTTCGGTTGCAAATGAATAAGATTCAAACTAATCAATAGTTTGGTATCCAAATTTCACCGCGACAGAAATGGAGACTTCACTGGGGACTCATCTAGTGGGTTTCCCTATCTTATTTTATTTGTTTATTGCATTATATATCTGCCTACTTGATTATGTGTTTACATGCTTTCTCTTGTATTTCTTTTGGGATTGTTGTCCTTGAGTGGTGAGATAAAGTTCTACACCCGAACTTCGAGAGAGATTAAGATAGGATGGTGATATATTCGAGGAGACTTATTGGGAGTGGAATCCCTACTAAGTTGAATCGAGAATCCCGCTCAGTTGAGGCCCTTTTGAAATGGTACTGTTGAACGAATAATCGTGAAGACACTCACTACTTTCGACTTTGGAGCCTATGATATTGAGGACCGTAGTTACCTTAACCCAACTTTGGCCTTTATTAGGGCGTAGTGCGAGGCTATGAGGGGGTACCCCCGAAATAGTGCTACGCGATGCTACACTCAAAAGAAGTTCTCTTGAGAATATTATTAACCCTCGAGTACTTGGGAAGTTGATAATATCCGAAAGATGGGCTAATGACTTTGGGAACCTTATTAGAACCTTGTTCTACAGGTACAATCAACCTTTAGTCCAAATCCTTTGGGGATGGGTATACCTTTGCTCCATGCTCGTTGCAAACCTAGGGCACCCCCTTGTTCGTTTATCTTTATGTGAATACTTGTGTTTGCTGCATTCATATAACATCATTCTGCATTGGACTTCATGGGATTTACTTTCGTTTATGAACATTGTAGGTCACTATGGCTTCAGATAAAAGACATACCGTGAAATATACTTTTAAGAGTCCCAAATTGGATGACCTAAAGAAGTTGTGGGGTTTCATCGAAGATCAAGAAGGGTTCAAGACCAAGTATGGGAAGCTGATATCTCTATTGGGTTGCTCAGTGAATGAAGGACTTCTTGCTACCTTGCTACAGTTTTATGACCCTCTCTACCATTGTTTCACCTTTCCAGACTTTCAGCTGTTACCTACATTGGAAGAGTATTCCTTTTTGGTGGGTCTACCTATTCTGGAAGAATCTCCTTTTCCCTTCTTGGAAAAGGACCCTGATGAGAAAGATATTGCTAAAGCTCTCCGTTTGAAGGTGTCTGACGTCAAAGCCAACCTAGTTACTAAGGATGGAACTCTTGGTTTAAAGACAGGTTTCCTAATCGAGAAAGCTTCCTTCTATGCTGGTTATTCTAATAAGGCTCCGTTTGAGGCAATCTTTGCTTTGCTTGTTTATGGGCTGTTCTTATTTCCAAGTTTCGAAGGGTTCATCGATCTCAAGGCATTCAAGATCTTTATGAAGAATAACCCAGTGCCAACTCTGTTGGGAAATGCATATCACTCTGTACATCTCCGAAACCTTCGTGGTGGAGGGATGATTACTTGTTGTGTACCTCTACTTTACAAGTGGTTTATTTCACACTTGCCGAAGTCTAGCTCTTTTACAAACATCGGCAAAGAGCATTGGTCTCCAAGGGTTATGGCTTTGACCCATTCTGACATTGATTGGTACAACCGAGTGTATGATGGGGTATTAATCATTGATAGCTGCGGTGACTTTGCTAATGTACCATTGCTCAGCTTTGATGGAGGAATCAGTTATAATCCTATCTTAGCCCGTCGACAGTTGGGATACCCGTTGAAGGAACCTCCCAAGAGTGTTCAAGTAGAGGATATGTTCTTCAAAGATGATATAGAGCTTCTAGGAAGAGTTCTGGACGCGTGGCGTCGGGTATACAAGAAAGGGAAGAGAAGTCTAGGGAAGCCTAACTGTGTGTCTCTAGAACCATACCTCCAGTGGGTCAGACAAAGGGCAACCAATCTAAAGATGCCCTATTCCCGTCAAGATCCCATAGCTCCCAGGAGAGAGCCCACTTATGTCTTTATGTCCAAAGCCGAGGAGTTAGAGGTGTCCTTAAGGAAGTCCCAACATGAGCTGGAATCTTGGAGGAACAAGTACCAGGTAGCAGTGGCAGAAAATGATGAGTGTCAAAAGGAGAAGGTTGAACTTCAGAAGGAGAAGGTTGAACTTCAGAAGGAGAAGGCTGAACTTCAAAAGGAAAGGGATGAACTTCAGAAGCAGCTACAATTGAAGGATGAAGAGCTACTCCCCTGCAAGAAGAGGAAAGTCATGGAGGATTTATTTTTCTCCGACCCACAATGCACTATTTGGAAAATAATTGTGGACAACCTTATCCGTGAGAAAGCGCAACTAGAAGAGCAGCTCAAGCAGCAGCATTCAAAGCTTCTTTAGTGTCTTTACTAGCTTTTATTTGGGACTCTTTAAAAGAATATTTATGTAGTCCGTTTCAAATTTAATAAAACGTTTTCCTTTACCGCAATGCCCATAAATAGAGGAATCCCATGAAGTCCTAATCATCTTGCATTGCATTCTTTTTCCTTTGTTCACTTCAAGAAACTCAAATTCGTTCTGTAGGTGTTGTAATCATGGATTTCAGAAGAGAAACCCTGAAGTACACTTTTCAGAGTCCCAACCTCGAAAGCTTGAGAGAACTAGCCGAACTCGTCGAGGATCGCTTTGCCTTCGCAGCAGAATATGGAGGAGTTTTCCGTTTCCTTGAGCTAAGGATGAAGGAAGGATTGTTGGAAACATTGGTTCAATTCTATGACCCGATGTATCACTGCTTCACTTTTCCGGACTACCAATTGATGCCGACCTTAGAAGAATACTCAGAACTCTTGAGGATGCCTGTGACTGTTCGACCTCTATTCACCGGAAGGGAGGACACGCCTAGTCACCAGGAAATTGCAAACGCTACCCATCTCAGCCTAGAAGATGTCCAGACACACCTAACCACCAAGGAAGGAGTCCTTGGGTTCCCCGCCGACTTTTTGATCGAAAAAGTCCGTTACCATGCTGAAAGAAAGGAGGTTCTCATATCGGAAGCCAATTTCGCTTTGTTGGTCTATGGGATTTTCTGGTTCCCTAAAATTGACAATTTTGTGGATATGGATGCAATCAAGTTGTTCATACTCAAGAACCCAGTACCCACCTTGCTTGCTGATACGTACTTCTCAATTCACTCGAAGAATGCCGAAGGAGGAGGACACATTGTATGTTGTACCGCCTTACTGTACTCATGGTTCATCGCTCGTTTGACTTTGTATCCGTCCCTTTGGGATAAAGTAGCAACACCTCGATGGTCCGAGATACTTATGGCCCTTACCCATTCGGACATTGTCTGGTATGATCCCGCCTATGGAGGCGTACCTATGATTCCTAGCATCGGAGGTTTCCCCAACGTACCGCTTATTGGAAGAGAGGGATGTATAAGCTATAATCCCGCCTTAGCCCGTAGACAGTTTGGGCACCCTATGATCCAAATACCTGACCCAGTTTCGTTGGAAGAGATCTATTTCAAGGGAGAAGAGGATCTAGATCTAAAGACTGTCATCATTTATACATGGAAATACATTGATAGGGAAGGAACAGCTGCTTCAGGATACCCCGACTGTACTGTCTCCGAGGAGTATCTACATTGGGTGCGAGAAAGGGCCCTCGATCTCAAGATGCCTTTTCCTTTTCACGAACCTATGGTATTGTCTCCTCACGACCCCGACTGGTTTGAGGAAGAGGAAATAGAACAAGTAAGGATTGCTTTGGATGAAGCCCGGAAGTTGAGAACCGCCTGGAAGAATAAGTTCTTCACCCTCAAAGTAGAGAAGGAGAGACTTCAGAAAGCTCCAGAGCTAGAAGTTGCCAGGAAGAGAAAGGCACAAGGAGATTTATTTTCCCCTCACGCCTCTTCAAGTGCTGTCACCAATGATGATCTCCCCTCCACTACCATGGCTTGGAGGGAGTGTGTGGAACGACTTATCATCGAGAAAGCAGCACTGCAGGAGCGCATTGACCAGTTGACAGAAGAGCTCCGTACAAAGAAGACCGTGGGATAGAGTTCTAAGTTTTCTTCTGCTTTCGTTGTAATAAACTCTGAAAAGAGTACTTTGCTTTTCTCAAGAATAAAAAAGTTTTTCAATTGTCCTACATTATAACACTGAAAAACACTTTGAGTTTCTTGAAGTCTCATTCTGCATTCTTGCATTAACATTCTGCATGGCATTTTACATTTGTGCATGTGTCCTTCCTTTGTTGTGGCTCATTTCGGTTTTCCATCTTTGCTGTCAGTCGCCGTCTCTACCATCTGACCAAGCCGGAAGTATCATTAAAGGATAGTGAGAAAAACAAAGACATGGATCGCATGACTAGCTTCAGAGTGAGGTCTAATCCGACACTTCGCCGTCCCTCCGACGACTTTGTTCCTATGCAACTTCAGCCTGTGCAAGAAAAGGAAATAGACGATCCAGAGTTTACAGCATTCAAGAATGAATTTCGTGACTTCGAGGAACGATGGAAAATGATGAAGAGGAACCGTGCGCCTGATTTTCATGCTCATGACCCGCACCTAGTTCCAAACTCAGTTATCCCCCCGGGATTCCAGATGCCCGCCTTTGAAGCGTACAAGGGTACAACTTGTCCAAGGTATCATTTGACGATGTTCTGTCAGAAGATGACCGCCTATCTTGGGAACGACCAACTTTTGATTCACTGCTTCCAAGAAAGTTTGGGTAGAGCACCATCAGCATGGTATATGAATCTACAAATGAATCACATTCAGTTTTGGGAAGACTTAACTTTTGCTTTTGTGAAGCAATACCATCGTAATTTGGGTATAGCCCCAAACAATAGAGATGACTGTGGACCTTCCAGAGAATTCATAGCTCCGGTACCCCATCCTCAGCACCAGTATGCGATGCCCGCTCAGCATGAACAACAACCATATCCTAGGCAGAGGTTGGCCTCTCCAGATCAACCACAGCACCGACAATTTCGGAAAAGGTATCAAAGGATGACTCCAGATGCACCAAGGGAAGCAATTCACCAGTTTGATCCTATCCCGGTGAAGTACGCTGATTTGTTTCCAGCACTAATTCAAAGAGGGCATATCCAGACTAAAGCCCCACCCAAGGTACCTAAGAGGTTTCCATACTGGTACAATGCCAACAAATTTTGCCTGTATCATCAAGGTGCTCCAGGGCACGACATTGAGAGCTGTTATGGCATGAAAGCAGACGTCCAAAATTTGGTCAAAGATAGAGTCTTGATCTTTGAGGGTTCCGTCCCTTACGTACGAGATAACCCCTTATCGCAACAAGGTTCATCCTCCCCAGGCATGATTCAAGGTCGTCAACGCCGTGTCTGAAAGCTGCGCACCAGGCGTTTCTGCATATCTTTCCCGTCTACATGAAAGCAATAAAGATCCTGGAAAGGACTTTCAGAAGAACTTCACATTTTCTTTCGTTTGTTTGTGTGTTTATTTCTTTCTGTTCGAATAAGTAATGCAATAACTGTTTGTCTTGAAGAAATCCATTCGTTTTCACTCAAATAGTTTTTTCAAAATTATTTATAATGCCGACTTGTACCCGATCTCTTGCTCTGACAGAGAATGGGAAGGAGGATGATGAAGTAAAACACATGATCTCTTGTTGTATGCTTCGAATAAAAACCCTACTGATGATGTAAGGCATTATTTTAAACCTCCTGAAAGCCAAAATAGTCAACCCTTTCTTTTAAACCTTGATTGAGGATCCGTTCTCTTTCTCCCCAACCCCTTCAAACATCATTCTCTTAACCTGGGGCAGGGTGATATCAAAAATGACGAACATCTCTCAAAAGTTGGGTGGGCACAAATATACTAACCCTTTCTCCCTCCATTTTTTTTTACAAGTCATAAATTAAACCCATATACATCCTTCAAAGTCCTGATTGAGGTAAGGTCTAATTCAAAAGCATACTCGATGAGATATAGTTTCCTGACTCCTTGAGCTATGCTCAAATTTAAATCGGCTTTATAAACAATGATTCAATTTGTATCCTAACTAGTGGTTTCGATCACAAGTTAGTGCGATACCCCTTTTTTCAAAACTTCAAGACAAACGTGTGTTGCATTAACCATTTCGAAATGGATATTTCAAATGTGCTAAATACGCTTGACATCTTAGAAAGATGACATACAGACATTGATGATGATATTTGAAGACCTTGCTGACTTGGGGCAAGTCATTCTTCCCAAGAAAATTTCATCCGCGCAAGTCTTAACCTCAACTAGAAGAAATTCAAGGACTCACTTACCGCCAATCAGGGGCAGTTACGTCGAGATTCGGCGAATCTCTAGAGAGTTTGAAAACAGTGGGGCATTCGGGCATCATGTTTTCTGTAAAATCCTCTCTAGATGTTGCTTTTCAACTGTGTGACTTGGGGCATTTGAAGATTGGAACAAGATGTATATCTCATCCTCAGGAAGCTCAACCCCAACATGTTCAACAACTACGAAGACCCAGGATATTTATTTTATCCCCTATGAAACTTCGGTTTGGATACCTCCGTCTACAATTTCATACAACATTTCAAGCTTATCAAGATGGTACATCCCCAACTGGATTGATCATTTTGAAACTCTGAAGCAGTATTGGGACCCTACATGTAGTCCTCCATCTATCCTCAGTGATACTTCTATCTTCGGAGATTGGTCGGATGTTTATTCCGAGACATTTATCCCGTATTCGGTCTTCGTCTGTCTTGTCAGCATAAGCATACACATATCATATAAGTAGATAGCATAACATTGACATTTTGCGCATCCCTTGTTTGTTTTATTCTATCTTTTCGATTGCGTTTACCCTTGGGTATTTGGGCGCGTCTTACTCCTTCCAAATAGAGTTATCAGCCCTAAGCAGAAAAAAGTTCAATATTTCCATTTCCCCACGAAGATCGATCCTCGTGGAAGACAGTTGTTTCAGCACAGTCCCATTGGAGTTTATGCCTCTATGGTTGAGTCTTGCTTGACAGTTTTCTCTTCGGTTATTTCCCGAATTGAACTTCGGTCTTTGACAATCACACTATGAACATCTCCAGCTTTTGAGCATGGATCAAAAGTGCATTCATTTTGCGCTTTGACATTATGAGGATCACCATTTGAAGACACAATGGTTTTTCAACGACATTACAAGATCCGCTCAACAACTTACAGCTAAATGACAGAAGATCTCTTTACTTGAGCAACTCATTTTGGGAAGATCTATTCTCAAAACGACAAACAACTTCCTCAAGGCAATCTGTCTGTCCCCAGTGGATTATTCCCAGATTATCAAGTCAAAACAAAGCACATTTCAGATACTTCCCTATTTGAGGATCTCTGCTACTACAATTCGACATATCCCTACAATTACAACAAAGATACTCCTCAGAAATGATCTTCCCTAGAGAGTTCATTACGAGTACGATCAATGACATATCTCCTCACAAGAGGACACTCCATGTATCAACCGGTTTACAACTCTTTTGAAGATCCCCGGTGCACATTCTACAAATTGCCAATTCAATACAAACTGCATCTACAATTACAAATACAAGATCACGTCTACAAAATTCTACAATGACATCGACAACATTTACATCAACAATTCTACAGTACTACAGTTACATCTACAATCTACAAATTTACAACCCCTCTTTGAGGACGCTCTCGCGAGTTTCCATCATTTTGGGTAGGAACCGAGACCAGCTCATGGTTCCCATACCATGGAGCAAGGGGAAGTTCGACATCGGAGACCGAGACCGGCGCATGACTCCCATATCATGATGCTCGGGGAAGCTCAACAACTACAGTTACATCTACAATCTACAAATTTACAACCCCTCTTTGAGGACGCTCTCGCGAGTTTCCATCATTTTGGGTAGGAACCGAGACCAGCTCATGGTTCCCATACCATGGAGCAAGGGGAAGTTCGACATCAGAGACTGAGACCGGCGCATGACTCCCATATCATGATGCTCGGGGAAGCTCAACAACTACAGTTGCATCAACAGTCTACAAATCTACAACCCCTCTTTGAAGACGCTCTCGCGAGTTTCCATCATTTTGGGTAGGAACCGAGACCAGCTCATGGTTCCCATACCATGGAGCAAGGGGAAGTTTGACATCAGAAACCGAGACCAGCTCATGGTTCCCATACCATGGAGCAAGGGGAAGTTTGACATCAGAAACCGAGACCAGCTCATGGTTCCCATACCATGGAGCAAGGGGAAGTTTGACATCAAAAACCGAGACCAGCTCATGGTTCCCATACCATGGAGCAAGGGGAAGTTTGACATCAGAAACCGAGACCAGCTCATGGTTCCCATACCATAGAGCAAGGGGAAGTTTGACATCAGAAACCGAGACCAGCTCATGGTTCCCATACCATGGAGCAAGGGGAAGTTTGACATCAGAAACCGAGACCAGCTCATGGTTCCCATACCATGGAGCAAGGGGAAGTTTGACATCAGAAACCGAGACCAGCTCATGGTTCCCATACCATGGAGCAAGGGGAAGTTTGACATCAGAAACCGAGACCAGCTCATGGTTCCCATACCATGGAGCAAGGGGAAGTTTGACATCAAAAACCGAGACCAGCTCATGGTTCCCATACCATGGAGCAAGGGGAAGTTTGACATCAGAAACCGAGACCAGCTCATGGTTCCCATACCATAGAGCAAGGGGAAGTTTGACATCAGAAACCGAGACCAGCTCATGGTTCCCATACCATGGAGCAAGGGGAAGTTTGACATCAGAAACCGAGACCAGCTCATGGTTCCCATACCATGGAGCAAGGGGAAGTTCAACATTAGAAACCGAGACCAGCTCATGGTTCCCATACCATGGAGCAAGGGGAAGTTTAACATCAGAGACTGAGACCGGCGCATGACTCCCATATCATGATGCTCGGGGAAGCTCAACAATTACAACAACATCTACAACTACAATGACATCGAAGGCCGAGACTAGCTCATGGTCCCCGTACCATGATGCCAGGAGAGGTTATACATTTTTCCGTTTCAGCTGAGTCGAAAATATAAAACAAAACAATAAAAAAGAAAAGAAGAAAGATCCATGCTGAGTTACTATTGACCCCCACCTCGGTGGCAAAAGTATCTTTCGATCACAAATCGTCAAAATCACTGCATCCCTGATGCATGAGTTACTGTTGCACGTTTGGAGGTTTCCCATGAGTGATTGTCCATGTCCTCGTAGGGTCCCGCCTTGTTGGATCTGTTGTTCTTCTGTCTAGCATGTCGCATCCAGTTCATGACCTCTTTCTCATCTTTTGTCCGTCCTGCATTCTCATATCATTGCATATCATCTGCATTCGGTGGCTTCTTAGGGCCAAAAATTCGCGCAATGTTTGTATTTAAGTCCCTCCTATCTCGTCGAGACAGAGATTTCAGTCTCCGTATCTCCGAATAGGAGTAACTTAAATAGGGGCATCTGTTGCACCCTAATTTTTGACCCCGAGACCCCACCTCTTTCTGCACTTTTTCTTTTGTTATTTGATTTAATATTTAATATTTAGGTTTTTTTGCGACTAACCAGCTCGTGCAAGTGCAGTGGCGTCCAGACTCAATTCAGAGACCTAAGAGTTATGACCGAGTTACAGAGTCAACGCATTTGCGACAGTTCCATTCAACTCTGACCGAACATTGACAAAGATGAGAAATGCTACGTTTACGTTATTCCACAAAGCCGTAGTAATTTACACCGTAGGTTGAGGCATTGATTTGAAAAGTGATTCAAATGCTCGTTATATTGGATAGTACCGTATAAGTACGCTATGGAGGCAAATAAATATAAGCTTAACATTGCTAAACAAAGATGGTTCAAAGGGTCAAATACTATTTACAAGATAATTTGAGTTTACATCAAAGAATTTGACTTAGTACGTGGAAATTGTTCTTTGGGATTATACATTAATGCACCAGAAAACCAATTTCATAAAGACTCGCTGCTATAGTTCCTGGTATTGAGGCCACCAACATGACATAACGCTCTTCGAGCAAGAAGCAGCTTCACTTTCACTCAGTGACGGAAAATCGACTTCACTTCCATGAAGACTTCACTTTCAATCAAGTAGAACACCATGTTACATCCCTAACAGCAAGCAACAACACCAACATTCTCAGCGCAGTCACGACGGAGGCATTTATCAGCCACTGCAGGAAACTCCTCGCCATCTGCGAACAACATCAACGACACATGAGTGTAATGGACAAGAGAAAGCCGACTCGAAGTCGAAGTCACTAGGTGGCTTTGGTTTCAACCATTTCATACAAAACAAGATAGATATGGGTTCACCTCTTCCATGATAAATGTCAGCAGCACTGTCATGTTTGGCGTAAAGCCGTCGCTACCGGGGACGAACCATTCCTAGTACAAGATAACAGCTAAGACAAAAACAGAATGCATGGTTAACGATGTATGTTTCCAAATACCATAAAACTTGGTTCCAACAAAACCACATTAAATTTAGAAACTCATTTACATAGCAGCAACTAAGTTGAGTCACTTTGCTATCCACTGCATGAACATTTACAACATACCATCGCTTGTTGCCTGTTTGGAGTGACCATAACACTTTTCAGCCTCTAAGATCATAGCAGAGACTGTCCAACACATAAGAGCTGCTTTGAGTTGCCCTAGTCCTTGATGAATGCATCTATAATATTCTTGAAGATGGTTTCAGAACCTGAAAGAGAAGGAGAATGAGTTTTCCTTTTGTTGCTATTGGTGTTAGTGGTAATCAATGACAAGTTTTTAAGCGACAGAAGAGCGGTACCTTAGACGTTGAATCACGGTCTGAGTTGCTCAACAAATACACACCACAGCCACATGCAGAACCCAACTTCACGACAGATGCATACGCGAATGGTCTATCTAACGCACCAATAACCGTGCGGCCAAAAGTGTTGAAACATAAGCAAAGATTGTTAAATGCCCCTTATTAACGTACTACTCCTTCTGCTCCCAAGTCCAGCCGAAGTCGTTCCCAGTTGAGGTTGCGTACAAGCTACAAAAGAAACATAATAAAACCGTCACGAAATAATCAGCATATGACAATCACAGGGATTTCACAGCAAATGGTAGATAGGTGCATTCTATAACATGATAAATCGCGGTCAACAGAACCAATTATTTGGTACCAACAGTGAAAGTTGGCTGTCATCACACGAAGGGACTAGTTCGGGACAATCATTGCGGCAAACAAGCACAGCTGTCTCCTGGATGCTGACTTACAGCTTAATGTTTCATATGAAGATATTAGTCTCTACTTTTTCGAAGATGTTTCAATGCTACACGAGGTTATCATTGACGGAGTAGGATATCAGCATCAACAATAGCAGCACATAAGTATTTCAACATCTGCAAGCATATCATCTACGAGCATCGGTAAGACAGTCACGACCAAAGGATACGAATAATCAGAACAATCAGGCAATGTTTGAATTGAAAAAGAAATGTCATTAATTGTAACGACTAATAAGTCAGCAGGACCACCTATCAAACATACATCAATAGTTGGGAAATAATACCACTGAGTTACAGCCGCAGCAGGTCCTTGGACCTCAATCTGCCAATTCAAGCATCCAGACAAGCCAGCACTCTGCACACATGCTACCGCAATCGAAGGCTCCAATTTAGTTACCATCTCAGAGCTAGCATCACGATGCACTTTCATCAACAGAAAAACATATGATTCACACCACAATGGCAGAAAGTAGCAGCCCACAAACCAACATCAGATACGGTCATCTAATTTAGAAGGAAATGGAAAACTATCGCAAATATGATTTTCGTTAAATGAGAAACTTTACCATCGAAATCACTTCGAAGCCAAGAGTCGGAAGTTATCCTCCTTTTGATCCCTACGGAACAAGTCCCGTTGTCGACTATAACCTCTCCCAAGGATGCTTTCGAACTGATGATTGTGACCCTGCATAAGTGTGCCAAAAGGATCAAAATAGAAGCATTTCAGAAGTTATAAACACTAAAATTTCTTCAGAAAGCACAACATCACCAAATACACCCAAAGTCACGCATTTGCCAGTTTGATCATATGAGGAAGCATAAGCTATTACTTCATATGACAGTTACTCAAAACCAAGAAATTGATGCATATGCCTGCAACATAAAACAAAAACCACATCATACTTATAGTTCATATCACAATGTGGGATAAACGACAAACTACACCATCACAGACTGACCCAGTTATCCTCAATTATGCGCATAATCTAAACCTTCATCATTCGCAGTACCTAATCCAAATCCTATAATGTGTAAAGAGAAGAAATACCTCATCCCCAACATTTTCATCCACCAATGCATCAGAAACGAGTCATTGTTAGCTTGGGCTTCTAAACCACGAATTCTTCCCAGGCCCAAGCCCTTTGCTAGTTACACCTACAAATTATAATGTCCAAGTCAGCAAAAAAAATCAAAATGGAGAATATCCCCAAGATACGCTGAATATCCAATCCCAAATCCCCAATGCATTGAACCTGGACAATACTAAACAGCTAACACACAAGATCCGGAATTGGAATCTCATTAACAGAAATCATTGCAAAACGAAAAGAGGAAATATTTCAAATACTTGTCTACATGAAAGAGGAATATTATTCAAATCAAGATCAACCCAAAATAGGAAATCCAAATCAACAATCAAAATTAGCATTAAAACAAATTCAATCAAGGAATCAGAAGTAGAGCCTATATAAAGAGGAACGGAAAGCTATCGAAAAGGAGACAAATTTTTCATACTGAAACTCACACGAAAAAACACACGAACAACCACAAGTTCGAAACCCTAAAGAAAATCACAGAAAACTACTTTCGAAAACGCAAGGGAGAGGAAGCTTACCTCTCCGACAGTTGGAGCCACCGCCGCAAGCCAACAACCGCCGTTCTCACTTCCAAATTCCGCCACCGTCTCGCGTCGTCGGTAAATTTCTCTATCTATGTTTGAACTATTGAACGATTAACGCCTTGATTTGCATTTCAGGAACCATCATGGAGACGGGGGATCGAGAGGATCGACAACGAGTGAACGGTGTTAGGGATTAGTCGCCGCCGCCGCTGTCTGTTTTTGCTTTACTTTTCCTTCGTTTTCGTTCCAGTTGTATTTGTCGCTCTGTATCAACATGAATCACTAACACACACCACACACACGGTTAATCTCACAATTAACCACTTAATCTTTTTTAATCAACCTAATTATAACTTAAAATTCATTTTTAATTATTTAAGTCTAGTCAACCACTTAATAATCTTTCTTTTTATTTTAATTAATTAACGTTTTCTTAATTAAAACAAATTAGCTACTTTTTTTGTTTCCTTTTTTAACTAATAATTTCCATCAATAATAATTTTAACCATCACTTTTTATATTATCAAAAAACTCTACTTCCTAATTCAAATAATTTCTATCTAGTAACAATAGCCCCTATTTTTATAACCTTATTAATTTTGATCCTTGATCATATTATCTAAAACTCATCTTCTAACTCAACTATTTATTTAAATAACTAAAAAAAACTCTTTTTAAATAAAAAAGAAGAAAATCCTATTAATTCATTTAAGATCTCTTGCTAATTAAATAAATTAACCTTTTTAAGTCAACTTAATAACATTTTACTAAATAATTTGTTCAATCATTAAAAACCCTTTTATAATTTATACCAATTTATTTAATTAACATTAAAACTCCCTTTTAGGAACAAACAAATAAAAACAACTCTCTTTTACTTTATAATTAATCCTTCTTAACGGTCACAATGTTTGTTTAATAAACCATTTCACTTAGGTTTTATAATAATAGTAAACTATTGTAACCTGTTACTTAAACTTTAGACCTTAATCTATAAATTATCTCAACTAAGATCAACATCGTAACACAATCAACCGTGCACTCACGACACATGCACTTACACTCAGCGCTTTCATGCGTACACATTATTTACCTTTATCTGCTTTATCTTAGTCACAAAGCACACACACTCACCTAGCGCTTTCATGCGTTCATGTATGGTTTATCTTTCTGCAGTTTACATTATCGCAATTCATTTATATTATCAATTTATATCCATGCATCGCATTCCGTCCAAAGGAAAAACCTACACATAATTCAACGTTGTGTGTAGTTGCACATCATATGCATCATATTCCCCTTGATCCTTGATCCCATTCAAGTCGATCTTCTTAGGATAGATCCTACCCCATAGGAAGGACCCTAATCTTTACAACATAGAACAAACAAAACAATACAACTTAAAAACAATATAAACACAATAGAGAATAGATGTTAATCATCTTAAGCGAGATATAACTTGTCACGCCCCACAACATAAATACAATCAATATCTCTTGATCGCTTAAGAGAAGACAGAGGCGTACTTGTCGACCCTTCCAAGCGCTCGAAGCCCTTCTCTTAAGACGACATACACAAATACAAACTTTTTTCTACACACTTGTGGTGGCTAAAACCGAGTAATCTCTCTTAAAATGAAGACTCGTCTCTTCTCCTAGACCCAATCAACCAACTACCCTAAACCCGTAGGAACTTTGACCACAGTCAAAGAGCTCCTCTAACCCTTTAGGGTGAACTACAACATACTCTGATTCCACTCCCGTAAGGATATGTAGGCACAAGGTGCGATGCCTTATCGAGTATACTTAGAAATAAACCCCTAGGGTCTTTCAACCATTAAGCAGATAAACACTTAGCAGTAAACAAACATAAAACAAGAGGTTCCTGTAGAGTACTACAGAAACTTAGGATGCTAGTACCTTCCCTAAGTTTAACCAACCCCCGAACCTAAAACAATCTAGCTTGCATTTGCATTGCATCGTGGGAATTTCGATCTTTATCCCTTCCTTTGGACAAATCAAAGTTCGGTTGCAAATGAATAAGATTCAAACTAATCAATAGTTTGGTATCCAAATTTCACCGCGACAACTTCACTAAAGAACACAAACAAAACTTCAAACATTTTTTTCCTTCGGGATTAATCGAAAACATTTTTCGTAAAAAGAGTGTTGTTAAGCTTTGGTTCTACCGCAAACAGGCATCGTCCATAACTGCTAGAACGAAGGTTTAACCCTACTAGTTAAAACACCTAATCAACCTGTGGTTTTGTATCGACCCGAACTACGTTTTCTATGATCTTTCATACCAGATGAAAGTACGTAGGCATAAGACGCGACGTCTTGGCAAGCAACCTTCCCCCCTTTGTTTCCCGTAGTTAGCCGAATTACGTTGACTCTGACTTTCCCATTGCATGAGGGAATATGTAGGCACAGAACGACGATGCTCTACCGAGTCTCTTTTCTTTTATTTTTATCCTGAAGCCTTTAGCGTAGATAGTTTAAACACACCCTTAGATAGACAACAAGCGTGGATCCCGTCGAGTACGACGGACGTGAGGGGTGCTAATACCTTCCCCTTGCGTAACCGACTCCTGAATCCAGGACTTGGTTGCGATGACCTTGTCTTTCCCTTTTTTCGTCAGGTTTTTCCGATCGTTTCCTTTCCCTCTCTTTGGGATAAATAAAGAAAGGTGGTGACTCTTCTGTTTTCCGTCGGGTGTTTTTCACAGTTGCGACACTTTCTTTTTTGCATGATCATTTTGATGCTTATGGTTGAGATTTCTTTCTTTGTTGCTTGCTGCCCAAGCCTATTCTCCCATCCTCATCTTGATCATGTCTTCTTATCTTTCTTATTTGTTTGCCTTTTGGTTTGGTGATTGATGTTTGAATGGTTGTAGGAGTTGTAACTTCTCCCATTTCATCTCACTTTTACTTGGACTTGTTCAAGTCTTCTTGCTTTCATTTCTCTTTTGTTTTGCATCCTTTTGCATGGTTTCAAGAGGTTGAGATGTGCTTGTGGTGGTTTCTGCCCACACTTTTTTCCTCCATCTTTTCTTTGTGTTGCATTTCATGTTTGCATCCTTTCTCCCTTCTCATTTGTGATTGATTTATCTTGTGCCTTCTTGGTTTTCTTTGCCATGATCCCTTAGGATTCCTAGTCCCATTTGTCTAAGATGGGAGTAGGAGAGACATTAAGTGTTCAATCCAAGCATGTTAACATTAGGATAGTCTTTTCCCCTCTTAATCTCAATCTTATGAGCACATTGCATGATAACATTAGGGTTGAGTTAGTTTCCCCTTAGTTGTGTCTTCTCTATTCTCATCTCAAAACTTCTTCAAAATATGTAATAAAGGATAATGAGTGTTGTGCGCTACGAGCCTTAAGCATTTGGGAAGTGATGATTGGGGGGCCTCCTCTCAATTGTCTAGAGTGTTTAGCATATGCCCTTTGGGCGATATGCGACGCATTCGCTCCTAAGTCATAGTCTTTAGTGCAACATGAATTAAAAACAAAATTCAATACACTTCTTCTTTCATAAAAGACTCAAAAACAAACATCAAACCTTTTTATCCTTCGGGATTAATTAAAAACCATTTTCAAAGAGAGAGTTGTTAACTCTTGGTTCTACCACAAACAGGTAACGCTAAGTCTCCAATGGTCGAGCAGCAATACACCTAACTGCTAGAATGAAGGTTTAACCCTACTCTGTTAAAACACTTGAACCAACCTGTGGTCGTGTCAGCCCGAACTACGTTTGCTCTGATTTCTCGTACCAAACGAGGATACGTAGGCACAAGACGGTGATGTCTTGGTGAGAAACCTTCCCCCATTCACCCGTATTTTTCCAAACTACGTTGACTCTGACTTTCCCATTGCATGAGGGAATACGTAGGTATAGAGCGGCAATGCTCTATCGAGTCTCTTCTCTTTTCTTTTTTCCCTGTGGCCTGTAGCTTAGATAGATAAACACTCTTTTAGATTTAGACAACGAGCATGGATCCCGTTGAGTACAACGGACGTGAGGGATGCTTATACCTTCCCCTTGCATAACCGACTCTTGAACCCTAGATTTGGTTGCGATGACCTGTCTTTTCCCTTTTTTGTAGGTTTTCTCTGATCGTTTCCTTTCCCTCTCTTTGGGATAAATAACGAACGGTGGAGACTCTTCTGTCCTTGTCGGCCCCTCTTTGCAGTGATGTGACACTTAGGTACTAGGTGTCCAACTTCTTTCTAATGGAATAGTCGAGACCTCCAGCGGCCATTTCGACCAACTCGTATTTTGGAACTTGTGTGAAACATCTGGCTTTAAGTAATCGAAACCTATTAAGGTACTCTTCAATTGGCTCGGAAAACTTACGCTTCACACTAGCGAGTTCCTTTAGACTAATCTTGGTTTGGCCCATGTAGAACTGTTCATGAAATAAACGCTATAGTTGGGTCCAATTACACACCCTAATGGGAGGTAGCGTTGTAAACCAAGTGAAGGCATTTTTAGTGAGAGAAATTGAAAGTATTTTATTCTAAGACTCTCGTCATTTGCTATTTCTCCGGCCTCGATTATATAACGAGCCACATGTTCAACAGTGGATTCTGTCGAATCTCCTAAGAACTTAGTAAACTTGGGAACTTTCGTTCTAGGAGGTAACTTCGCTTGAAGGATATAATCCACTATTGGAGAGGTGTAGTTTGGCCTGGTGAACCCAGTGTTCAAACCATTTCGAGCCATAATTCTTTCGACCATGGCTGCTAGATTATTATCGACGTCCATGTTATTTCGTCGAACTTGTTGGAAGACATTGTCTACGTCCTGGTTTCGATTCACTATGATTACTCTTGGGTCCCTCTCCCCTGGAGCATGAACCTGATTTCTTAACGGTTTGTCCCTAGGTGGTTCGAATACGGGATGATCGATTATTCCCTGGTTTTCCACATTAACTTCCGCCATGTTTCCCAAGTCTTGTCGTGGAATGTTTGCTATCGAGGCCTGATTCCTGGCCAGAGGAGGTACCCTCATGAATTCAGCCAATCACGTCAACTGTACTACTAACTGTTGATTGGTGTGGGTCGTGTTCTGGATTAATGGTTGAAAGATTTCACCCATGGTTTGGGACAGAGTCTGAACCATTTGCAAATTTCTTTCATCCATTTGTTGTCTTAAACAAGCAACCGAGGTATTGGTTAAGTTAGGGCCCTGCATCGAATATCTTAGACTCAGACTTTGGGGATTTCGACCAATGTTCAACCCAGATCTTGATCCTTGTAATGGCGAAGCCATTGCGTTATCTGAGAATATGGGGGAGCATTTTAGAGCCCTTGCATTACAGTTATGGGCATCCCATATGGGGGGTTTCTTGGTAACTGTGAAAACCCGGGATAAGCAAACTGTCTAGACTCCGAACTTCCTCCTAATGAAGCTTGAGGATTCGACACTTGAGGTCCAACATACTCCAACACTAGTTGATTATAAGGTCTTATTATGGTCAATCCAGTCCCTAGCACTGAGGGTGTTGGGTCTGGCCTCACAAGAGGCGCTGTTTGCTCTCCTGTCGACGGTATCGAAGGCGGCACTACGCTGTTTCTTGTTCCTTCTCTATAACCGTCTCCTTGAGGGTTAAGGTTATTTGGATTATTCATATTTGTCGCCATATTCCTAACGTTTCGTCTTGTTAGTCTCTCTTCATTTACAGCGGTAATTCTACCACTTCTCAGTCTCATAAAACGTACTTTTCACGAAAAGACCAATAAGACTGCAATTTCTACAAATCTAATTGTATAAAAGAAATTTTTTTAGCACTGTCCCACTGGGCGTGCCATTTTGTTTCCCTTGAAAATTGGAAAACAACCGCTGATCTTCCAAATCTAACTTTGGTGACTCACAGGATCGATCAGATTGATCCTAGGACATGTGCGAAAAGGTTTTGTTTTCTAGAATCTGCCTAAGTTACACACTTCGACAATATTGGGTGAAAAGTCTTAATGGTAGAATTGCTTATTAGACTGAAGAGAGGAATAAGATAGAAATTTGGATAGAAAAAATAGAAATCTTTAGAGGAAGAAAAGGGGTCCAAGGCAAAGTAAGAATGCATGAAAACTGGAAAGTATGGCGAGAAGGTAAAGAAAACTTAATAAAAGTAAAAGGACAAAGTAAACTTCATTGAAAAGTAAAATATGGTGTGTTTACATCACATACATTCTCCTTGATACTCTTTTTCTCTACACTCGGATACTTGGAGTAATTTTAGGAGTGACTTGTACAAAAGTTAATTACGACACCTCTAATTCAACCTCTAAAACTCCTATTTATAATAGAAGAAATAACTAACAATAACTTCCCAAAACCATCATCTTCCAACACATGTCGTGATGCATGGGGTCCTTCGCCCACCGGGTGCCACATGTCCTCTTAGTCATTAGCGAATGAAACTACTCCCTCCAATTTATTTGAATTTCAAATCTTTAAGATAATCATCAAGCAATGTCTTGGCCGAAGCATGACCCTTCAAAATTTCATGTGTTAGAACACAGATTGGTGTTTCTTATATCTCTATGTTTTGATGATAACTCTTATGGAATTTTGTATTAAGAAAAATATATACTCTAAATTTGTTCAAGTATTATTGTTTCGGGTATTAAATTGAATACTCTTAAAGAAGAAAAATACATAAGTACAAGCAACTACGCAAGGCTCTGAAGCATCAGATGCAAGACAATTAGAAGACTTTGAAGCGCTGCCAGAAGAATCTGAAGCAGAAGCTGCAGAATAATCTGAAGCGTTTCTGAAAGAATTGTATAAAGAGTTGAAAGCTTTGATCAAATCAGACTCTGAAGTTTATTTCACTGCAAGAACAGAGGCTCTGATAATCAGACTCTAATCAAATAATATACACGCTCAAGCACATACTGCTGCATACTCTGATGAAGACTCTGATCAAGATTGAGACTCTGATACATCAAGTTCTGATCATCTATCAAAGCTCTGATCATCTCAAACATTTAGCTCTGATCATCTCAATTATTTGATTCCTTTTAAGCTTGTTACAAGTTCTGAAGTGCAAATTATGAAGACTTCATCCTGAAGGAAGCTTGTTGAAGAAGATGTAAACTTGATTGGACGTGGTGCTACTTCCAAAGTAACCAACGACTATTTTGTCCAAAGAAGAGACGTGGTGCTAATCCCAAAGCTTCTACAACCATACTTTTCCTGCAAAAAGCATGTCTCTGCCCATACCTTTTGGTGATGAAAAGTCTTATATTTCAATATAATACTCAGCTGCACATTATTCAAAGCACTTGGAAAAAGATATAAAAGGAGAACTTCTACAACATTTAGAAGTTGCTCAATCAGAAAGAAATATTGATACACACGCTTGAAGCATCAAAGTGAAAATCTCTCAAAGCTATTATACATTTGTTCTTTCATAAAACTGTATGGTTTTATTTGTACTTAATCTTAAGTGTAAATATCACAGTTGTGATACAACTTATTAGAAGCATTTAAACACTTGTTTAGTTTACATTAATTTGTAAGAAGTTCCTTGAAAAGACCAAGGTGTGGTCAGTAGTTCTTGAGAAGACTAAGACTGTTGTTCTTAGTGCTTGCTATTGTAATCAGTTGATTAATAGTGGATTAAGTCCTTGTGGAGAAAGGCAAATCATCTTTGATAAGGTGGACTGGAGTAGCTGAGTTCAATGAACCAGGATAAAAATCTTGAGTTGTTTTTATTGCCATATTTTTTAAAACTCTTATTCAACCCCCCCCCCCCCCTTCTAAGTGTTTTTCTCACCTTCAGTTGGCATCAGAGCTCTGGTTCTGTTTGTGCTATCACTTAACTGTGACCAGAAAAGATCCAGTGGGAAAAACTCTTGATATTCTTGGTTGATATTCATTATGGCTACTGAAGCTTCAACATCCAGCAACAACAAATATGAAGAAAGAGACAGCACAAAACCTCCCATGTTTGATGGAGAGAAATTTGACTATTGGAAAGATAGACTAGAAAGTTTCTTTCTAGGATTTGATGCTGATCTTTGGGACTTAGTTATTGATGGATATGTTCATCCTACTGATGGGGATGGCAAGAAAATTGATAGAAAATCAATGACTGAGGCGCAAAAGAAGGAATTCAGAAATCACCACAAGGCTAGAACTATCTTGCTAAATGTTATATCTCATACTGAGTATGAGAAAATAACCAACAGAGAAACTGCCTTTGATATATTTGAATCCCGGAAGATGACTCATGAAGGGAACTCTCAAGTTAAAGAAACCAAGGCTCTGGCACTGATCCAGAAGTATGAAGCTTTCAAAATGGAAGAATCTGAATTTATTGAAGCCATGTTTTCCAGATTCCAGATTCTCACTGCTGGCTTAAAGGTTCTGGACAAGGGTTACTCTACAGCAGATCATGTCAAGAAAATAATTAGAAGCTTGCCAATCAGATGGAGACCCATGGTCACTGCTCTGAAGCTGGAAAAGGATCTGAACAAGATTACGCTGGAGGAACTAATCAGTTCTCTAAGGAGTCATGAGATTGAACTAGAGGAAGATGAGCCTCTAAAGAAAGGTGAGTCAATTGCTTTAAAATATAATAAATCTGTTAAAGTATTGCAGGTAATAGAAGAAAGCTCTGAAGAGTCTTCTTCTGAAGATGAAGAAGAACTATCCTTGTTGTCCAGAAGAATCAACAAACTCTGGAAGAATAAGCAAAGGAAGTTCAAGAACTTCAGGAAACCAAATCAACACAAAGAATCTTCTGGACACAAAAGATCTGGAGAATCCTCTGGACACAGACGATCTGGAAAAAGAGAGGTTGTTTGATATGAATGCAAAGAACCTGGGCACTACAAGAGTGAATGCCTAAAGCTTCAGAAGGAGAAGCCAAAGAGAAAGTCAGATCACAAAAAGAAAGTTCTGATGGCTACCTGGGATGACTCAGATGCATCTAATTCGTCATCAGAGTCAGAAGAAGAATGTGCTAATGTAGCATTCATGGCTGACATAGAAGACAGTGCTGAATCATCTGGATCAGAATCAGAATCTGATTCTGAGGAGGTATTTGCTGAACTTTCTAGACAAGAACTTGTTGAAAGTCTATATGATATTCTTGAAAACTATATCAAAGTTAAACTCAAATACAAAAAGCTTCTAAAGCATGTTGAATTTGAGAGTAACAAGTTTGAATCAGAAATAGCTGAGCTAAAAGCTGAAAATCTTCAATTGAAAAATAATTTAGAATCTGCTCAACTAAACTCTGATCCAAAGTCTGAACCATGCTCTAAAAATATTTTACAAGAGTATGACTATAGCTTCAGGAAGTTTCTAACTAAAAGCCTAGATAGAAGGAAGATAGCTTTAATGATCTATGGTATTAGCAGAAACTATAGAAAAGGTGTTGGATATAAATCTTTTTCTTATGAGGATTCAAATCCAAAACCTGTAGATAAACTGGATATCAAGTATCCTCCTTTATATTCTCAGTTTACATTTGGTCACTTAAATGATATTAAACACACAAGTTCTAATCATAAAAAACCTGTGTTTAATAAATCTAAAGCTAATCAGAACAAGTCTTATGTTGAAAGATAGAAGTTCAGAAAAAGCTTTAAGGAAACTAACCAAAAAGGACCCAAGAAAATCTGGGTACCTAAGGATAAGATAATCTATGATGCAAACATCCTTAGCAGCGAAGTCAAGACTCCAGTCATGGTACCTGGACTCTGGATGCTCACGACATATGACGGGGAAAAGGTCTATGTTCCAAAGTCTGGAGCTTAGATTTGGAGGAGACGTCAAGTTTGGAGGGAATCAGAAGGGCAAGATAATTGGCTCTGGAACCATTGGCAATGGTAAACTTCCTTCCATAACTAATGTCTTGCTTGTTGAAGGATTAGCTTATAATCTATTGTCCATAAGTCAATTAAGTGACAATGGTTATGACATAATCTTCAATCAAAAGTGTTGCAAAGTTGTTTGTCAAAAGGATGGCTCAATCCTCTTTAATGGTAAAAGGAAAAATAACATTTATAAAATCAGTCTTTCAGAACTTAAGGTTCAGAATGTTAAATGCCTTATGTCTGTTAATGATGAGCAATGGGTCTGGCACAAAAGATTGGGTCATATTAATATGAGACGTATATCTCAGATTAATAAACTTAATTTGGTCAGAGGACTTCCTAATTTGAAGTTCAACTCAGATGCTCTTTGTGAAGCATGTCAGAAAGGAAAATTTTCAAAATCATCTTTCAAATCCAAAAATGTTGTTTCAACTTCAAAACCATTAGAGTTACTTCACATTGATCTGTTTGGACCAGTGAAAACTGCATCCATCAGAGGCAAGAAGTATGGATTAGTCATTGTTGATGACTACAGTCGTTGGACATGGGTAAAATTCCTAAAGCACAAGGATGAGTCACATTCTGTGTTCTTTGACTTCTGCAAACAAGTCCAAACTGAAAAAGATTTCAAAATTGTTAAAGTCAGAAGTGATCATGGTGGTGAATTTGAAAACAAACATTTTGAAAAATATTTTAATGAAAATGGCATTGCTCATGATTTCTCCAGTCCTAGAACTCCACAACAGAATGGAGTTGTAGAGAGGAAAAATAGAACATTGCAAGAGATGGCCAGAACCATGATCAATGAGACTAACATGGAAAAGCATTTTTGGGCAGAAGCAATTAACACAACATGTTACATTCAGAATAGAGTGTCTGTTAGACCTCTTCTAGAAAAGACTCCTTATGAATTGTGGAGGAATAGAAAGCCAAACATTTCTTATTTCCATCCTTTTTGATGTATATGTTTTATGTTGAACACTAAAGAGAATCTTAACAAGTTTGATTCTAAAGCACAAAAGTGTTTCATGCTTGGATATTCTGAACGCTCTAGAGGCTACAGAGTATACAATACTGAGACACAGATTGTGGAGGAATCTATACATGTTAGATTTGATGATAAGCTTGGCAATCAAAAGCCAAAGCAGCTTGAAAACTCTGCAGATGAAGAAGTTATTCTCACAGAATATGAGAAACCAGAGGTAGAGAAAGCTCAAGAAGAAGCTACGCCAGATGCAACTCCATTGGCTTCTCAGATGAATAACATGAATATTTATGAAGAACCAACAGTTAAAGGATCATCCAGAATCAAAGCTTCTCACCCAAAAGAAATGATTATTGGAAAGAAAGATGACCCTATAAGAACAAGGTCGTTTATCAGATCATCTGGAACATCACTTTTAGGGTTGGTGTCTATTATTGAACCAACATCTGTGGATGAGGCTCTGAGTGATAATGATTGGATACTTGCAATGCGAGATGAGCTGAATGAATTTACAAGAAATGATGTTTGGGATCTGGTTCCAAGACAAAAAGGTTTCAACATTATTGGAACAAAGTGGGTATTCAGAAATAAACTAAATGATCAAGGAGAAGTTGTTAGGAACAAAACAAGGCTAGTAGCTCAAGGATACAGTCAACAAGAAGGAATTTATTACACTGAGACTTATGCTCCAGTGTCAAGGTTAGAATCTATACGCCTTCTTATTTCATTTGTTGCACAACATAACATCACTCTATATCAGATGGATGTTAAGAGTGCCTTCTTAAATGGTATTATAGAAGAAGAAGTTTATGTCCATCAACCTCCTGGTTTTGAAAGTGATAAATTTCCAGATCATGTTTTCAAACTCAAAAAATCTATTTATGGTTTGAAACAAGCTCTCAGAGCTTGGTATGAAAGATTAAGTAATTTTCTTCTGGAAAAGAACTTTATCAGAGGCAAAGTGGACACAACTCTTTTCTGTAAAACATTTAAGAAAGATTTACTAATTTTTCAAATTTATGTGGATGATATTATTTTTGGATCTACCAATATTATGCTGGGAAAGGAGTTTGCTTTGTCTATGCAGGCTGAATTTGAAATGAGCATGATGGGAGAACTTAGATTCTTTCTGGGAATCCAAGTAAATCAAACTCCAGAATGCACATATATTCACCAAACTAAATATGTCAAAGAGCTTCTGAAGAAGTTCAATCTGAATGAAAACAAATTGGTAAAGACTCCAATGCACCCTACAAGCACACTTGGTAAGGAAGAGGTAAGTAAGAAAGTTGATCAAAAACTTTACAGAGGTATGATTGGATCTCTCTTATATTTGACTGCTTCAAGAACTGATATTTTATTCAGTGTTTGTCTGTGTGCTAGATTCCAATCAGATCCTAGAGAATCTCACTTAATAGCTATTAAGAGGATTCTAAGGTATCTGAAAGGTACTACTAACGTGGGTCTGTGTTACAGAAGATCTGATGATTATAAATTAGTTGGATTCTGTGATGCTGACTATGCTGGAGACAAAGTAGAACGTAAAAGTACTTCTGGAAGCTGTCAGTTTCTTGGAAGTCATCTGATCTCATAGTTCAGCAAGAAGCAACCCACAATTGCACTTTCAACAACAGAGGAAAAATATATTGATGCTGCTAGTTGTAGCACCCAGATGCTCTGGATGAAAAGTCAGCTGGAAGATTATCAGATTTTTTAGAGTAACATTTCTATCTTCTGTGATAATACTTCTGCTATATGGTTATCTAAAAACCCTATTTTACACTCTAAAGCTAAGCATATAGAAATTAAACATCATTTCATCAGAGACTATGTTCAGAAGGGAATTATTAATTTAAACTTTGTGGATACAGATCATCAGTGGGCTGATATCTTTACAAAACCCCTTGCTGAAGATAGATTTAAATTTATTCTGAAAAATATAAGTATGGACTTCTGTCCAGAATAAAATATTCATCAGATGAAAATTTTACTCAGATGATAAATGTCTAAACTCTGAAGTATTTCTTCATTTCAATTATGTGTTTATTTATTTGTGTGTAAATCTGAACTAACAAGGCTCAGAGGATCTGAACATTGTCTAACGTTTCATTTCTCAAGAAGTTTCAGAGGCACATGCAAGCAAACACGTGTATCTCAGAATCTGGAAAGATAGAGTGCACCATACTGAATTGACGTTTGAGGTATTGCTTTGAAAATCTAAATCTCTTGATTTTCCCCCCATCTGTCAGAATCATAAATGCTTGACATGATTTTATTCTTTGCATTAATTGCTTGATATGATTATTTTCACTTCATTAATTGCTTAGTGTACGCGTGAGATTCTGTATGTCTTTTGCTTGTCCTAAATTGTTCTATATATATTCTCACAACACTTCACATTTCACACTTTACACTATCTATCACATTTTCTCATATGCATTTATGTCTTCTTCATTGCTTCCATCTCTTTTCAAAACTCAAATCCTCACGTAAACCTAGACGTATCTCAAGAACATCAATGGCGTCATCATCTTCAACATCTGCTTAGATGCAAACCTCTATTGCTACTGTGTCATCTCCAAATGCTAATGTGTACAAGGAACCAGTGAGAACTCTTCTCACTCCAACGAAGGATCTTGAGGTTTTGTATGAAAATTTTGTGGATTTTGCTTCCATTGAAGAAAATGGTTTTGATCTCAAACCAACCATTAAAACTCAAAACTGGGCAAAGTACTTTAACAGGTTGATAGGTCCTGTTTATCCAGCATTGGCGAAAGAGTTGTGGATTCACGCCCAAGTTTGCCCTAAGTTCATTCACTCTTCTGTTCTTGGAAAGGAGATGGTTATTACTGAGAAGTTAATCAGACAGTTGATTGGTTACAAAGAAACTGATGGAATCACAAGTATGGCAACTGCTCGTGTGGACTTGGCTAATGTTTTTCAAGAGGTTTGTGTTTCTGGGGAACCATCCAACAAAGTCAGAGATCTGAAGCCTGTTTACAGAATCTGGGCTAAGATTTTCATGAGCTCTATTTTTCATAGAAAATCTTCAAACTCTCCATATTATGTCAACACAGAACAACTGTACTTCATGTTCTGTATGAGTCAAGGCAAGAAGGTGGATCTGCCTTATCTTCTGTTCAGTCATCTTCTGAATCACATAAAGGAAACAAGAGAAGAAGTAAGAGCTAAGGCTGGAAAGATCAGAAATTGGATCCCTATGGGAAGGCTGATATCAGACATTCTGACAGAGAATCGTCTTGTAAAGCATCTGACTGATGCTGGGTTGACAGATGATCTGTCTTACATTATAGGATCTGTCATTAATGGGAATACTCTGAAAAGGATGAAGGTCATCTCAGAGCTTGCTGGAAAACCTAAGAAGATTGACTCTAAAGAAGTCAAGAGAAGGAGGATTCCTATAGCAGATTTTCCCATGTTCAGTGCAGATGAACCTAGGGAAATCATTCTGTCATTCATTTCTGAATGTTTGAGGGATGGTATTCCTCTGCCTGCCAACATAGTACAGAAGGAAGGAGAAGTGTTGCCAAATCTTCTGCGAGAAAGGCGCAAGAAGAGGAAAGCTTAGGAAGGATCTGTTGCACAACCTAAAAGGAAAGCCTCTGATGCTGCTGACAAGCCTCAGAAGGACAAGAAGCTGAAGGCAAATCCTTCAGAAGCTATCTTGGAGGAAATAAGAGAAACGATTAAACAGGTATTAACATCTGATCCACAACCATCTGTCCATTCACCCTCACCTTCACCTCTACCATCTCCTCTTCACGCATCTGAACCTCTTACATCTGGATATCATACATCTGAACCCATTTCATCTCCTCATACACATTCTCAACTATCTTCTGTTCATCAACCATCTGAACCCTCTCAACAAAAACCATCTGAACCCCCTCAACAAAAATCACCTGAACAACAACCCCCTCAATAAACATCATCTGAACCACAACAACAAATACCATTTAAACCACCCTCTTCTACTCAACCACCAGAAGAACCAACCATCCCAAATCCTGAACCCTCCATCCCACAACCATCTGAAGACATTCTGGATGTGCAACCCATTGCAACCATGTTTGTATTATCTTCCACTTCATGTCATTCAACTAAATCATCTGATTCTGATGAATCTGAAGTTCACTCACCATCTTGTTTACAAGTTCCTGACCCTTATAAACCACTACCATCTGACCTACCTGCTTCTGAACAACACCATTATCAACTTGCTCTTCGTTCCAAATTTAACTTCACAAACTTTCTACCATCTTCATCTAATGTTGTTACATCAACACTGTCTGATGTTGATACCTCAACACCCACTACTCCTCATCTTACCATACCACAAACATCTAAACAACAACCATATGAACAACCACCATCTGATCAAACACCTCCTGAACAAACTCAAACAAGCCCTGAACCTTCACAAAAAGTCACCATAGAAGACTCTCTGTACCCCAAACCAAGATCAGATGCTTATACTTTGTTTAAGAATTTCAAGAAGGAAATGCGTATGGGGATTGCTTTTGTAGAAAAAAAGTGTTTGTTTAGTATGGATCCTGCTGAATCTGAAGCTTCTTGGGACAGATTCATCTCAAGGTTCAACACTGCTGCCTCTAATCTCAGAACAGTTTGCGCTGATGATACAAAGGCAACGTTTGCTGAAATGGTCAGACAGACTCTGCTGAGCATTCTCAAAACACCAGTGCTACTTCTGGAAGATGCTCCTGCTGAAGACTCTTCATCTGAAGATATTGCTCCAATGATAGAAGATACTCCTGCAGAGCCTCTGGTGCCCAATGACATGGAGATTGATCATCCTAAGGCAATTGCATCTGCTTTTGCACCCTCTGCATCTAAGATGAAGACTGAGACTCCAGATGTTGTCCAAGAAGTTAAGGAAATCAGATCATGGATGGTAAAACAAGAACAGACTACTGAGGAGATCAAAACTTGGATGGCTAAGCAAGAAGAGTCTACTGCAAAGATTACTGATCTTCTGACCCTGATTGCATCTCGCCAACCCTAGTTCTCTTTTTCATGTTTTTGCATTTTTGTTTGCACTTGTTTTCTGTTGTTTGTTTTCAATCATCTCTTGTCTGAACATCTTATTTTGAATGAATCTGGTTGTTTTGTTTTTCATTTGTGTTTTATTTTATTTTCTTCTGTTATCTTTTCTGTCTTTTAAACTCTTTTTGATTATGACAAAAAGGGGGAGAAAAAGAATCTGATTGTTCAATCCATAAGCAATACTAAAATGAAATTCAGACATAGTATTAACTAACATTGAATTTTAAGACTTTCAGATTTTATTGTTTCATCTGACAAAAATTCCTTGAAGTTACCCTGAGAATTACCCAACCAGGCTCTGATCCTTGAAGCAAATTTGACTCTGATTCTGGAAGATAAACCAGGCTCTTTATTTGAAAGAATTCATCAGGCTCTGATTCTGGAAAACCAGCTCTAATTCTTTATTTTAACAAGGATTCCTACCAGGTTCTGAAATATACTCAAGCAAAAAGGGAAATGTTCTCTTCTATTAGAGTATTCATTTCAGGGGGAGATTCTTAATCTCAGGGGGGTTATATATTTTATCCTTTTTATTGAACAAAATTTCCTATGTTTTGTCATCATTAAAAAGTGGGAGATTGTTAGAACACAAATTGGAGTTTCTTATATCTCTATGTTTTGATGATAACTCTTATGGAATTTTGTATTAATAAAATATATACTCTAAATTTGTTCAAGTATTATTGTTTCAGGTATTAAATTGAATACTCTTAAAGAAGAAAAATACATAAGTACAAGCAACTACGCAAGGCTCTGAAGCATCAGATGCAAGACAATCAGAAGACTCTGAAGCGTTGCCAGAAGAATCTGAAGCAGAAGCTGCAGAATAATCTGAAGCGTTTCTGAAAGAATTGTATAAAGAGTTGAAAGCTTTGATCAAATCAGACTCTGAATTTCATTTCACTGCAAGAACAGAGGCTCTGATAATCAGACTCTAATCAAATAATATACACGCTCAAGCACATACTGCTGCATACTCTGATGAAGACTCTGATCAATATTGAGACTCTGATATATCAAGTTCTGATCATCTATCAAAGCTCTGATCATCTCAAACATTTAGCTCTGATCATCTCAAGTATTTGATTCCTTTTAAGCTTGTTACAAGTTCTGAAGTGCAGATTATGAAGACTTCATCCTGAAGGAAGCTTGTTGAAGAAGCTGTAAACTTGATTGGACGTGGTGCTACTTCCAAAGTAACCAACGACTATTTTGTCCAAAGAAGAGACATGGTGCTAATCCCAAAGCTTCTACAACCATACTTTTCCTGCAAAAAGCATGTCTCTACCCATACCTTTTGGTGATGAAAAGTCTTATATTTCAATATAATACGCTGCTGCACATTATTCAAAGCACTTGGAAAAAGCTATAAAAGGAGAACTTCTACAACATTTAGAAGTTGCTCAATCAGAAAAAAATATTGATACACACGCTTGAAGCATCAAAGTGAAAATCTCTCAAAGCTATTATATATTTGTTCTTTCATAAAACTGTATAGTTTTATTTGTACTTAATCTTAAGTGTAAATATCACAGTTGTGATACAGCTTATTAGAAGCATTTAAACACTTGTTTAGTTTACATTAATTTGTAAGAAGTTCCTTGAGAAGACCAAGGTGTGGTCAGTATTTCTTGAGAAGACTAAGACAATTATTCTTAGTGCTTGCTATTGTAATCAGTTGATTAATAGTGGATTAAGTCCTTGTGGAGAAAGGCAAATCATCTTTGATAAGGTGGACTGGAGTAGTTGAGTTCAACAAACCAGGATAAAAATCTTGAGTTGTTTTTATTGCCATATTTTTTAAAAATCTTATTCAACTCCCCCCTCCCCCTTCTAAGTGTTTTCCTCACCTTCATCATGATTTTCTCAAAGTCATCCAAATGTTTCGACTCTTCTTCTTCGTAGACCTTGAACTCTTTGATCAACCTTTATCTCCAACGAGATTTTGATGCTTTCTCTTAAATATCTTAACTTGCAAGAGGTGTCGAATTTAGGAGCTAACAGCAGTTGAATAATATTTTTCCCAGTTTGAGAGCAGAGAGTTACTCTGTAGAAATCATTCTCCTCTTCTCTTATTTTGTTAAACCCTAGTCTTTTTCCTTATTCAATTTTCTTTATTTTTCTATTAACAATTGTTGCGCTTAATCATTCTTGCAACCAAGGTGTGATTATTTCACTTTAGTGAAGAGTGAAGAACAAAGGATTTCAATTAGGTTGATTGAATCTTGTTCATCAAGATTGATTCAAAATTCTCAAAGTTTTGGGTTAATTCCAACATCTGGTATCTAAAGCACTGACTTAGTGATTCTTGGAAAGAAAATCACGACGACAATGAATAATCCAAACAGACATTTTATGGCGAGTCTTTTGATTCTCAAAAACAATAATTATGAGAATTGGTGCAAGCAGATGAAGGGGGTTTTCTATTATCAAGATATTTGTGATCTTGTGAAGGAAGGAGTAACACCACTTGCAGAAAACGCGACAGATCAAGAAAATGCTGCATACAAAGAATTGAAGAAGAAAGGTTATAAATCTCTTTTTATAATTCATTAATGTGTTGATATAGAGAATTTTGAAAAGTTTAATGATGTAGAATCAACAAAAAAGCATGAGAAATCTTGGAGAAATCGTTTGGAGGCGCAGAGAAAGTGAAAGAGGTGAGATTACAAACTCACAAAATGATGTATGAATTTCTTCCGATGGAAGAAAGTGAAAGCATAACTGATTTTTTTCACTAGGGTTACAAAGTTGATGAATCAAATCAAGGTATATGGAGAAGTGTTGACATCAAGATCAGTTGTTGCAAAGATCTTGAGATCATTGGCTCTAAAGTTCGACCACATGGTAGTAGCCATAGAAGAGTCAAAAGATTTGTCAATATTGACAAAGAAAGAGCTTCAAAGGACGCTTGAATCTCATGAACAGAGAATGGCTGAAAGAGTTGCAAGAAAGTCGAAGAGTGATATGGCTTTGCAGGCACAATCAACAAAAGAAAAGAAATGCAAAGGAAGTTGGAATGGAAACAAAGAAAAATGAGGCTACAACAATTCGACTGGTAGAAATCAACAAGAAAGAAACTGGTCGAATCAGAGAAAACCCTGGAACCAAGGCAACCAAAGAGGTGGTGATGCAGGTAGAGGAAGAGGTGATGGTAAAAAACCTGAGAAAAGTCACATTCATTGTTACAGTTGTCTGAAGTATGGTCATTATTATAGTGTTTGTCCTGAAAAGTAGAAGAATCAAGAAACTGATGAAAAGCTCGTGAAACATGAAGAAGAAGAAGAGATGTTGTTGATGGTTCATCACACATGATTAGTAGGAAATATTGGTTTGTCAACATAAAATACTCAATGAAGAACATGGTGAAATTTGCAAATGACAATACTCTAGCAGTTGAAGGTATTAATGATGTTCTGATTATGAGGAAAGATGGAAAGAGGTCAGGAATTTCCAATGTATTTTACATACCAGGCATGATGAGTAATTTGTTCAGCATAGGGCAGTTGGTCGAAAAGAACTATAAGGTGTCGATTAAAGACAAGATGATGAGAGTTCTCGACTCAAATGGATGGTTGATCTTGAAGGCTTCAATATCTCAAAATAGAACCTTCAAGATTGAACTTAATGTGATTGAGCATAAGTGCTTTACAACTGCATCCAGCAGAGATGAATGGATATTGCATTATACACTTAGCCATCTTAATTTCAAAGAGATCAGAGATTTGAAGAGAAGGAATATAGTTTCAGGATTACCAGAAATCGAAGTTCCAAGTGAAGTGTGTAAAGAATATGTTCAGGCGAAACAACACAAGAATAACTTCAACAAGGATGCAGGAAGCAAGTCGAAGACAATTCTTGAAGTCATATACTCTGATGTATGTGGTCCTATCTAGGTGAATTTGATTGGAGGTAACATATACTTTTTCATATTCATAGATGATTTTAGTCGAAAATTGTGGCCTTACCTGATCAAGAAGAAAAGTGAAGTGATAGAGGTATTTTCCAAATTTAAATCTATGGTCGAAAGACAAAATGGTAGAAAGCTAAAGATTCTGAGGACTGATGGTGGTGAAAAGTATGTGTCGAAAGATTTTGATGCATTATGTGAGAAAGAAGGGATTGTGCGTGAGGTGGTGCCACCATACACTCTACAGCAAAATAGAACTATAGAAAGGAAGAATATAACCATCATGAATATGGTAAGAAGTATGTCGAAAGACAAGCATCTACCCAAAGAATTACGAGGAGAAGTTGTGCTGACTGCAATATACATCTTGAATAGATGTCCGACGAAGAAGCTAAAAGGAATCACGCTGGAAGAATCTTAGTCTGGTGTTAAGCCTAGCTTAAGTCATCTGAAGATGTTTGGATCTATATCATGTAGACATGTGCCAAATTAGTTGAGAAGAAAACTTGATGATAAATCAAGTCAAATGATCCTATTAGGATATCATTCGACTGGAGGATACAAGTTGTTTGACCCAGTGAACAAGCAAGTTATGATCAATAAGAACGTGATCATAGATGAGCTTAAGGAATGGGATAGGAATGAGAATGTTAATAAGGATTCAGTGAGAATCTTATATGAAAAACCAACTAGTGAAGTCAATAGAGAAGTTTGATAAGAAGAAGTCATAGGTGAAGCAGGCCCAAGCAGACCTCAAAGAACAAGACACATGCTTGAAAGGTTGCAAGAATGTATGATTACATTAGATGATGTGGTCGATGATGAAGGTGAGTTGGTACACTATGCTTTCTATGTAGATGTCAAACCATTTAATGAAACTAAGGCATTGAAAGATTCGAAGTGGGTGAAAGCAATGAATGAGGAACTAAAATCCATTGAAGTCAACAACCCTCGGTCACTTATCGAATTGCCTCAAGACAAGAAGGAAATTGATGTGAAGTGGGTATACAAGGTGAAGTTGAATCCCAAAGGAGAAGTAACTCAACACAAGGAAAGACTTGTAGCAAAAGGATTTCTTCAGAAAGAAGGAATCTACTTCGACGAAGTTTTTGCACCCGTTGCTAGGATCGAAACAATCAGGTTTGTTGTTGGTCTAGAAAACATGAACAACTGACAGGTATGTCAAATGGATGTGAAATATGCATTCCTGAATAACCCCTTAGATGAAAAATTGTATCTCGCACAATCAGTTGGATTTGTGAAACAAGGCGAAGAAAGAAAGGTGTACAGGCTGAATAAAGCCCTGTATGGACTTAAGCAAGCTCCAAGAGCTTGGAATAAGAAGATTGATAGCTTTCTAAGGGAGAAAAAATTTGTGAAGTGTACTACTGAGCATGGAGTATATGTAAGGAGAAGTAATAGTGAATTACTTATACTATGTCTCTATGTCGATGACCTGTTGATAACTAGAAGTTGCAAGAAGGAGATCGAAGACTTCAAACATGACCTAAGTGGGGAGTTTGAAATGTCAGACTTGGGAAATATCTCATACTTCCTTAGTATCAAATTCTACAAGATTAATAGAGTTTTGATGATGCATCAAAGAAGATATGCAGGAGAAATACTCAAGCGTTTTGAGATGCAAGATTGTAACCCAACTTCGGATCCAACTGAGCCAAGACTGCAACTGTCGAAATATTAAGATGAAGATGATGTCGACCCAACCCAATATAGAAGACTTATTAGGTCACTAAGATACCTTTGTCACACAAGGTCTGACTTAACATACAGTGTAGGTATGGTAAGTAGATTCATGCAGAAGCTAAATGTATCACACCTAGCAGTGACGAAGAGGATACTAAGGTATCTGAAAAGAACTCTCGACTACGACATTTTATTTCCTGCAGCTGATGAAGGAAAAGAATGCAAGTTAGTGGGATACACTAACTCAAGTTCGTGTAGTGATGCAAAGGATAGAAAATCCACAGCTGGCTATGTGTTTTACAAGGTGGTGTACCAGTTGCTTGGACTTCGAGAAAGGAGCCAGTAGTGGCATTGTCTTTGTGCGAAGCAGAATACATAATTGATTTTCTCTGTGCATGTCAAGCAAAGTAGATGATGAACCTAGTCGAAGAGATTACAGCAAAGAGTCATAGAGCAATTACCATGAAGATCAACAACATGTCATCTATCAACCTGGTAAAGACTCCAATAGCACATGGGTGAAGCAAGCACAATGAAATAAGGTTTCATTATCTTCGAGAGCAGATAGCAGAAAGGAAGATGAACTTGGAACACTGCAAAACTGAGAATCAGTTTGTAGATATCATGACGAAAGGTGTGCAAGTCGAAGTGTTCAAGAAGCTAATGTTTGTGATGAATATAGATAGCTTAAACACAATAAATTAGGTGGTATTTGGAGATTGTAATTCCTTGTGTTGAAACAAATGTAGCTCAACAAAAACAAGGATGTGTCAAAATTAGCCTAGTGTGTGTCTGTCAAATTCTGTTAGATGCCGAAGTGTCGAAGCAGGTTTCTTGACACATGATTTCAACTTAGACCAAAATAGTAATTTTGGGCTTTTGTAATTTTAGGCTTTACCTTAGGGAGCAAGGTAGCTCAATTATAAATAGAGGGAGTAACCCATATTTTGAGTAAGAAGAATAGAGAATAATATTGTAAAACACAACAGTAAATGTGTAGTTGCATAGGTAAATAAGATTTTTTTTCTCAGTTTGAGAGCAGAGAGTTACTCTGCATAAATCATTCTCCTCTTCCCTTATTTTGTTAAACCCCAACCTTCTTCCTTATTTAATTTTTTTCTTCTTCCATTAACAATTTTTGTGCATAATCATTCTTGCAATCAAGGTGTGATTGTTTCACTTGAGTGAAGAGTGAAGAACAAGGGATTTCGATCAGGTTAATTGAATCTTGTTCATCAAGATTGATTCGGCATTCTCAAAGTTTTAGGTTAATTCTAACATTGAGGAACAAAATTTCCTTCTTCGATGGCTACCCATATTTGTAAATGCAAAGACATAAGGTGAACATACATGAAATCCTTCCAATGTGTGTAGTTTTTACCATAAAAAATTAGGGATCTATTGTACGCATTTTTTGGATCAATTTGCACCATATTCATTATCTTTTAGGGTTGTTAAACCTCATTAAAAGAACCAACTCATCATGCCAATTATTGGTTTGAATATGGGGGTAATTTTCTAGAAAGGGGGGAGGGGTTGAATAGACAACTAATAATTCCATTCATTTTGTTTTAGAAATCAAATTAATGCGTAGAAGCAAATTTGGTGAAAACTTGTTTTTAAAAGATTTTAACAATTGGAAGATATTTGTAAACATGTGTGTGTGTGTGCGTGCACACACACACACACAATATTTGATACACTTAACAATTAATCAATTTGAAACAATATTAAATTATATTTTTAATACAATAATTAACGATGAGATTATTAAAAAAAACTAATTCTAATAAAATATGCTTATACAATTTTATTCTATGAAATCAATAAACCTAAGAAGCCTGAAATTTCAGATGAACAGATTGTAACACCCAATTTTCGATTAAATTATTTTAATTGATTTATTTTTTTACTTTTACATGATTTATTTAATTGTTATGTGTTTTAAATAAATAAGTTATGTATTTATATGCATGGTTTGAGGCATGAAGGTATTAATGGGTGTATATGAAGAGTTGAAGGCCGATAGAAGTAATTTAGAATTGTTTTAAGGATTAAAATAATGGTAATTATTTTATTTATTTAATTAAATGAAAAAATAGTGAAATTGGATCAAAGTGAAAAATAAGAGAAATAGGAGGAAACAAGGATTAAGAGAAGAATAGATGTGGGGAGGAAAATATAAATATTGGACGTGGGAAAGTTAGGTTAGGCCAATATAAGTTAGAGATCCCTAATTCTAATCAATACGTAAAAACTTGGAAAAAGAGGAAAAGAGGCAAGAGTGAGATCAAAAAGGCTAGAGGTAGAAGAATAAGAACCAAGTGTAAGATTCCATTGCTGCTAGGAAAACAAGGTAAGGGGGATATTGCTTCTTTAATGCGTGTATGAGCATGAGGGGTAGAATGAAGAATCCTTAACCTCCAATAGAATTGAGTGTTCTAATACATGATTATGATTTTGTTGTTATAATTGTTGTTGTAATGTGAATTTGGTATGGAATTTGTGTACCATTATATGTGCATAAATTTTGCTTTGGTGTTGTTGATGAAGATGTGCCATTATTGATAATTATTGGTTTATGCATAATATTGAGATAAAGATTTTTCAGGTTTATTGTGTTAAATGGGTGAATTAACATGTAGTAATTCATGTATGATCTATTTGGTTAATTTTCTGCATTGATTTGGGATGTTAGAGTAAAAAATTGGAGTTCTGCATTGAACTCCATGTAGGAAGACAAATACTGCTATTTGTAGGTCGATGGCAGGCACCATCGTCATGGCGACCAAGTCTCAATGGGTTTTGATGTTTATGGCAGGTGCCAATGCCCGTGATGGGTTACCCACTATGCACCCAGGACGAGCGTCAAGCAAAACAACAACAACAAAACACAATTTGCAAGATCCAAAGATCAAGCAACAAGAATCAACCATATATCATATTGTGGAAGATGGATCAAGAACAACAATGGTGGAACAAGGGTTTACCACTTCAAAATCTGAAAATGCTTCAAATCAACTTCAAGAACCACACTCCAAAGGATTGATCTACAGAATTTGATGATGAAGAAGGGTTTGGATGAAGTTTTTAGCTTAAAGGTTAATAAGCTTCAATGAAAATCTTACTAACTTTTAATGGAAAAAAGAGCTTTAGTGAATTTGGTGGTTGAAGGAAATTTGACAAGATAACTTTCGATCTGAAAATCTTGAAGAATGAATGTGTTAGACGATGACACAGATCTAGAAGGGGGGTTGAATAGATCCTTATAAAAAAAACAGTCGGCGCTACCAATAAAAATTGGTTTTAAAATTTATTTAAAATCCGGAAGCAACCATGGAAAAATTATCGTCTATAACGAACCGTTATTAGAAGACCGGATGCGCGTCTACCGTATGGATATGATAATGAGCAAAGAGAATCACCATACTAGTCACACTATCAATTGATTAATATTACTAATTGGTATGACTAGTTCCAATGCCTCAAAATGCCAACAAATTATATGGACAGCACAAGAGAATTTTGGTTTAGACAATTTATCAAACACTTGGCGTGCGTAGCACTCGAAGTGAATTTTGCCTTGAGTAAGTAGCTCTAGCTTCCTTGTATAATAAAATATTGTACTAGAGTCAAAAACAATTTTCAGCACTTACTCAAACCAATACTAAATTTGATAGAATTGTTTGTACTAAAATTACTCAATTATTAAGCAAAAATGAAAGTGCAGAAAATAAAAGGCACAAAGATTTGTTAAAGCAGTTCCCCCGCCGTCCTCGCTTCGGGGTACACCTGCCCTCAATTCTAACAATAGAATTGAGCTCATATACTATAGATATCACCTGTTGTAGTTAAAATGTTTATACAAGAATAGACAAGCAAATGTACAAACAAACTCTCTTGTTGTTGAAGATGCTCTCTCTTCTTGTTCCTTGATTCGAGTCGAATCAAGTCCTTCGATTGTTGTGGATAGACCTCCGATTACAGCCCCTTTGTTGAACAACCTTGCATTCTTCAAACCCCAGTCTGGCTGATCTCAAACACAAACTAATCGAACTCGAACCTCTCCTTAACAATTCACCGATTACCGCTACTAGATTAAAGGAACCCACCGCTCCTCAATCACCTTCGCTTAGCTGAATGTTTGTTGAGAAGATTCGTACCAAAAACCCCCCAAAATTAGACAATCTTGGAGGACAAAACCCTCAAGGATTTATTCAAGAAAAACCTGCCAAAAAACTCAACCCAAACCGGATTCCCAATCAACGGCTTCGGAAGTAATCACTTCAAACAAACCACAATGCACAACAAGAATTATTGTGTGTAATTGTTGTGTTATGAAATGTTGAAGATGAAGATGATGAGAACTAATGACACCTATTTCACTTTTCTTGTTTATACAATTGACTCAAATGTTTCAAATGTTGTTGATAAAAATGAGCAAAAATCTATTTATAGTATGCCAAAAAGTAACAGACATAACCACTTTTCGAAATAAGTGGAAAGACTGAAAAATGAAGAAAAAGAAGCGAACAGTCGACCAAAACAGAGCAGCGATCGACCGAAACTCCCCAGACAACACAGATTTTTCAAGGTAACAGACTATGCGTCGACCACAGGTCGGCGTGCGCCAACCAGTAGAAAAATCACTTTCTAGACACCTTCTATGAGTCGACCGGAACCCTTGGAGTGGTCGACTCAAACCCTGTTATTTTGCAAAAATGCTTATTTTTGTGATTTCGACACTTCTAGACACAACCTATGATCTACCAAATATGTTGGACTCAATATAGCTAGTTAGATTTACATGACATGCACACAAGAGAGACATAAGAGATGTGATACGCATTTGCCTTGTGGTAAGAGTGCCAAAAACCGTTTCTTCCATGTGATTGCGTTTTGACATCATCGAAACACACATATGTATGGTATATGAGGATTTTCCCTCACAGAATGAAATGAGGCCTCTATTTATAGAATTTAGGCTTGGAAGTATTTGTGGTTTGGAATTTGGTTTGACATTTGATTTAGGCTTGAAATTTGAATTTGAAGGAAAAATCAAGATCAAGTGGTGATTAATGAGGGTGTACGATGGAAATTAATTATGATGAGGTAGGGGAATTAAAATGAGGTAATCTAGAATATTCTTATGATGAAACAAGTGAATTTTGGTGCCAAAATGCTGCAGAATTTGAATTTGGCTCATTTTCACAAAAAAAAAACGCATTGGTTAATCGATTAACCATATAGTGTTAATCGATTAACACAACAAAAATTGTGAAAATTTGCCTTTTGTTGCATTGTTATGGCTCTGGCTCAATTCTTTTTACTTGTCAAAGAAGGCATAGAAATAAACACATGAACCTTAGAGTATTTTGAATAATAGTCGATCAAATCTTAGGAAACTCTTGATCAAATGATTTTGAATTATTTACATATCAACTTTGACTTTTTCGAATGAATTTCATTCGTGCTGAGGAACTGTTGATTGGTGTTTTTGATTCCAAACCTCCTCCTGAAAAATGAGTTAGTAAAGAAAACAAAACAAATATATTTTTGGTATTTTGATTAGGGTTAATAAACATAAACAATCAAATAAAGCAAACAAGGAAAAACACAGGTGCTTGGTGATCTTGCTTATGATGCAAGATGCAAATGATATATGGTATCTTAAAGGTAAAAATTATGGTAATATAGCTGCCCCTATTTAAGTTTCTTCTATCCAGAGATATGAAGATTGACATCTTTGTCTCGACGAGATAGAAAAGACTTAAATATAATAAATAAACTCAATTTTTAGCCTTAAGAGATCACAAAATGATATGATTATGTAGATGATATGCAGACACAAGACCTTTATTGGGAGAATATGCCACAGCAGACAAACAAAAAGCTGGGGAGCAAAATAAAAAGAGATCAGACTCCGCAGAAGAAAACTAGAGTGTAAGATTCCACTGAGGCAAAATTACCAACCAGAAATAAAAGAGGAATATCTCATCCCAACAGGGGAGGTAAAAAATATCTGTTGGGGAAAAGATCATCCATTTCCTGGCGACCAGTAATAACATGATCGAAAGGAAAGATTAGCAACTACCAACCAAGTGATAGCTACGACAAGGTAATCAACCAAAAAGACACGAGAAAATATTATCTGCTACCTGTCGCTTGCGCGAAAATAAGGTGCCGGCATGACAGAAGAGTCGCCACCTTTCGTTATTTATCCCTCAGAGCGGGAAAGGAAACGATCGGAAAAAACCTGACGAATAAGGGTAAGACAAGGTCATCGCAACCATTGTCTGGGTTCGGGAGTCGGTTACGCAAGGGGAAGGTATTAGCACCCCTCACGTCCGTCGTACTCGACGGGATCCTCGCTTGTTTGTTTACTTGGACGGGTTGGTTATAATCTATCTACCTATCGAGGCTGGCTGAAAAAGAAAAGAAAAATGACTCGGCAAAGCGTCGCGCTTTATGCCTACGTATTCCCGTCTGGAACGAGAAATCAGAGTCAACGTAGTTCGGCTAACTACGGGTGAAGGGTTGAAGGTTGCTCGCTAGGACATCGCATCCTATGCCTACGTACTTTCATCTGGTATGAAAGATCAGAGCTCACGTAGTTCGGGAAACTACGGTTTATTTCCTGTTTTGAAAGAAGTGTTTTTTATTGTGTTTGCGATTTCAACCGCACTAGAGACTATGACCTGAGAGTGAATGCGTCGCATGTCACCCAAAGGGTACCATACTAAACATCCAGACTGTGGAAAAGAACCTCTCCCACAATCCTTTCTCAGATAGCCTAAGGCTCGTAACGTACGAAAGAAATCATTCATGATTACTGTATCTTAAACTGTTTGAGATGAGAAGAGAACCGGCCCAACTAGGAGGGAGACTATCAAGTCCTACTGTTGTCATGCCAAGGATTCATCCTATGGTTGAGGTTTGAACAGGGAACTCCTAGAAGTTGTCATGCATAGGTTTCAACCTAAAAGTCTATCATCAAATCCTTATCAAAGGAAATGAGAGTCCTAAGGGATCATATCAATGATACACCAAAACAAACAAAGCATCAACTTAACAGTAAAATGCATGCAATGCAAGTGAGGGAGGAAATGTGTGTGGGGCTTCAGCCTCCACAAGCTCATCTCAACCTCAAGCCAGTCATGAAATAACAGTAATCATACTGAAAATAAACAACATGCCATCAAGCAAGAACAGTAAACTATAATCATACAGACAAGAGAAATGAAATGCTATCAAGCAAAATAAACACATGGGCAAGGGAGCTGGGCTCTACCGAATACCCGCAAGCAAAGCCAAGCAATAACAATACAATCAGATGCACTCATGCTCTTAGACTAAACTTATTCTGAATGGGCTTAGTCTAATGCAGCAGACAAATCAGCCAAAACACACAATACATCAAAGAAAACAGAAGAAAGCCTCAGCTCCTCCAGCAGCAACCCAGTCTTCAGACTTCAGAGATCACTTGCTTTCCAGGTATCAACCCTACAACATGAGTATCAACTCATCTTCTCCCTTGAGCTTCAGCTCCTTTGATCAGCTCCACCTTCAGGCTTCACTATCTTCAGGGATCTTCAGGCATCAACTTGATCTTCACAGAGTCTTCAGACTTCAATAATCTTCAAGGAATCATCCTTTTCAAGGCCTCAGCTTCTATCTTCAATGGCTCTAATGCTCCAGCAAACAAGATTCAGTCAATAAGATGAGGTGAGGATGTTACAGTACTCACTGACTTCCAAAGGATGCCATTGAGAACTTAACATCAAAGGAGAGGCTCTCTCAAAGTTCTACCTTATGGGGCAAGGTCACTAATCCCTCCAAAGGAGAGAGGTGAATACCCTTAAGGGACTCTGTGTCATAGAGAAGAAAGGAGGTGAACAAGGCACTCCTTGTTTATTGAACAAAGTATTCTTTCTAGGGCTCTGCCTATGCACCTATCAACCTATAAACAAAACAACAAAAGCTATGCTAAACTCCTCTGCAAGGTCTTCAAAGCTTCCATGATGATCCACAAGGTCTTCAACTCAATCTTCAAAGCTCACACACTCAACAGAGAAGGAAAGAAAACACAACAATACAACTTATGCCTTTAAGCAACACACATACTATCCATACATTCAAAAATCAATGAAAAATACTAAAATACCATACAAATTCCTAATATAAATTCTAGGGGATCCTATTTAACTACCCTTAAGTCCCATATATTCCCCATAGGCTAACTTGTCCTAAAAACCCCAAAAATAAAATGTTGAAGTTCAAGTATACTACTTAAAACCCTAATTAGAGCACCTAAATGTCTAATAATCAAACTACATCAAATTTAATTTCTAAAATCAAGGGATAAATCCTACATGAAACTAGGGTTCAATATCTAATTACACAAAAAAGAATGAATTAAAAAACCTAAGGGAAGGTCCTAAAACAATTCTTGCAAGATAAGGTATCAACTAAAGGAAAGAAAATACACCATTTAAAAGAAAATATCACTAAAAATTCTACATTAAAAATAAAATTTCATTTTTATTTTTATATTTTTCTACACAAAATTATCTAAACATAGAAAAAAGAATGAGTAAAAAATCATCATTTATCAATTTTTTATGAATTTATTAAGATTGCAAAAATATTAAGAATTAAAAAGAAATAAAAATAATATAAAAGGGAGGGGGTGGAAATAGAAGGGTCAGATAGTTGTTTCAAATGGGCCAGCGCGCGTGGGGGGTGTGAATAGAAGAGATAGGCCCAGACGCGTTGCTTAAGTGAAACGACTGCGTTTCCATTTGAATTTTTCCCTCCGTTTTCTTCACTCAATCTGAGCCGTTGGATGCAGCGAATTAGTCAAAACCTGGGGACGAATCCAACGATGGACAGCCATCGTCCCAAACGAAACCCTAGGGTTTTCAGAACCCAGAATTCATGCATCAAACTTCCAGCCGTGCGTTCTCTCCCCAGACTTGATGAAATGCAAAACTTCCAACTGCAAAAGTGTTCTACTCATTACAAGGAACAAGGTGCTACGTGTAATTTTCTCTAATTCCCTTTGAATCGTCCAAACCGCATGCATCAAATCTTGGGTACTACCATGCTCATCTGTCAAGTGATGATGGTAGGTGATGCTAGGGCACTATTCCAAGCTTGATTCTTCTCCACAATGATCCTCCAATGAAGATAAACTTTCTGTTTGCACAGTTCTTGGATGAGGAAGCTTGCCACAATGACTTTGATCTTGAAATGCAATAATGGAGCACCTTGAAACCCTAGCTCGAATCTCTCTCCTCTCTGCTCAATTCACCAAGTTTCACCAACCTCTTGATTCACTCTCATGCACTCTTCTTATAATAATCATTAGACACTTCTAGATTCATCTAGAATATGGTGGAAAGTTCTTGAAAATCTCATGTGGGGACAAGTTGAAAATCTCACCTCTCATGCCTTATGCCTTGCAATGTGGTCTTAAAATATCTTTACATGAGATATTGAGAAGGAGTGCACAATTACAAGCCTTGGTTTTGCCTTGTGTTAGGATTTCCAAAGGTGACTTCAAATGCAAGTAACAAAATAACAAAGCATCACCCATTTTAAAGCTTCAAATCAAAATTCTATCTAAACCAATGTTCTCAAAATGGTGTTTCCAATCAAAATGATATATTGGATGACCTATTTTGGATCCATAGATCTTCCAAACCAATTTTCAATTTCAACTTTTTAAACTTATAAGCCATTTTTAGTTCATTTTTGACCAATCATGCAAATCCATGCTATGAGCTTCTCCAACAATTCATGACCTTCTTTCTAGACTTAAAATCACATTTTGAACAACTTTCATGTTTTGAGTTTTTCCATTTGAGGCTTGGAAATAGGAGTTTTAGGCATTGGCTAAAATGACCTATAACTGACAAATGACCAAAATACCCCTGTCTTGTTCAAACCATAAGTTGAGTTCCACAAATCCTATCAAGGACTTCTACCACTCAAATTAAATCTAAGAAGATGCCCTCCAACATTCATGTTGACCAAGAAATCATAGGAATCATCCTACTAGGGCAAAAGTTGTCTGCAAGTTGGGTGACTTTCAAGGACCCAGATTCACACACCTCAGCTGACCTGTAATTTGTCAAAACCATAACTTGAGCTCTGTAACTCCTATCAAGGATTTCCACCACTCAAATTAAAGCTAAGAACAAGCTCTACAACATTCATGTTGTGGGGAAGATGAGATATCAATCACATCTTGAGCTAAAACTGCCTGGAAGATAGGGATCAAATTAAGGTTTTTTCACTGACAATCCTTGGAGACCCTAACTTGAAACTTCTCAAACTCCTCAATCATGATGAGTTGGTCTAGGAATCATCTTTATAACATCTTTATGCATCATTCCATGATCTCATAGCCCTTGTATTAGGTCTCAACCTTCTCCAAATCTTCAGTGATCCTAGGGTTGACCCAGTCAAAACCCTAATTCTACCAATCATGGTTGAATCTTCTGAATTCTTGCCTAATGACCTCTCTGGGCTTCATGATGGCTATCAAGACATCTCATAGGCTTTCTCAAAACATCAAGTTCATTCTCAAAGTCTCAGAATCATCTGAGGGGTACCCACAACTCTCAAGCTATGAAGCACACAACCCTGGTTTCAATCCACTTCCTCTGAGGATCTCTTGAACTTTCTGATGAAGGTATCAACTCTCAAACACTAGATGGATAAATAATTGTTGGTCAAATTTTGGGGTGCAACAGCTGCCCCTATTCAAACGGCTTGAACCTGACTGGGTGAGAAGTGAACGGCTCTCAACCAATCAAGGTGCGAGACGATTGAATACCGGTAAACCCGAAAATTTGCCAACTGCACGAGCACACGGTACTCTGCGGGGAACAAATCTTTGAATATTGCAATGCTAGCTGCACGGCCTCTAGCTGGAGAGATACTGATCTGACATCGCCGCCAGTTATCCACATCAACTTCTTCTGACATTGCCTTCAGACAACCGCAACATCCAACATCGCCGCTGGAAGACTAAATCACCTGACATCGCCGTCGAGAACAACCGTAACTCGGGGAAATAAGCGTCCAACATCGCCGCCGGAGACCTAAACCTGAATCACCAAATTACCCAACATCGCCGCTGGAGAAAATACAATAATGAACAAAATACCCCGCATCGCCGCTGGAGAAAATACATCTCTGAACAAAGTACCCCGCATCGCCGCTGGAGAAAATACATCTCTGAACAAAGTACCCCGCATCGCCGCTGGAGAAAATAAAGGATCTGCATCACCTAACATCGCCGTCAGAAGACTGGATCACCTTGACATGCCCAACATCGCCGTTGGAAACAAACATCCTCTTGGAGACACTCGACATCGCCGTCGCACAAACATCATCTCTACTGGGGATTTAAAGAGTCTGACCTCGCCGCCAAATGTTCAACCTCGCCGTCGAACACACACATTCAACCTCGCCGCCGGACAAATGATGATCTAACCTTGCCGTCAAATCCAAACGTTCAACCTCGCCGTCGAACAAACATCCAACCTCGCCGTCGGACCAAATATAATCTGAACGAATCTAACCTGGGGTTCACAAAAGGTACACTTGAAACTACTCCGCTGGGAATGAGAGACTTAACCGAGCACACTCTGATCTGGGGTTCACCCTCAGAGCCATAACGAACATCGGAATACTGCTGCACACTGCCCGCCGTAGAACTTCAACATTAAAGATATATGAAACCCTGGCCCCTGGCCACTCCAGATCCACTGGAGAATCTTCAAGTATTTCCGAAGATAGATGAAACCCTGCCCGTCGGCTATTCCAGCTTCAGCTAGAAAGAACATCCTTGGCCTTCAAGGATGTAAACTTTGCCCGTCGGCAACTCTGCAGGAGGCACCTTCGACTTCAGTCTAAAGCAATGGTCCTTGACCTTCAAGGATACATGGATATGCCTTCAGGCAACTCCGCCTCTGCTATAGAGCATCCGAGACTTCAGTCAGGGATATACTTCGGCCTTCAGTCCGAAAAATGAATCCTAGGTCATTCATGACCTTGGGGATAACCTTGCCCTCAGGCACCTTCGCTTCAGCTTAGGAAAATTGTGACTTCAGTCAGAGAAATGGTATCCTGAGCCATTCATGACTCTACGGGGTTTCAAACACTTTGCCTTCAGGCAAAACTCCGCTTCAGCTGGAGAAACATCTTCGACTTCAGTCAGAAGAAACACTATTCACTAGATCGCGATCAATCATCACCTCAGGGCAACTGACTTGGTCTTCAGACCAACACGGATCATCTTGGTATATCTACAAACTTTGGAACCTTGTCTTCAGCCACACGTTGATTCATCAACAAGGACATCTGAGCTCACAGGAACCTTCTGATACCGCCTTCAGGCGTTTACGCAGTCAATCTTCAGATTAGACAACACTGTTGGAGCAGACATATCACGCTGCTAAGGACTTCAAGAATCATCTTGAACAAACAAATCCGTCAGGCACCTTCAAGAATCATCTTGAACCGATAACCATTCTGGCGACTTTTATTCTGTCGGGTATTCCAGGAATCTTCCTGGGCAACTTTTGCTGGGGATGCTACTGGGGAGCTCAAGAATCATCCTAAGCAAACCACTCGGGAAACTGCGCTGAGGTCCTAAGCAAACGGCCCTGCTGAGGGATTCGAGAGTCATTTCGAACTGCAGACTTCGTCGGGGTTCCCAAAAATCATCTTGAGCGAGCGACTGTGGGGATTACACCGGGGTCTTGGGAATCATCTCAAGAAATCGACCTCGTTGGAGAGAATGTCAGGAATCCTCCTGAGCAACTGATCCTTCGGCTGAAAACCTGTAAGGCAAGAATGATAGTACCCTGGATCACGCTTATGATGCGTATGCTTCTGCGCTATGCCCCACACGGTGGGAATGATATGCGTTTATGCTAAATGCCATGCAATCATGCACAATGCTATGCAATGTTAAATGCTATGCAGTGTTAAATGCTATGCAGTCATGCACAATGATGCGATCCCGTCAGCAAAATAAATGCTGAGGGGGAATTCTCCTGTCAAGGAGAAAGAACTACTCCGATAGAGGAATCATCCTGCTGAGGAGAACGTGGGCACGCCGATATCAATTGGACTCTGTATGGGGAACTGATCTTCCGCGGACTGCTGCATGGAAAACAACTTCAGCTGGTTTCTGCAGGGGACGAAGCTCTACGAGAACCCGAACCTGCTGAAGGAAAGCGATGTCAATCGCGGGAGTGAACTGCGTGGCTGTCTCGGCTAACTCTTCTGGGGATGACCACTCTGTGGGGAAACAACTTCAGCTGCTCCACACTCCGCTGGGGAAAAACTAATCGTGATCCGATCAATTTCCAAGGACTCGGCTTTCTTGGACATCTGCACACTCGGCTGAGGAAGGAGAAGTCATTCTGCTTCGCTGGAGAGAGTGCGACTCCGGGGAAATACAGCATCAGCTGCCCCACGCTCTGCTAGGAAACCACTCATGGTCCCAACTGCTTCCAAGGATTCTGCTTTTCCGCGGACTCAGCTGGGGAGAGAGAAATCATTCTACTTCAACGGGAGGGTACGACTCTGATGAGGAATTTCAATTTCGCCGGGGAAGAAAGAATCATCTGCCTTCGGGGGAGAGTACAACTCTGCAGGGGAATACAACATCAGCCGTTCCAATACTCTACTGGGGAAGAGGGAATCGTCCAACTTCAGGAGAGAGCATGACTCTGGTGGGGAATCTCAATCCCGCTGGAGACTTTACTGGGGAAACACGAGCTTCGGCACCCGAACACTTCTATGAAATCTGCACTTGCGACCCGGTGCTGGGGAAGACATCGTTCTTCGGTGCTTGACTCAGCTGGTGAGGTGACGTTCCTTCAGGATGCGTCTGCTTGGGGAAAAGTATCATCTCTGCCTGGGGAGACATATCAATGCTCACTATTCTGATTCTGATTCTACGGAGGAGAGACTACTGAACTCTGCTGGGGAAGGAGGACTCGCCCTGCTTCGGGGATACGCACGGCACATCCTCCGGAAGGTGCTACATCTGCAACAACATGAACAAACAAGACAAGATTCCCTCCTCAAAGGGTCCTATCCAGGTTATTATCTCGTGACAACATTCAGTTAATCAATTGTTTCAACAATCAATGGGCCTAGGCCCGCAAGTTTATGTATGCGCATTTTATCAAAAACATCGGCGTTTTCATTCACAAACAAAACAGATAAATGCTAAACAGACAAGTAGAATTGCTGAATAATGTGCATTTTATTGATGATGAACCCCTGAACGGGCAAAAATGTTTTACAACAGAGGCAAACTCCTGGGATGAGGAAGCCGCACAAAAAAGAAAACATAAATATACATCAGTATATACAAATGTTGGCAATCGAGGCGTAGACGAACACCATGAGTTGATCCCTCTAAGACCCACTCGACTTTGATACTTCTCCGACGCTTCAGCTTTGGAAGAGATTGATTCAGATAAACGGCCCTCAGGTCTTCCGAACCACTAAACAATGAAAGTCCACACGCGGAACGCAGTCATTTGCTTATTCAAATCCCTAACTTTTGCGTGAACCGCCCTTCCGGGTTTTCAGTTCATCGGGATACCCTTTTTTGCCGAAGCCGCCCAGTGTAGGTTTTCGACTTCGCGGGTGTACATTTTTCAATATATCCCTAATTTTTGCCCGAACCTTTTATTCTGTTTTTGGTTCGCCGGGATGCCCCTTTTTTGCCTGGACTTTTTCTTTTTTGTCCAGCGGGTCTCTTTCAAGCAAAGTATTTTTTAACTGCGTCCGCGTTCACCGGGGATGCAAAATCTTCACCATCCATCGTGGATAACAACAAAGCTCCTCCTGAGAAGACCTTGCTGACGACATACGGCCCTTCGTAATTCGGAGTCCATTTGCCCCGGTGATCGGAGTGTGGCGGAAGAATTTTCTTCAGGACGAGATCACCCGTCTGAAAGCTTCTAGGACGCACCTTCTTATCGTAAGCTTTCTTCATTCGGCTTTGGTACAGGCGACCAAATGCAATCGATGCTAACCTCTTCTCGTCCATCAGGCTGAGTTGGTTCAAGCGATTTGTAATCCATTCTGCCTCGTCGAGCTTCACATCAACCAAAACTCGCAAAGAGGGAATCTCCACTTCTAACGGTAGGACAGCTTCCATACCGTACACCAAGGAGAAAGGAGTTGCCCCGGTCGACGTACGCACCGTCGTACGATAACCGTGCAAGGCAAACGGCAGCATCTCGTGCCAATCTTTATACGTCACAACCATCTTCTGAACAATCTTCTTGATGTTCTTGTTGGCCGCTTCAACAGCGCCATTCATCTTCGGCCGGTAAGGAGATGAGTTGTGGTGTTCAATCTTGAAGCTCTGGCACAGCTCCTTCATCATCTTGTTGTTCAAATTCAAACCATTATCAGTAATGATCCGCTCGGGAATTCCATAGCGACAGATGATGTCCCTCTTTATGAACTTAGCCACCACCTGCTTGGTCACATTAGCGTACGAGGCTGCCTCCACCCATTTGGTGAAGTAGTCGATAGCTACCAGAATGAAACGATGACCATTGGATGCGGTGGGCTCGATCTTGCCTATCATGTCGATGCCCCACATGGAGAACGGCCAAGGGGAAGACATGACATTCAATGGGCACGGCGGTACATGAACTTTATCAGCATAAATCTGGCATTTGTGACATTTTCTTGCGAATCTGAAGCAATCCGACTCCATAGTCAGCCAGTAATACCCTGCTCTCAGGATCTTTCTCGTCATGGCATGTCCGCCGGCGTGCGTACCAAATGTGCCCTCATGGACTTCTTCCATGAGCATACTCGCCTCTTTCTCATCTACACATCTGAGCAGCACGAGATCGTGGTTTCTCTTATACAACACTCCGTCAGGATTGAGATAGAAGTTTCCAGATAGCCTCCTCAGAGTCTTCTTATCCTGGGTAGACGCACCCGCAGGATACTCCTTAGTCGTAAGGAAGGTCTGAATGTCATGGAACCATGGCTTGCCGTCGGTGGCATCCTCGATTGCAAAGACGAATGCCGGTCTATCAAGACGCAAAAGTACAATTCTTGGAGCCTCATTCCAATAATTGACCTTATACATTGAAGCCAGCGTGGCTAAGGCATCAGCCATCTGATTTTCAGCCCTGGGTACATGATGAAGTTCCACTCGATCGAAGAACGGAAGCAGCCTCCTGGCATAATTCATGTACGGCACTAGATTCGCTTGACGAGTTTCCCACTCCCCTTTAATCTGATTGATTACAAGCGCTGAGTCACCATATATGTCTAGATTCTTGATTCTCAAATCAATTGCCTCTTCTAGACCCATAATACATGCCTCATACTCGGCTTCATTGTTGGTAACTGGAAACGTCAGTCTCGCAGTAAACGGGATGTGGGATCCGTGAGGAGTCGTAATGATAGCCCCGATACCACTTCCATAGGAATTAACCGCTCCGTCGAATATCAACTTCCACTGAGACTTCCTATCTGGTCCCTCGTCGGGCAATGGCTCATCACAGTCCTTTGCTTTGAGAAACATAATGTCCTCGTCAGGGAACTCAAACTTCATCGGCTGGTAGTCTTCGATTGGCTGTTCAGCAAGGTAATCAGACAATACGCTTCCCTTAATGGCTTTCTGAGAGACGTACTGAATATCATATTCTGTTAACACCATTTGCCATCTGGCAATCCTGCCCGAAAGAGCCTGCTTCTCGAAGACGTACTTGATCGGGTCCATCTTCGAAATTAGCATAGTGGTGTGATTGAGCATATACTGTCGTAGACGTTTGGCAGCCCAAGCTAGTGCACAACACGTCTTCTCCAGCATCGAGTATCGAGATTCACACTCAGTGAACTTTTTACTCAAATAATAAATGGCATGCTCTTTCCTGCCCGTCTCGTCATGCTGACCGAGAACACACCCCATACTATTCTCCAGAACCGTCAGGTACATGATTAATGGTCGTCCAGCCACCGGGGGTATCAAGATTGAAGGTTCTTAAAGGTACTGCTTTATTTTGTCGAATGCCCTCTGGCAATCCTCATTCCAAGCAATCGCCTGATTCTTCTTCAACAGTTTGAACATCGGTTCACAAGTGGCCGTGAGCTGAGAGATAAACCTTGCAATGTAGTTTATTCGGCCCAGGAAACCACGAACTTCTTTTTCTGTTTTCGGCGCTGGCATTTCTTGGATAGCTTTTATTTTTGCAGGATCAACTTCAATCCCTCGTTCACTAACGATAAACCCCAATAACTTTCCGGACCGCACTCCGAAAGTGCACTTGTTAGGATTCAGCCTCAGCCTGAACTTCCTAAGCCTTTCAAACAGCTTCAACAAATTGACCAGATGCTCTTCCTCCGTTTGGGACTTTGCAATCATGTCATCAACATAAACCTCGATCTCATGATGAATCATATCATGAAACAAAGTAACCATTGCTCGCTGGTAAGTGGCCCCTGCGTTCTTCAGACCGAAGGGCATTACCTTATAGCAGAATGTGCCCCAGGGGGTGATGAACGTCGTTTTCTCCATGTCCTCCGGTGCCATCTTAATCTGATTGTAACCGGAGAAGCCATCCATGAACGAAAACACGGAAAACTGGGCTGTATTGTCAACCAACACATCGATATGAGGCAACGGGAAGTCATCCTTAGGGCTCGCCCTATTCAAATCCCGATAATCGACGCACATGCGTACCTTACCGTCCTTCTTCGGTACAGGCACTATGTTGGCGACCCACGGAGGGTAAGTGGTAACGGCTAGAAATCCTGCGTCCAACTGCTTCTGGACTTCTTCTTTGATTTTTACAGCCATGTCTGGTCTCGTCCTCCTGAGCTTCTGCTTGACTGGAGGGCAATCTTCTCGCAACGGCAAGCGATGAACCACGATATCAGTGTCAAGTCCGGGCATATCCTCATATGACCAAGCAAAGACGTCACTATACTCTCGAAGCATCTCGACCAGCCTATGCTTGACATCATTCTGCAGCGCAGCCCCAACTCTGACATTTCTGACGAGCTCCTCAGAACCCAGATTTACAATCTCAATATCCTCCTCGTGAGGCAGAATAACCCTCTCCTCTTGTCTCAACAAGCGGGCCAACTCTTCTGGAAGGTATTCGTCTTCATCAATCTCATCCTCGGCTTGATAGATCGGGCAATCAAAGTCGTAGTGAGCCGTAGAGGGTCCAGAGTCGATGTCATCTGTTACGTGGATCCTGCAATAACAAGGGTTAAGTTTAAAGCAGGAATATGCAGGTTAGCACGAACCTCGTTGCCATTTTGCTGTTTTTTTTCGAAATAAACATAAAATATGAATAACAGGGAACACAATATTTGATTACGAAGAAAACGCCTTTTATTTATTAACAAAATGCATACACATAATCCAACAAGGCCCTGACAGTAAAACCACTATGCCCCGGGCAGGACATAGGGTTGTACAAAGATTGTAAAAAAGCAAATCATTACTCTTCACTTGTCAGCTTGATAATCTCCTTGATGGTCCAATTGTGGAGGCGCTCGCCTAGCTTGCTCGGTTGAATCCAGGCGTCAAGATCGCAATCACTGTCTCCGCTGTCCTCTGACGCAGCGTTGATACTCTCGAAAATTACTCCCCCTTGGTGAATAAGATCGGCCCTTTCCCACGAGACGAGCTGCCAGAAGAAGATGAAGCTTCAGCTCCCGGAGAATACCCCAATCCAAACTTATCCTGCTTGATTGGTATGTCCAAGACATGCCCCCAGCCCGGGGTGGAACCGGCTTCGACGACGGCCCGTGCTTCCTTAAACGAGGAGAGGTTCAACTCTTACTTCTCTGCGACGACAGGAGCCACCTCCTTCACCCTGACGGTTTCAAATGCTTGGCAAAGAGTCTCATGGATCTCACCATCCATTTCAACGTATTTAAAGGACGACAGGTGGCTTACCATGATGTCCTCCTCTCCACAGACTGTCACTATGCTGCCCCCAACAATATATTTAAGCTTCTGATGCAGCGTGGACGTTACGGCACCAGCAGAATGGATCCACGGCCGACCTAAGAGGCAACTATAGGCGGGCATGATATCCATGATATAGGAAACCGCATTGAACGTCTCTGGACCAACTTGAATTGGCAAGGTCAATTCTCCGAAGACGTGGCGCTTGGTTCCGTCAAAGGCTTTCACGACCAGATCACTGGGCGTGCACAGCAGTCCACGGGTATCCAACTTCATCAGTGCCTTCTTCGGAAGCACATTAAGCGAGGAACCCGTATCCACCAGGACATGCGACATAATCGTGCCTCTGCACTCTATTGAGACGTGCAAGGCGCTGTTGTGATCTCTTCCCTTAGGAGTCAGCTCTAGATCTGTAAATCCCAGCCCATTACCAGCATTAACATGGGCTACTACTTCCTCGAGTTGATTTACTGATATCTCCTGCGGCACGTATGCAGCATTCAACACCTTTAGTAATGCGTTGCGGTGCGCTTCAGAACACAGCAACAGGTTAAGAATCGAGATCTTCGACGGAGTCTGATGAAGATGATCTACAATTTTGTAGTCACTTTTCTTGATTAGTCGCATGAATTCTTCAGCATCTTTAACCAGCAAGTCCTTCTCTGCCCCTGCAGGGACCTCTTCAACAGCTTTACCTTTACCCTTATCCACAGCGTCAGCTCGGACCACTTTCTCTGCTGCAACCTCTGCTGGTGCGAACACCCTTCCGCTTCTAGTGATACCACTGACCTCAGTGAGATTCTGCATAGTTGACCCGAACGGCTCAAGCTCTATCTTTCGACCATTACAATAAACCTCGGCGCCATAATGCCATGGAACGGCATTGGTACTCTCGAATGGGATTGGTCCGGCCCTGGTGATGGTGATGGTAGGCGGCCGAGGCGCAGAGATAGTAATAGGGTGGCGAGGGATAGTAATGGTGGCAACTTCGTCTGCCTGCTTCAGCACAACTTCCCCTGATGCATTCTCAATGCTCCGGCTGAACTGTAAAATACCCTCGGACATCAGACTTTGGATACCTTCGATCAGCTGCTCACATCCGTCAGGAAGTGTAGCACAAGCCATACATAATTCTCCGCATCCAGGGAAAAAGCCCTTCTTCAGCAATTTAGCCTTAACGAAACTCAACGGCGTTTTCAAATCCCTGACATCAGTCAGCAAGTCCGCACTCTCCTCGGTGATAACAGCATTCACTCCGCCCCCCTTATGATGAGGCATCGGATTTTTGGTGACGTTGGGCACGTTGTCAGAAAAGTTGATAACCTTGGCGTCCACCAAGTCCTGGACTTTGTGCTTAAAAGCTTTACAATTCTCAATCGTATGGCCAGGTGCCCCAGTATGGAATTCACAAGTAGCACTGGCATCATACCCCAGTGGTGGTGCCCCTGTTAAGGGAGCCAATGTCCTCTTTTGAACTAATTGGAGCTGAAGCAGCGTTTGCAGAAGCTGTGCATATGACATAGGTGGAGTATCAAAATGACGGCTTGCCAGGGGAGCCCGATTCTGATATCTTTTATACCCCTGATTATTCTGCTGCTGAGGTTGCTGTTGCTGCGGCTGTGGTGGAGCAGCTGGAATGCTTATGCTAGCAATTTGAGGCTGAGGGCCCTTGCCCTTTCTCCTAGCATTAGTGACAGCACTGGCGTCTCCCTCTCGACGCTTGCCAGTATAGGGTTTCTTGCTACCTCCTCCAGCTGAGGATGGTTCGCCCTGAATTTTTCCGATCTTTATACCGTTCTCAACATGCTCGCCCAAAGTGATGAGAGCCGAGAATGTTCCCGTCATGCCACTGACCAGCTTTTCATAGTAGATTCCGGGAAGGGTAGCCACGAACATTTGTACTAACTCACGCTCAACCATCGGCGGTTGAACCCGAGCAGCCAATTCACGCCACCGCTGGGCGTATTCTTTGAAGCTTTCATTGTTCCGTTGTGAAAGATTCTGAAGCTGAACTCGGTTGGGAGCCAAGTCGCTATTGTATTGATAGTGGAGAACAAACGCTTCTGCAAGATCTTTCCAGGTGCGCACAGTAGCGGGCTCCAAACCCATATACCATTCGAGTGATGGACCAGAAAGACTATCCTGAAAGAAGTGCATCAGCAACTTCTCATCGTCAGAATAAGCGGACATCTTTCTATAATAAGATCGGAGGTGGACCCGGGGGCAAGTGGTGCCCTTATATTTCTCAAAGGCAGGCACCTTGAACTTGTGAGGTACTTTAAAGTCAGCAATCAATCCGAGGTTGGACATGTCAACGCCCAATGTGTTCTGATTTTCTATACTTCTCATCTTGTCTTCCAGCGCCTTAAACCTGAGTCGAGCTTCAGCATTCAACTCTGCCTCTACGCCTCTCTGAGAGAATATGTCATCCTGATGGTCCTCCAGCCACGGTTGAGGCACCACCAGATTTCCTGCACCAGCATTGCCGTTTACCGGCCCCATGTTAATATTGGCTCCCAAACTACCATTGACGGCGCCAGCCGCGTTGAGTCCGAGATTAGTCATCAGATTGTCGTTAGCACTGCCGTTGCCCCCGGCAGCAGGAACAACGTTCTGTGGAGTATCCCCTGGAGGAGGAGTAGGCACGGCCCCTCCATGGAGTATGCCATTACTGTCAACCCTGGAGATCAGAGGTTGAACCAGAGTACGAAGCTGATCTTGACCATTCGCGACCACCTGCATCAGCTCCATAAAACGATCCATCCGCTCACGGAGCTCTTGAACATCTGACTGTACCTGGTCCATGATTCTCGTCTGATTAGCGCGAGTTGAGTAGCGGTGGATGAGTCTTTGATCAATCCTGGAGATCGAAAGCAGCTCGGAACCTGAAAAACCTGTCAGTAATAAAGGTCAGGAAAAGCAATAAGATATACACCATGCAAATATGCTTCATGCAGATGCATGCGTGTGTCTGTGTGCGTGGGAGATTTTTCCCCGATCCTAGTGTCTTAGTGACGGTGCTGATAATAACAAGAGGAAGAAGAAATCCGAGCCCAATCATGGAAACATCAATCTCATATATATATGGAAAGGCCTGTCGAGGCAATACACAGTATCAGCGAGTACAAATCAACAACATGACCTCAGCCAACAAATCTGGTGATGGTCAGCATACATCAAAGATCAAAAACAACAGGGATATAACTAGTCAAGTACGGCCACGGGCGCGATACTCCGCTAATAACTCCTTTGTCTCCGAATGATCTGGCGAAGTGAGCAACCCCTCGACGAGTAGTTCCCTCTGCCTGATAGTATGCTGAAGCCCCTGAACTGAACTCTCCCAAGCGCCTTCGCCAAAGCAATCTTCCAGCTTCCGCTTCCTAGACTCAAACATCAGCTTATGCCCCTTCAGGCTAGCAGTGGCTTTGTTGAGACGGGCTTCAGCGGAGTACCTGCGGGCAGTCTCTTCATCAAACCTCCGCTCACTGTCCTTCACTTCGGTCTCTAGCTTAGAAATCTGCAGCATCAGCTTGTCTTCTCGCTCCTTCTTGGTGGCCATAGAAGTCTTCCAATGCTGGTCGAACTTAGATATTCTTCGGTATGCTTCCTCCAAATGCTGCTTCTTCGTAGCCAGCACATCATTAGCAGCTCTGAAGTCTTGACCTAAGCGTTCCCGATCAGCAATCTGCTTTGCCAAGTCTGCACCCAGTTGGCTTACCGACTCTGTTTGCTTTTTGAGAGCATGCACGGCTTCGTTCCTCTCGCTTCGAAGCTGAGCTAACTCCTTCTCTAATTCTGCATTCACCCGCTTCAGTTCATCCCGCTCGGCTAGTACCTGGTTGTGCTGATGAATGGACACAGTGGTAGGCCCTTCGACTGGTGGAGGACTCTCTGGTCTGGCATGAGGGAATGGCATCCCTATAGCGCTGGCTCTGGATCTGATCCAATCTGAATAAGGAGGGTAAGCTTGGTTGTTGCTCTTCCCCAACAAAGGCTTTCCTCTCGTGCTGATATTGTTCCATGCATACTGAAGCTTGGACAACAAATCCCCCTCTAGAATACCCGTGAGGTATAGAGATTCCCGTACCTCTTCTTCCTTCGGTGGAGTCCTCAAAGCATATGCAAACTGACGAACTAGCAATGATGGGTTGTAGTTGATGCAACCCTTCCTACCTATCAGAGGTACGTTAGGAAACCCATTACAACTGAAGATCATCTCGGTGCCTAACCTGCCTCTGTCAACGAACCAAACAATGTCTTCTGCCGACAAGCTCATCAGACGCTCAGGCCACTCAGCTGTGGCTGCAGACAAGACAGAAGAACCCCTCTTGGGCAAATGACTATCAAACCATTTGTACAACAACGGTACGCAGCATGAAACATTCTTTCCTCTCCGGTTCTCGTTCTTGTAATGCACTGAATGGTAAACGTCTCCGATCAGAGTAGGGACTGGATTCCCTGAGGCAAAGATATGGAATGCATCAAAATCTACAAAATCAGGCATGCTGGGAAATAGGATAATGCCATATACGCACAAAGCAAGGACGGCGTTGAACGCGTCCCAACACTTGTCCTTAGCACACTGCTGGGCCTTAGCTATCAGAAACTGCAGAGAGAACCCTGGTACCTTGTTCCAACTCGTTACCACTAACTCAGAAGCGCTCAAATGGAGTGAGGAAGCCAAGCTAACCAGATCAGGCTCAGCATCCATGTGGACAAAAGGCATCTGCCTTTTGATAGGCACACCCAGCATATCAGCATACTCTTCCAATGTCGGCGCGAGAACGAAGTCATGAAAAGTGAAACACCTCAAGGGAGGATCATAAAACTGCAGAAGAGCGTGTAACCCATTCAACTCGAACGTAGAAGGTTTGTAGACCAAGCTAAGCAACCTGCCATAAGACTTCCTGAACCTATCCTTCACAGAATCCCCTGCCAGGGCTATCAAACCAGTCAGCTTCGACACATCGGGGGTCGGGAACTTGTACGCAACAGTCTTCCTGAGAGAGGCCATAATAACAGCAGAAGGCGAGAAATCCTGGATCGGGGAAACGGTACCTGCAACACAGACACACGTTAATGGAATGCAGATGAATGCGTAAACTAATGCAAAATGCAGGTATGCAATAATATATCCATGTAGTTGCTGTGGAGATTCGGTATCAACAGTCACTGATGAGAAGGAAACCCCGGTGTGAGACCACTAATCTGATCTGCTGAGAATAACCATCTGATGGGACCGAGATCAAAATTCTGTTCTGGCAAGAGTAAGTGACTGATAATAAGGACCCCGGGTGCAAGATCAAGGAACACCTGTTGAAGTCTTCAGACCCCAAATCAAAAATCTGCCCTATCAAGAACAAACACACAGTTGCTGATGAGATCTTCAGACCCCACTCAAAATCTGCTCTATCAAGAACAAATAACATCTGCCGATAAGGTCTTCAGACCTCACTCAAAATCTGCTCCATCCAGAACAAACCACTGATGATAACATACTGATCAAAGCCTGCTCTATCAAGAACAGACATGCACCCGATGATAAAATCCTCTGATCAGAAACTTCTTGCTCTATCAAGAACATGTCTGCAACTGAGAACCCAACATAACTGATTTACTGTCAAGAAAACCAGGTAGTCTGAAGGTCTAAGTTTCCTGCAATAAACCTAGTCCCACTCACAGGTATGAACCTAAACTGACTCAAGGTACGGCATCCTATGCGTTCATCAGCGTCACAGACTTTCAAAACTGATGATACGATTCCCAGAAGGAGTGGCATCATCAAGTCCTGAAGAGGCCTCACTTAGCTGAATCACAAATGATCGGTCCCCAGAGTCGACAATCCACCAAACCAGCAACCGTCTCAACCCAAAGGGTTGAAAGTGAAGCCAACCGGATGAACCTCGTCTGAGCGTGGATTTCATGAGACACTAGTGCCTGCAAAGCAAGCACGCGCCCACTAATTTCCACTCTAAGTCTATGGTGCACTCAAGCCTGGGTCTGGCTTCTCACTCAATCAGAACTCCCATCCCACAACAGCACAAATAATCATATTATACTGAAAATAAAATGCGGGAAATGAAGTGCGAGAAGTAAAAATGCGACAAATAAATGCAACCCAACAAGCAAACACACAAACGATAGGATTGACTCTCTTAAGGGACGTTGGATCCCAAAATTGACTCGCTTTCGGGACGTTGGATCCCTAGGAAACTATCAAGTCCCCAGCAGAGTCGCCAGCTGTCGCTTGCGCGAAAATAAGGTGCCGGCATGACAGAAGAGTCGCCACCTTTCGTTATTTATCCCTCAGAGCGGGAAAGGAAACGATCGGAAAAAACCTGACGAATAAGGGTAAGACAAGGTCATCGCAACCATTGTCTGGGTTCGGGAGTCGGTTACGCAAGGGGAAGGTATTAGCACCCCTCACGTCCGTCGTACTCGACGGGATCCTCGCTTGTTTGTTTACTTGGACGGGTTGGTTATAATCTATCTACCTATCGAGGCTGGCTGAAAAAGAAAAGAAAAATGACTCGGCAAAGCGTCGCGCTTTATGCCTACGTATTCCCGTCTGGAACGAGAAATCAGAGTCAACGTAGTTCGGCTAACTACGGGTGAAGGGTTGAAGGTTGCTCGCTAGGACATCGCATCCTATGCCTACGTACTTTCATCTGGTATGAAAGATCAGAGCTCACGTAGTTCGGGAAACTACGGTTTATTTCCTGTTTTGAAAGAAGTGTTTTTTATTGTGTTTGCGATTTCAACCGCACTAGAGACTATGACCTGAGAGTGAATGCATCGCATGTCACCCAAAGGGTACCATACTAAACATCCAGACTGTGGAAAAGAACCTCTCCCACAATCCTTTCTCAGATAGCCTAAGGCTCGTAACGTACGAAAGAAATCATTCATGATTACTGTATCTTAAACTGTTTGAGATGAGAAGAGAACCGGCCCAACTAGGAGGGAGACTATCAAGTCCTACTGTTGTCATGCCAAGGATTCATCCTATGGTTGAGGTTTGAATAGGGAACTCCTAGAAGTTGTCATGCATAGGTTTCAACCTAAAAGTCTATCATCAAATCCTTATCAAAGGAAATGAGAGTCCTAAGGGATCATATCAATGATACACCAAAACAAACAAAGCATCAACTTAACAGTAAAATGCATGCAATGCAAGTGAGGGAGGAAATGTGTGTGGGGCTTCAGCCTCCACAAGCTCATCTCAACCTCAAGCCAGTCATGAAATAACAGTAATCATACTGAAAATAAACAACATGCCATCAAGCAAGAACAGTAAACTATAATCATACAGACAAGAGAAATGAAATGCTATCAAGCAAAATAAACACATGGGCAAGGGAGCTGGGCTCTACCGAATACCCGCAAGCAAAGCCAAGCAATAACAATACAATCAGATGCACTCATGCTCTTAGACTAAACTTATTCTGAATGGGCTTAGTCTAATGCAGCAGACAAATCAGCCAAAACACACAATACATCAAAGAAAACAGAAGAAAGCCTCAGCTCCTCCAGCAGCAACCCAGTCTTCAGACTTCAGAGATCACTTGCTTTCCAGGTATCAACCCTACAACATGAGTATCAACTCATCTTCTCCCTTGAGCTTCAGCTCCTTTGATCAGCTCCAACTTCAGGCTTCACTATCTTCAGGGATCTTCAGGCATCAACTTGATCTTCACAGAGTCTTCAGACTTCAATAATCTTCAAGGAATCATCCTTTTCAAGGCCTCAGCTTCTATCTTCAATGGCTCTAATGCTCCAGCAAACAAGATTCAGTCAATAAGATGAGGTGAGGATGTTACAGTACTCACTGACTTCCAAAGGATGCCATTGAGAACTTAACATCAAAGGAGAGGCTCTCTCAAAGTTCTACCTTATGGGGCAAGGTCACTAATCCCTCCAAAGGAGAGAGGTGAATACCCTTAAGGGACTCTGTGTCATAGAGAAGAAAGGAGGTGAACAAGGCACTCCTTGTTTATTGAACAAAGTATTCTTTCTAGGGCTCTGCCTATGCACCTATCAACCTATAAACAAAACAACAAAAGCTATGCTAAACTCCTCTGCAAGGTCTTCAAAGCTTCCATGATGATCCACAAGGTCTTCAACTCAATCTTCAAAGCTCACACACTCAACAGAGAAGGAAAGAAAACACAACAATACAACTTATGCCTTTAAGCAACACACATACTATCCATACATTCAAAAATCAATGAAAAATACTAAAATACCATACAAATTCCTAATATAAATTCTAGGGGATCCTATTTAACTACCCTTAAGTCCCATATATTCCCCATAGGCTAACTTGTCCTAAAAACCCCAAAAATAAAATGTTGAAGTTCAAGTATACTACTTAAAACCCTAATTAGAGCACCTAAATGTCTAATAATCAAACTACATCAAATTTAATTTCTAAAATCAAGGGATAAATCCTACATGAAACTATGGTTCAATATCTAATTACACAAAAAAGAATGAATTAAAAAACCTAAGGGAAGGTCCTAAAACAATTCTTGCAAGATAAGGTATCAACTAAAGGAAAGAAAATACACCATTTAAAAGAAAATATCACTAAAAATTCTACATTAAAAATAAAATTTCATTTTTATTTTTATATTTTTCTACACAAAATTATCTAAACATAGAAAAAAGAATGAGTAAAAAATCATCATTTATCAATTGTTTATGAATTTATTAAGATTGCAAAAATATTAAGAATTAAAAAGAAATAAAAATAATATAAAAGGGAGGGGGTGGAAATAGAAGGGTCAGATAGTTGTTTCAAATGGGCCAGCGCGCGTGGGGGGTGTGAATAGAAGAGATAGGCCCAGACGCGTTGCTTAAGTGAAACGACTGCGTTTCCATTTGAATTTTTCCCTCCGTTTTCTTCACTCAATCTAAGCCGTTGGATGCAGCGAATTAGTCAAAACCTGGGGACGAATCCAACGATGGACAGCCATCGTCCCAAACGAAACCCTAGGGTTTTCAGAACCCAGAATTCATGCATCAAACTTCCAGCCGTGCGTTCTCTCCCCAGACTTGATGAAATGCAAAACTTCCAACTGCAAAAGTGTTCTACTCATTGCAAGGAACAAGGTGCTACGTGTAATTTTCTCTAATTCCCTTTGAATCGTCCAAACCGCATGCATCAAATCTTGGGTACTACCATGCTCATCTGTCAAGTGATGATGGTAGGTGATGCTAGGGCACGATTCCAAGCTTGATTCTTCTCCACAATGATCCTCCAATGAAGATAAACTTTCTGTTTGCACAGTTCTTGGATGAGGAAGCTTGCCACAATGACTTTGATCTTGAAATGAAATAATGGAGCACCTTGAAACCCTAGCTCGAATCTCTCTCCTCTCTGCTCAATTCACCAAGTTTCACCAACCTCTTGATTCACTCTCATGCACTCTTCTTATAATAATCATTAGACACTTCTAGATTCATCTAGAATATGGTGGAAAGTTCTTGAAAATCTCATGTGGGGACAAGTTGAAAATCTCACCTATCATGCCTTATGCCTTGCAATGTGGTCTTAAAATATCTTTACATGAGATATTGAGAAGGAGTGCACAATTACAAGCCTTGGTTTTGCCTTGTGTTAGGATTTCCAAAGGTGACTTCAAATGCAAGTAACAAAATAACAAAGCATCACCCATTTTAAAGCTTCAAATCAAAATTCTATCTAAACCAATGTTCTCAAAATGGTGTTTCCAATCAAAATGATATATTGGATGACCTATTTTGGATCCATAGATCTTCCAAACCAATTTTCAATTTCAACTTTTTAAACTTATAAGCCATTTTTAGTTCATTTTTGACCAATCATACAAATCCATGCTATGAGCTTCTCCAACAATTCATGACCTTCTTTCTAGACTTAAAATCACATTTTGAACAACTTTCATGTTTTGAGTTTTTCCATTTGAGGCTTGGAAATAGGAGTTTTAGGCATTGGCTAAAATGACCTATAACTGACAAATGACCAAAATACCCCTGTCTTGTTCAAACCATAAGTTGAGTTCCACAAATCCTATCAAGGACTTCTACCACTCAAATTAAATCTAAGAAGATTCCCTCCAACATTCATGTTGACCAAGAAATCATAGGAATCATCCTACTAGGGCAAACGTTGTCTGCAAGTTGGGTGACTTTCAAGGACCCAGATTCACACACCTCAGCTGACCTGTAATTTGTCAAAACCATAACTTGAGCTCTGTAACTCCTATCAAGGATTTCCATCACTCAAATTAAAGCTAAGAACAAGATCTACAACATTCATGTTGTGGGGAAGATGAGATATCAATCACATCTTGAGCTAAAACTGCCTGGAAGATAGGGATCAAATTAGGGTTTTTTCACTGACAATCCTTGGAGACCCTAACTTGAAACTTCTCAAACTCCTCAATCATGATGAGTTGGTCTAGGAATCATCTTTATAACATCTTTATGCATCATTCCATGACCTCATAGCCCTTGTATTAGGTCTCAACCTTCTCCAAATCTTCAGTGATCCTAGGGTTGACCCAGTCAAAACCCTAATTCTACCAATCATGGTTGAATCTTCTGAATTCTTGCCTAATGACCTCTCTGGGCTTCATGATGGCTATCAAGACATCTCATAGGCTTTCTCAAAAAATCAAGTTCATTCTCAAAGTCTCAGAATCATCTGAGGGGTGCCCACAACTCTCAAGCTATGAAGCACACAACCCTGGTTTCAATCCACTTCCTCTGAGGATCTCTTGAACTTTCTGATGAAGGTATCAACTCTCAAACACTAGATGGATAAATAATTGTTGGTCAAATTTTGGGGTGCAACACTACCAACTAAGGGTAATACAACAAAGGTAATAAACTAAAAAAGGAGAGATTACCAACTATCAACTAAGTGATAGCTACGACAAGGTAACCAAAGTGTTACAAGAAATATTACCTACTGTCAACCAGCGAGAAGTACTACAAAGGTAACAAACTCAAAAAGGAGAGATTACCAACTATCAACTAAGTGATAGCTACGACAAGGTAACCAAACAAAGAGATACGAGAAATATTACCTACTACCAACTAAGGGTAGTACGACAAAGGTAATAAACTCAAAAAGGAGAGATCACCAACTATCAATTAAGTGATAGCTACGGCAAGGCAACCAACTCAAACAGAAAGATTACCAACTACCAACCAAATGATAGCTACAACAAGGTAACTAACCAAAAGGAATACGAGAAATATTACCTACTACTAACTAACAGATAGTACGACAAAGGTAATAAACTGAAAAATGAGAGATTACCAACTATCAACTAAGTGATAACTACAACAAGGAAACCAACTCAAATGGAAAGGTTACCAACTATCAACCAAGTGATAGCTACAATAAGGCAACTAATACCAAAAGGATAGTTCCACCAAAACGAGACTCCGTCGGGGAAAATGGTATTGTCAACTACCAGTTTGCTGGGTAGAGGAAAAGGGGTAATTAAACAAAAAAGGAGGAAAATATTACTTGCTACCAGTTACCAGATAGAAGCAAAGGCAATAAGCTCAAAGGTAGAATTACCTATTACCATACAAGTGGTGTTTAAACCAAGGTAATCAACCAAAACAGCAGGAATATTATCTACTACCAGAAAAAGGTAGGCTAATACAAATAATAAACTCGCAAGGGACCAAAATTCAATCCAGGAACAAACCAGAGAAAAGCGGTCAAACAAGACTCAACCCGGTGAGGAAATATCTCAACTGGGGAAATTTCCGTCTAGATAATGAACTGGAAAGGAAACTGAATCAAAATCTTCCACGAGAAACGAACTCAGTAGGGAATTAGAAAGGAATAAACTCTTTCTACTTAATGTTCGACACTCTATATTGGAGAGAGGACACACACACACACACACACTCTGTGGTGAAAACAACACTAGAGAGTGGGGAAACACCAACGATGCCAAATGCATAACAATGAAACAACAATGATGCTATGATCAAGTGCAAATGCATGAATATGCGTATGAATATGCTTACAAAATCAACAAAAGGATAAAAAAACTGGCGATAAAACACCACGGCTCAACCGGATACTCAACTAATCTCAAAAAGATAAGATAATCACTATAAACCCTGCTAGGTATACTCTGCAAGGGAATAAACTGAAGCAATCCTGTGGGGATTCCACTGGGGAGGATAAAAGCCATCAAAGGAAAATAAATCCTGCTACAAGGCTTAGATCTTACTAGAGAGAAAAAGATATTGCTTGGGGAAAAACCCAAAATATTCAATCTTCTAACATCAATAATCCAAAAAAGGGATAACAACATCGACTCTACTTCGAGGATGGAAGAAAAATTATTAGGGAAACAATAACAACCCAAATCTTCTTGATTCTTCCTGGGGATAAGGAAAAATCATATGAAATCCACTTCAAAAGGATGAAGAGATTTGCAGCGGAAAATAATGGATCCGCTGGGGATTGCACTCCACTAGGGAATAACATAGATCTTTTGGGGAAATAAGAAAAGATCTCTGAGGGCTAGCCAACCTTGAGAAAAATATCCTGGACTTACCGGGGAAAATAAAAAATTGACATCATAACAAGAAGTCGAGTTGTAGGGGATTTTAAATCAATACTCAACACAGAGTGAGAGAAAACCCAACAGGTGACTGCAATATCAACAGTTATAAGAAGACAACAACATTTCTCTCTATTTGGGGAACATCCGAAGTAATGATGCACAAACTCCGCTGGGAATTAGCAAGGATAAATCTTTGCGTGGGGATTCCAAATCAAGGAGAGGTGGAACTCAACAAAAACGGCATAACTGCCTGACTAAAACTTGGATCGAGAAAAGAAATATATTCAGCTGGAGAAGATCTAAATCAAGACTTAGCTGTGGAAAAATCCAAACAACACTCGTCTGGAGAAAACCCAAACTGGTATTCAATAGAGGAATATTAGATTCCATGAGTCCAACACATCGTAACAAATCTTGAGGAAACCTGTCATCTGGTTAAAAACTATAGGGGAAAACTAGTTACAAACTCTTCTGAGGAATTATCAACAAGCTCTGCTGGGAAGAATAAGAATGAACCCTGTTGAGGAAAACACTAAGTTTTGTACTTCCCAATCTTACTGTTCTTGGAATAACCATTGGAATTCATTTTTTATATTCACAAATCAAATGAAAATGTTTTTATAATTTTCAAAAATTTAAATCAATTATTCACATTTTGTTTTAAAAATCATCATCAACAATAAATGAAATTTTGCAAGCAGAAACAACATAAGAATTACAAATAAAGGGATAAAGGCCCAAATTTTGTTGATAGAATGGAAGTCCGCAAATGGTGTAACTCCATGGATCATTACAAAGTTTGAAAAATGGTAAATACATGGAAAGGGTTACATTGAAATACAATGACCACTATTCTCCCTAATAACTTTGAATTCCACTTTGCTCAAAACTTGCGTTGAGAATGTACGAATGAGAAGTGCTGCCAGGAAATGTTGCTTCAAGTGATCAAGACTGGTTGAATGCAGTTACTTGCCATAATCCCTAACTTTTTCCTAGATTTCCCTTTCGGGTTTTCAATCTATTGGAATGATTATTTCTGTTTTTGTCTCTAACTTTTGCCTGGACTGCCCTTTCGGGTTTTCAATCCACCGAGACACTCATTTTTACCTAAGTCGCCTTTTCGGGTTTTCAACTTAGCAAGTTGTTCTTTTATTTTTTAGGCGAAGTATTTCTTGACTGCATCGGAATTCACAGAACGAGTGAACTCTTTACCATCTAAAGTTGTAAGAATTAATGCACCGCCAGAGAAGACTTTCTTAACAACATATGGGCCTTCATAATTAGGAGTCAACTTGCCCCTAGAATCAGTAGTAAAATTTGAGATCTTTTTGAGCACGAAGTCGCCTTCTCTAAACACACAAGGTCGAACCTTCTTGTCAAAAGCTTTCTTCATTCTTTGTTAATACAATTGGCCATGACACAAGGCCGTCATTCTTTTCTCTTCAATCAAATTCAACTGATCGTATCTACTTTGACATTATTCAGCCTCAGACAATTCAGCTTCCATCAAAACTCTCATAGAAGGGATTTCAATTTCTATCGGTAGAACTGCTTTCATACCATAAACACGAGAGAAAGGGGTTGCCCCTATTGAAGTGTAGAAGGATGTATGATACTCATACAAAGCAAAAGGGAGCATCTCGTGACAGTTCTTATACGTGACAACCATCTTCTGAATGATTTTATTAATGTTCTTATTAATAGCTTCAACAACCCCATTCATCTTAGATCTGTAAGGAGAAGAACTATGATGCTCAATCTTGAATTCGTCACACAATTCCTTCATCATCTTGTTATTCAGATTTGACCCATTATCAGTGATAATCTTGCTCAAAACACCATACTGACAAATGATTTAGTTCTTGATAAACCGAACCACTACTTGCTTGGTCACATTGGCATACGATGTCGCTTCAACCCACTTGGTAAAATAATCAATAGTCACTAATATGAAACGGTGTCCGTTCGACGCTTTAGGCTCAATCATTCCAATCATATCAATGCCCCACATGGAGAAAGGCCATGGAGAAGACATAACATTGAGAGAAGTTGGAGACACATGAATTTTTTCAGCATAAATCTGGCACTTATCGCATATCTTCACATATTTGCAATAGTCATATTCCATTGTCAGCCAATAGTAACCTTCCCTTAACATATTCTTAGCCATTGTATGTCCATTGGCATGGGTACCAAAGGATCCTTCATGAATTTCTTCATCAACATGTCTGCTTGTGTCTATCCATGCATCTGAGCAAGACCATGTCATAATTTCTTTTATACAGCACATCATCATTCAAGAAGAAACTACCAACTAATCTTCTCAAAGTCTTCTTATCTTTCTTAGATTCCCCAAGTGGGTACTCTTGATTCTGAAGAAAGCATTTAATATCATAATACTAAGGTTTCTCATCAACAACCTCTTCAACTGTAAACACATGAGTCGGTCTATCAAAATGCCTAACATCAATTTTCGGCACATCATTCCATCGATTTACCAAAATCATGAAGATAAAGTTGCTAAAGCATCTGCCATTCGATTCTCTTTTGTGGGTATATGGTGAAATTTAACCTTATTGAAGAAATTTAACAACCTTCTTGCATAATCGCGATAAGGAATCAAATTGGGTTGATGTGTCTCCCACTCTCCTTTAATCTGATTAATCACCAGGGCTGAATCTCCGTATACATCAAGAATTTTGATTCTTAAATCAATGGCTTCTTCCAAGCCCATAATACATGCTTCATACTCTGCCGCATTATTCGTCCAAGTGAACACCAACCTTACAGTGAAAGGAATATGAGAACCATGAGGAGTAACAATTATAGCCCCAATACCATTGCCATATGCATTAACAACTCCATCAAAAATCAAACTCCACCAGGGTCTAGGCTCTGGTCCTTCTTCAGGTAATGGCTCCTCACAATCTTTAATCTTTAGGTACATCACATCCTCATCAGGAAAGTCAAACCCGATAGGTTGATAATCATCGATTGGCTGGTGTTCCAAATGGTCATCCAAAACACTTCCTTTTATTGCTTTTTGAGTTCGGTACTTGATATCATATTCTGACAACAACATTTGCCAACGAGAAATCCTCCCAGTCAAAGCAGGCTTTTCAAAGATATACTTGATTGGATCCATTTTGGATATCAACCAAGTGGTATGATTCAACATATACAGACGAAGACACTTGGCAGCAAAGCTAAAGCAAACATGTCTTTTTAAGCGTGGAGTACTGAAACTCACAATCAGTGAACTTCTTGCTCAAATAGTAAATGGCATATTCTTTTTGACCAGATTCATATTGTTGACCAAGAACACAACCCATGGAATCTTACAACACAGTCAAATACATAATCAAAGGCCTTCCTTCTATCGGAAGAGTCAAATCGGAGGTTCAAGCAGATACTCTTTAATACTATCAAAAGCTTTCTGAAAATCCTTTGTCCAGTCACAACCTTTATCTTTATGGAGAATCTTGAAGATCGGCGCACAAGTGAAAGTCATATTGGATATAAGTCGGGAGATATAAGTCAAACATCCTAAGAATCCTCTACTTATTTTTTTGTTTTAGGCGCAGGCATTTCCTGAATAGCTTTAACTTTACTAGGATAAACTTCAATGCCTTTCTGACTGACAATAAAACCCAACAACTTTTTGGAACAGACACCAAAAGTGCATTTATTCAAATTCAAACGAAGCTTAAACTTCCTCAATCGCTGAAACAACTTCAACAAATACTCAATATGATCTTCCTCGGTCTTCGACTTACAAATCATATCATCCACATAGACATAAATTTCCTTATGCATCATATCATGGAACATAGTGGTCATAGCTTCTTGGTATATTGCACCAACATTTTTCAAACTGAAGGGTATCACTCTGTAACAGAATGTTCCCCAGGGTGTAATGAATGTTGTTTTTTCCATATCCTCGGGTGCCATCTGTCGCAACTGCGAAAAAGGCCGGCGGAAAACAAACAGAAGAGTCGCCACCGAACGTTATTTATCCCAAATAGAGGGAAAGGAAACAATCAAATAAAACCTAAGAGAACGGGAAAGACAAGGTCATCGCAACCATATCTTGGGTTCGGGAGTCGGTTACGCAAGGGGAAGGTATGAGAACCCATCACGTCCGTTGTACTCAACAGGATCCATGCTTGTTGTCTAATCTATGGGTGAGAACTATCTAAAAGCTACTGCTAAACGGGGGTGAACGGAAAGAACAGACTCGATAGGACATCGCCGCCCTATGCCTACATATTCCCTTGTGCAATGGGAAAGTCAGAGTCAACGTAGTTCAGAAAACTACGAGTGATGGGGGAAGGTTACTCGCCAAGACATCGTCATCCTGTGCCTACGTATCCTCATCTGATATGAGATATCAGAGCAAACGTAGTTCGGGAAACTACGAAACCACAGGTTGATTAAGTATTTTTTATGAGTGGCGTTAAGCGTCCATTCCAGCAGTTAGGGATGATGCCTGTTTGCGGTAGAACGGAAAAGTAACGTACTCTTTCTGAAAATGAAGTTTGAAACAATCCCGAAGGATGAAAAGGTTTGGGTTTTGTTTGTAAGTTTTAGAATAAGTGGATTAAATTGATTGGAGACTCATATTGCACTAGATACTATGACACGAGAGCGAATGTGTCGCATATCGCCCAAAGGGCACATGCTAAACACTCTAGACAAGTGAAGAGAGACCTACCCACTTATCATTTCTCATATACTTAAGGCTCGTAGCGTACAACACTTGTCATTCTTTATTAAATGTCTTAGAGGAGTTTAAGATGAGAAGAGAAGACACAAGGACACTAAAGGGAACTGAGAACCCTAATGTTGTCATGCAAAATGGTCCTAAAGTTGGGATAAAAGGGTACTACCTAATGTTATCATACAAAGGATTGAAAGCCTAATGTCTCTCCTACTCCCATCTTAAATAGAGGGACTAGTAATCCTAAGGGATCATGTGAACAAACACAAGTAAACACATCACTAATCAATCATAAATGGAAATAGAAAGAAAGACTTAAACAAGTCATGAAAGATGAAGAGAAATGAGAGAAACAAACACACAAGCAAATAATGAACATGCCAACATGAGACATACATCCACGACACACACATGTCAAGTTCAATAAGATGGAAGTTAGAACACAAAGGCAAACAAAACAAAACACACAACATCTTATGCCTTAAACATCTTAAGAAGAATGGTGTCAATCATTGAAACACAATCAAAGAAATGAGGAGAGAAATATATTGGGGCAACAAACACATCATGATCATCATAATCAAACATTCATCCATGATCAACCCAAAGAAAGCATCTAAACACTTCAAAACAAGTTCAAACACTCACATCATTCTCAAAGTAAGACACATGCCACAAATACACCAAGATCAAGTATCCACTCAACAAGATCAGAAGTAACCTTAAATGATATGAATTAAGTTCAAATTCTAGTTATCAAACGAGGTCATGAAGAATCACACTCAATTTGAAACACCAAAGTCCATGCAATCATCTCATAAGTCAAACACAAGTGTAAAACATGATCATACAAGACATGTGAGATAAAACCAAACACTCAAAGGACTTATAATCATGAAGATCAGAATCTCAAACATGTCAATGAGAGAAAACAAGATTTATCAAGTACTCATGGGATCACACAAGATCATACCTCAAAACTAGGTCAAGACATGCACACACACACACACACACACACAGTTAAAACAATGAGGTTTTGAAGCATCAACCAAAAATTGAAATGAGTCCAAATAAAATCCAAATAAAATATCAAACTCAAATTAAGTTCATCCAAAATCAGTGTGCAAAAGATCATAGCAAGAAATGCATCAAAGCATCCCCAATTGTGTCAAACAAAGCAAGGTACTCAATTTGTCGAGCATACAGCGAGGGTCAAATAAATCCAAATGGAAAACAACCAAGAAGTGATCATCAAGACCTCAAATCAGCCTCAATCAAACACCCAAGTCTGAGAGGAAAATTGGTCAAAGGGGGTATTCAAATGAAGTCAAACTTCAAGCCCTAAATCAATTAGACAAGTCATAAAACCACTTTACAAAATAAATTGATTAAAAATAATAAAAATAAATGAAAAATATCTCAAGACACTAATTAAACAGAAAATATTTTTTGTTGATTTTTATAATGATTAAAACTATTTAAAATAGAATTAAAATGAAAATAGAAAAGAAATAAAATAAAAAGAAAAGAATTGAAAGGGAGGTGTGAAAGTAAAACCCAGACTGAACTGATTCACGTTCAACACGCAGATGGGCCTAAAACAGGGTGTGTGAAAAGCAAAAAAAACAAAGCCCAATCCAGAAATCAAATAAAACTTAGAATAAAAATGAAACACGTTGTTTCATTAATCTATGTGTCAAGACACATCAGATTTCAACGTGCCACACCAGCTAAGTCAAAGCCCAATCATAAACCACCTCAGACGCCGGAGCCCTAGCTCCGGTCGTCTTCTCTAGTGAGCTTCACCGGTGGTGTCTGAAAAATGTGATAAAAATGAAAACTCAGGGCACTATCTCAAAGGAAATTTCACGTAGATTCCAAATATGCCAATGGTTTTTCATAAAGGTTCCTCTATCACAATGAAATCAAGCCACGAAAATTCAACATCCAAACTGAAACTTGAATAAATAGACACCTCATGCACTCAAACATTACCTACACATGGTAGGACTTCAAATGCAACCAAAATGAACTTAAATACATGCCTAAAATGAGAGTTCCAGATGGTGAAAAGTTACCTAACGGAGTAACTTCGTTGGTCCTTCAAATGCAATGCAAGCTTCAATCTAAAGCTTCCAATCTCCTCCTTATGCTTCAGTGATTGAGAAACGAGCAAAAGATGGATGGAAAAACCAAAGAGAAATGGAATTCGAAGAGAGAGAAATCTTGTGAAATTTTTTGATGGAAACCACTCTTTTTGCAGCTATCAACTCATGCTCTCACGTTAGGGCTTCTCTATGGTTTAAATATGAAGGCTTTGTGTTGTTTTTCCAGGCCCATGATGGATAATTCCCTTGATTTCACAAACTTGTAAAAAAATGCCAAAAATGTGGCACACACGGGTTTGGGGGGTTTGCCCTTCATTCAAGTGGTTCTCTTGGGTCAGATGGAGGTGAGAAAACCAAGTTGGGTGGTTTGAAGGATTGGAAATGAGTTTGCATATGGTTTTGGACAGTTTCTTCATATGGCATGAAAATTCAAAATGGCTTAAATATATAGGTTCATGCTTGCTCATTTTGGGTAAAATCTTGTGTGGTCATGTGATGATATTTGAATGGCAAAAAAGGATCAAAAATAATCTCCTTTGGTGACTTGGAATGTAAGAAAACCACACTGTATCCATAATCCATGTTTTCATGCTCATCATGCCTTAATTATCTCAAAAATCATCAAAGGCCATGGGTTTTGGGATTATGATGGAGCTAAGGTCTTAGAAAACAAGTTTCATGTGGCAATAATTTAGATTTGAAGTCTTGAAGTTCATGAATTTGGTCCTTGAAGTGAATGACCTAAAACTAGGTTTCCAAAAATAACCCTGACTTGGGATGATCACAACTAGAGCTTCACACATGAGAATGATGAGCTCTAACACTTTTTGGAAAGCTTAGATAACAAGGAACAACTCTCATGTTTGTTGAAAATGAGGAAAAGCTTGATTCCATGTGAAAAATGCCTTGGAAGTGAATTACCCTTGAGTGCCTCTAAATTCTCTTCATTTTGTGACACCAATTTATACCAATCATAACTTGAGATGTATGAATCCAATGAGAGAGTTCTTGTACTCAAAAGAAAGCTTGAAAGATGAGGAAAAAGTCTCATGTTTGATGGAAGATGAGACGGGACTTGCATCATAGTGAGAATTGTCATTGAAGTTATATGCCAAAAGAGGGAATTTTACACTGAGAATCATTTGAAACCCTAAATTAGCAACTTCTTGAAATCTTAAATCTCCTTGACCTAGCCTCCACATGACATTTGAGATGACTTAGGATGACTTTTCATGACTTCAATGATCAAGAATCAAGCCTTGAGCTCTCTCAAATCCATAGTTGACTTTTGTTGACCAGATGAAACCCTAACACCCTATCCATTAACTGAGGTTCTTCCCAATGATTTTTTTAATTATATGTCACCTATAGAGGACCCTCAAGGTGTACATTGAGCTCTTGAACCATATCACATCCAAGGAAATAGCCATGTGTGCCTCTAATCATCCTCAAGATAGGAGGAAATAACCAAACACTTACCCTCTCTCCTCAAGCAACCTTGAGACCAATTCTGATGACAATAATGACTTGGTGACTTGAAATTGCATCCTTGCATGAGCTTTAAACATGAAGCTTCTCTCTAAAGTAGTAAATACAACATCTTGATCCCCTGTCTAGAACCAATGTTATGCATAAATGCTAATGCAAGATGCTATGATACATAAGCCAATATAGAAGAAAAGGTTGGGAAAATTTTGGGGTGCTACACCATCTTTATCTGATTATAACCAGAAAATCCATCCATAAAGGAAAAGATGTTGAACTTAGCAGTATTATCTACTAACATATCAATGTGTGGTAATGGAAAATCATCTTTCAGACTTGCTTTATTCAAATCTCTATAGTCAACGCACATTCGGAATTTTCCGTCTTTCTTTGGAATAGGCACAATGTTGGCCACACATTTAGGATACTCAAAAGTTACAAGAAAACCAGCATCGATATGCTTTTAAACCTCCTATTTAATTTTCACAGCCATGTCGGGATGAGTTCTTCTCAATTTCTGCTTCACAGGCGGGCATTCAAGCTTGAACTGCAATTTATGCTCCATAATATCAGTATCATGACCAGACATGTCTTGATAGAAGCACGCAAAAACATCAACATATTCTATGAGAAGCTCTACTATCCTCTTCTTAACATCTGACTGAAGTAGTGCCCCAATCTTGACTTCTTTTTTATCTTCCTCTGAACCCAAATTAACCTATTCTACCGGCTCTTCATGAGGCTGAATGGTCTTTTCCTCGTGTTCAAGCAACTGAGTAATTTCATCTGGAATCTCTTTAACATCCACTTCTTCAGCTCCAAACATAGGGAACTCAAAGCTGGGAGAGGTCATAGGGTCATTATTTTCAATGGGTTTAACAATCAATATGCACAATGATTTATGTTTGATTTTAGAATAAGTGGAAGTATCATGCAGATAAAAGTGATTACTATATTTGGGTTTTTTTATGTTACCATTTTTCAGAATAAAGCAAAAAAGGGAAAACATAACATGGATAAGCAAAATAAATTTTTTTTGATGATGATAATATTTGAAACAAAGCCCTCACAAATTCACTTTCACCTTGGCAGACTGAAAGGATTTTTGAAAATACAATAAAAACAAATTACTTTGAAGAGCGAATAACAATGGGAACATCAACGACTATCCAATTATGTCACAAAATTAGAAAGTTCTTCCTCTTCATCATCTTCAATGATGGCACTGACTTCATATCTAGATTCTTCAGGCCTCGACTGAGGGGTGTAAAAGGGTACATACACATCTTCTGACTCAGAGAAGTATCCAGGATCATCAAGGTATGGCTCCCATTCTTGAGGATTAATTTCATACTCTTGATCATCTTCAGTGACTGCAGCAGTAGAGTGATCTTTGTTGATGAATCCAACGCGGTAAAATGCCTCATTAATACACTCCAAATCTCTTTTAACTGTACTAGGCGTAAAACCTAAACCAGTTCTGTCTTTATTATCAACCACATCAATAACTCGGCCCCAACCGTCAGACCGACCAGTCTCTAATACATGCAAAGCATATTTTAAAGAATATATGGGCAACCAATTCTTCTTAACAGTATTATAATCGACGAAGAGAGTTTGGAACGGAGTTCCAACAGTTTCATCGACATCAACATACGAAAAGGATGCAATGTGGCTCACCAACAATGCTTGTTCACCTCCAACAATTTCCAGCTTATCATTCTTAACAATTTTCAATTTCTGATGAAGAGTCGAGGTCACTGCCCTAGCTTCATGAATCCAAGGTCGACCAAGCAGACAACTATAGGCAGGACGAATATCCATTACTTGAAAAGTAATTTGGAAGAAGCATGGTCCTATTTTGATTGGAAGATCAACCTCTCCAATCATAGTTTTTCTAGATCCATCAAAAGCTTTAACCACAAACCCACTATACCTCATGGGAGCACCTTGGTACGAAAACTTCGACAAAGTAGACTTTGGCAACATATTCAAGGAAGAGTATGTATCAACCAACATATTGGAAATTGCATCTTCTTGACAGTTCTTAGAAATATGTAAAGCTAAATTGTGATTTCTCCCCTCCTCGGTTAACTCTTCATCACAGAAACTCAAATTATTGCATGTTGTGAGGTTGGCAACAATGCCATCAAACTGATTAACAATCACATCATGCTCAACATACGCTTGTTCCAACACCTTCTAAAAAGACTCCATATGAGCCTCAAAACTCATCAATAAGGATAACACTAAAATCTTAGACGGGGTATGCAAGAGTTGATCTACCACACTGTACTCACTCTTCTTGATCAATTTCAATACCTCATCCTCATTAGTTTTCTTATTCATACCAATTGACTGACCTGAAATATCAACACAATTCTCACCTTGAAGTTGTTTCCCAACGGCAACATTCTCCAATCTCTTATGAGGCTCAAAAGCATAGACACGACCACTCTGGGTCACTCTGCTAACATCATCGATACTTACCACATAAGACACAGAAGGAATGGGACTTCCTTACCATCTTCGACCATGGTAGCATTATATTTATACATAATAGCCTTGTTAGAGTCATACGGTACTGGGCCAGGTAATCAGATAACCAAAGGTATAACAGCGGACTTTCGACTATCATAAGAGATAACAACTCGTTCAGGAATATTAAAGTGTGGCACAATAACATTCACCTCATTGTCATACCCACCTCTCTTTGCATTGACCTCAATCAAATTCTGATCCATCATCTCTTGAATGTCCCTTTTCACTATCACATAACCACGTGGGTTCACAAAACAGATGCAACAAGTTGTATAATCATGATCAATATCGTGATATCACTCAAAAGTGCATGCATTTACAAAAGTGATCTTCGAATCCAGCGGATATCATAAATCTTGAATGTACCAGGACAACCTTGAACCATATTGACGGACACCTTACCATGATTGGGCAACTGGTTTGATTGCACATTAGGATTGGTTTCTTCAAAAGTCAAAATACCACTTCTAACCAACCTTTGTACCTCCATCTTTAATGGATAACAATTCTTAGTGTCATGCCCAGTTCCTCCTTGATGGAAATCACAATAAGCCTTAGGTTTATACCATCACGATGAATCCTTTAGGGCAGCAGGTGGTGCACGAGTTTGAACAAGGTTGTTTAGAATCAAACCAGGAAGCAATTCTGAGTAGGTCATTGGAATTGGGTCAAAGTTATTCTGAAAACGACTCTGTTGATTATTCTATTAGTGAGAGTGTTGTTGGGCAGGAGCTCCCTGAACAACATGACTTGAATTAATAATAGGCGTAACATATACAACTTGTTGTTGAGGACTATTTCCATTGCGAGGCCTTCTATATCTCTCTCTCTCTCTCAAGAAATGACATTGGTTTTCCCTTCTTTCTTCTTGGAAAATCCTCCACCATATTTCTTGGAACTTCCAGCAGGATTACCATCTTTTGACAAATGTCCTTCACGGACACCCTCTTCCAATCTCATCCCCAAATTCACCATCTCAATAAAGTCACTCGGGGAACTAGAAATCATGCACTCATAATAAAAGGAACTCAAAGTTTTCAGGAAGATTTTGGTCATCTCTTTTTCTTCCAAAGGAGGATTAATCTGAGCAGCAATCTTGCGCCACCTCTGTACGTATTCTTTGAACGTCTCTTTATCTTTCTGAGCCATTGCTCGAAGCTGGTCACGATCGGGAGCCATATCCACATTATACTTATATTTCTTTACAAAAGCTTCACCCAAATCTTTGAAAGTGCGAATTCGAGCGCTGTCGAGTCCCATGTACCATTTCAAGGTTACGTCAGACAAACTGTCTTGAAAGTAGTGAATAAGAAGCTGATGATTATTAGTCTGAGTTGACATATTGCGAGCATACATAGTCGAGTGGCTCAACAGACAAGAGTTACCCTTATATTTTTCAAAGTCAGGGACCTTGAACTTAAGTGGTATCCTCACATTAGGAACTAGGCATAACTCATGGGCATTCTTCCCAAACAACTATTTTCCCCAAAAAGCTTTGATTTCTTTCTGCATTTCACCAAATTGATCTTGAATCTCTTCCATTTTCTCATAAGTATCAACACTCTCGCTCAGAGCAGTGTGGAAAATATGTTTTTCACCAAAAGGAACGGTATGAACCACAGACGGTGGTACAGACATCACAGGCTGTATGGTGGGAACAGCTGGAATTAAAGGAGGTGATGGTGGTTGATAACCTTCAGGAATAAAGTTATGAGGCATACCCCAAGAGAAACCAGGAGGCATGGAGTATTGGGGAACACTAGCAGACGCCATAGATATGGGCATAGAAACAATCTCAAAAATGACTTTCCTTTGCACGAGAGTTGAAAATGGAGGAGAATGGGGTGGCTGATTTTGAGTAGCCACCAATGCTTCCATCATAGCAGTGAGCCTGTCCAAACTGTCCTTCAGAGTTGTTACTTCCTCACGAATCTCACGGTTCTTTTGTTGCAAATGATCCATATTTTTTCTTAGGTTTGCCCAAGTATTATATTGGTGCGACAACTTGGCTGAATGTAGACCAAGAGGAAACATAATACACCTGGAAAAGGCAAGAAGCAACGCAAGAGACGATGCTTGATGTGCAATATGTAAATGCAAAGATTTCAAGGAACTTTAAAGATACAAAGTAAATTGTAAACATTATATTTGAAATAACACATTTGAAGTACTGAAAATTTCATTTTATTGATAATGCAAAAGGATTAGAACTTTTGGAGTACAATTTTAAGAGTTCTAATCGAAACAAAAGATAATACAAAACTAGAACTATAAATCCTTAGAAATCCAATGAGAAGAAGATCCTCCTTGCAACTTCTCATTAAGATCTTTCATCTGGTCCTCCATCTGAGTCTTCTCAACTATGAGCTTGTCAACAACCAACTTCCAAGCAAATGAGGTATAGTGAGCATCTGAACTCTGAATGCTAGAGGAAAATAAATTCGCTTTCACTTTTCTCTTCTTGTTAGCCATGTGAGCTTTAATCTCAGATACTTTCAAATGAGTAGCTTTAGCAATATCTTGATACTTAGGAGTCTCTTCCAAACCAGAAAATGGGATTTTATCAAAAATTGGCAATCCAAGTAGACCAAAATACTCCTCAAGTGTGGGCATGAGTTGGTAATCGGGGAACGTAAAATAGTGGTACACCAGACCATAGAACTGAATCAGAGTAGCTAGAACCCCATTTACCATATCGACCTTCAAAAGAGACAGAAGACTTCCATATCTATCTTTAAAAGCATCATGATCAGCAACCAAAGACCCTAACTCTAATAGACCTTCAAACTTAGGACTCTTGAAAGTGTACTTTTGAGTTTTCCTTCTTCCAAAATCCATGGTGAAAAAAATTCCTACAATGTTTGCAACAAACATCTTTAAGTTCCTTTAAGACTTTGTCAAAATGACGTTTATGAATGAATGAGTGCATGGATGCAACACCCACAAGCAAGACCATATAAAACACAGGGGTTCAAAGGTTCAATACGAGCATTGAGCCAAGGGACAAGAGCCAACCCCCAATGGTGTGTACTAAAGTTTTTTGTACTTGTAGAACGGGTTCTAAAAAGTTCCCAGATTCCTAGATCCATCTTTCGGATATTACTAGCACGCTGCTTACTCGGGAATCAATAATATTCTCAAGAGAACCTCGTCTGAGTGTAGTATCACGTATCAACTATTTTAGGTTTACACCTTTATAGCCACCGCACTACGTCCTAATAGGCCAAGTAGGGTGAAAGGAATACTAAGGTCCTCAGTTTCTCAAGCTCCCAGATAAAAAAAAGAAATGTTTTCACGATTACTCAATCGACACATACCATCCTCAAAGAGGCCTCCATTGAGTGGTGGGTCTCAAGTCCACTTGTTCGGGATTACTCCCTATAAGCTTTCTTGACTATACCACAGCCTATCATAAGAGCTCTCAGATCCGAGTATATGATCTATCTCACCTCTCAAGATCATCCAAACAGAATAGTCAATAACAGTCGAATCAAACAAATAAAGCATAAATAAATCAAAGTAGGCTAAACCCACTAAGAACCAGAGTCCCCAGCAGAGTCGTCACTTTTTCTGTTGCGGGGAAATTTGTGAGTAAATGCTATTGATTAACTTAACTCAAAATGCAAGAGTTGCCACCGCACTTTTATTTTATCCAAAAATGAAAGGAAAAAGAGAGAACAAAACCTAAAGAGTTCTAAAACAAGAACAAACAGAGAATGAGTAAGGGGGTTGATTACGCAAAGGAAAGGTGTAAGCACCTAAAATATCTATAGTACTCTATAGGAACCCTTTGAAATATCTACTCTTTTTGGTTTGAAAAAGTTTGTTTGAAATGAGATTGGGGAGATGAGAAGAGAATATTTTTTAAATATTTTTGTGTTTGGAGAGACTTATCGCCTCATGCCTATGTACCCACAAAGTGAAATATAGGATCAAAACCTCGTACTTCGTGGTACAAATAACAAAAAAAGTTTTTTAAGATTGATTTTAAATGTAAAGGCAACCTGTCATTTTAAGGAGAAAACTTCGACTAGTCGCCCACACGTATAAGACAACACTTGCATCACCTAAAAATGGAGGTGTTTGCTTGGATTAAAATCAACAAGTATATCACTCAACACCTAAGTGGAAAATATCAAAATCTTAAATACAATGGAGAATAGGAGAATTACATCTCAACTATGAAAATGACTAATATCTAAACTTTTTGAAAAGTTTTAAAAGAAAAAGTGCACAAAGGCACAAAAAGAGTGAATGAATTTTTGTATTTTTTTATGTCTTTTTGAAAAGGTCAAAGTATGATTAACATTGATTGAAATTTATTAAAGAAAATAAAGTTTGGAAATCACTTGATCAAAGTCAAGGTTTATTATGAAAGAGGTTTAACTTTGAAAACAAGAAGGTTTTGAAAAAGGGAGAAGATTTTGAAAATTGAAGAAGGGGTGGAGAAGAAGTGACTATCCTAGAAAGCAAAATAAAATCTAGAGATAAGAAGGATCTAACCAAAAGATAGCAAGACAAAGAAGAATTCCTTGCATCTTGAGCATAAGCCAACAAGTAAAGCCAAATAAAGGCCAATATCTCAAATCCATAATAATCCAATCATAGGGTAGGAGACCTAATTCGAAGTCCAAGGGTCCAAGAATAATCCAAGAAGTCCAAGGTATAAGAATAATCCAAGAAATCCAAGGTCTAGAATAATCCAAGAAGTCCAAGGTCTAGATCCATCCTCAAACATAACCACAAGATTTAAGAGAACCAAGCTTTTAGAGGTTTAATCCTTTATTAATTTTTTTTGAACAAAAACATGGTCCAAATGGACAAAAGAAAAAGAGCGGAAGCATAAACAATAACATGAAATGATAAAAATAAAAGAGTAAAAGAAAAGAGATAGGGAGCGAGAAGGAAACATAATATACATAATAGTATTATCAACCTTCATGAAGCACAAACTGTTAAAATATGGAGAATACTCGACTAGTCGTCCATAAGAATGAAAACATGGTCTCATACATTACCATGGGAAGGACTCTAACTCAGATAAAATCAACGAGTATGCTAACTAATCCTTATGGGTAACAAAAGATCCAATTATTTCAAACTACACTACGGAGATTATGAGAATAACATCTCACTTACAAATTCGATTTAGTTCCGATTTAGGGATAATTTAGCGCTATGTTAAGCAATCGTAATTAGACTTATGTAGAAGCCATGACTATCTGAGGTCGATCAATAATAATGTTTATGTTAATGTATGCTAGAGAGACGATATGTAGATCATCCTCCGAAAGCAATACCGCACGAAAAGAAAATAGCTAACGGTCTCATCTTCATCAAGAACTTGAAACAAGTTTCAAAGATATTGAAGATTTTCATTGATCAAAAGAAAAAATAGAAGAGGGGAGAAGGAAAACCAAATTGAATTACAACATTTGGATTATTCCATCTTTAAGTTCCACCAATCTTCTTGGTGGATTAGGACACTAAACCTATCACTAATTCAAAGAACCTAAAATGAATCCAATGATCCACTTAAACATAGATTTGAACTAATGAAGGTTTCTCCAACCTCATCAACACCCAAAGTTCAAGGAATTTAAAGAGAAATTTGATCAACAAACATCAAAATTTAGGGCAAAACAAAAGGAAAAGGAAGAAGAAAGAAAAGGAACCAAAACAACCAAAAAACACAATTCTGGATTGTGTTAATCAATTAACCTCATGGTGTTAATCGATTAACACAACAGAAAATCAATTTGAAAAAAATTGCAAATCCTTGATCAATCATTTCTTCAAACACCTCATGATCAAGGATGAAATTATGCACGAAAACTCAAGTAAAACAATAGCAAATAACACCAATAAAACACAATTTGCAAGATTCAAAGATCAAGCAACAAGGATCAACCATAAATCACATTGTAGAAGATGGATCAAGAACAACAATGATGGAACAAGGGTTTACCACTTCAAAATCTGAAAATGATTCAAATAAACTTCAAGAACCACACTTCAAAGCCTTGATCTACATAATTTGATGATGATGAAGTGTTTGGATGAAGGTTTTAGCTCAAAGGTTAGTAAGCTTCAATGAAAGCTTACTAACTTTTAATGGAAGAAAGAGCTTTAGTGAATTTGATGGTTGAAGGAAATTGAGAGAATGAGAAGGAAATTCGACAAGGTAATTTTGGCTTCCAAAATATTGAAGAATAAATTAAATGAGCCCTTTATTTATAGAATTTAGGCTTGGAAATTTTGGTGGTTTGGAATTTGGTTTGGCATTTGATTTAGGCTTGGAATTTGAATTTGGAGGCAAAATCAAGATCAAGTGGTGATTAATGAGGGTGTATGATAGGAATTAATTATGATGAGGTAGGGGAATTAAAATGAGGTGATCTAGAATTTTCTCATGATGAAACAAGTGAATTTTGGTGCCAAAATGCTACAGAATTTGAATTTGGCTCATTTTCACAAAAAACACACTAGTTAATCGATTAACCATATAATGTTAATCGATTAACACAACAAAATTGTGAAAATTTGCCTTTTGTTGCGCTGTTGTGGCTCTAGCTTGATTCTTTTTGCTTGTCAAAGAAGGTGTGGAAATAAACACATGAACCTAAAGTCTCTTGAATAATAGTCAATCAAATCTTGGGAAACTCTTGATCAAATGATTTTGAATTGTTTGCAGGATGAGTTAGTAAAGAAAACAAAACAAACATATTTTTGGTATTTTGATTAGGGTTAGTAAACATAAACAATCAAATAAAGCAAACAAGGAAAATACACAGGTGCTTGGTGATCTTGCTTATGATGCAGGATGCAAATGACATGTGGGATCTTAGGGATAAAAATTTGGGTATTACATGTGTTATATAACATGTGTTATATAACATGTGTTATTTTATGATGAGTTACATCCTAAACGTTTGTATTATGATCAATACTTGAATATTTTTTTGTAATTTAACGTGTGGGGAGTTTTCGGTGTTACATTGACAATTCTAACAAGTAACACAATCAAGTAAGAAATATATATGAGAGAGAGAGAGAGAGCACTAGGGTTCATACTAGTTATGTGATATCGTCCTTGCGGAACCCTAATCTTGTCTTCGACAATAAATTCAATGAATCCAAAATAAATGTTCTAATCCAAAAAAAAATTGTTTCTTGCTTGCGTAACCCTATCATATAAAAGAAATGTTTTTTGCGGAACCCTATCAAAATATCATTGGATTCACTATGATATTTTGATTCAGGTTCATGTTACAACAATTCAATGAATCCAAAAATAAATGTTCTAATCCAATATATCTTCTTCATTTCTTCATGATTGAACCTGTTTGAACTAGTTGTCACAACTACTTCCTTTAATCTTCAACTTAATCTTGATGTTCAACCTTTGATTAAATTCAATCTTGATAATTCACCTATCTACACTTAATATAGAATTAAATCCTTGAATCATTTTCTTCAACAGGTTAACAAATCCACATGAAAGCTCTACAACAATTGAGAAAAACTACTTCTTTTTTCCTTAGTCTTTTAAGAATGGTTCTATTAAACCTTTTAGCTAAACCATTTTGTTGGGGGAGTACCTGTAGTATTTTTATGCCTTTCAATACCAGACGCAACACAATAGCTGTCAAAAGTTTGAAGACTCTGGTTGAAAACTAAACTGGCAGGAAGGTTAAGAGGTTGAGGATTGACAATGGTCTTGAATTTTGCAATGAGAGTTTCAATAGCTATTATGTTGTGTCTAGTATTACAAGGCACAGACCTACTGCAGTTACTCCTAACCAAAATGGTTTGGTTGAAAGGTTTAATATAACCATTCTGAAAAGAGTGAGGTGCATGCCGGTTAGTGTTGGATTGAAGAAAATGTTCTGGGCCGAGGCTAGTGCAACTGTAATATACCTAATAAATAAGTGTCTTTTAACTGCCTTAGGGATGAAAACACCTGAAGAAGTCTGGTCAAAATATTCACCTAATCTTGATAGACTTGGAGTATTTGGCTGCTTATCTTATGCTCACATTAGGAAATACTAAGTCGAACCTAGAGCTATGAGATGTATGTTTCTTGGATACCCGAAAGGAGTCAAAGCTTATAGTTGTGGTGCCTAGAGCCAGGTCACAGAAGGTGTATCATAAGTTGAGATGTTGTTTTCAATGAAGCAAATATGACTATAGAGAAAAATGATGATATTGGTCGAAATGAAGAGATCTCTGAAGAGGTGCAGGAACATGAAGAGATTCCTGTTGAGGTGGAACATAGTAATGTTGAATTGCATAACCCAGATGAAGCCGAAGAAGATGCACAAGTTGCTGATGAAGATGAAGATAGTGAAAATAACTACCTACTGGTAAGAGATAGGTCGAGAAGAGTCATCAAGCCACCTCAGAGACTTGGTTATTCATATTTTAAACCTTATGCCTTAATCTCTGCAAGTGAGGTTCTGGAGACTATAAAGATGTTATGAGGAGTCAAGACAAGATTGAATGGCTTAAGTCCATGAATGATGAGATGAAATCACTTCATGATAATACTAGATACAACACAGATATAAGTGAATTTTCAAGGTTAAGGAAGGAATTAAAGGAGTGATGTTGAAGAGATTTAAGGCAAGGTTTGTTGCTAGGGGGTTCAACAAAAAAGAAGGATTCGACTTCAATGATGTGTTCTCACCTGTTGTGAAACACATAACCATTAGTATGTTGTTAGCCATGGTTGCAAAGTTCGACCTATAACTTGAACATATGGATGTGAAGACAACCTTCTTGTATTGTGATCTAGATGAAAGCATCCCGATGAGGCAACCTGAAGAGTATGCAAAAAAGGACAGGGAGATTATATGTGCAAGTTGAATAGGTCACTGTATGACTTGAAACAATCTCCTCGGTAATGAAATATGAGATTCGACGAGTTCATGGTACACATAGGTTTCACTAGGAGCTAGTTCGACCATTGTGTTTACTTCATATTTCGACTTGAAAATTCACTTGTTATTTTGTTACTTTATGTGGATGACATCCTCATAGAAAACAACAGTGTCAAAGATGTTATGAAGGTGAAGGTTGAACTCAATAAGGAGTTCGACATGAAGGATCTGGGAGCTACTTCCAGAATTCTTGGGATTGACATTTAGAGAGATAAAAAGCAGCGAGGTTATGCTTATCTAAAAAGACATACCTACTGAAGATTCTCGACAAGTTTGGTATGTTGAATTCAAAGCATGTTGTAACACCGACTAATCCTCGGTTCAAGCTGAGTACGACTCAAAGTATTAATATTGAAGTCGAAAGAGCATATATGAATAACATTCTATATGCTAGTATAATATGTTCTTTGATGTATGTTATGGTCTGTACGAGGCCAAACATAGCATACAAAGTGAGCCACGTAAACAAGTATATGACCAATTCTGGGAAGATGCACTGACAAACATTAAATTAGATTCTAAGATAGATAAATGAGTCTCTGAGCATAGTCCTAATTTATGGTGGAGCCTGTGGTAATGATAGAAAAGTCAAAATCGAAGGATTTGTTGATTTTGAGTATGTAGGTTGTATGGATTTTAGAAAATATATTTTTGAATATGTGTTCACTATGTTTGGCACAACAATCAGTTGGAAAGAAACACTTCAAAAGGTTGTTACTTTATTAACCACTTAAGCAGAGTATATTGCCCTCATTGAAGATGTGAAAGAAGAATTGTGACTTGAAGGTTTTGCTAAGGAGCTGAAACTCCAAGGTCAAGCAATCACTATTAAATGTGATAGTCAAAGTGCAATACACCTATCGAATAATTCATCCTATAATGAGTGAACCAAGCACATCGATGTGAGGCTACATTTTGTCCGAGAGAAAATCGAGCGTGGAGAAGTCCAAGTGCTGAAGGTTTTGACTGATGACAATATTGCTGATATGATCACTAAGACATTGTCGAGTAGCAAGTTCTTCCACTGTATACAATTGATAAAGGTGCATGATGAAAGGTAAGTTGTTTCCTTGTTAGTGTAAAGTTTGTTCCAAGGTGGAGATTTGTGTTATTTGGATTGAACTTTAGCCTCGACAAGGTTAGTTTCATAGTTCGACAATAGTCGAAGATGTGCATGTCGTGGTCGAAGTCTGTTCTTGTATGCAAACATATGTTAGCTTGTTGTTTAAGTTAGCATGTCGAATTAGGCCAATCTACTAGACCAATTTTTTAGTATGTTAGTCGAAAGTTAGAGTGTAGTTTTTCTATAAATAACATACTAGTCATCACTTCTCCATCAATCCCTGATAATTCTAATCAGAGGGAGAAAGTAATGTGATTGAATTTCAATTTTAAACATTGTACCCTAGTATGTAATTAAATCCAGAATTCATTTTTAACCACTTTGAATTACCTTTCTTTTTCTTTTCTTTTTTTCTTTTACTTTGTATTTTTTTTTTTGTTAATGAAAAAACTAATCATACTCTATTTACTAAAGATCATTTTCACAGCATATACTAATTTGATTCAAACGACTTGTTCATAGTTTTCCTACATTTTCTTTAAATATTTATTGAAATAGTCAACTAAAAATCCTAATAAAATTGAGTTCTTTTTATTAAAAATGAGTAATTTACATTCTAACATTCTTCAACAATAACACTGAAACACTTTTTATTTCTTCATATATACACATTCAACACTTTATTTATTTACATCTTTCTATTGTTATTTATTTATTTATATTGTTATTTATTTATTTATATTGTTTTATTAAGTTACCAAAGTTATGCAATAGGAAAGATAGCTAATCCTTTCCCCCATATAACACACCTCTTTATTTTCTCTCAATGTGTTAGATTGATGTAAGAACATTTTCCTCGTCTCACTATCTCAATAATATCATTAACTTCAACGTATAGAAAACGACATATATTGAAACATTTAAAAATACATGAGTACACCATATAGATAGACACATTGAGCACCGTAAGATTACGCAAAATATGTAGAGGTCGAGTGTACGAAAGATGAAATCGTACACGAAGGAGACAATTAAGTGACAGAATCGATACATGAGGAGTTAATTAAAAGTAGCAAAAGTAAGGAACCAATACAGATAATATAAACTGTGGAAAAGAGAAAAACACTAAGGGTCCACAAATAATGTTCCACTCACAACAACGTCACACATTTCCTCCCATTTTAATTACCAAATAACATTTACCGGAAATGCAGCAATGATAAATGATAAATCTCTTAAACAATATGTATTAGGGTTAAATCCAATTTAACCGTTAGTTTTTAGGATTGCATGTTGAGGATATTTGGTTAAATTTTACTGTTATGATATCTATCATCATCAGATTTAAAGATTAATCTGTACAGTTGGGTGCAGAAGATATTCTTTATCCGACTCAAGAGTTTTTTAATGTAAAAAAAGAGTAATTTTAATTTAATCATTAAAAAAGTGAGTTGACGTTAATTTAGACGTGAAAGCTAACGGATCAAAAATCTGTGTCGCAATCATTGTTTTTCTTTCACACACCTTGCTTCCTCCATCTTTCTATCCTCAAAATTAATCTTCTTCACTTTTCTCTTCCTTCTTCTTCTTTTCCATAACACCTTACTCAAAAGTTATTAATTTACTTCAACGTCACTTTGTAGATCCATTTCAGTTCTACTATAGTAGAGATCAAGAGCTACCTAGGGTTTACTTTTATTTTTACTTCCATTTTCACTTTAATAGTTCTTCTTCTCGTTTTCTTCTTTAGGTTTTGGAATTTGGAAGTTCCTAACCTAACTCTCTTGTTTTCTTTGAGTTCAACTTGCACCGTAAAGGCTACTGCAGAAGATTAAGTTTTCTTTTCTATTTTTGTTACACAAAAATTATAAAGCTAGAAAGTATGAAAAGTTAAGAAACCAAAAAAAAAAAAACAGGTATGTTATTATTATATTATTTTTTGTTGTTGTTGTTGTGTAATTATATTAATATTAATTTTTTTTGTTGTGTTTTTTTATGGTAGTTAATTTGGTGTTTCAAAAACCTCATATGAAATGAGGCCTGATCAATTGCATGTTGCACAACAAATTAGGCGTGACAAATTAAGGATCCAGAATCAAGAGTTTCCTCACAATAACAACAACAACAACATAGAACAGTTATTATCATTACACCAAGTACCACAACAAGGATTCAACATGGATCTTCATCATCAACTAAGAAATTCCAACAACAAGAACATGCTTGATGATGATGATGATGGTGATGGTGAAGCTGGTCTTTATTCATCTGATCAAATGATGAACAGTTTTTCAACTCCGTCGAATTCGTTACACAGAAACCCTTTGGAGTACTGTTATGAGGCTGCTGAACCAAGTAATAATAATAATAGGTTGAGTTATTATTATGCAAATGAAACAAATCAGAATGTTTTTTTGCCTTCTGAGATTAACCATAGTGATACTACTACTTCAGAAGTTGCTTCCTTAATGCATCATGGTGTTTGGGGAGGTGGGAATAGTCATAACCTGTTCCATGAAAATCAAGCTAGTTTGTGGACAAATAGAGGTGTTACTGTTGACGACGACGACAACAACAACAACATGGGTTTATCTTTCTTTAATGATTGTAATAATCCTCAAGCTCAAGGTTTATCTCTCTCACTTTCATCAAATTCTTCTCAATCTAAACCTTCACCTTCTGCTTCAAATTTTGAACAAGGATCTTTCATAAATGTTGTGAAACCAATAGGAATCTCTTCAAGCAGTACTTCTACGAGTAGTGGTTTCAGGAATATTGGTCCTCTTGGACCCTTTACTGGATACGCAACAATATTGAAAAGTTCAAGGTTTTTGAAACCTTGTCAACAGTTGTTAGAGGAATGTTGCTGTGAATCTGGTGCAAACATTGGAAAACCGTGTGAAAATGTTCCAAAATGGGTTTCTCGAGATGTTGTTAATGTTGAAGATGATGAAACTGGAAAAGGTAGTAGTAGTTCAGGTGGTTCATGCTCTATGTTTTATGGTTCAAAAGAGAAAGAGAATAGTGTTGCTGCTGCTGCTGATGGAGGAGGAGTTGGGAATAGTTTTTGTCTTTCATCTTCTTCTCGACCTGAGTGCCAAAAGAATAAGGCTCAACTACTGTTCATGCAACAAGAGGTAGGTTTTCTCAACTGTTCATGTAACCCTTATTGTACTATGTTTTCTTTTTGTTGCTGAAGTTATTTATGTCTTTTTATGTGTTTTTGTCGCTGTTAATTAATGTATGCAATCAGGAATTCACTGTTTTAATATTTAAAAAAAAGTTTAAATGGTTTGTTTGTTTGTTATTAGCTGTTTTTTTTACTGTGGATGGATTCAAAGGTGTTGAAAAGATGAATTGAAAAAGATATACACATGTTACAAGTAGGTTTTGATGATGTTAGTTTTGTAGGTTATGATTATAAATAAGTTCTTAATTTTGAATTGTTAATTTGTGGTCAATGTTTTTCTGTAGAACTTATCATTCTTCTTCTTTTCTTTTGAAATTTTGGTTCTCATTCTTGTTATATGATGCAAAAAATTACATTTTTTTAATCAATTTTTTAATTAACAAAAACTAGATTAAAAAAGAGTATAAAAATATATGATCGCATTCAACCAGCAAAAATAAATAAACAAAAGGACAGTTCTATGCATATACAAGTCTAAATAATATATATTTTTTAATATTGACGAAGCGGTAATATTCATTCGAAATTTACATATACTATTAATAAATTGAAAACTTAATAATGACGTTCAATTTAATAATATTGATTGAAGTTCAATTGAATAATATTGATTTTTGTTAGTATTTTAAATTTTTGAAGTATTATATGACATGCTAATTTATTTAAAATTTTCTTTTATATTAATAAATTTAAATAAATAATTTAAGATATATTTAAATAGACTAATTGGTTAATAAATTAATAGATTAATGGCCTTTATTTCAAATTTGTTATTTAACACAATTTTTTAGAGAATTTGATTCTATATATTATTATATTTCAATTCTAATTTATAATAATATATTAAAATAAATATTAATATGAACCGGTAACTTAATTTAATACAAAATAATAAGTTTATAATCAATTTAATCTAAAATATTAAATATAATATAATAGTATAATATTCATATTTATCCGAATATGTTAACTCATAGGTCCCAAAAGTTTTTTTAATAATATATACTCTTATTATTTTTTTTATTTAAATAAAGTTTTAAAATAGTTGCTAAAATAGTATATATCAATAGTGTAAAATATTTTTTTTTCAATCAACCAATAAATAAATTTTATTCTACTAAATTATATTTTTATTTTAAAAATATTAATATGATATAAAGAATATAAAGATTTTGATTGATTATTGTTTTACATTTTCTATGTCTTACTTTAAACTCAATAATTGTGGATTTAAATGCTCTCCTTTTTTATATATCGTGTCATCTCTCATGTTTCTAATCTAACGGTTCAGAATTTATAATGAATAATTAAATAAAAAAAATCATTTAATAATGGACAAATTACTTATCCGTTTTTCTCTTCTATTAAATGACTTTTTTTATATAATTATTTATTATAAATTCAAAACTGTTAGATTACAAATATGGGAAAGGATCCAAATCTAATAGTTTTTTTTTTTTTATAAAAAATGTCTTTCATAATCTAAATTTATTGTAGACAAGACAGTAGATTTATGTCGATCTGATCTGATCTACTCCACCTATTTTTGATAATAATGGAAAAGTGTATTAAAGAAAACCTTGCCAAACGATTTTTCAGCAAAGGAAATTCATTGAGTAATGATTTTAAGAAACTACTTTTGAATATCATTAACAAGTTAGTTTCTTCTTTTTGAAGAAGTTATTACAAAATTAGTTTAGAATACTATTTATTATTATATAAATTTATCTTTTCAATATCATTAATAAAGAATAATTTTTTATAAAATTATAATTTTTTTATACTATAATTATTATATTTTTTAAAACGTTTAAAAAATAAAAAATAACTTATAATAAAAAAAATATAATAATTGTAGTATCTCTAATTTAGAGCCACTGTGAAGTTATATTTATGCTTTTAATGGGATTGATTGAAGTGCTAGATGGGAGGAATCTTCCCTATTTTGTTTTCTCTTTATTCTATTTTATGTTTGTGTAGGGTTAGGCCTAGGGGTCTAAAGATCTTACCTTTCATATGATTTGTGATAGAAATTATTTTAAAACAAATTAACTGTATAAAATTGATTCTACTAGCATAATAATAAATTGATATATTGAATTTTACTTAGATAAATTTCTTTCCTTTAAAAAAGACTTTTCCGTCTTGTAATCCTCTCTGGATGGAGAGATTATTCTCTCTATGTGTCCACATTTGCATTTGCAAGAACTGACAGTGGCAATTGCAATTGTGCATTGTAACATGTGGCTAGGTTTAAAAGACTGTTGTTTAATGCAATACAAAAGAATGAAATGAAATGAGCTAAACTCAATCTTTGTCTCTGAAAAGTTGAGAAACAGTTATTGGCATCTTGTATAGTTATTTGTAAATCATTTTATTGGTCCAAAATCCAAGCAAAAACAGTGCATTTGGATAACAATTCATTTTCTAAAAGTACTTTGTTCAGAACTCTATAGAAGAGTTTGAGAGAATACCCTACCTGGTTTTTTTTGTCATCTAGCTGCATCAAAAAATATTTAATATTTTTAGCTTAATATAGTAATTGTGATTGTTACAACAGTATAAAATATCCTCATCATAGTTTAGTGTTGCTTATAGTGCATGATTTCAATGACTTTATTTTTTTTTTACTGTATTACATAACTTTTTCTGTTGTGGTTTAAAGAACTTTCTTATTCACCACGAGATGAATGGTATAAATCTATGATGAATAGAAAGAGCACAAATCATAGGGAGAGAAAAAGTGATCAGAGAAAAAAAAACTAATATTAAAAAAAGTTTCTTTAGAAAATTACACCTTCTGTGCAAAAAGCACAAATTACTTTTTGGACTAATCAGTATATTACCTGATGCAATAAGAATACTACTTTTTGTCTTGAACAGTTTTTTCAGTATTTATTCTTTGCATTCTACTTATCTGCTTTAAAAGTTCTGATAGAAGGTGTGTATGGTGTCTTGGTGCATTAGTTGAAGATTTGTTAGAATAAGTTTAATATGGTTTTAGATAATCTTTTGATCTATGAAGCATTGACACGTTGACATCGATAATAATTTGAGATAATAAAAAAATTAAACATAATCATAAGTGTTGGTGTCGGTTTCAGACACAGACACGTTTTTTCAAAGGTATCGGTGCTACATAAGTTTAAATACTATCCTCACACTCTACAATGGCCGGCCGATCGTGTTTAATATTTTGTGTCGGGGTTTGTGTCATTTAGCATTCTATATTTGTTCAAACAAATTTTAGATATTGGTTAAAAATTGGTATTGACATTAGTAGTGGTGCATTTTGGAATATAGGTTACAAGAAGATACAAGCAATACCATCAACAAATGCAAATGGTGGTTTCATCATTTGAGTCGGTAGCAGGTCTAAGTTCAGCTACACCATACATTTCAATGGCTCTCAAGTCACTATCAAGACACTTCAGATGCCTTAAAAATGGTATCACAGAACAACTCAAGCGTACATGTCAAGTATTGGGAGAGGACTGTTCAATACTACCACCAACCACCACATGTAGTAGTACTAAAATTGACAGTAGTAATATGACAAGGCTAAGATTCATGAATCATAGCTTACACAAGAACAGTAATATTGACTTTGTTGAACCTCAACAACATGTTTGGAGACCACAGAGAGGCTTACCTGAAAGATCAGTGGCCATTCTTAAAGCTTGGTTGTTTGAGCATTTTCTTCATCCGTATGTTTCTGTCTCTGTCAAAGTTTGATCATAAATATTCTGTGACACTTTAGATGAACGTTTGTATAATGTCCAACACGTGTCTGTATCAGACATCAACATAGAATTATAATACTCGTTGATGTTTGATACTGACACGTTTTGGAGACTTGACATACACTATAATGTCTCGTGTAGATGAACGGTGGTTTCATCATTTGAGTCCGTGTTTGGAGTACTTCATTTCACTTTATCAAATTCTGTCTATGTCGATGTGTCAATGTCAAAATAGTGTTGTCTTGTGTTCGTGTCTATTTTAGTGTTTCATAGATAAAATGATTAAATTACTATTTATGTTTTGCTGTTAAATTTCATTTTAGGTACCCTACAGATACAGATAAACACATGTTGGCTACACAAACAGGTCTATCAAGAAACCAGGTAGGGGTCTACTTCTTTTAACTCAATAATTGTTGCTTGAATTGTTTTTGTTTTCGTTCTACAAACTTCATGTAAATTTTTATCATAACTGCTGTAATATCAATGTCGCGTAGGTATCAAATTGGTTCATAAATGCTCGAGTTCGTGTATGGAAACCGATGGTTGAGGAAATACACATGCTTGAGTCAAAAGGCACAACAGAAGGACAGAATCAGAACAACAACAAAACCGAACCCTGCAGAGTTGGAACACATGAAAGGAAATTCCAGTGTCTGGAAATGGGGTCATCGTCTTCAGGCATTCACAATGTTGAAGAGCAATGGAATAATAGTATTCAAGAGAAGAGATCTAAAATGGAAAATGAGATTGCACCAAACATGGATATGGGTTTTTTGCCTTATCATAATGGATCTGTGTCACTGACTTTGGGTCTTAGACATGGAGTTGAAAATGTACAACAGCAACAGTTGCAGCAGGAGGTAGAGCTTAGACACCAATATGGAGGACACATGATCCATGATTTTGTGGGTTGATTATAATGTTTTCTAGAGATTTGTCATAGAATTGAACGAATAATATTTGGATTAGAGGTTCCATTTACTTTTCAACTTGGCAAAGTCTTCAAAATCGATGTAGGTTAAGAGTAGTAGTCATTAAGTATCTAGATATGTAACTTCGAGATCTATTTCATATGTGTAGTACAATGATCCTTGTAGTTATAATTAATTAAATTATTTTTTAAAAATTATTGATGTTGATTTATCGATATTGTATTTGGTGTTTATAATTGTTAGTTTTAAGAAGTTAGTACTCAATTTTGTTAAAAGTATTAGGAGTCAGTTGTATTTGATATAATTGTTATATCGAAGTATAACTTATAGTTTTATATTTTGCACTTTGTAAGTTTTAGGCATGTGCTTTAGTTGCCTATATAAATAGCATTAAATAACAACTTCACTCAATAAAGATTTTGTTTTCTCACAAATTCAGATTATAATGTTTTTTTTTCTCTTCTTCTTCTCTCATATTTTTCGAAAGCCCTTTTGTTTCAACAAATTGGTATCACGGAGCTTGGGTTGCGATTCAGAGAGAATATCTATTAGAAAATAGAACAACAACATCAACACAATTTTCAGCGGTTCTACAGGTTTTCAAAGGTAAGAACTACGAACGGTGGGTTGCGCAGACGAAGATTATCCTCAGATTTTAAGATGTATCTGAAATCATGAATGATGGAGTACCGGCATTAGAAACGAATGCAAATGATGTTCAGTAAGCTGCACACAAGAATCAAAGAAAGAAAGATGGAAAACTTTATGCTTGATTCACTAGTGTGTGGATCCTAACGTGTTCGAGAAGATAATTGAAGAAGAAACGACCAAAGGAACGTGGGACAAGTTAAAGAACTTGTACGACGAAAATGAAAAATTGAAAAGGGTGAAGTTGCACACTAACCTCTCTACTAAAATTCCTCAAAGGGGAAAAAGTCGGGTACAGTCTCACTGAGGTGCATGAATGGATTGATGGACACCACCTCGGCGCCCAAGAACTAGTTAAGGTTCCCAGATTTGAATATTATTTTCCATCTATAGTCCAAGACGCCAAAGAATATGAGAAGAGGTGTGACAAATGTCAAAAGCACAAATATGCTCATAACGTTCTCCCATCTGAGTTGCTTGTGTTGATGTCGTCGTGGCCTTTATCTTAATAGGACATGGATATTCTAGGTCCTTTTCCTCTAGCCCCGGTCAGGTAAAATTCCTGATGGTAGCAATATATTACTTCAAAAAATAGGTTAAGGCAGAAGCATTAAGGACATTCACTGCAGCCAATATACTGAAGTTCATTAAGAAAAACATTTTGGCTAGGTATGTAATTCCTCGATCTATTGTAACAGACAATGAAACACAATTTACTTACAAGGATTTGAAGAAGTTGTTAAAATATCTCAATGTCAAGCAACATTTCACCTCAACTGAGCAATCCTCTGACAAACGACAAGCAAAAGCAACAAATTGGGTTTTATTATAAGGGACTAAATAGAAAGCTTAAAATGGCTAAAGGGAACTAGGAAGAAGAGCTCCCACATGCTCTTTGGTCCTATAGGACAACACCTCATTCAATGAAAGGTGAGATTTAATTTTGACTCAATTACAGGACCGAAGTCGTGATTCCTGTCAAGATAGGAAAACTGAGTTGGAGGATGATACACCCCTTACCAAAAAAACACACAGGCCATTAGGGAAGAGATAAACTTCTTAGAAAAAATAGATATTTTTTCGCCCTCATGAGTGTGGCCGTGAAATAAATAACAACACTTAAGGTAAAAACAAGCGAGTCTGACCTCGAGTGTTCCAACTCGACAATCTAGTGTGAAGACAAGTCAATGTTTGCAGGATGAATGTCGGGGACAATAAACTCACACCCAGCTGGGAAAGGTAAAATCGACTCAAGGACGTTGAACGTCGCCAAACTCAAATGATATTTTAGTTAAATCTTCCCCTGGTTGTATGAGTGTGAATTAAAAACTATTATCTAATGTAATAATTTGATATGTGAGTTATACAATGATAACACGAAATCATATATATATATATATATTGATGCATAATTCAACTGATGTTTAACTGTTTTCGATCCGATTTCAGGTTATTTCCGTGTTATTTTTCTGATATTTTGCAGGTATTTGATAATCACGTCTAAACAAAGCAATATGAAGAAAAGAAGCAATCACAAATGAAATATGGACGAAAACCGGATGAAAACAACATGAAAAACGCAGAATGCATATTTTGCTGCTGTGACGACCGTCACAGCTCCATGACGACCGTCACACGGGTGACGACCGTCACACACCGTGACGACCGTCATGCAGGAAAAAACGCTCAACTTCAAATGCACGTGCAAGAGGCAGTTCCAAGTCCCAAATAGTGGACCACTACTCCCTGATATTTCTGCCTCTAAGTCCACCTTCTTCAAGTTATAACCGTTAGAATTCTATTTCTATAAAAGGGGAAGGAGGGGAGCTGAGAAAGGGAGCCGCATTCAGACAACAAAGTGCTGCCCAATTTCGTTTCCAGAGCAAAAGTTCAGTTTTATTTCTTTCTATTTTTTTTGTTGCCTTTCATTTCTTCTGTAATTCTTATTTCCCTTGTACGATCAATTGGCACAAAGACCAGAATCCTGCAAACATTTGTGGAGGATCTGCCCAAAGGTCAATTGGAATATTTACAGGTTTTAAATTTTAATCGTAATTTCAGTTTTCATTATGATGCATGTTATTATTTATTGTTTTTATTTATGTTTTACCTTTTCCAAATCCATGTCTAGCTAAATTAGAGTAATCGATATGTAATAATAATTCGGACGGGATTTGATAATAACCGGTTGAAGACTTTCTTTTTCAAAAGTTGTTTATGGTCTGAGTGTTTAAATTTATTTACTGAATAAACTTCGTCGCGAAAGCGAGAACTTATTTAAAAGTAGTTTTGCCACGAAAGTGGGAAATTAATTAAGGTACGAACCAACAAGCGAAAGCTGCGGCAAGACCAGATAGTAAACACTAGTCATTTGTTTTAATAACAGTGAAAGCACTTTAAAATGAATTAGAACTTAGAGATTTCCAAAAAATAGTTTTAACCCCGAAGAGACACGAAAGCGTACATTTGACCCCTAGAATTATGATTAGCGTCAACAACCATCGTGAGACGAGAGTCTTCAGATCACTATTTTCTGCTTAAATAAACTATGAAAAATATTCCATATACCGGTAACTTGTCAAATCCCCGAAGAACATAATTACTGCATATCGATTCACGTAATTATAATTTAAGTAACATTCTTAGTTCCCTTTAGTGACAATCTTATTCCCTTAAACATTATCTACCTAGCTAAACATAGTAACTCCTGAGAACACTAGTTTGATTACGAGTCCCTGTGGGATCGATATCTATTATTACTACGCGATAGACTGTGCACTTGCAGTTAAGTTGTATTAGACATAGAAAGAAGCGACCAAGTTTTTGGCGCCGTTGCCGGGGACCCGTTTAGTCAATAGTGTAACCTTTTGTTACACCGTATAGACTAGGTTAACTATTTTCATTTTTCCTTTACTAGTGTTGTCGATTGTATGCCAAGTAATCGCCCACAAGGCGATATCTTAAAACCTTCAGTCGCAGAACTAGAGCGCTTCTTACATTTAAGAAGTCGAATCATTGAGTACCAACTCAAACATAACATTCCCGATCCTCTCACTCCCATTCCCAAATCCGAAGAAAAACCAAAGATGGTCGAAGGACCTCAAAACAAACCGCTGAAGGCATACGCTATACCCTCTCAGATGGAGCCTAGAAGTAGCATTGCTGCCCCAGCTATTACTCGAAACGATTTTGAGCTGAAACCATCATAGTTGTCAGCTGTACAACAAAACCAATTCTCAGGAAATGCAACTGAGGATCCAAACGAACATTTAACGAAGTTTGTACAATACGCAGACACAGTGAAAGCAAATGGAGTAACTCCAGACGCGATAAGACTTCGTCTTTTCCCATTCTCTCTTAGAGACAGAGCGTGGACATGGTTACAATCCTTACCATCCAACTCCGTTACGACGTGGGAACAATTGAAGAACGTCTTCTTAGCGAGATATTTTCCGCCAAGCAAAACTGCTATGCTTAGAGCTCAAATCAACGGATTTCGACAAAAAGATATTGAATCTCTTTACGAAGCATGAGAACGATTCAAAGATATGATGAGAACATGTCCTCACCACGGTCTAGAAGACTGGGTGACAATCCATACTTTCTATAATGGGCTTTTATACAATACCAGATTAACGGTAGACGCCGCCGCGGGCGGTGCACTTATGGATAAGCCATACGACGAAGCCTATCAACTAATCGAAAACATGTCTCAGAACCACTGCCAATGGGGAGGTGAACGCACTTCAACAGAGAAACCCGCAGCGAAAGGTGGGATGTACGAGATCAGCAGCCTTGAAAAGTTCAACGCTAAAGTAGATGCTCTAGCATAGAAAATTGACAGTCTGACCGTTAACCCCACTGCAACCGTTGCTGCCGTAACTCCAAACTGCGAGTTATGCGGAAGCACCACTCATAATGCGCCCGAATGCCCATTGCTAGCCGGAATCCCACCAGACCAAGTAAACTATGCTCAAGGAAATCCCTACGCAAATACCTATAACCCAGGTTGGCGAAATCATCCAAACTTTTCTTACAAAAGCGATAATGCATTGCAAATGCCTACTGCTCCGCCAGGATATCAGAAACCAGCTGCTACTCAGACTGCACCTAGGAAATCAAACCTCGAGTTGATGATGGAAAAATTCATAGCTACTCAAGCTCAAACAAACAAAGAATTCCTGAATCAAAACATACACACTAGCGAGCAAATTAAACAGTTGACCGGAAAAGTAGACGCTTTAGCCACCCACAACAAAATGCTAGAAACACAGATATCACAAGTGGCTCAACAACAAGCCTCTGCTGCCGCACCCGCTGGCACATTTCCTGGACAACCCGAACAGAATCCAAAAGGTCAAGAAAATGCTGTCATATTAAGAAGTGGAAAAGAATTGGACGAACCGATCGATCCGAGGACCGAAAACTCAGCCATGCAACAAAAACCAACTAAACAAACAGAAAAGGAATCCGAGTTAGAGAAGAAGGAAGACAACGAGAAGGAGGATACCGCAAGTGAAAAAACTCAAGCACCTCCAGCGCCATATAAACCACCTATCCCTTATCCTCAAAGATTAATAAACTCTAAAACTTCAGGACAGTTCAAGAAATTTGTAGAGCTCCTTAAACAGTTGAATATCACTATTCCTTTTACAGAAGCGATAACTCAAATACCGTCATACGCTAAATTTCTCAAAGAAATCCTGTCAAATAAGAGAAAGATCGAGGATAACGAGACAGTTACACTTACTGTAGAGTGTAGCGCTATTATTCAAAACCGCATGCCTCCTAAATTAAAAGACCCAGGTAGTTTCTCCATACCCTGCGTCATAGGAAAGTTCGTAATAGACAAAGCTCTATGCGATTTAGGAGCCAGTATCAGTGTTATGCCTTTATCTATATGCAACAAGCTGAATATGGGAGACCTAAGACCAACCAAAATGTCCGTACAATTAGCTGACCGATCAGTAAAATACCCCGTCGGAATACTGGAAAACGTTCCAGTATGCATAGGACAATTCTACATCCCAACCGACTTCATAATCATGGACATCAAAGAGGACTCGGTTACCCCCAATTATCCTAGGAAGACCGTTCCTAGCTACAACCGGAGCTATTATAGACGTGAAGAAAGGAAGGCTAACATTCGAAGTAGGAGAAGAAAAGATAGAGTTCATTCTCACCAAGTTCTTACAAGCACCAGCCATAGACGATACCTGCTATTTAGTAGATGAAATTGACGAATGCATAAGAGAACTTGAAAATGAAGAGACCACGTATTCAGAAATAATAAAGATTCAAATACCCGATATTTCTGAAGACGATGATTGGCGTAAACCATATAAAGACGACAGCCTAAGCGAAAGCTTAGCACTGACCCCAAACCATATGCCAGGTCCGAAGAACCCATCTTTAGAACTTAAAACACTACCCAAAAACCTTAGATATGAATTCCTAGACGATGAACTAAAAAGACCAGTGATAGTCAACGCCGACTTAGGACAACCAGAAACTGAAAAGCTATTAGAAGTCCTAAAGAAGTACCCCACCGCATTAGGCTATAACATAAGCGATCTAAAAGGTATAAGCTCTTCAATCTGTATGCATCGAATTACAATAGAGGAAGACTCTAAAACCTCTAGAGAGCATCAGAGGAGACTGAACCCCATCCTAAGCATTGTAGTCCTAGGTTAGAGGAACAATGAATGGAGTTAAAGTCTACCCTTCCCCAAAGGTATGTACTATGGGGTAGTTGTACCTGCAGAATAAGGTTCTAAAGAGGTGCCCAAAGTCATCAGTCCATCTTTCGGATATTATCAATTTCCCAATTGACTCGGTGGTTAATAATATCCTCGAGAGAGCCTCTTTTGAGTGTAGTATCGCGTAGCAACTATTTTGGGATTACTCCCTCATAGTTCCCGCACTACGTCCTAGATAAGGCCAAAGTGGTGTTAAGGTACTACGGTCCCCAGTATCACAGACTCCAATCAACAATAGTAAAATTGTTCACGATTACTCGTTCAACCAAACCATTTTCGAAAGGGTCTCAACTGAGCGGTGATTCTCAAGTCAGCTTGGTCGGGATTCCACTCCCTATAAGCCTCGTCGAATATATCACCTTCCTATAATAATGTCACTCAAGTCCGGGTGTAGGACTTATCTCACAACAAAGATACCTCAAGCAAGGTACAATATATACAGATAATAAAATAAAATAGAAATATCATACAATAAACAAAATAGGGGCAACCCTTAAAAATTAGGAGGGTCCCCAGTGAAGTCGCCATTTTCTGTTGCGGTTAGAATATGATATCAAATTATTAATTAATTTGAATCGCATCTTTAGTTCACAACCGCTCTTTGATTTATCCGAAGGAAAATGTCAAAAGAGGAAAACCTAATTTTGCATCGTAAAGACAATGCGGGAAGAGATCTAGGTAAGGGGTTGGTTAAGCTTAGGGAAGATACTAACACCCTAAACTTCTGTAGTACTCTACAGGAACCTTTTGTTTATTGTATGCTTTTATTTTATTTTATTATCTACTTTAATATATATTGAGCTAAGGGATATAGTGACCTAAAGACCTAAGGGTTAGTCCTAAGTTTACTCGGCAAGACGTCGCATCTTGTGCCTACATATCCTGACGGGAATGGAATCAGAGTAATTATAGTTCCCCTCGAAAGGGAGGTTAGAAACTTCTTGATTGTGGTCAAGGTTTCAATGGGAGTAAACGTATCTTAAGGACACGCTTACGTGGAGTCTTGAAACTCCTATTTCTATGTTGAAAAGTTGAATTAAAATTAGGGTTGAAATTAGGGATTCCACGGCGGGAAACCCTAAAGCAGATTACAACGACTCTTTGACCTAAAGCTAGGGTAAAGGGTATTTTCGTCCATGGCAGGACACCTAGGCTATTAGGGTTTTGAAATGGTCAAAGGTTAGGGTTATTGAATCGGCGGTCAAACGGCTAGACCTAATTCTTCGGAAGGGATTCTAACGGCAAATCATGCAAGATATAGCAAATTATTATACGGCAGAAATAAAGTACGGAAAATAATGAAAGCGATAAAGAAAGCATCGCGACGATCACTCGCGTAAATTACAAATCCCCGAAAAGTGCGAAATAAAAAATAAACCGCGACCATGGCCTCGCGTAAATTACATCCATGGGACAAAAACAAACAAATTAAATAATAATAAGCTGAAACAAACAAATTAAGGAGTGTTAGACGAAAAAGAAAAAGGACGGGAACGTTAGGAACTTCTTTTTTTTTTTTTATTTAAAAGAGAATAATGGATTTTGAATTTTTACTAAAAACAAATGTGTTAATTTCATGGCTATTTTAAGATCTAAATTTAGAAGAGTTCATAACTTTTTGTGAAAAATAGAGTCTTAAATTTTATTATAAAAAAAAAAGAGTTTAAATTTTTATTATGAGAAAAAAATAAAGATTTTTTATTATGAAAACATAGTTTTTATTTTATTATGAGAAAAAAATAAAGCTTTTTATTATGAAAAACTGAGTTTTTATTTTGTTATGAGAAAAAAATAAAGTTTTTTTTAATGAAAAACAGAGTTTTTATTTTAGATTTATTAAAGGAAAAAGATTAATTAAGGAAAATGTTATATTAATTATTACTATTATTAAATCATAAACTAATAAAATAATAAAATAATAACTAATTAATAAAAATAAAGAAAAAAAGAAAAGGAACATAATTGAAAGGGGAGGGGGGAACGAATCATTTGTTATTATAAAAACCTAGGTAGTTTCTCCATACCCTGCGTCATAGGAAAGTTCGTAATAGACAAAGCTCTATGCGATTTAGGAGCCAATATCAGTGTTATGCCTTTATCTATATGCAACAAGCTGAATATGGGAGACCTAAGACCAACCAAAATGTCCGTACAATTAGCTGACCGATCAGTAAAATACCCCGTCGGAATACTGGAAAACGTTCCAGTACGCATAGGACAATTCTACATCCCAACCGACTTCATAATCATGGACATCAAAGAGGACTCTGTTACCCCCAATTATCCTAGGAAGACCGTTCCTAGCTACAGCCGGAGCTATTATAGACGTGAAGAAAGGAAGGCTAACATTCGAAGTAGGAGAAGAAAAGATAGAGTTCATTCTCACCAAGTTCTTACAAGCACCAGCCATAGACGATACCTGCTATTTAGTAGATGAAATTGACAAATGCATAAGAGAACTTGAAAATGAAGAGATCACGTATTCAGAAATAATAAAGATTCAAATACCCGATATTTCTGAAGACGATGATTGGCGTAAACCATATAAAGACGACAGCCTAAGCGAAAGCTTAGCACTGACCCCAAACCATATGCCAGGTCCGAAGAACCCATCTTTAGAACTTAAAACACTACCCAAAAACCTTAGATATGAATTCCTAGACGATGAACTAAAAAGACGAGTGATAGTCAACGCCGACTTAGGACAACCAGAAACTGAAAAGCTATTAGAAGTCCTAAAGAAGTACCCCACCGCATTAGGCTATAACATAAGCGATCTAAAAGGTATAAGCCCTTCAATCTGTATGCATCGAATTACAATAGAGGAAGACTCTAAAACCTCTAGAGAGCATCAGAGGAGACTGAACCCCATCCTAAGCACTGTAGTCAGAGATGAAGTAAAGAAATTGCTAGATGCAGGAATCATCTATCCAATCTTCGATAGTGAATGGGTTAGCCCAGTTCATGTCGTACCAAAGAAAGGAGGAGTAACAGTAGTTAAGAACGAAAAAGGCGAATCAATAACAAAAAGAGTCGTGACTGGAAGCAGGATGTGTATTGATTATAGAAAGCTTAACAAAGCCACACGAAAAGATCACTTCCCGTTACCCTTCATAGACCAAATGTTGGAAAGATTAGCCAAACATTCATATTTCTGCTATCTAGATGGTTATTCAGGATTTTTCCAAATTCCCATTCATCCTGATGACCAAGAAAAGACTACATTCACATGTCCTTATGGTACTTTTGCTTACCGCCAAATGCCGTTCGAACTCTGTAATGCTCCAGCAACCTTCCAAAGATGCATGATGGCAATCTTCGCAGATTTCATAGACGACATCATGGAAGTATTTATGGACGATTTCTCGGTATGTGGACAAAGTTTCGAAGGATGCCTACAAAACTTAGAAATGGTATTGGAACGTTGTGTAAAAGTGAACCTCGTCTTGAATTGGGAAAAATGCCATTTTATGGTCCGGCAAGGAATAGTTCTAGGGCATGTCATATCGAATAAAGGAATTGAGGTCGACAAAGCTAAAATAGAGATTATAAAAGATCTCCAACCTCCAAAATCCATACGAGAAATACAGAGTTTTCTCGGACATGCCGGTTTCTACCGAAGATTTATAAAAGATTTTTCAAAAATCACAAAACCTTTGACCGGCCTGTTGATGAAAGATGCTGAGTTCGTCTTCGACGACGACTGTCTAAAAACATTCGAAACATTAAAATCAGCCCTTATCACCGCACCGATTATGCAACCACCCGATTGGCGACTACCGTTCAAAATCATGTGCGATGCGAGTGATTATGTTGTAGGCGCAGTTCTAGGACAAAGGAAGGACAAGAAACTCCATGCCATCTACTATGCCAGTAGAACCTTAGACCCTGCCCAAATGAACTACGCTACAACAGAAAAGGAACTTCTAGCAGTTATATTTGCGCTTGACAAATTCCGTTCTTACTTAGTAGGAGCAAAAATTATCATATACACAGACCACGCTGCCATTAGGTACCTAATAAGCAAGAAGGATGCCAAACCAGGATTATTGAGATGGATCCTGTTATTACAAGAGTTTGACTTAGAAATCAAAGATAAGAAAGGAACCGAGAACGTTGTTGCAGATCACTTATCCCGAATAGAAGGCATCAAACATGAACCAGTACCGATAAATGACGATTTCCCGTACGAACATCTGATAGCCAAATTAGAAAGTGACATGCCTAACTCAATCTCGGAAGATCCAGAATTCGAAAAAGCCGTAGAAGCCGTCTATGCCCAAGTCACATTACCTTGGTATGCTGACATCGTTAATTACCTCCCTGCAGGCGTGCTTCCACCGGATCTCACTTATCAGCAAAAGAAGAAATTCTTCCATGATCTGAAACACTATTATTGGGACGAACCTCTACTCTTCAAGAGAGGGCCCGACAACATATACCGTCGTTGTGTCCCAGAGGAAGAAATAGAAAATATCATTTCCCAATGCCATTCAGCACCATATGGTGGTCATGCTAGTACATCCAAGACGTGCGCTAAGATTCTCCAAGCCGGCTTATTCTTGCCTAACCTCTGGAAAGACGTTCACATCGCTGTGCTAAAATGTGATAGATGCCAACGAACTGGCAACATCTCACGACGCGATGAAATGTCTCAGAAAGGAATCTTAGAGGTAGAAATCTTTGACGTATGGGGAATAGATTTCATGGGACCATTCCCACCTTCTTTTGGTAATAACTACATACTCGTCGCTGTAGACTATGTGTCTAAATGGATAGAAGCCATTGCTGCTCCAACAAATGACGCACGAGTAGTAATCAAACTCTTCAAAAACACAATCTTTCCTAGATTCGGTGTACCCAGACTCGTCATTAGTGACGGCGGATCACACTTCATATCGCGAATATTTGATAAACTTCTTTCTAAATATGGAGTCCGACACCGAGTAGCTACACCCTATCATCCGCAAACTAGCGGACAAGTAGAGGTCTCGAACAGGGAAATAAAACAGATATTGGAAAAGACTGTCACTACCTCAAGGAAAGATTGGTCATCAAAGCTAAATGAAGCTTTATGGGCTTATAGGACTGCTTTTAAGACACCAATCGGTACTACACCCTACAAATTAGTTTACGGTAAATCCTGCCATCTCCCTGTAGAATTAGAGCATAAGGCCTTCTGGGCCATTAAGACACTCAATTTCAACTACACTGAGGCAGGAGAGAAACGAATCTTGAACTTACACGAATTAGAAGAACTTCGATTAGACGCTTACGAAAATGCCTGTATCTACAAAGAACGAACAAAAAATGGCATGATAAACGTTCAGTCAAAAAACAATTCAGTGTGGGAGACATCGTACTGCTATTTAATTCAAGATTAAAACTCTTCCCAAGTAAACTAAAATCTAGGTGGTCCGGACCTTATGAAGTGACTAAAGTACTTCAGAGTGGAGCTGTTGAAATTACTAATAAGACGAATGCACCGTTTATCGTAAACGGGCAACGTCTAAAACACTATAATAAGAACGAAAACAACCCTCAAGTCTGCAGTATAGCATTGCTTGAGCTTCCAGCTCAAACACCCGAATAGCTTGTCACCAAGCTATCGTCAGGCTTTAGACGTTAAAAACAGCGCTTATTGGGAGGCAACCCAATTTTCCCGCATTTTTCCTCGTTACTGTATTTCATTTTTTATTCTACTTTGAAACTTTAACAAAAATTCTAAACTAAAAATTGCCACTATTTTTACTTTCTTTTATTTTCATATTTTTATTTTATATTCTTCTTTTATCTTTTGTTTTTACCGCCTTTCGCTTTTCTTAAAATCCTGACTTCAAATTTCTGTTTTAAACTTTTCAGGATTTTAAAAGTCTTCAAAACCTTCCTCCTGTTTTTCTCCGACTTACCTGCGAGTATGGCCGCGTACGACTTTACAAAGGTTCATTTTCGAGGACTAGCTCAAAAGGCAAGATTTGAAGCATTGACTGAGAGAGAACTAGCCTTAACGCTGTATTATGATAAGTCTACCATGGAGAAACTAGGAATCACTGATAGCATCCAATACCTGTTCAATCAATTAGGCTGGGAGAACATTGCTTTGAAAACCCGTTTTGCTACCTATAAGGACCTCACCTACGAATTCCTTAGTTCCTTCAGGTACCTACCCAACTATGGTTTTGGATCCAACTTAGAGCTGATTACCTTTAGAATGTTTGGAATGGACCAAACCCATAGCCGGATGTCATTAGCTAACCTCCTAGGATTTCCTAGCGGACCGCATGTGTTCATCAGTGCAGAAGATGATGATCTTGATTTTGAACTCAACCAATTCTGGGGTAAAATCACAGGCGAATATCACCCTGAACCAGACAGAATGTATAATGATGAGATTCATAACCCAGCTTTCAGATACTTTCATAAGATACTAGCTCACACCCTTTTCGGGAAAGAAGAAAATATTACTACAGTATCTAAAGAAGAGTTATTTATCATGTTCTGTGCTTCTCAGGGACGTACAGTGAATGCAGTACCTTTCATGATGAGATCTTTCCGACGCCTCACTCAGGACCCACAATCACCTATTCTAATAGGAGGCCTTGTGACAATGATTGCCCACGAGCTTGGCCTTAGATTCCACCTAAATGCAAGCACTAGTTTTGGCACCATCCGACCCATGAATATCCAATTCTGCTTTAACAGGCGCATTTTAAGAACTATGGGACCTGGACCTTACGAGTACCTCATCAATGAAAAACCTGTCCAGCTATTCACATTGCCAAATCATCAGATGACAAGTATCCATAACAAGGACAACTGGCTTTATGAATTGGATGAGCCTATGGGACCTCCTTCACCTCAATCAACACCACAGAACTACATGTACGACAGTGATCACATCTCTGAAGCACACGATTATATGTACTATGAGGATGCTGTATCGGAAGCTGAAGTAGACCCTACGACTCCTCCGCATTACAACACCTATCCTGAGCCTATTCCTGAGGAGACCACTGACAAAATGGATACTGTTCTGCTCCGGTTGGACAACGTTGACGCAGCTCTGACTACTGTAAAAGACGACATCGCAGGCATACACAGCGAACTTGTAGTCTTCATGGACTTAGTCTGTGACCAGCTCGACTACTACGCACGGAAGTTCGATGAATTGAAGGCACGAAAAGACTAGATATTAGTTTTAGTTTAGTTTAGTTTAGTTTTCTGTTTTCCGTCCGTTTTCAATTATTTGGATTTTTGCATTGTTAATTTCCCTATGTATTACATTACAATCATTCTAATTACTTGTTATTTCAATTATAGTCTTTATTCATTTATTCTGTTTTTACGTTATTCTCTGTTTATTGGCCGATATAATACATTGCCATATCATTTATAGGCCTAAACATCATTGCAGGAACACCCCGAAAGCAAAATCCTGCGTTCTGCAGATTTTGCTGGTGTGACGACCGTCACAGAAGCCTGACGACCGTCACACGGGTGACGACCGTCACGAGCCCAAAACTGTTATCTGATATAATATGGGTTGCGTTTTCTCTCCCACTCATCTCCTTTCAACTTCCAATCATCAAGAACTCACACCCCACTCCCAATTTTCGTTTTCCCCACCTTGCACCATATATTCCAACTCCCATCTCAACTTCCTACTACACTGCTGTCACATTTTTCCACTCCACAAAACCCCCCTCAATCCACATTTCCTCCGTATCCTCCAACAATGGTGAGAAACAACGAGACCCCAGACCTCAGCAACATTGTGTTCAGCGACGGTGACTCAGGAGAGAGACAGCGAGCCAACTATATCGCCTTCCACCAACGGTCGCTACAGCCGACCCACTATCCACATATCCCATCGCTCACGGAGCTCGGACTCCTTGACGGCGTCACTTGGATGCTTCAAAGAGCCGGCATCTGGAACCTCTGCACCAATCCGCTGCCGACGTACGAACAACTTACCCTCGAGTTCCTAAGTTCGTTCACCTATGTCACTTCCAGCGGCGACCTCAGCCAACACTCCAGAGCCGCATGCTTCCGGATGTTCGGCACGAACTATCAAGTGAACCAGAACTAGATTGCCGCCATCTTACAATTCCCTCGCGGCGACAATGCTCACCGCCGCCTCACCGATCAGTTTCAGCACGAAGCCTTCGCGCTCTGGTACCAGTTAACCGGCATCAATGCCGATGGTTGGGATTCTCTGCACGCAACGCATATCCACAACCCGACCATCTGGTATTTCCACCGAGCATTGAGCAACACCATCTTCACCCGGGATAGCAACCATAAGGTGAACTCGAAAGAGCTCTTCTTTCTCCGCTGTGTCTTCAACAACGAGCCCATCAACGCTGCTCCATTCCTCCTGGCCCACATTCAGGCCAACTGTAACCGTGGCTCTAAGCCATTTTACTTTGGCGGGATTGTCACTGCCATTGCACTTGGGCTGAACCTCGGTGACCGCCTCCAGCACCTCCATGCCATTCCCTCGGTGTTCCTCGACACCGACCACTGCAGAGCCTCTCACCTCATCCGTTCCAGAGCCGATGGCAAGTACCACCCGGTAGTGCGTGGCAAAACCGTCCAAAGCATCATCCTTCCATCACGCACCCGAATGCACCCAGAGGATTGTACCAACTGGCTATTTGACCTCACTGCCCCTCCTGCTGCCGCTGCTCCAACTCAGGGCCACACCCAAGGTTCTGATGACGAAATCCAAGTTGAGTTGGACAGACCAGAGCAACCGGAGGCATCGCAACCACTTCCTTCCGAAGGTACATCCTACCGCCGCCGCCGCCATCGTCCAGAGCCCGACTACTCCAAAGAAGACCTCCGCCGATCTCTCGACCAGCAGGCCTAGATACTCGCTATGATGCAGCAGCAGAATCAGCGAGCAGAGCAGTTCGAAGCTTGGCATCGGACCCAAATGCAACAACTTCAAACCGGCCAAGAAACCATTACTGAGAACTTGGCGAATCTGACCTTGCAGTTCGAAGGACTCCGCGACTATGTCTACCACACCGGAGCAATGAGTTTTGAGGATCGAGTCGACCAAGTCAGAGCCAGAGGACGAGAGCGAGGACGTGACCGAGGCAGAGGCCGTGATTAGTTATCATTTTCCTTATTTGTTTACTATATTTTCAGTTCCTTGTATTTTCATTTCCCTTGTATCTCCCTCTCGCATTCCTTCAAATCAGTGGGGACACTGATTGAGATAGTGTGGGAGCGGAGCGTTTATTTCCCATTCCATTGTACTTTGAATTCCGTAATTTCTATTCAAACATTTTCACGTTTTAGCAAATAAAAGCTCTTTTATATATCTTTTTCCCGTTACGTAAACATCCCCACTTTATTCGACGTAAACAAAAAATTTTCGTTCGTTCCTCAAAAGCAAAAGCATCACGAGAATGCGCCCAAGTTCAAACCAAGTTTTGAAACTCCGAGGAGACGACAATTCTAACAAAACTAGTACCGTCCTGACACCTTAGATCTCCGGTTTATGCGAATCGGTTTCACTACCTACGTGTACCAAAGTTTCAAGTGTCTACGCAAACTCAGCCCCAAGTAGTTTATACTAGCAGTCAACACCATCCTAAAACACTTCTAAGCGAGCGACCGATGCAAATAAGTGTATGATCTCCAAAAAGATGAAAAATCATGAAAAGAAAGCCATTTAGCCAAAATATAAAGACGCGTTTCCCTCTAAGTTAGGTGCTCCTCACCCGAGCATTTAGCCCAGCGGTACAAAAACTCATTGAAAAAAATCAATCGTACAAGCTTATGATCAATGAAAAAGATCAAAACAGAAATGAGATCATATTCACTAACAGGTCGACTTGCCATGAAAGTGTATGGACAACAGGCTTAATGTGATTGCGCTAGAACAAACAGGGTGAACTTGCCGCGAGAACCTTGACACCAAGCTACAGTAGCATGATTGGGACCGATTTGCATAAGAAAGAGACCTCCGAAGACTTGTAGTCCAGTGTCGTCACTGTACTCGTTTTGTTCTTACTAAGAATCCCGGTTTTTCCCAACTTTGCGAACGAAGAAGCTGCCTCGTGCTTGCCGACTTTTTCCTGTTTTACTTGAGGACAAGCAAAAATTCAAGCTTAGGGGAGTTTGATAACACGAAATCATATATATATATATATATATATATATATATATATATATATATATATATATATATATATATATATATATATATATATATATATATATATATATATATATATATATATATATATATATTGATGCATAATTCAACTGATGTTTAACTATTTTCGATCCGATTTCGGGTTATTTCCGTGTTATTTGTCTGATATTTTGCAGGTATTTGATAATCACGTCTAAACAAAGCAATATGAAGAAAAGAAGCAATCACAGATGAAATATGGACGAAAACCGGATGAAAACAACATGAAAAATGCAGAATGCATATTTTGCTGCTGTGACGACCGTCACAGCTCCATGACGACCGTCACACGGGTGAAGACCGTCACACACCGTGACGACCGTCATGCAGGCAAAAACGCCCAACTTCAAATGCACGTGCAAGAGGCAGTTCCAAGTCCCAAATAGTGGACCACTACTCCCTGATATTTCTGCCTCTAAGTCCACCTTCTTCAAGTTATAACCGTTAGAATTCTATTTCTATAAAAGGGGAAGAAGGGGAGCTGAGAAAGGGAGCCGCATTCAGACAACGAAGTGCTGCCCAATTTCATTTCCAGAGCAAAAGTTCAGTTTTATTTCTTTCTATTTTTTTGTTGCCTTTCATTTCTTCTGTAATTCTTATTTCCCTTGTACGATCAATTGGCACAAAGACCAGAATCCTGCCAACATTTGTGGAGGATCTGCCCAAAGGTCAATTGGAATATTTACAGGTTTTAAATTTTAATCGTAATTTCAGTTTTCATTATGATGCATGTTATTATTTATTGTTTTTATTTATGTTTTACCTTTCCCAAATCCATGTCTAGCTAAATTAGAGTAATCGATATGTAATAATAATTCGGACGGGATTTGATAATAACCGGTTGAAGACTTTCTTTTTCAAAAGTTGTTTATGGTCCGAGTGTTTAAATTTATTTACTGAATAAACTTCGTCACGAAAGCGAGAACTTATTTAAAAGTAGTTTTGCCACGAAAGTGGGAAATTAATTAAGGTACGAACCAACAAGCGAAAGCTGCGGCAAGACCAGATAGTAAACACTAGTCATTTGTTTTAATAACAACGAAAGCACTTTAAAATGAATTAGAACTAAGAGATTTCCAAAAAATAGTTTTAACCCCGAATGGGACACGAAAGCATACATTTGGCCCTTAGAATTATGATTAGCATCAACAACCATCGTGAGACGAGAGTCTTCAGATCACTATTTTCTGCTTAAATAAACTATGAAAAATATTTCATATACCGGTAACTTGTCAAATCCCCGAAGAACATAATTACTGCATATCGATTCGCGTAATTATAATTGAAGTAACATTCTTAGTTCCCTTTAGTGACAATCTTATTCCCTTAAAAATTATCTACCTAGCTAAACATAGTAACTCCCGAGAACACTAGTTTGATTACGAGTCCCTGTGGGATCGATATCTATTATTACTACGCGATAGACTGTGCACTTGCAGTTAAGTTGTATTAGACATAAAAAGTCGCGACCATACAATGACTTTGTTTGAATTATATGTTTGTCTTTCCAAGTAAAAAACATGATGTATGATCAACAAAGTGAACAAAGTAGTGTTGGCACACACCCCTTTCTTACTATCTAACCACTCCATAGCGTAGGTAGTGGAACTCTGGATACGTCGCTCCCAAACCAAGATTTCACCTGGGATCAAGGAAAGGGAATGAATTCTTGGTTGGGCACGGTCCCTAGAGACGTCAAAGCTAAAAGGACCCCAAGCTCCTCTACACCGATGACACGATGAAATAAAATAATGAAAAATCATATGATGAAATAAAATTGTAAAAGATTGTATGATGAAATAAAATAGTAAAAGACAACATTATGAAATAAAATCATAGAAGATAACATGATGAAATAAAACAGTAAAAGACTATGTGATAAAATAAAGTCGTGTAAAGCTAAATAATGAACAAATCAAAACAAATAATGAAAAAGGAAGCGAATCAAAGCCATCTAGTGGAAAGAAGCAGATTAATTATGAAAAGAATCGTGATATACCCAAGAAACATTATAACAATTTTTGAAGATAGAAAAATATTAAAACTATTAATGAATAAGATCAACAAGGCTCACTCCTCATCACCCACTAATTTCTTTTCCAAATCAAGTAGTTCCCGGGAAATCTCCACTCTTGGGCAGAACAACTCCACCTGATTTAAGGCATTCAGGAAGGTAACCTGCATAGCATGGATGTTGTCATTAAGAGAGACACTGAAATCCTTCTTCACCTTCTGAGAAGTTATTACCTCATTGGAGCAACTGTCCTTCTCTTTCGTGAGGGAAGTCTCAGTCTTCTTAACCTTGGAAGAAGAATAAGTCACAGATTCTTAAACTTCTACCAACTCTTTCTCAGTATTTCTTAATAATTTATCCTTAGCCTCCAAAGACCTCTCTAAGAAGGTGACTTTTGCAGAAAGATCTAGAAGAAGCACCATAAGTCTCTATGTCCTTTTAAAGGCCAGCAAGTTTGTGTTGAAAAGTATTTTAGGTGGATTGTTTTATCGTATCCGCAGGGATTGTTCAGATATCTAGATACTTGTCGTTTAACAGTTTAGAGTTCTAAGAAAATGGGGTTTTCACAAAGTTCTTATTTTGTAACATAAGTTTGGTAGCAAAGATGAAAAATAGAGAAAGATATTTAATTTTTAAGAAAATCATGTCAAGATTAGATTTCCTTAACCATTTTCATACCTATCTGATTAATCAACCGTGTGAACATAGTTTCGATCAATACAATCATGTTTTTAATCGCTAGGTGATTTCTCTAAAGCGGCTTCGTGGGCATTATTGTTTTTAATCGCTAGATGATTTCTCGAAATAGCAATTGCAACAATAAACATAAAGATTGATACAAAGAAAATATTAACTTCCAAATCTACGTATAGAGTTTGTTTGTTAATAGATGAAGAAAGTAGATCAATACTTGGAAAATCTATGTCTAAAGTAATTCAAATCATAAATACAACAGTAAAAGCAAAGATCTTTATCATCCATTGATCATCAACCTTGTTCACATACAAAAGATCAAAATAAATACATAATAGTAAGGTTAACTACCTCTAATCTTGACACAAAAGTGTTTAGCTACCTATCAACATGGTAGCTTGATCAACAAGTAAAAAAAGAAAGCTTTGCTAGCATCAAAGTCGAAGAATCGAGGATTAATGCTCCAAAGATTTGATTCTCACTTCTTCTTGAGTTTCTATGTTTTTTTTGACCTAAAAACCCTTTCTCTCTCAAAAGTTCTAAAAAATGTTAAGTTGTTGGAAAATATCTTCTAAGATGGCTACTTATAGAAAGTGAAAAAAGTAGCAGTAAGTGACACCGCGCTAAGCGCCATTAGGAGCGCATTAAGCGCGGTCAGCAAAACAGAGGCAAAATCCTAGAAAGCGCGCTAAGCACGGTTAGAGGCCGCTTAGCATGGTTGAAGGCCATTAGTTATTGCCTCAACAATGAAACCGCGCTGAAATCGATTTACCGACATGATCGTTGCGAAAATGATCTTCCATGCCTTCTTTCCTTCAACATAGGTTTCAAGCATTATATATCAGCAAAAAGACTTGTCAAAAAGCATCAAAATGATCATAATTCACAATATTTATAATAAAATCGGAAACTTGCATATTTACACTAAAACTTATAAAGTTACTACTAAAATACCAAAGAAACCATTGGAAAGGGTCACAAGATACTATCAAATGTATGCACAATTTGGCCCTTAACAACTCTCCCCAACTTATTATTTTGTTTGTCCTCAAACAAAATTTTGCCAACACAAACGAACCCAGAACACAAACAAGAAATTGGAATTAACATGATAGAACAACAACACTTTCATGGTTCAAAAAGTAGAAGTACACACAAGATAATCTTACCATCTTCAAGACGAAACATGGAGATAAAACTAGTGCTAAGTGAAAAACACAAATCAAAACTTTTAAAGCAATATAATTTCAACATGAATCACACCTAAGCACACATTCATCAACGGATGAAAACATTATGAGGTTTTATCACTCACCAACAACCCTGAAAACATCTGAAACGAATTATGCTTTCAACACAAAACATGCATTAACGAGTGTAAAGGAAAGAATCATAAGGACTTCAAATATTGTAACTTGGCTTGGGCTATAAAGAAGGGTCATTTATCAAAGTCATTGAAACAAAAATGCATATTCCTATCAGAGCATTCAATTTTCACAATCATACACACTTCAAGACCTTAACCCTCTTGCCTTTATTCTTTGAGACATCATCACAACATTGATCTTATTTGTTGGCAATTCATGCCCAATTTTTTCTTTCTTTTTCAATTTTTTTTCTTTCAAGCTCTTTTATCATTGCAACCACTTTATTTTTCATGATGCCTCAATCTACCTTTTTCTCCTCAACTTTGAACACAACAAAAATATGATATTAAAAATGCTCTCACACATCTAAGGCAAGGAACAACAAAAGTAACCATACTTAAGGTTTAGGTTCAAAAGTTTCACAATAAAATTCAAGATCCATTTCAAGATTCAATTATTTTTCATGTACAATATTTACACGATCCGATTATTCATACAGATCTTGATATAAAGGCTCAACGGGGCTAGCAAATACTCGCTCACACACAAGGTAGATTGATCATTCTATTTGGTCAAGTGGTTTTTCTCAAAATACAAAAAACAAATTGCCTTGATCCTTTTCTTCCTTCACACAAATTAACACACATGCATGATTTCAACATAATAAGAACGAGTTAAACAAAGATGCCAGTATCCTGCATATATTATTCAATGAAAGCTTCCTCACAATGGTTAAGTTATACATGATTCAAAGTTGAAAAAGTATTTCCAAAGAAGTTGTGACAACATGTTCTATACAAAGCACAAGATTTATTTCCATATTAAATAAAAAAACGATAAAAATGTACCTTGCGAATGAACTTTTAGTCAAGCCTATCATTACCACTCAAATGTACGTTGATTCCTCAATCTTGCAATAGTCACAAGGTTCCTTCAAGTTCTTTGACTTTAGGAGCAACACAAAATCAAAAAAATTTCTACAAAACTAACAATTCAATACTACTAAATATAAAAAAACATAATATTATAAAATAAAAATTACAACACCCAAACCAATGGTGCCACAACACATGTTCCTCATTCTTACAAGGATGGTACAAAATTATCCAAGAGTACAATAAACATGGAAACAACAAAATCCTGAAAATTCAAACATAAGCATAATATAAAGTAAACAAAATATAAGAAAATCCCAGGATCAACTACTCAATACTGAGCTCTGAACCCAACTCTCAAGTCGACTCTCCACTATCATCATCATCCTCATCCACTGCATCATCATCATCCTCCGTGTCGCCCTGAGCAACATCTGGCTGGGGAATCTGAGAACTCTAAGGAGGAACATGCCCCCTCGGAAAATGAAAAGGCGTGTCCTCAGGCCAAGCTACATAAGCATCAAACTACTTAGATGACAGAAACAGATGCTCCACCTATGGTTCTCGAACCTGTAAATGCAAAGCCCACATGGATGAGTGTAAAAAACTAAAGGCTCTATAATGAGCCACGTGCATTGATCGATAAAATAACAAGTGTACTATTTTTACCGATGTAGTAATAAGGGAAAAATCCCCGAGTATCGATCTCGAGGACTGCGTAGGAATCAACAGTGGTTTTAGTAGTCAAAGGAACAAAAATAACTTGGGGTTGTTTTGTAACAGGTTATAAGAACTAGTAAAATAATAATTGTTTAGAGTAAAAATAAGAACGATGCTAGGGAAGTGGATAAATTGCCAGCAAAGACCTTAAAGAATTATTCTGAGATATTCGCTTCCAACCTTAATAAGTCAAATTTCAAGATCAGTTTTTCTTAATTCCTTAATGAAAAACCCTTTGATAATTTTCCTACGCACTAATTTCTTAGTTGCACACAAAAATTATCAAGTAATAGTTCTGACATAAGAAACACGTTGTTACGGGGTATCCACATTCCTAGGCAATATCTACCGTAATATTATTTTGTAAAAAGCATTAGGTTGACTTTCCAGACCTAAACCTAATCGTCAATCAAATTCCATTTTCCAATATGAATTCACATTAAGATTGTTGCAAAATAAAAGATATAAGGTGAACAACATAAATCTCATAGAATAATCCCAACAAAGGTCAATACATTGCAATTTAGGACCACCCCCTAACAAATGGGGGTTTAGCCACTCATGTTCTTAATCAAAACAAATACACTTAAAAATTAAAGGGAGAAAGTCATTACAATAGGGATTGATGTCCTTGGATCATCAATTGCTTCCACTTTTGATCTATCCTTGTTCTCCAAAAATCTCCTTCTCCAGTGTAAAAACTAGATCCAAAATTCAAAAAGTAATCCTCACTTAGCCACAATGTAGATAATATATCCAAATTCAAATTACATCACGAAATGTCTAAATTGCCCTTCGAGACAGCGTAGCCAGCCTAAAAACGAGATAAAAAAAACAAGTTAACTTTCAATGGCCCTAACACGGGCCGTGTCATGGGACACGGGTGGCTGTGTCATGCTGCTGAATGAAAGGGCGTGTCCTTCATCATCAAGGGCTGCAACACGGGCCGTGTTGTGTGACACGGGCACCTGTGTTGCACGTCTGTTCTGCCATTTTCCTCTTCAAATCTTGGCTGTGTCCTTCCTCTTCAAGGGTTGCAACACGGGCCATGTCATGGGACACGGGCACCCGTGTTGCATGACTGTTTTAGAAAGTTTCCTCTTCAAATCTTCCATCCATGACACTCCTGACACGGGTCGTGTCAGGCGACACGGGCACCCGTGTCAGGCCTTTGATTTCCACTTCTTCGGCGGTCTTTGTCCCCGAAACGACACGAATATCGCATCAACACTTCTTGCTGAAAACACACTAAAAACAACCAAATCAAACGCACCAGCGGCATAAAATGATACAAACCTCAAAATAAGACTTTCTCAAAGACAACTGAAAATAAAGATGAAAACATAAACAAAAGACTCGAAAACGGACGAAAACATTGAAAACAAACGACATACACAGTTTGAAATACAAGACTAGAACCCACTGATCAAACTCCCTCGAACTTGAACTTTTGCGTGACCTTAAGCATAAAGCTCGCCAAACAGTTTTTATTGCACAAACGAACCGTCTCAAGAACTGCAAGTTACGGTGATGATACTCATACGTGAGTTTCTCGTTCCAAGTCACTCGAGTATTAGTCTCGGCACTACTCCGTCAATATAGGTATCACACGAACACTAGACCACGACGAAATCACGGACCTCAATCTCCCTATCGGTAACCTCTTCGACTATGCTTTGGACTTAAGTGTTATTTTTTGATTTTCTGCCCTTTTCCTCGTATGCACAAGATTGATCAAAATATTTTCTGGCACTATTATTTTCTTTGTCCACTTAGGGACGACTTTCAGGTTCGACCGCTGTTGGGTTGAATAATCGGGTGAGGGTTACCCAACTTAGAAGGATTGGTCGTCTAATTGCCTTTATTTTCACTTTTTTTTAGGTGCCTTTTCTCAATACTACTTTTTTTTAGATCAACCTCGCACACACGATTCTTATAGATTAAGCCCGACTGTCTAGATAAACTACTAGGGGAGTACTTCTCAGATCAAAATACTATGGTACAAATCTACACGTCGGACTCGTTCCTTACTCGGAAAACTCAGGGTGTTTGCACTTTACCTACATCTCAAGATTATTCCAATTTCCTCCTCAAGGTTCTTTTCACTGAGAACTATATATACTTTCTCATCACTTCACTCACAAACCAGCTCAACCACATTGCTATCAGGATTAATTTTTATCAGCTCAAATTCGGGGTGTTTTCACTATGAAACTTTAATCATGCTTTCAAACTGACAACCAACACATGAAAATACACTCAAATTAAATGACCTAATAAAGAAAAACAAAAACACATAAATAAATACCCCCACACTTGAACTCAATAGTGTCCCCACTATTAACGCACTAGTAGAGGAGGTGACTCACAGAGCTCATTGTTGAGGAGGTTGGTCCCGCAACATCATCTGCCGCATCCACTCGTGCATATCCCTCATCAACCTTCCTTGGCGAATCTGCTCGTTGCCTTGCCGCATCAGCTCCTCCCCTTGCCTCGTCTGCTCGCTCCATAGATAACGTACCTCATTCTCCATCCAATCCCACTCTTTCTTTGTCAAGTTCCAAGAGTCGGACTCCTGATTGGGAGAGACTCTAGGAGTAGGTACAGGGACTTCTTCCGTCCGATCTCCTTCCTCATCATCTGTACCTGCACAATCATCAAATTGCTCTTCGTCGTCTTGCATCAGGTTCTCATATAACCAATTATTTACATTTTGAATGCTAATAAAATCAGGAGCAGGTAAAACTAGGAGGTGACTATTGCGGCTTACCAACGAGTAATAATCATTAAAGACTTGTATCATACCTTGGTTGGTGAGGGTAGCTAAGTCGATCTTAGTTTTACCTGCGATCGTAGGTTCCTCCATCAGGAGAGGAACGTACCTCAAATGGTCTGCAATCTGAGTTATCATCCTTCCCACACTTATTTCGCCTGAAGCTGCGTTCGCAACACGCTTCAAATGGTCAGCTGCAAAGGCAACTACATTTATCAGCTCCTGGTTGGCCATGCCATACAACAGGTATAACTCCTTCTGAGTCGCCACCCCAGTACTGTCACCTCTGCCAAACAGTGTATATGCCAGCCCTTTTTGCGCATACCTGAAACAAGGGTTATGAATGCAGGAGGCCTTTGCCGCCTCGCGACATAATCCGATATTCCTGTAATGGCCCTCCAAAAATCTCCTGCACTAAAATTACTCGGAGGTGCTCCAGGTCCAAAACTGGGGAGCTTCAGAACATCTCCCAATTCAGCCACCGTTAGATTGTGATTAGTAACAAACAGACGAAATCTCAGAGTACCAAAATATTCTTCCTCAGTACCTGTCCACCTATGCTTAAGCTGAAATTCCAAAGTGCTCAGAAATTCAAACGTTATGTGCTCATAGGTCGGCGCTTCAAATTGCATAAACTCAAGCATACCAAGAATATGAAACATTCTGTGCACTTCTATTCTCAGTCTTAAATTATCTAGCATATCGTTACAGATATACCTGGTCGGGATTAGCTTACGCTTTACCAAAGATGAATATTTCTTTTGGTGTGCAGACTCCTCAAACAGAATGTTATGAGCATTTGCCATGCGGTGTGCTCTTTTTCTAGGGCGAGAAGTTTCGGCCACCGCTTTACCGGTATCTCTCCGAGGAGGCATGATTTATCGTGCACAACACACTAAAAAAAATCGAAATTACAGTTAGAACAATGCATTACCGTAGAAGTGACCACAGTGATGAGGGGAATGTTTTTTGTGAAGAGAGGAGATGCTTTTGAGGAGTGGGTGTTGGTGAAAGTGGAGCTTTTGTAGAGGAGAGGTTATGGGGTTTAGGTTTTGTTTATGAGAAAGAAGGCAGAAGATGGAGGAGATGAAGTAATAGAGGTAAATGAGAGGGTTAAAAGAGATAAGTGAGATGGGGCCCACAAACGGGAAAAAAAAAATTTTGACTGTCGCACCTTGCAACACGGGTCGTGTCATGGGACACGGGCACCCGTGTTGCACCCCCTGGAACCATAAATTTTCACAAAACCTGATATTTGTGACACGGGTCGTGTCATGGGACACAGGCACCCGTGTCGCACCACTGATTTTCAGCCCCTAACCTCTTGTTTATTTCTCCATCTCCTGACACGGCCCGTGTTGTGCAACACAGCCACCCGTGTCAAGGTCCTGATTTTCCTGAACTTCTCTGATTGAATGGGCATTTTGACTCCGCTTCACCTCGACTCTGGACTAAGTCATCTGCAAAATAAACAAAACTATATTTAGCAAAGAAAAACGTGGGTTGCCTCCCATGCAGCGCTGCGTTTAACGTCGCATGGCTCGGCGGTCATCCATCCTACAAGGTAAGACGAATGAGTTCCATTTGGCCGGTTGAGTCTCCTTGGTAGTAAGGTTTCAACCTCTTCCCATTCACTTTAAAAGTATCTCCATTGGCTTGATTTTTTTAATTCGATAGCTCCATATGGAAAAACCTTGTGAACCACAAATGGTCCCGACCATTTGGACCGTAACTTTCCTGGGAATAGCCTCATCGGGAATTGTATAGGAGGACAAGTTTTCCTTCCCGAAACTCTTTTCTCAGTATCCTCTTATCATGCCATTTTTTTGTTTGTTCTTTGTAAAGTTTGGCATTTTCATAGGTGTGATTTCGAAACTCTTCCAACTCGTGCAGTTGAAGAATTCTAGAACTTCCGGCTAGCGATAAATCCATGTTCAAGAATTTTGTTGCCCAAAATGCCTTATGTTCTAACTCTAAAGGTAAATGGAAGGTTTTTCCATAGACAAGCTGGTATGGTGACATACCGATGGGCGTTTTAAAAGCTGTTTGGTAGGCCCATAACGCATCATCCAACCTATTTGACCAATCTTTCCGCAACTAACTTACAATTTTCTCTAAAATCTGCTTGAGTTGTCGATTTGATACCTCGACCTGACCACTTGTTTGAGGATGATACAGAGTGGCTACCCGATGCTTCACATTGTACTTCTGCAGGAGTCTCTCCATAAGGTGATTTAGGAAGTGAGTTCCTTCATCACTTATCAACACTCTCGGAACTCTAAACCTTGCAAAAATGTTTTCTCTTAAAAACTTTACCACAACCTTTGCATCATTGGTCGGCAAAGCCACAACTTCAACCCATTTAGAGACATAGTCCACTGCAACCAAAATGTAGTTCTTTCCATAGGATGGTGGAAACGGCCCCATAAAGTCTATGCCCCAAACATCGAACAATTTAACCTCCAGCATAAAATTTTGGGGAATTTGGTTCCTTTTTGAAATATTCCCAGTTCTCTAGCACCTGTCGCATTCTTTCACCAACTCTTAAGCATCTTTAAACACCGAGGGCCAGTACAAACCCGATTGGAGGACTTTGGCTGCAGTTCTATCCCCAATGAAATGTCCTCCATACTCTGAATCATGACAGACTTTCAACACATCTTTTTGTTCTTCCTCTGGTACACATCTTCTAACCAATACGTCCACCCCTCTTTTGTAAAGAAACGGATCATCCCATAAGTTAAACCTGCAATCATGAACAAACTTTTTTCTCTTGTTAGAATCAAAATCGTCAGGTATGATACCCCCGACCAAATAATTTACATAATCTGCAAACCACGGAACACTAGTAATAGCTAGGATGCGTTCATCAGCAAACTCATCCTTTATAGGACGGCTGTCCTCGTTCTCTTCTACCGGTGACATTCGCGAGAGGTGATCAGCTACGGTGTTTTCACACCCTCTCTTATTGCGAATCTCCACATCGAATTCCTAGAGAAGCAAGATCCATCTCAGGAGCTTGGGCTTTGATTCTTGCTTAACAAAAAGATATTTTAAAGCAGCATGGTCAGTATAAACAATCACTTTGGAACCTAACAGATATTTCCTAAATTTATCAAAGGCGTACACCACAACTAACAACTCCTTCTCGGTAGTTGTGTAATTCATCTGTGCAGGGTTCAAAACATGACTAGCATAGTAAACAACATGCAACAACTTCTCTTTCCGCTGTCCCAACACAGCCCCCACGGTGATGTCGCTGGCATCACACATGATCTCAAACGGCAGAGACCAATCGGAGGCAACCATAATCGGTGCTGACACTAATTTATTTTTCAGCTTTTCAAACGCGTCAGCACAATCCTCATTGAACACAAAAGCTTTGTCCTTGACCAAAAAGGAAGTCAATGGTTTAGCTATCTTGGAGAAGTCTCTTATGAACCTACAGTAGAAACCAACGTGGCCTAAGAAACTTCTAATACCTTTCTCATTCACAGGTGGTGGTAACTTAGATATCACCTTCACTTTGGCTTGATCGACTTCGATCCCCTTGTGTGAGATCTTGTGACCAAGGACAATGCCGTTTTGTACCATAAAATGGCATTTTTCCCAGTTTAGGATCAAGTTAGTTTCCTAACATCTCTGCAAAACAAGTGAAAGGTTAGTTAAACAATTATCAAACGACGAGCCAAAAACAGAAAAGTCATCCATGAAGACTTACATATGCTTCTCGAGCATATTAGAAAAAATAGAAGTCATGCATCTTTGAAACATTGCTGAGGCATTACATAACCTGAATGGCATCCTCCTGTAAGCAAAAACACCGTATGGGCATGTAAAAGCCGTCTTCTCTTGATCCTCCGGTGCAACCGCAATTTGGTTATACCCGGAGTACCCATCCAGAAAACAATAGTAGTCATGCCCAGCCAATCTCTCTAACATGTAGTCAATGAATGGCAACGGAAAATGATATTTTCTTGTGACTAAATTTAGTCTCCTGTAATCAATGCACACCCTCCAACCAGTGACCATTCTAGTAGGAATCAACTCATTCTTTTCATTGATTACCACAGTTGTACCTCCTTTCTTGGGCACCACATGAACAGGACTTACCCATGAACTGTATGATATAGGATAGATAAGTCCTGCATCTAACAACTTCACGACTTCCTTTCTCACTACCTCCTTCATAACGGGGTTCAGTCTTCTTTGGGGCTGCACAACTGGTTTGTGGTCTTTTTCCATAAGAATTTTGTGCATGCAAACTGTAGGACTTATACCCTTGAGGTCTTCAATTTTCCACCCAATAACACCTTTAAACTTTTTCAGAACTCCAATCAACTTGTCCTCTTGGACACTTTTCAAACTAGAGCTAATGATAGCGGGAGATTTTTCTTCAGTGTCGAGGAAAACATACTTGAGATTATCAGGAAGTTGTTTCAACTATGCATTTTTTTGGCTTTTCTTCATCACCTTCCAACACTATAGGTTGCCTTAAGTCTTCCCAACGATGTGGTCGGGATCCTCTTTGAAAAGGTTGAATCTCCAACATTTCTACCACTTCCATATCGCTACCATCAACTTTTTATCTTCCTTAAAAATTGACATGCTCAACACTCTCTCGAGAGGCAATTGGGTCACACTCTCCAAATGTTCACTCTCTACCACTTGCTCTAGAACTTGTATGTTCCTACTTATGCCAAAATCCTTTTTATGCTTCATGGTATTCCTAACATCAATTTTTAACTCCTCGTCATAAACCTTCAAGGTAAGGGTACCACCTTCCATATCTATCATGACTCTCTCGGTTTCCAAGAATGGTCTGCCTAAAATTAAAGGAATTTCTTCATCTTCTGGAATTTCAAGGATCACAAAATAAACCGGAAACACAAATTTATCTACTTTCACAAGAACATCTTGGACTACTCCATAAGGCCGCTTAACCGAATGATCCGCAAATTGGAGAGTCATCTGAGTATCTTGAACTGCATCAATACCCAACTTTTTGTAGATGGACAAAGGCATGAGACTAATACTTGCCCCTAAATCGATTAAATCTCTTTTGAATGACCTATCACCAATAGTGCATGGAATAGTAACAACTCCGAAGTATTTCTTCTTCATTGGAATCTTCAAACCCTGCAAAATAGCACTACAAGTTTCAGTTAGAATAACAGGTTCGAACTCACTGGTTCGCTTCTTAGCGATGATATCCTTCATGAATTTAGCATAGGTAGGCATTTGCTCAAGTGCCTCCAACAACAAAATGTTCAGCTCTAGCTTTTTAAACAACTCAAGGAACTTCTCGAAAATTTTCTCCTGCTGTCCTTTCTTTTTATTCCTTGAGGGATAAGGGAGCTTGATCACCGATTTCAGTTCTACCACTTTTTCTTTAGTTACCGGTGCAGGTGTTACCACTTCTTCTTCAACTACATCATTTTCTTTTATTTTCAGTTCCACTTCAATCATATGATCATTCAACTCAGTTTCTTTTTCCTCCACTTCCTTAGATTTACCACTTCTTATTATTACAGCCTTAACTTGGTGGTGATCTTTAGGATTTGGCACTGTAGCACTTGGAAGTGTACCCGGCGCTTGAGAATTCGCAAGTTTTTGAGCAATCTGACTCATCTGAACTTCAACATTTTTAATGGACGCACCAGTATTCCTTAAGTTGCTCCTTGTCTCTTCTTGAAATTGTGAACTTTGGGCAGCCATCTTTTCAATGGCGACCTCCCAATCAGCTTTTCTAGGGGCTTGTTGTTGATATTGAGGTTGGTATGGTGGCTGCTGATATTGTTGTTGTTATGGTTGGTACGGTTGTTGGCCTTGAACCGGTTTCTGCACATTTCCTTGCGAATCTTTCCATGAAAAATTTGGGTGATTTTTCCAACCTGGATCATATGTGTTGGCATAAGGATTGTTCTGCCTCAACGTATTAATTTGTTCAACCTGCTCTTGAGTAGCTACACAATGCACGGTAAAGTATGGTCCACCACATATTTCACAGGGTGACGCTTGAACTGGTTCAACTTGTGCCACTGTCTGAGTTTCAATATTCATCTTCTTTAACCTTCTTTCTACCTTGCTGGCGATTTGATCCTCCATTTTAACAACCTGATCAACCAGCTTCAAATCAATCTTACCTTCTGGTTCGTTCAAAGTGCGATCATACAACTCAAGATGCTCATTGGTGGCAATTGCTTCTATGATCCTCTTGATACTAGTGGTTGTTGAGAAATTAGTTGAGCCACCGACAACAGTGTCTATAAGCTGTTTTGTCTTGATTCATAACCCATTCCAAAAGTTCTGCATCTGCTCAGTGGCATCCATGTTATGAGTTGGACATGCCGTCAAACACCTCTTAAACCTCTTATATGCATCTCCTAGAGATTCCTCTTCTTTTTCTTTGAAATTGACAATGTCGTATCTTTTTCGAATAAACACTAAAGCATGGAAATACTCATTAAGGAATGTTGTTTCCATCTCTTGCCATTTGGTGATACTCCCAGGTGGAAGTGAGTAGAACCATTCTTCCGCATCATCAGTCAGTGTAAACGGAAACATAACAAGTCTCTTGGCCTCTTTGGAATGGCCTTCTATCTTCAAAGATGTGGTAGTCGTTAGAAATCTCTGTAGATGCTTGTTTTCATCTTCGTTGATTCTTCCAGAGAAAGGCTTGCTCTCCAACTGGAGAATGGTGGAAGGATGTAGCTGAAAGTGTGCCACATTCACCGGTTGGTTTACGATGGTCATCCGATTTGGTTGAGCATTGGCCCTTCCATAGTCTCCCAAAAGTCTTTCAGGCAGAGGTTGATTCCCAGCCATTTGAATAGTTTCTGGTGTTGTCTCCCTCTCTGCTTCTGAATCACTGTGCTCACTATGCACAGATACCTCTTCTTCTCTTTCTAGCAACAGAACACCGGGGTCTGCACTTGATCCTGCCAGTCTTTCAACTCTAACTTTTCTCAGTCTTTCGTGCAATGCTCGCTCTGGTTCTGTATAAAAAGGATATTTAGCTGAGGCCTGACCTCGCATACATAGTTAGACAGAAGTTAGATATTTAAAAAAAATATAATAAAGCGAGAAATAAAAATTTTAGTCACAAAGCAACAAAATTTCTTTTGAATCCTAAAAACAAAGTTAATTTGGCAGTCCCCGGCAACGACGCCAAAAACATGATCGATAAAATAGCAAGTGTACTATTTTTACCGATGTAGTAATAAGGGAAAAATTCCCAAGTATCGATCTCGAGGACTGCGTAGGAATCAACAGTGGTTTTAGTAGTCAAAGGAACAAAAATAACTTGGGGTTGTTTTGTAACAGGTTATAAGAACTAGTAAAATAATAACTGTTTAGAGTAAAAATAAGAACGATGCTAGGAAGTGGACAAATTGCCAGCAAAGACCTTAAAGAATTATTCTGAGATATTTGTTTCACAACAAAATTCAAGATCCATTTCAAGATTCAATTATTTTTCATGTACAATATTTACACGATCCGATTATTCATACAGATCTTGATATAAAGGCTCAACGGGGCTAGCAAATACTCGCTCACACACAAGGTAGATTGATCATTCTATTTGGTCAAGTGGTTTTTCTCAAAATACAAAAAACAAATTGCCTTGATCCTTTTCTTCCTTCACACAAATTAACACACATGCATGATTTCAACATAATAAGAACGAGTTAAACAAAGATGCCAGTATCCTGCATATATTATTCAATGAAAGCTTCCTCACAATGGTTAAGTTATACATGATTCAAAGTTGAAAAAGTATTTCCAAAGAAGTTGTGACAACATGTTCTATACAAAGCACAAGATTTATTTCCATATTAAATAAAAAAACGATAAAAATGTACCTTGCGAATGAACTTTTAGTCAAGCCTATCATTACCACTCAAATGTACGTTGATTCCTCAATCTTGCAATAGTCACAAGGTTCCTTCAAGTTCTTTGACTTTAGGAGCAACACAAAATCAAAAAAATTTCTACAAAACTAACAATTCAATACTACTAAATATAAAAAAACATAATATTATAAAATAAAAATTACAACACCCAAACCAATGGTGCCACAACACATGTTCCTCATTCTTACAAGGATGGTACAAAATTATCCAAGAGTACAATAAACATGGAAACAACAAAATCCTGAAAATTCAAACATAAGCATAATATAAAGTAAACAAAATATAAGAAAATCCCAGGATCAACTACTCAATACTGAGCTCTGAACCCAACTCTCAAGTCGACTCTCCACTATCATCATCATCCTCATCCACTGCATCATCATCATCCTCCGTGTCGCCCTGAGCAACATCTGGCTGGGGAATCTGAGAACTCTAAGGAGGAACATGCCCCCTCGGAAAATGAAAAGGCGTGTCCTCAGGCCAAGCTACATAAGCATCAAACTACTTAGATGACAGAAACAGATGCTCCACCTATGGTTCTCGAACCTGTAAATGCAAAGCCCACATGGATGAGTGTAAAAAACTAAAGGCTCTATAATGAGCCACGTGCATTGATCGATAAAATAACAAGTGTACTATTTTTACCGATGTAGTAATAAGGGAAAAATCCCCGAGTATCGATCTCGAGGACTGCGTAGGAATCAACAGTGGTTTTAGTAGTCAAAGGAACAAAAATAACTTGGGGTTGTTTTGTAACAGGTTATAAGAACTAGTAAAATAATAATTGTTTAGAGTAAAAATAAGAACGATGCTAGGGAAGTGGATAAATTGCCAGCAAAGACCTTAAAGAATTATTCTGAGATATTCGCTTCCAACCTTAATAAGTCAAATTTCAAGATCAGTTTTTCTTAATTCCTTAATGAAAAATCCTTTGATAATTTTCCTACGCACTAATTCCTTAGTTGCACACAAAAATTATCAAGTAATAGTTCTGACATAAGAAACACGTTGTTACGGGGTATCCCCATTCCTAGGCAATATCTACCGTAATATTATTTTGCAAAAAGCATTAGGTTGACTTTCCAGACCTAAACCTAATCGTCAATCAAATTCCATTTTCCAATACGAATTTGCATTAAGATCATTGCAAAATAAAAGATATAAGGTGAACAACATAAATCTCATAGAATAATCCCAACAAAGGTTACTGCATTGCAATTTAGGACCACCCCCTAACAAATGGGGGTTTAGCCACTCATGTTCTTAATAAAAAATACACTTAAAAATAGAAGGGAGAAAGTCATTACAATAGGGATTGGTGTCCTTGGATCATCAATTCCTTCCGCTTTTGATCGATCTTTGTTCTCCAGAAATCTCCTTCTCCAGTGTAAAAACTAGATCCAAAATTCAAAAAGTAATCTTCACTTAGCCACAATGTGGCTAATATATCCAAATTCAAATTACATCACGAAATGTCTAAACTGCCCTTCGAGACAGCGCAGCCAGCCTAAAAACGAGATGAAAAAAACAAGTTAACTTTCAGTGTCCCTGACACGGGCCGTGTCATGGGACACGGGTGGCCGTGTCAGGCTGCTGAATGAAAGGGCGTGTCCTTCATCTTCAGTGGCTGCAACACGGGTCGTGTTGTGTGACACGGGCACCCGTGTTGCACGTTTGTTCTGCCATTTTCCTCTTCAAATCTTGGTTGTGTCCTTCCTCTTCAGGGGTTGCAACACGGGCCGTGTCATGGGACACGGGCACCTGTGTTGCATGACTGTTTTGCAAAGTTTCCTCTTCAAATCTTCCATCCATAACCCTCCTGACACTGGCCGTGTCAGGCGACACGGGCACCCGTGTTAGGCCCCTGATTTCCACTTCTTCGGTGGTCTTTGTCCCCGAAATGGCACGAATATCGCATCACCACTTCCTGCTGAAAACACACTAAAAACAACCAAATCAAACGCACCAGCGACATAAAATGATACAAACCTCAAAATAAGACTTTCTCAAAGACGACTGAAAACAAAGATGAAAACATAAACAAAAGACTCGAAAACGGACGAAAACATTGAAAACAAACGACATACACAGTTTGAAATACACGACTAAAACCCACTGATCAAACTCCCCCGAACTTGAACTTTTGCTTGACCTCAAGCATAAAGCTCGCCAAATAGTTTTTATTGCACAAATGAACCGTCTCAAGAACTGCAAGTTACGGTGATGATACTCATACGTGAGTTTCTCGTTCCAAGTCACTCGAGGATTAGTCTCGGTACTACTCCGTTAATATAGGTATCACACCAACACTAGATCGCGGCAAAACCACGGACCTCAAAATCCCTATTGGTAACCTCTCTGACTATGCTTTGGACTTAAGTCTTATTTTTAAATTTTCAGCCCTTTTCATTCGGACAATCACTTTAAGGCTTTTATGATTTTTCCTCGTATGCAAAATCACCCAGCCATGTGTCTCCCAGTCATGTGTCTCTATGATGCTTTAGCATCTGCAAAATCACCCTGAGGGCTGATTCGGAAAATATGCTCAATCCAAATACTTCTTATGGCCAGCTAAAGGTATCTGGCCTCTTGATCGGCCCCTAGGTATCTATGTGCATCAAACTCAGCAGGCTCTTGCCTTTGTCGCGATAATTGTCCAACACTGAAGCGCGCGCGTTCAGAAGCCATCTTCAACCGAAATTCAAACCAAAACAACACCTAACAAGTCAAATTACCAATAAGTAAATTTAAGAAAAATCATATGTATCCACATGTCATCATGAAATAGTCAAACATTCGAGAGATCATTAAAAATTGAGCATTTTGATCTCAGGGGGGCGCGCTAAGCGCGGTCAGGCATGCAAGCAAAAATTGCTCTACAACCAACCTGCCCCAAACAAAACTATCCTATACAAACATCACTAAATAGCAAAATACCTAAACAAATATCAACAAAAAACATCAAAAATTCAAAAAAAAAAAACATAACAGGGCAAGAAGGGCGCGCTAAGCGCGCCTGCGATAACAAGCACAGTTTTCTTCTGCCACAACACTCTATCTTCCCAAACAATAACATAAAATCACTAATAAGTGCTAAATTGTATTGATTTTAAGTGTGAATAATTGGCACTTATTGGCTTAATTCAACCAGTAAACCTCAACTTTTATGCATATGTTGTATATTTACATTATAGTGTATATATTGTGTATCGCGTAAATATCATTGAGTTTAATTATTTTTCTCTCATTTTTGGAGGTATATAAGCAATGATATTTTGTAATTATCTTATAGATCATTGAATAAGATTTCCAGCACTTCTGACCGTGCGTAAAATGGAGTTACGGTTTAAAAGTTAAGGTCGAAATAAATGTTGGTCTACTGTCATGTTCGTTGTGCGAACTGGAGGCGAGCAAACCCGCCAAGAGTTTCCACTGCGAACTCAAGGAGAATAAAAATTTCCTAGAAGCATGAAAAAAACTATTTTTGCAATAGCTAAGGTGGCATATATTCGTTGGGCGAACGGGAGTTCGCAGTGCGAACACAGGAGCCCATTTTTATCTATTTAAGTCGCTTTTCAACAATTTGTAGGTTATATTGTTGGGAACTTTTTACACCAACTTCATCAAAAACATTCTTGAGTAGATTTATCTTAGAAACAACATTAGAGTGTGCATCTTAATGATCCCGAGTCAAATCCACTTCAATCGGAGTTGACAGACCGTGAGATTTGTGTTCTTCTTCTCTCTTCTCTTTGTACTCTCTATTTGTTGGGGTTTTATATGTAAGTTTATCTTGATTGTATGTATATTTATTGATCTTTGTATAAAATCTCTTCTATAACTCTTTATCGATGGTTATCTTGATTTTTTACTTAATGGGTTTGGATTGCTATAGACATATACGGTTCAAACTCGATCTAAGATGAACATCTGTTAGATTCTAAACTCTAGACATAGATTTAGGACTAATATTCTTGTGGGTATCGATTCTTAATGCTCCGTGTTGTCGAGTTGCGTGAGACATCACCGATGAGACGATACGTTTGATTTCTCGACTTTGCGTTAGACATAACCTCTGTTGTGAGCGATACGTGATGATATTGATGAGCGATTTAGGTTGCGTGCATTTGATCCATATATTTTTTAGTACATGATGGGCGGAACGAAACACAACTCCTGACGAGTTTTCTCATTTCTTAAGAATGTATTTATTATCTTGTTTTATATTTTTCCTTTTGCATTTTTATCCCAAACCATTCAAACCTAAGCTTAGAGACATGGAGATTGTCGAATGACATTCTTTCCCTTGCACTGATCCCTGTGGAGACGAAAAAACTGGGTACTTAATATTTTTGCTTGCTGCTTTACCGCTTAAAAAAATGGCGCCGTTGCCGAGGAGTGGTTTTGATATTGAATTGCATTGCGATAATTTTTATGTTTTTAAGCTTTGTATATAATTGTTTATGGTTGTTTTCCATAAGTGATTTTATATATGTGTTTTCTATCATGTTTATGTTTTTGTGCATATTTTTTTTTAGTTTACGTTTGCTCAAGTGTTGTGCAGGTTTAATTGGTAGTAGTCGGTGAACCAAGTAACATGGAGGAACATATGCATAAATAAAGCGTCAAGCTTATGATGTGAAACAAGCGCTTGTTGGGAGGCAACCCAATAATTTTTGAGTTTGTATAGTTTTATATTTAGTAGTATAGTTAATATAAAGTGAAAATGGATGGATTGTGTGAGAAAAAGAATATGAAAATCGAAGTTTTCCTGTCCGCGCTTAGCACGCGCAGAGGGCGCTTAGCGCGCCTTGTTTTGCAAAGACAAATCTCTCATTTTCCATCCACTTTCACCAATTTTGGTCGTTGTGTTTAGTTAGTTTTAATTCAATTTTGTTAGGTTGTTAGAATAATGTTTGTGTTTGTTCTCAAGTTTGTTTTTGATTAGCTTGAGGATACATTTTGTGATTTTCCAAGTTTGGTCATTTCAACTTTCGAATTTATGATTTTGATATTGTTTAAAGTTGGTACTTTGCAAGGTACTCGTTTATCGCTTTCTAGAACATAGCATGATTATGAGACTTTTCATTTGTGCAATTTTCATGTCATTCATTCTTTTTCCATACTTGTTCAGTTTTGAATCACTTTAGAACAAAGCCTTTGTGAGGAGCTTTCCATTGTTTACTATATGTAGGAGACCAACATTCTTGTTTAACTCGGTTTTATTATGTTTAATCTTGTATTTATGTTGATTTGTATGATAGCACTTAAATGATCAAGGCATTTTTTTTCGATATTGAGCATACCTACTTGACCAAATAGTCAATCTACCTTGTTAATGAGTGAGAATTTGCTTACCCCCTTTGAGCCTTTGTTAGAATCCATGTTGGTGTTAAGTGCACTTTTGTATGGATTCTAATACTTTTTCTTGAACTATAACCATGACTTATTATTTGAGTTTTTTTATCTTTGCCTAATAAGTTTGAGAGCATTCATGTCACTATATGTGGTTGTATTCAAGTTGGAGAGAAGAGGTTGGTTGCTAAGAGGTTGAGAAAAAGAAAAAGTTTGAAAAAGAAAGAAAAGAAAAAGATGAAAAAGAAAAAGAAACAAAAAAGAAAAGAATTAAAAAAAAAAAGAAAAAAAATAATGTTAAGCTAATAAGTTGTGTGGAATGGTGTAACAATTTGGAAAAGAGAAAAAGGTGATTGGAATTTGTGAGTGCTTGAGATTGTGAGAAATGATCACTCTCATTTGATTAGGCAAGTTTTTGTTTCTTTTACCTTGAGAAAAATAATTGTTTGTTACCCAAGCCACATTACAACCCTTAAAGCCGTTGTGATTTTTTCTTTTATACTGTTCAATATGAGTTTTTTCTTGATGAATGCATAATTTAAATTGTTGTTAGCTGGATTATTGGGTGAGAGTTACGCCCCCATGTTTTTTTTTTAATTTTATCTACCGATGAAGTGTGTGCTAGGTGTGATTCATTTTTTTAACATTATATTGTCTTAGAATTTTTGACATGTGTTTTGTATTTAGGAGTTGTTTTGTTTTCATGTTATCTTTGTGGTTTAGTGGTATGTTTTGCTTTCCATGTACGTTTTTGTGTTGAACCATGCATTTCTTTTTGTTTTTCAAAACTTGTTGAATCGTGATTGCTTGGTTATTACTTTTGTTTCGTTGAGTTGGTCGGTTCTTGTTTGAAGACAAACAAGTATAAGTTTGGGAGAGTTGATAAGTGCTAAATTATATTGATTTTAAGTGTGAATAATTGACACTTATTGGCTTAATTCAACAAATAAACCTCAACTTTTATGCATATGTTGTATAGTTTACATTATAGTATATATATTGTGTATCGCATAAATATCATTGAGTTTAATTGTTTTTCTCTCATTTTTGTAGGTATATAAGCAATGATATTTTACCATTATCTTATAGAGCATTGAATAAGCTTTTCAACGCTTCTGACCGCGAGTAAAACGGGGTTACAGTTTAAAGGTTATGGTTTAAGCAAGTGTTGGTCTACTGTCATGTTCGCTGTGCGAACTCGCCAAGATTTCGCACTGCGAACTCAAGGCGAATAAAAATTACCCGAAAGCATGGAAAACATTGTTTTGGCAGTAGCTAAGGTATCATATATTCGCTGGGCGAACGGGAGTTTGCAGTGCAAACACGGGAACCCATTTTTGCATATTTAAGTCACTTTTCAGCATTTTTTAGGTTATGTTGTTGGGAACTTTTTACCCCAACTTCATCAAAAACATTCTTGAGTAGATTAGCTTAGAAATAACATTAGAGTGTGCATCTTGATGATCCAGAGTCGAATCCACTTCAATCGGAACTAACAGACCGTGAGATTTATATTCTTCTTCTCTCTTCTCTTTGTACTATCTATTTGTTGGGGTTTTGTATGTAAGTTTGTCTTGATTATATGTATATTTATGGATCTTTGTATAAAATCTCTTTTACAACTCTTTATCGATGGTTATCTTGATTTTTTACTTAATGGGTTTAGATTTCTATAGACATATACGGTTCGAACTCGATCTAAGATGAACATTTGTTAGATTCTAAACTCTAGACCTAAATTTAGGACTAATATTCACGTGGATATCGATTTTTAATGCTCCGTGTTTTCGAGTTATATGAGACATCACCGATGAGACGATACAGTTGATCTCTCGACTTTGCGTTAGACATAACCTCTGTTGTGAACGATACGTGATGATATTGACGAGCGATTTAGGTTGCGTGCATTTGATCCATATATTTTTTAGTACATGATGGGTGAAACGAAATACAACTCCTGGCGAGTTTTCTCATTTCTTAAGAATGTATTTATTTTCTTGTTTTATGTTTTTCTGTTTGCATTTTTATCCCAAACCATTCAAACCTAAGCTTAGAGACGTGGAGACTGTCAAATGCCATTCTTTCCCTTGCACCGATCCCTGTGGAGACGACAAAATTGGGTACTTAATATTTTTTCTTGCTGTTTTACCGCTCCAACAATCACCCAATTAAAACCCCATCAACATGCATTCATAACTGAACAAGAAACATGATTTCCACGACATTCAAACATACATTTCAACTTAACCCTAACGTTGGTCACAAAGGGTTCAGAACATATTCTACCAAGACCAACCTTAACAAATCAAATTCAGCATATTCCAAAAAACACTAGCAGCATGCAATCTAATTTAACAAAATAAAAAATAATTTGACAAACCTAAACTTAGGGAAGGAGAGTAAAATGTTAAAGTGAGCTTGAAGACCAAGAGTTGATTCTTGAGAGAAGGAATTTGAAAGCACAAGTGAAACTGCCGTGAGAAAAAAATGAGGAACTGAGGGTTTTTAGCTTTTTGTCTTTTAAAAACGAATAGATCGACTCAGGCCCACTTCCCTTTTTCCACTCAGGCCCACACTTGATTAGGCGCACTCAGTGAAACATAACTACTGAAGTTTGGCTTCAAGCTATGCTCTCCCGACTTTTTATCGCCCGATTAAATTCAAAACATAAAAAAACAGTAAATACTTACAATGTTAGGGTGCCTCCTAATAATCTCTTTGTTTAACGTTGCTTGAGCTCGACAGTCCGGTACGACCTCACAGATTGCAAAAAGACATTGTGGCTATATTTCGCTCGAAATTGCCACCAAAATAGATTTTCAGCCTCTGACCATTAACAATCCAGCTCTCATTCGACAAAGGGTCTTCAATAACAATTGCTCCATAGTTTTTGATCTCCTTAATCCTGAACGGATCAGACCATTTGGATTTTGGCTTACTAGGAAACCGTTTTAATCTCGAATTAAAAAGCAAGACCATTTGTCCTTCTTTAAAGTCTTTGTCCATGATTTTCTTGTCATGGTAAGTTTTCACTTTTTCCTTGTACAATTTGTTGGAGTCATACACCTGGAGGCGCAATTCATCCATTCCATGCAGTTGTACCTTCCTTTTTTCACCACTTAGAGTTGGATCAAAATTCAAAAATTTTAAGGCCCAAAATGCCATATGCTCCAACTCTACCAGTAAGTGGCAGTTTTTTCCATATATCCTTTTAAAAGGTGTGAGACCAATCAGAGTTTTGAAAGCTATCCGATAGGCCGACAAAGCATCATCAAGATTATTTGCCCAATCTTTTCTAGAGGCCGACACTGTTTTCTCAAGAATCCTTTTGATTTCTCGACTTGATACCTCTGCTTGTCCATTTTCTTGTGGATGGTATGGTGTTGTAACTTTGTGCTTTACACTATACTGCTCCAAAGATTTTTCCAGCTGAGTGTTGCAAAAGTGGGATCCTTTATCACTTATCAACACTCTCGGAGTACCAAATCGAGGAAAAAAAATTCTTTAAAAAAATTATCACAATCTTTCCGTCTGCTTTCGTAGATGCAATCGTTTCTACCAACTTTGACACATACTCCACTGCGACCAAAATGTATTAATTGGAAAACAATGATGGAAATGGGCCGACAAATTCTATGCCCCAACAGTTAAATACATCGACCTCTAGCATGTTCTATAACGAAATTTCATTCTGTTTTGAAATTCCACCACTCCTTTGGCACTTGTCACAACTTTGGGCATGCGAATTCGGATCTATGAACAAAGAAGGCCAATAAATTCCCGATTGAAGGACTTTTGTTGCTGTTCTCAAACCATTAAAACATCCTCCATAAGGAGATTTGTGATCATGCTAAAGGATTCTATTAGACTCTTCTTTTGAAACACACCTTCTCAAAATGCTATCGACACCAAGCTTAAACAAATACAGTTCATCCCACACAAAGTACTTGGCGTCCGATAAAAAAATTCTTTTTTTGGTTACGAGTTAGACCTTCTGGTATTAATTCGATGACTTTGTTATTTTCCATGTCGGTAAACTAAGGTTTAACTTGCACCATGAACACATTTTCATTAGGATATTCTTCCTTGACCTTAATTTCATTCTTGGTTATCTCAATATTAACAAGACGGGATAAGTGATCTGCCACCAAATTCTCGAATCCTTTTTTGTCGCAAATTTCTAAATCAAACTCTTGTAACAAAAGGATCCATTGAATTAGCCTTTGCTTTAAATCTGGCTTGGTTAGCAAATACTTAATCACCGCATGGTCTGTGTAAACCACAACTTTCGAACCAATTAGATAAGACCGAAATTTCTCAAATGCGTACACTATTGCGAGAAGCTCTTTTTCTGTTATGGCATAATTTATTTGAGCTTCATTTAAAATCTTACTCGCATAATGTATAGCATGAAAAACATTTGTCCTCCTTAGACCAAGCACCGCACCAACCGAATAATCACTCGCATTACACATGAGTTCAAAATAAATTTTTCAATAAGGAGCGATGATTATGGGTGCGATGGTCAAACTTTATTTTAAAGAGTTAAAATCTATCATGCAAGACTCACCAAATTCAAAAGACTTATCTTTGTTGAGCAAGTTGCTCAAAGGCTTCGCAATTTTTGTAAAATCTTTGATGAACCTCCGATAGAATCCCGCATGACCAAGGAAGCTTCTTATTCCCTTTACATTCAAAGGTGGTGGTAATTTTTCAATGACGTCCACCTTAGCTTGATCTACTTTAAGGCTTCTTAAGGAAACTTTGTGGCCGAACACAATTCCCTCCGTTACCATAAAATTACATTTTTCCTAATTGAGCATCAAGTTTGTTTCCACACACCTTTCCAACACAACATCCAATTTTTTTCAAGCAAAGATCAAACGACGGTCCAAAAACCGAGAAGTCATCCATAAAAACCTCAATTGTCTTTTCAATCAAATCCGAGAAGATTGCTTGCATACATTGTTGAAAAATGGTCGACGCATTACACAACCCAAAAGTCATCCTCCTATAAGCGAAAATTCCAAAAGGGCATGTGAAAGCAGTTTTCTAATATTCCTCCGGGTTAACAATAATTTGATTGTAACCCGAATAACCATCCAAAAAATAATAGAATTCTTGTTCGAAAAGTCTCTCGAGCATTTGATCCATGAAAGGAAGATGAAAATGATATTTCCTCATATCTTGATTTAGCCTATGGTAATCAATACACATCCTCCATCCGGTCACGATTCATGTAGGGATCAACTCATTTTTCTCATTTCGGATAACCGTCATCCCACTTTTCTTCGGTACCACTTGCACCGGGCTAAACCAAGAACTATCGGAAATCAGGTAGATCATTCCGGAATCTAACATTTTCACCACTTCCTTCCTAACCACTTCTTTAATGGTAGGATTCAAGTGGCGTTGAGGTTGAGCTACATGTTTTAAATCCTCTTCCACGAGTATCCTATGCATACAATAGGAAGGACTTATTCCTTTTAAATAGGAAAGAGTCCAACCCATGGCATTTTGATTCTTTTTCAATACACAAATCAATTTTTCCTCCTCGTTTTTGGTTAACTCCTTGCTTATGATCACCGGTTTATGCCGCTCATCATCAAGAAATACATATTTAAGATGAAAGGGTGACAACTTCAATTCAAGCTTGATTTCTTCATTGTTTTCCTTTTTCAAAATCTCTACCCTTTCTTTCAAGGGAGGAATCTCATCCAATTCTTCAAGTTCTCGCAAACACTTTTTGATTTCTTTTTTCTCATTCTCATTGAGACTTTGAATAGAATTTTTAAGAACTTTTTGTAATGGGGTAATAACTTGTAATTGCCTTGTTACTTCTTCAATCACCTTATCTGTTGCATCAATTCTAAAACAATCACCCCTGTCCTTAGAATGCTTCATGGCTTCAAATATATTAAAACAAATCTCTTCATCTTGCACTTTCACTTTCATGAGACTATCATCCATATCTATGGCCATTCTAGCAGTGTTCATAAAAGGTCTTCCAAGAATTAAAAGAGCGTCATCATCTTCTTCCATGTCAATCACCACAAAGTTGATGGGAAATAAAAAATTGTCAACTTTGACCACCACATCTTCCGCTACACCGTGAGGACGGGTAGTGGATTTATCGGCAAGTTGCAATGTCATTTGAGTGGCTCTCAACTCCATGTGTCCCAACCTTTTCACAATAGAAAACGGTATCAAATTGATACTAGAGCCTAAATCAATCAAGCCATTGCCAACATAAATGTTTCCTATTGTAACGGGCAAAGTAACTTGTCCCGAATCACTTTCTTTCCGAGGAAGATTTCGTTGAATGATAGTGCTACAACTAGCATCAACCATGATTGTTTCTTGATCCGTGTACCTTTTCTTCTTGGTGAGAATATCCTTCATGAATTTAGCGTGTCTTGGCATTTTCTCCAATGCTTCGGAAAATGGAATATTGATTTGTAATTGACTAAAAATATCCAAATACCGAGCATAGTGCCTCGCATTATCTTTCTTTATCAGAGCATGACGATAAGGAAAATTTTGATTCGAAATAGTTCACTTGTTCCTTCTCCTTCCTAATTTTATTTATTTTTCTCTTCTCTCTTTTTCTTTTCTTCTTCCTCACTCTTTTTCTTTTCATTTTCAACTAATTCTCCCTCAACATTGTTTACTACTTCACTCTCATAAACCTCTTTTTATTTTTCAACTACTACCTCTTCTTTCGCAACTCCCTCACTTATGCCCATGTTAATTTCTCTACCATTTCTAGTAAGAATAGCCTTGCAATGCTCTTTTGGATTCACTTGAGTGTTCGCCGAAAAACTTCCTTTGTGTTGGACGGCTAATTATTTTGAGAATTGCCCCACTTGCTCTCAAGGTTCTTTATAGCCACATCGGTGTTCTTTTGATTTGACATTGACATTTTCATAAATTGAGTGAGGTGTCTTCCATCTTTGAATTTCCACTTGGAGCTTGTGGAGGTTTAGTGTAGTTTTGATATTGTTGTTGACGGTTAGAAGTTCCGGCATCTTGAGGTCTCCATTGTTGTTGATAACCTTGATTACCTCTTTGTTGGTAACCTTGGTTTCCTTGTTGGTAAGGTGGTTGAGGTTGATACCCTTGGTTTTGATTTCCCGCGTAGTTAACCTCTTCAATTACCGGAGAATAATACCTGGTTGGGTGATCGCCTTTACAAAGCTCAGAACTCGCCACTTGTTTGTTGTTGGGAATTTCTTGCATTTCTTTTATTTGTTATGGAACTTTTGACATTTGTTGAGTCAACAACTCCACTTGTTGTGAAATCAATTTGTTTTGCGCAATAATCACATCATTTTTTCCCAACTCTATCATGCCCGGTTTCCGTTGAGTTATACCACGGTTGTGATTTCTTTGGTGATCATTGAGTGTCATCCTATCAATAATAGCAATTACATCTTCGTCATTTTTGGACATTAACGATCCACCCGAAGTAACATCCAACAAAGTATTGTGAACCGATTGGAGCCCATCTCGGAAGATGTGCACTTGAGTTAATTCGTCAAAATCGTGTCCTTTTCATTTTCGTAACATGGATTTGAACCTCTCCCAAGCTTCATTGAGAGATACATTGCCACCTTGAGGAAACACCGATATCGCCGTCTTCAATTCCATGAATCTATTATGTGGAAAAAACCGTTCAAGGAACTTTTCTTCCAATAAATTCCAATCCTTCATTACCAAATTTGATTGATCAAGATACTATTCCTTAGCCTTCCCAATTAGGGTATGTAGAAATAGTCTCTTAAACAAGGATTCCTCTTTAGCTTCAGGCGCTTTCGTTGCATCCGCAATTTCATAGAATTTGGTGAGATGTGTGAACAGATTCTCGTGATACATACCAGTAAAAGGATTTTAGTATAGAAGCGCAGGAATTCCTATTTTCATCTCCGAATGCTTCCCATTGTTGACGTTTTGCGCAAACTGAGCAGTATGCCTTGGACTATTGTTACATGGAGTTGAAGTAGGAGGTGATGGTGGAGGTGGATTTTCCATGTTTGGTGTTGGTGTAACAATTGGTGTTGATGAAGAAGGTTCTCCTTGCTCTGTTCTTTCTAAAGGACGTTGCCATCTCCGTCTAGTTCTGCTATTGAGCCTACGAGCAGTTCTTTCAATCTCTGGATCAAAAAGAAGTTCTTCTGCAAGAACCCTCCCTCGTATAAACGGATTCTGCACACTAGCCAAACAAATTAAAAATCATAAGAGAATTACAGAGGTAAGAGTTTACAATATAAATATCTTAAAATCACTAAACTATTGCAATGCTTGCAATATCAATATCAACAATCCCCGACAACAATGCCATTTTGTTGAAAAATATTTTAGGTGGGTTGTTTTTATCATACATGCAGGGATTGTTCAGATATCTAGATGCTTTCCATTCAACAGTTTAGAGTTCTAAGAAAAAAGGGGTTTTCACAAAGTTTTTGTTTTGTAACATAAGTTTGGTAGCAAAGATGTAAAATAGAGAAAGATGTTTAATTTTTAAGAAAATCATGTCAAGATTAGATATCATTAACACTTTTCATACATATTTGATTAATCAAGCATGTGAACATAGTTTCGATCAATACAATCGTGTATCCTCACAAATCTGTTTATGTCTAAAGTGGCTTCGTGTGTATTATTGTTTTTATATGCTAGATGATTTCTCGAAATAGCAATCGCAATAATAAACATAAAGATCAATACAAAGCAAATATTAACTTCCAAATCTATGTCTAGAGTTTGTTTGTTAATAGATAAAGAAGTTAGATCAATACTTAGAAAATCTATGTCTAGAGTGATTCAAATCATAAATACAATATTAAAAGCAAAGATATTCACCATCTATTGATTAGCAACCTTGTTCATACAAAAGATCAAAAGAAATACATAATAGTAACGTTAACTACCTTTAATCTTGACACAAAAGTGTTTAGCTACCCTTCACCATGGTAGCTTGATCAACAAGTAAAAAAGAAAGCTTTGGTAGTGTTGCACCCCAAAATTTGCCCACCCTTTTTCTAACTTTGACTGGCTTTTTCTTCACATTTATCTGCACACCATTTAGGTCGATCATTTCTCACATATTGTCCTTGTTATCAGCTGGAACGGACTCATCGGGATTACAACCTCTTTGTTCGCGTTTTAGATAGTTTAAACCAGTTCAATTGATGAGTCCCATTTCGAAATCGAGCGAAGGTTGTTCTCTTTCTGGTGGTTCAGTTCGTGTTGGTAATTTTTCGCGTTTCGATGTTCGACCCCTTTTCTTCGTTTTTTATTTCGTAGTGTCGCTTCCGCGAAAATAAGGTGCCGGCAAAACAGAAGAGTCGCCACCTTTCGTTATTTATCCCTCAGAGTGGGAAAGGAAACGATCGGAAAAACCTGACAAAAAGGTATAAGACAAGGTCATCGCAACCGTTGTCTGGTTTCGGGAGTCGGTTACGCAAGGGGAAGGTATTAGCACCCCTCACGTCCGTCGTATTCGACGGGATCCACGCTTGTTGTGTTTATCTGACGGGTTGGTTTTATCTATCTACCTATCAAGGCTGGTCTGAAAAAGGAAAAGAAAAATGACTCGACAAAGCGTCGCGCTTTATGCCTACGTATTCTCATCAGAGAATGAGAAATCAGAGTCAACGTAGTTCGACTAACAACGGGTTATGGGGAAGATGGTTCGCCAATACGTCAGCATTGTGCCTACGTACTCTCAACAGGTATGAGAGATCAGAGCTTACGTACTCTCAACAGGTATGAGAGATCCTATGGTTGAGGTTTGAAACAGGGATCTCCTAGAAGTTATCATGCATAAGTTTCAACCTAGAGTTCTAATCATCACTTCCTTATCAAAGGAAGTGAGATTCCTAGGGGATCATGTCAATGATAAACAGACACAGACAAAGCATCAGCTTAAACAGTAAACAGTAAACGACTGTAAAATGCATGCAATGCAAGTGAGGGAGGAAAGGTGTGTGGGGCATCAGCCTCCACAAGCTCATCTCAACCTCAAGCCAGATATGAATAACTGCAATCATACAGCGAAAATAACAAGCTATCAAGCAAAATAGCAGTAACTGTATTCATACAGAGGAAATGAAATGCTATCATGCAAACACAAACCACATAGGCAAGGGAGCTGGGCTCTACCGAATACCCGCAAGCAAAGCCATACAGTAAGAATACAAGCAGAGGGAGCAACTCAACCTCTAGTGCAATCATGCTCCTGGCTTAAAGTCAGTCTAGATATGAACTTATTCTAATGCATCAAGCAAGTCAAACAAGTCACACCAATGCAGAAAAGAAAGCAGATCAACCCCTCCTACAACTACACCAACTTGGACAGCAGTCCAGTCATCAATCTTCAACAGCTCTTCAGGGCTATCATCTTCAATAGCAAGTATCAACTTGTTCCTTCAGGCTCTCAGTGTCAACATAAGTGTCAACTTATCCTTTATTCCTCAAGCCTCAGCTCTTCACTCAATCTCAATTTGATCTTCTTCACAAGTGTCAACTTGTTCTTCAAGCTTCAACTCTCTCTCCTTTACCAGTATCAACTTGGTCTTCTTCAATTATAAGCTTCAGCTTCTCAGAGTAGTCTTCAAACACAAAGAAGTATCAACTCCATCCTTCAATCTTCTTCAAGCAAGGAACTCCATCCTCTAATCAAGGGAGAAAGATGCACCTATCAAGGGCAAAGTCTGGATGATTGGTAGCAGAGTGAAGACCAAAGGTCACCACTGAGCATCCTGTCATCAGAGAAAGGGACCCTCAAAGGTTCTACCAATTTGCAAAGAGCCACACATCCTACCAAAGGAGGGATGAGGCCTTCACAAGGGACCTTACATCATAGGGAAGAATGGAATTGATCAACATATTCCATGTTTGTGAAGAAAGAGAACTATCTAGAAGCTCTTCCTACAAAACCCTAATCTTAACCTAATCAAGACTACACCAAAAGAAGGGAAGATCTTCAAATCCAAGCCTCTTCAAGCAATCCAATGCATCTTCAACTTGCCTTCATCATCATCCAAGAACAAGCAATGCAAAACCCTAATCTAGAGGAACTAAAGAAGTTAATCTAGTTGAGTTAGTGAGTTAGGATCACCTAAAACTTAGTACTATAGTTAATCCTAACTAAAATACTAAAACCAATTTTAAAATCCTACAAAAATAACTATAGGAACCTAGGTCAATCATGACTCTACCATATTAATTCCAGAGATCAAATCATCAAATAAGACCTAGAAATAAATTCTATACTACAAGGTACTAAACCTAAACCCTAAAAGGAAGCACCTAAAGCTCAATCTAGGAAACACACCTACTTTCATCACAAAAATGTGAGAAAAATACTATGGTAGCATACATGTCTAAGCTAACCACACACAAAAATTAGCTCAAGAATCATCACCAATTAATCACACAAAATTCCACAAAATCAAACATCAAGCATGACTATTTTAATATCAATTAAAATGTAAAAATTCCCATAAAATCAGAAAATGCATGAAATAAAAATATTTTTTCTCTAAACAATACTAGACCCTATAATGAATCTAATGCAAAAAGAATGGGGTTAATTGACTTATTTTTCCATTTTTTATGATTTTATCAAGAACCATGAATAAAATGAAAAAATAAAGAAAAGCAAAATAAAATAACCAAGCGCGCGGTGCAGATAGTAATGAAAATCAGTTCATTCTATGGATTGTACCATGAGGGGGGTGCAGGTATCAACCAATTCACTAAGCCCAAAATCAACAACTAAATGAAACGATGCGTTTCATTAAAACTCAGACTCTTCACAAAATGAAATTAATACGTGGCCGTTGGATCTTCATCTGGTCAAAGGTCTCAGCCCCATCCAATGACTCTAAAGTCATCTTCCTCATTTTGAACCTCTGAAACACGCGCGCAGCCATGGCCGTCGCCGGTGGTGCTCCGGTCATGGTCCCCAACCCTAACTCTCTCTAGGATCCTCCATTGCAAGTGGTTTATACACGAAACTTGTCCCAAATCTCACAAGGAACTCACTCATACCATTAATTCAACCTAAATCCTCAAGATTCGCAAGAACCAACTCTCAACCGAAAATGGTAACATCCTTAATTGGTCACTAATTCTCAAATTAATGATTTGAAATCCTTCCTACACCGTTCTACAATGCATCTAACATCCTAATTCCTCTTAATTCTAACTAAAACAAGCCAGAGATCAAAGGTTACCAACCTAAAAATTTCGCATGCACAGAAGTAGCAAGACCTCAAATTAAGCCCTCAAATGCTCCAGACTCATTCAGTGAATCACTTCCAAGCTTCTGTATGCAATAGAATTGATTGAAATGGCTTCAATTCTTGGATTCGAATCTGAGTTGCAGGTGGAGAAATCTGAGCTCAAGAACACCAATCAGCCACGAATTCCCTTTGATTATGATCTGGAATCATTCCCTAGCATCCATGGAAGAGATTGCAATCAAGAAAATGGGTGGAAAGTGAGTGAAATGATGTAACCGAATTCAGTTGCAAGCAATGAAGTTTCAATCTCAATCTCTGCTCTCTGCTCTCAATCATCACCAAAAAAAAATCTGAACCACTTCTATTCCATATATAGAGTGTGTAGGGATGATCTAGAAACCTCTAGATCATTCTAATGAGAAATCCAATCTCTCATGACATGAGAAGTTCACTTACATGCCATGGTATGCATACCTCTGTTTGCAGCTTGAAATCAATCCCATTCCCTTCCAATTTCTCCCCTAGTGACAATTTGGAAGTGTTTGGCTTGCAAGGGACCTTGATTATGCCTTGCATTTTGGTTTTGCAAATGTTACTTAAGATGTAAGTAACTACTTTTCAAAGCAAGCCCACAAATTAGACCTTAATTCAAAAATGTGGCTAAACCAATGTTCATAAAATGCTTTTTAGAGTCAAAATGACCTATTACATGCCCTGGTTTGGATGTGTAGATCAAAAGTATCAATTTCCAACTTTGGTTCATTTAACTTATACCCTTATTTTAGGTCATTTTTGCAACTTTGAGCTACAAGCAAATCCAACATCTCATGACCTATTGACTAGCCTTAAAACATCATTTTGAACAAGTTTGATGTTGAACATTTTCTCATTTGAAGCTTGGAAATAGGAGTTATGGCCTTATGGTTGAAATGACCTATAATCTCCAAATGACCAAAATACCCTTGACTTGTCAAAGCCATAACTTGAGTTCTACAAATCCTATCAAGGACTTCTAGTACTCTCTAGAAAGCTAAGAGGATAAGGGACAACATTCATGTTGACAAAAAGTTCATAGGAATCATCCTTCTAGGGAAAACGTTTCATGCAAGTTGGGTAACGTTCAAGCCCCCAAATTCACGTACCTCAGATGACCTGTAACTTGTCAAAGTCATAACTTGAGTTCTACAAATCCTATCAAGGACTTATAGCACTCAAATTAAATCTGAGCTTATGCTCTACAACATTCATGTTGGGGGTAAGATGAGATGACAATCACATCTTGAGCTAAACTGCCTTGAAGATAGGGGTCAAACTAGGGGATTTTACACTGTCAAGCCTTAGAAACCCTAGCTTGAAACTTCTCAAACTCTTCAATCATAATGAGTTGACCTTAGAATCATCCTTATAACATCTCAATGTATCAGTCCATGATCACATGGCTCTTGAATTAGGTCTCAACTTTCTCCAAATCATCAGTTGACTTAGGGTTGACCCAGTTAAACCTTAATTGCACCACTCATGGCTGAGTCTTCTTAATCTTGCACAATGACCTATCTAGGCCTCAAAGTGATCTTCAAAACTTCTCATGAGCTCTCTCAAGACCTCAAGTCCATCCTCATGGTCTCAGAATCATCTGATGGCTCCCCTCCACTCTCAAGTTAGGAGGCACGCACTCTTGGTTTCAACCACTCTCTCTGAGGATCTTTTAACTTCTCTGACAAGGATATCAACCCTTGAACACCTGAATAACCTTCTTAGCTAGCTTCAAACTCTTGTGTAGCCTTTGACTGGTAATCATACCTCTTGATCTCCTGCATACATGTCAATGAAATGCAAATGATAATGCTAATGTGAATGAAATGAAACATAAGCTAGGTAAAGAAATGTTGGGCAAATTTTGGGGTGCAACAGCTGCCCCTATTCAAACGGCTTGGACCTGACTGGGTGAGAAGCGAATGGCTCTCAAACAATCAAGGTAAAAGACGGTTGAATACCAACAAACCCAGAAATTTGCCAACTGTACAAGTACACGGTACTCTGATGGGAACAAATCTTCGAAAACTGAAATATATGCCGCATGACAACTAGCTGGGGAATTGGTCACATGGTAACCGGCGATACACGGTCGATCACACCGTCAGGCATCATTATTCCTCGGGACTTATCAGATCAACAATCAAGTTAATCATGCCATCGGGCATTCAAAGAAATATTTGGGCGTCAGCCGAACTTCGTCAGTAAGTCGGGAATAACATTCTCGGTCAATCATGAACCAATTGGGGATATCCAAACTTTCGCCATCAGGCACTTCGCATCAGCTGAGAGAACTGCTTCGTCAATACGGTTGGACTTCAATCATCAAGTCTTCGAGGGAAGTTTCAACTTCGCTGTTCGGAAACCTGCTGGGGGTGGCACATCTCCGCTGGGGATTCTGGAGAACTATCAAGTAACTCTGCTTCGGGGATTCAAGAATCATCCTGAATAAACTCTGTTGAAGACTTCAAGAATCATCTTGGACAAACAACCCTGCCAGGAACTTCGAGAATCATCTTGAACCAATAACTCGGCTGGAGATTTTAGGAATCATCCTGAGCACACTCTGCCGGGGACTCCAAGCGTCAACTTGAGCAACCAACTCTTGCGACTTCACTGGGGTTTTTAAGAATCATCTTAAACGAGCGCCTTCGCTGGAGAATTCAAGAATCATCTTGGGCATACGACATTCGCTGGGGGATTCAAGAATCATCTTGAGCAAGCGACTCTGCGGAGGAACACCTGCAAAACAAGCACAGTAACGACCTAGCTCGTGTTTAGTATGCATATGGTTCGACAATGGCGCCATGCTCCACACGATGGAAATGCTACGCGTTTAGGATAGATGCTATGCAATCATGCAAAATGTTGCGACCCCATCAGCAAAATAAATGTTGAAGGGAGAATCCTCCCGTCAAGGAGAAGGAATCATCCTGCCGAGGAGAAGAAATCACGCCAATCTCAATCGGATTCCGCCTGGGGAAATAAACTTCAGTCGACTGCTGCAGGGGAACGAAGCTCTACGAGAACCTGGACCTGCTGAGGAAAGCGATGTCAATCGCAGAAATAAACTGCACGGTATTCGCAGCAAAACCTTCCTAGAGATAACGACTCCGGTGGGGAAACACAACATCAATTATTCAACACTCCACTGGGGAAAACAAATCATGGTCCTAACTGCTTTCCAAGGACTCGGCTCTCTTGGGGAACTGCAAACTCAGCTGGGGAAGAAGGAATCATCCTGCTTACTGGGGAGAGTACGACTCTGTGGGGAATTTCAATTCTGCCGGAGACTTCAGTCTGGAACTTCCGAGTACCGCACACTTCAGTATATGACTCAGCTGGGGAGATGACGTTCCTTCAGGATACATCTGATTGGGGGGAGAATCTTCTCTGCCTTGGGAGACATATCAATGCTTTACGATCTCACGTTCAAACTCTGTGGGGAGAGGCTGCTGAACTTGCTGGAGAGGAAGGAATCATCCCGCTTGGGAACGCATATGGCGTACTGCCCGAAACCTGCAACAACACAAACAAACAGACAAGATACCCTTCTCAAAGGGACCTATCAAGGTTATCATCTTGCGACAATGTTCAAGTAATTTATTATTTCAACAATCAGTGGCCTAAGCCAGTAGGTTTATGTATGCGCATTTTATCAAAAACATCGGCGTTCTTTTTCGCAAACAAAACAGATAAATGCTAAACAGATAGACAAAATTGCTGAATGGTATACATTTTATTGATAACGAACCCCTGAATGGGTAAAAATGTTTTACAACAGATGCAAGCTCCTGGAATGAGGAAGCCGCGCAAATATAAAACATAAATATACATCAGTATATACACATGTCGGCAACGTGGCGTAGACGAACACCATGAGTTGATCCCTCTATGACCCTCTCGACTTCGATACTTCTCCGACGCTTCAGCTTCAGAAGAGATTGATTCAGATAAACGGCCCTCAGGTCTTCCAAACCACTAAACAAAGAAAGTCCACACGCGGAACGCAATCATTTGCTTTTTCAAATCCCTAACTTTTGCCTGAATCGTCCTTTCGGGTTTTCGATTCACCAGGATACCCTTTTTGCCAAAGTCGCCCTTCCGGGTTTTCGACTTTGCGGGTGTACATTCTTTTCTTTATATCCCTAATTTTTGCCCGAACCTTTTTCCCTTTTTTTTTTGGTTCGCCGGGATGCCCCATTTTTGCCTGGATATTCTTTTTCTTCCAGCGGGTCGTTTTTAAGCAAAGTATTTTTTAACTGCGTCCGCGTTCACCGGGGATGCAAAATCTTCACCATCCATCATGGATAACAACAAGGCTCCTCCCGAGAAGACCTTGCTGACGACGTACGGACCTTCGTAATTAGGAGTCCACTTGCCCCGGTGATCGGAGTGTGGAGGAAGAATCTTCTTCAGGACGAGATCACCCGTCTGAAAGCTTCTAGGGCGCACCTTTTTATCATAAGCTTTCTTCATTCGGCTTTGGTATAGACGACCATATGCAATCGATGCTAATCTCTTCTCGTCCATCAGGATGAGTTGGTTCAGTCGGTTCTTAATCCATTCTGCCTCATCGAGTTTCACGTCAACCAAAACTCGTAAAGAAGGAATCTCCACTTCTAACGGTAGGACAACTTCCATACCGTACACTAAGGAGAAAGGAGTTGCCCCAGTCGACGTACGTACTGTCGTACGATAACCGTGCAATGCGAATGATAACATCTCGTGCCAGTCCTTGTAGGTCACAACCATCTTCTGTACAATCTTCTTAATGTTCTTATTGGCCGCTTCAACGACACCATTCATCTTCGGCCGGTAAGGAGATGAGTTGTGGTGTTCAATCTTGAAACTCTGGCACAGCTCCTTCATCATCTTGTTATTCAGATTCGAACCATTATCAGTAATGATCCATTCGGGAATTCCGTAACGACAGATCATGTCCCTCTTTATGAATTTAGTCACCACCTACTTGGTCACATTAGCATATGAGGCTGCCTCCACCCACTTGGTGAAGTAGTCGATAGCTACTAGGATAAAGCGATGACCATTAGATGCGGTGGGCTCGATCTTGCCTATCATGTCGATGCCCCACATGGAGAACGGCCATGGGGAGGACATGACATTTAACGGGCACGGTGGCACATGAATCTTATCAGCATAAATCTGGCATTTATGACATCTCTTCGCGAATTTAAAGCAATCCGATTCCATCGTCAGCCAGTAGTATCCTGCTCTCAGGATCCTTCTCGTCATAGCATGCCCGCCGGCGTGCGTACCAAATGTGCCTTCATGGACTTCTTCCATGAGCATATTCGCCTCTTTCTCATCTACACATCTGAGTAGCACGAGATCGTGGTTTCTTTTATACAACACTCCATCAGGATTGAGATAGAAATTTCCAGACAGCCTCCTCAGAGTCTTCTTATCCTGGGTTGACGCTCCCACAGGATACTCCTTAGTCATAAGGAAGGTCTGGATGTCATGGAACCATGGCTTGCCGTCGGAGGCTTCCTCGATCGCAAAGACGAATGCAGGTCTATCAAGACGAGAAAGGACAATTCTTGGAGCTTCATTCCAAAAATTGACTTTATACATCGAAGCCAACGTGGCTAGGGCATCAGCCATCTGATTTTCGGCCCTGGGTACATGATGGAGTTCCACTCGATCAAAGAACAGAAGCAGCCTTCTGGCATAGTTCATGTACGGCACCAAATTCGATTGACGAGTCTCCCACTCCCCTTTAATCTGGTTAATCACAAGCGCCGAGTCACCATATACGTCTAGGTTCTTGATTCTTCAATCAATTGCTTCTTCTAGACCCATGATGCATGCTTCGTACTCCGCTTCATTATTGGTGACCGGAAACGTCAGTCTCGCGGTGAACGGGATGTGGGATCCGTGGGGAGTCGTGATGATCGCCCTAATGCCACTTCCATAATAGTTAACCGCCCCGTTAAATATCAATTTCCACTGGGATTTCATATCTGGACCCTCGTCGGGCAACGGTTCATCGCAATCCTTCGCCTTGAGAAACATGATATCCTCATCAGGGAATTCAAATTTCATCGGCTGGTAATCTTCGATCGGCTGCTCGGCAAGGTAATCAGACAATACGCTGCCCTTAATGGCCTTCTGGGAAACGTACTGAATGTCATATTCCGTCAACACCATTTGCCATCTGGAAATCCTGCCCGAAAGCGCTTGCTTCTCAAAGACGTACTTGATAGGATCCATCTTCGAAATTAGCATGGTGGTGTGATTGAGCATGTACTGTCGTAAACGTTTGGCAGCCCAGGCTAGTGCACAACACGTCTTCTCCAGCATCGAGTAGCGAGATTCACAGTCTGTGAACTTCTTACTCAAATAGTAAATGGCATGCTCCTTTCTGCCTGTCTCGTCGTGTTGACCGAGAACACACCCCATACTATTCTCAAGAACTGTTAAGTACATGATTAAGGGCCGTCCGGCCACTGGGGGTATCAAGATTGGAGGTTCCTGCAGATACTGTTTTATCTTATCGAATGCCTTCTGGCAATCCTCGTTCCAGATAATCGCCTGATCTTTTTTCAGCAGTTTGAACATCGGTTCACACGTAGCAGTGAGCTGAGAGATAAACCTTGCAATGTAGTTTATTCTGCCCAAGAAGCCAGGAACTTCTTTTTCTGTTTTTGGCGCTGGCATTTCTTGTATCGCTTTTATTTTCGCAGGATCAACCTCGATGTCTCTTTCACTCACGATGAACCCCAGTAGTTTTCCAGACCGTACTCCGAAAGTACACTTGTTAGGATTCAGCCTCAACCTGAACTTCCTAAGCCTCTCAAAAAGCTTCAGCAAATTGACCAGATGCCCCTCCTCCGTTTGGGACTTCGCAATCATGTCATCAACATAGACTTCAATCTCATGATGAATCATATCATGAAACAAAGTAACCATCGCTCGTTGGTAAGTGGCCCCTGCATTCTTCAGACCGAAAGGCATTACCTTATAGCAAAATGTTCCCAAGGGAGTAATAAACGTAGTTTTTCTCCATGTCCTCCGGCGCCATCTTGATCTGATTGTAGCCGGAGAAGCCATCCATGAACGAAAACACGGCGAACTGAGCTGTATTGTCGACCAACACATCAATATGAGGCAGCGGGAAATCATCTTTAAGGCTCGCCCTATTCAACTCCCGATAATCGACGCACATTCGCACCTTACCGTCCTTCTTCGGTACCGGCACTATGTTGGCGACCCACGGAGGGTAAGTAGTGACCGCTAAGAAGCCAACATCAAGTTGTTTCTGCACTTCTTCTTTGATCTTAACGGCCATATCTGGTCGCGTCCTCCTAAGCTTCTGCTTAACGGGAGGACAATCTTCTCGCAGCGGCAAGTGATGGACCACAATGTCAGTGTCAAGTCCAGGCATATCTTCGTATGACCAAGCAAAGACGTCACTATACTCTCTTAGCATCTCGACCAATCTTTGCTTGATATCACTCTGCAATGCAGCCCCTATCTTGACGTTTCTGACAAGTTCTTCAGAACCCAGATTCACAATCTCGATCTCTTCTTCGTGAGGCAGAATGACCTTCTCTTCTTGTTTCAACAAGCGAGCCAACTCTTCAGGAAGGTCTTCGTCTTCATCAATCTCTTCTTCGGCTTGATAGATCGGGCAATCGAAGTCTAAGTGAGTTGTAGAAGATCCAGAGTCGATGTCATCTGTTATGTGGATCCTGCAATAACAAGGGTTAAGCTTAAAACAAGGATATGCAGGTTAGCACAAACCCCATTGCCATTTTATTGTTTTTCAAAACAAATATAAAACAGGAATAACAGAGATCACCATATTTGAATACGAAGAAAAATGCCTTTTGATTTATTGATAAAATGCATGTACATAATCAAACGAGGCCCTGACAATAAAACCACTATGCCCCGGGTAGGACATAGGGTTGTACAATGATTGGAAAAAGTAAATCATTACTCTTTGCTCGTCATCTGGATGATATCCTTGACGGACCAGTTGTTGAGGCTCTCGCCTGGCTTGCTTGGCTGGATCTAAGAGTCTAAGTCATTGTCGCTATCTCCGCTGTCTTCAGACACTGCGTTGATGCTTTCAAATATCACCCCGCCACTAGTAAACTGGATCGGCCCTTTACCGCGCGACGCACTGCTAGAAGAAGAGGAGGCTTCAGCCGCAGGAGAATATCCCAACCCAAACTTGTCTTGCATGTTAGGTATCTCCAGAATTCGTCCCCAGCCTGGGGTAGATCCGGCCTGGACCACGGCCCGGGCTTCCTTGAAGGAAGAGAGAGTCATCTCTGGCTTCTCAGTGACTACAGGAGCTACGTCCTTGACTTTAACAGCTTCGAACGCTTGGCATAGGGTTTTGTGGATTTCCCCATCCATCTCAACATACTTGAAGGACAACAAATGGCTCACCATTATGTCTTCCTCGCCACACACCGTCACGATGCTACCTCCGACAGCATACTTGAGCTTCTGGTGCAACGTGGAGGTTACGGCACCCGCCGAGTGGATCCATGGTCGGCCTAAGAGACAGCTGTAGGCAGGCATGATGTCCATAATGTAAAATACCACGTTGAATGTTTCCGGCCCGACTTGGATTGGCAACGTCACCTCCCCGAAAACATGGCGTTTGGTTCCATCGAATGCTTTCACAACCAGATCACTGGGTGTGCAAATCACTCAGCGAGTATCTAACTTCATTAATGCCTTCTTCGGAAGAACATTGAGTGATGACCCTGTGTCTACCAACACGTGAGACATAATCGTTCCCCTACACTCTATCGAGATGTGCAGGGGGCTATTGTGGTTCCTCCCCTTCGGCGTCAGCTCTAGGTCAGTGAACCCTAACCCGTTCCCAGCATTCACGTGGGCTACGACCTCTTCCAATTGGTTTACCGATATTTCCTGCGGCACGTATGCGGCATTCAACACCTTCAGCAGTGCGTTGCGATGTGCCTCAGAACACAACAACAGGTTCAGGATGGAGATTTTTGAGGGTGTTTGATGGAGATGATCCACGTTCTTGTAGTCACTCTTTTTAATCAACCTCATAAATTCCTCAGCGTCTTTAACAAGTAAGTCTTTTTCTACCCCGCAAGGGATCTCTTCAACGACTTTACTTTTACCTTTATCAGTTGCATCAACTCTGTCCGCTTTATCCGTTACGATCTCAGGCGGTGCAAACACTCTTCCGCTGCGAGTGATTCCGCTAATGCCCACTAGGTTCTCCACAGACGACCCGAATGGTTCCAGCTCCAACTTCTGTCCGTTGCAGTAGACCTCTGCCCCATAATGCCATGGGACCGCATTAGTGCTTTCAAACGGTATCGGCCCAGCTTTGGTAATGGTAATCGTAGGCGGCCTGGGTGCGGAAATAGTTATCGTCTGGCGAGGGATGGTGATGGTGGCAACCTCATCATCTTGCTTCAGCATTACCTCTCCCGATCTACTTTCGGCCCTTCGGCTAAACTGCAGGATTCCCTCAGTCATCAGACTCTGAATCCCCTCTACCAACTGCTCACATCCATCAGAACTAGTCGCACAGCCCATACATAGTTCTCCACAACCTGGAAAGAAACCCCTTTTCATCAGCTTAGCTTTAACGAAGCTAAGCAGTGTCTTCAGATCTCTGGCGTCAGCCAACAAATCCGAACACTCGTCTTCAATAATGACATTTATTCCACCTCCCCTATGATTCGGCATAGGGTTCTTCGTGACGTTTGGCACATTATCTGAGAAGTTGATGATCTTAGGGTCCACCATGTCCTGCACCTTATGCTTGAAGGCTTTGCAGTTTTCTATTGTGTGGCATGGTGCCCCTGAGTGAAATTCACAAGTTGCATTCGCGTCATAACCTGGTGGAGGTGCCCCTGTCAAGGGAGCCAGGGTTCTCTTCTGGATCAGCTGCAACTGGAGCAAAGTCTGTAGCAGCTGCGCATAAGACATGGGCGGTGTCTCGAGGTGATGGCTCGACAGAGGTGCCCGGTTCTGATACTTTCTGTACCCTTGTTGATTCGGCTGCTGCTGCTGTGGTTGTTGGACTGCCGGGATAGTTATGCTGGCCACCTGCTGGTGAGGGCCTTTACCCTTCCTTCGAGCGTTGGACACGGCGCTCGTCTCTCCTTCCCTCCTTTTGCCACCATAAGGTTTCTTTCCTCCTCCAGCTGAGGATGAATCATCTTGAATTTTCCCCAGTTTGATCCCATTTTCAATGTGCTCACCCGTGATAATGAGATCTGACAAGGTTCCGGACATACCGCTGACCAATTTCTCATAATAAACCCCTGGGAGGGTGGCTACGAACATTTGCACAAGCTCACGTTCAACCATCAGCGGCTGAACCCTGGTTGCCAATTCACGCCACCGCTGGGCGTATTCCTTGAACCCTTCGTTGTTCCTTTGCGACAGATTCTGTAGTTGGACTCGGTTCGGGGCCAAGTCACTGTTCTATTGGTAGTGGTGCACGAATGCTTCAGCAAGCTCCTTCCACGTGCGCACACTGGTAGGTTCCAGACTCATGTACCATTCGAGGGAGGGCCTGGACAGGCCGTCCTGAAAGAAGTGCATCAGCAACTTCTCGTCCTCAGAATGAGCGGGCATTTTTCTGTAATATGATCTCAGGTGGACGCGAGGGCAAGTGGTGCCCTTGTACTTTTCAAAGTCAGGTACCTTGAACTTGGGAGGTACCTTGAAATCAGCAATCAGTCCCAACTTAGACATATCAACACCCATGGTGTTCTGGTTATCGATATTCCTCATCTTGTCCTCGAGTGCCTTAAACCTTAGCCGTGCTTCAGCAGTCAGCTCCCCTTCAGCACCTCTTTGCGAGAACACATCGTCTTGACGGTATTCCAACCATGGCTGAGGCCCGAACAGATTTCCAACACCCGCATTGCCGTTGCCAAGCCCCACATTGACGTTAGCTTCAAAATTCCCATTACCGACGCCCGTCGTATTGCTGTTGGGTCCCATATTAGCTATCACATTGTCGTTGGCACTGCCATTCCCCCCGGTCACGGGGACGCCATTCTGAGGAGTTTCAACTGGTGGAGGGGTAGGCACAGTCCCACCATAGAGTATGCCATTGCTATCAACCCTTGAAATCAGAGGTTGAACCAAGGTTCTGAGCTGATCCTGGCCATTGGCGACCGCTTGCATGAGCTCCATGAAGCGGTCCATTCTTTCGCGGAGTTCTTGAACATCAGTTTGCACTTGCTCCATGATTCTGGTTTGATTTGCTCTGGTCGGATAGCGGTGGATAGGTCTCTGATCAATCCTGGAACAACCTGAAACAACCTGTATACACAAAAGGGTTAGAGAAAACGACAAAGTGCTCGTTATGCAAATGCTTCATGCAAATGCAAACGTTGTCTGTGTGTTAGGGAGGTATCCCCCGATCCTAGTGCCTGAGTGCCAGTGCTGATAATAAGAAGTCCGAGTCCAGTCGTGGAAATAACATCTCATATATAAAGAAAAGCCCATCAAGGCAATACATAACGTCACTGAGTACAAGCATAATCAATAGCGTGACCTCGACCAACAGGCCTGGTGATGGTCAGCTTACAACAATGATCAAAACAAAAGGAATACAAATAGTCAAGCACGGCCACGGGCGCGAAACTCTTCTAATAACCCCTTCGTTTCTGGATGATCAGGCCGAGTGAGTAACCCTTCGACGAGTAACTCCCTCTGCATAATAGTGTATTGAAGACCTTCAACCGAATCTTCCTATGCTCCTTCGTCGAGACAATCTTCTAGCTTCCGCTTCTTGGACTCAAACGTCAGTTTGCGCTCCTTCAGGTTAGCAAGAGCCCTGTTGAGCTGGCCTTCAGCGGCATATCTGCGAGCGGTTTCTTCATCAAACCTCTTCTCACTAGCCTTCACCTGGGCTTTCAGCTTGGAGATCTGTTGCATCAGCTTATCCTCCCGCTCTTTCCTGTTGGCTAGGGTGGCCTTCTAGTGCTGGTTAAACTTGGATATCCTCCGATACGCTTCGTCCAAGTGCTGCTTCTTCGTGGCCAGTACATCGTTCACATCTTTGAAGTCTCGACCCATGCGCTCACGCTCAGCCGTCTGCTTAGTCAAATCTGTCCCCAGCTGGTTCACCAGCTCGGTCTGCCTCTTGAAGGAATGAACGGCTTCGCTTCTCTCGCTTTTGAGTTGCGCCAATTCTTTCTCCAATTCCTCATTTGCCCTCTTCAATTCATCTCTCTCAGCTAACACTTGATTATGCTGCTGAATGGGCACGGTGGTAGGCTCTTCAATCACTGGAGGGCTTTCTGGCTTGGCAGGAGGGAACGACATCCCTATAGCATCTGCTCTGGCTCTGACCCAAGTCACATACGGAGCGTAGGCTTGACTATTACTTTTCCCCAGCAATGGTTTTCCCCGCTTACTGATACCATTCCAAGCGCGCTGAAGCCTAGATAACATATCCCCCTCTAGAAGACCAGTGAGGTACAGAGATTCCTGCACCTCTTCATCCTTCGGCGGAGCTCTCAAAGCGTAAGCAAACTGTCGGACCAGCAAAGACGGATTATAGTTTACACAGCCCTTCCTGCCTATCAAAGGCACGTTCGGAAACCCGCTACAGCTGAAGATAATCTCGGTACCCAACCTATCTCTGTCAAACCAGTCAATATCCTCCGCTGATAGACTCATCAAACGTTCAGACCACTCAGCTTTGGCTGCAGATGAAGCAAAGGGACCCTTCTTGGGTAGATGACTATCAAGCCATCTATGAAGCAAGGGCACACAACACGAGACATTCTTACCCCTTCTGTTCTCGTTTTTGTAGTGGATGGAATGGTAAACATCTCCGATTAAGGTAGGGACTGGATTCCCTGAAGCAAAGATGTGGAAGGCATCGAAGTCCACAAAGTCAGGCATATTAGGGAACAGAATGATGCCATATATGCACAGAGCGAGAATGGCGTTGAACACGACCCAACATCCGTATTTGGCGCACTGCTGAGCTTTTCCCACCAAGAACTGCAAGGAGAACCCGGGAACCTTGTTCCAACTAGACAATACCAACTCTGAGGCATCCAGATGAAGTGACGAAGCTAGACTAGCCAGATTAGGCTCAGCATCCCTATGAACAAAGGGCATCGGACTCTTGATAGGCACACCTAAAAAATCAACATACTCCTCTAGCATGGGTGTGAGAATAAAGTCCTGGGAAAGTAAAGCATCTCAACGGAGGATCGTAGAACTGCAACAAGGCGTGCAACCCATTCAACTCAAATGCAGAAGGTTTACGAACCAGACTGAGCAGTTTGCCGTAAGACTTTCTGAACTCATCTCTCACAGAATCATCTGCTAAAGCAATCAAACCAGTCAGCTGAACAACATCAGGAACAGGGAGCTTGTAAGCCACGGTCTTCCTCAGAGAACCCATAATAACACAATAGGAGGCAAGAAATCTTGGATCCGGGGAAACGGTACCTGCAACACAGACACACGTTAATGAAATGCAAATGAGTATGCAAAGCAATGTAAAATGCAATCATGCAGCAGGAGATCAAGACAATTGCACTGTGGAGATTCTGTATCAACAAAATCATAATCCTGCTCTATCAAGAACAACCACTATCTCTGATAAGAAGAAAAACCCTGGTATCGGACCACAAATCTGCTCTGTCAAGAACACACATATCTGATAATAAGGACCTCTGATACAGGACCATAAATCTGCTCTGTCAAGAACAAACATATGATAATAAGGACCTCTGATACAGGACCAAAACTCTGCTCTGTCAAGAACAAACATCTGATAATAAGGACCTCTGATATAGGACCAAAACTCTGCTCTGTCAAGAACAAACATACATCTGCTGATGAGATCCTCTGATCCCAACCATAAACCTGCTCTGTCAAGAACAAATACACATCTGCTGATGAGATCCTCTGACCCCGATCATAAACCGGCTCTGTCAAGAACACATACATCTGATGATGAGAACCTCCGGTACCAACAAAACTGACTCACTATCAAGAAAACCAGGTAGTCTGAAGGTTAAAGTTTCCTGCAACAAACCCAACCCTGCTCACAGGTATGGACCTAAACTGACACAAGTTCGGCATCCTATGCGGTCATTAGCGTCACAGACATTCAAGAGGGGTGATACGATACCCAGAAGGTGTGGCATCACCAGCTCATGAAGCGGCCTCACTCGGCTGAATCCCAAATGATCGGTCCCCAGAGTCGACAATCCTCCAAACCAACAACCCCCTCAACCCAAAGGGTTGAAAAAGAAGTCAATCGGGAGAACCTCGTCTGAGCGTGGATTTCATGAGACACTAGTGCCTGCCAAGCAAGCACGCGCCCACTAATTTCCACAACTAATGCTAGGTTCACTCAAGCCTGGGTCTGGCTTCTCACTCATCAGAATGCCCCTCCCACAACAGCACAGATAATCATATCATACTGAAAATAAAGTGCGGGAAATAAAAATGCGATAAGTAAACACAACCCAACAAGTAATCATACAAGCGCTAGGATTGACTCTCGCAGGGGACGTTGGATCCCCAAACTGACTCGCATACGAGACGTTGGATCCTAGGAAACTATCAGTTCCCCAGCAGAGTCGCCAGCTGTCGCTTCCGCAAAAATAAGGTGCCGGCAAAACAGAAGAGTCGCCACCTTTCGTTATTTATCCCTCAGAGTGGGAAAGGAAGCGATCGGAAAAACCTGATGAAAAGGTATAAGACAAGGTCATCGCAACCGTTGTCTGGTTTCGGGAGTCGGTTACGCAAGGGGAAGGTATTAGCACCCCTCACGTCCGTCGTACTCGATGGGATCCACGCTTGTTGTGTTTATCTGATGGGTTGGTTTTATCTATCTACCTATCAAGGCTGGTCTGAAAAAGGAAAAGAAAAATGACTCGGCAAAGCGTCGCGCTTTATGCCTACGTATTCTCATCAGAGAATGAGAAATCAGAGTCAACATAGTTCGACTAACGACGGGTTATGGGGAAGATGGCTCGCCAATACGTCAGCATTGTGCCTACGTACTCTCAACAGGTATGAGAGATCAGAGCTTACGTAGTTCGGGATAATACGGATTACGGGGATTCAGATTCATCTGTTTTATTGAGTAGGATTAACAAACAGTTCCAGCAGTTTGGCGTACGCAGCTCGACCCTTGGAGACTTAAGCGTTACCGTTTACGGTAGAATTGGGAGTTAACGACACTCTTTTCTTCAGAAAAGCTTTCCTTTGAATTACGGGCCCACGGGGCAAAAAGGTTTGAAGTTTGTTTTCTGTCTTTTATGGAAGAACTGTTTTTTATGGATGTTTGCAACCAACATCGCACTAGAGACTATGACCTAAGAATGAATGCGTCGCATGTCACCCAAAGGGTGCCATACTAAACATCCAGACTGTTGAAAAGAAACTCTCCAACAATCCTTTCTCAGATAGCTTAAGGCTCGTAACGTACGACATCAGTTAACCCTTATTACTGTATTTTAATTTGTTTTGAGATGAGAAGAGAGAATAGGCTCAACTAAGGGGAGACTATCAAGTCCTAATGTTGTCATGCCAAGGATTCATCCTATGGTTGAGGTTTGAAACAGGGATCTCCTAGAAGTTATCATGCATATGTTTCAACCTAGAGTTCTAATCATCACTTCCTTATCAAAGGAAGTGAGATTCCTAGGGGATCATGTCAATGATAAACAGACACAGACAAAGCATCAGCTTAAACAGTAAACAGTAAACGACTGTAAAATGCATGCAATGCAAGTGAGGGAGGAAAGGTGTGTGGGGCATCAGCCTCCACAAGCTCATCTCAACCTCAAGCCAGATATGAATAACTGCAATCATACAGCAAAAATAACAAGCTATCAAGCAAAATAGCAGTAACTGTATTCATACAGAGGAAATGAAATGCTATCATGCAAACACAAACCACATAGGCAAGGGAGCTGGGCTCTACCGAATACCCGCAAGCAAAGCCATACAGTAAGAATACAAGCAGACGGAGCAACTCAACCTCTAGTGCAATCATGCTCCTGGCTTAAAGTCAGTCTAGATATGAACTTATTCTAATGCATCAAGCAAGTCAAACAAGTCACACCAATGCAGAAAAGAAAGCAGATCAACCCCTCCTACAACTACACCAACTTGGACAGCAGTCCAGTCATCAATCTTCAACAGCTCTTCAGGGCTATCATCTTCAATAGCAAGTATCAACTTGTTCCTTCAGGCTCTCAGTGTCAACATAAGTGTCAACTTATCCTTTATTCCTCAAGCCTCAGCTCTTCACTCAATCTCAATTTGATCTTCTTCACAAGTGTCAACTTGTTCTTCAAGCTTCACCTCTCTCTCCTTTACCAGTATCAACTTGGTCTTCTTCAATTATAAGCTTCAGCTTCTCAGAGTAGTCTTCAAACACAAAGAAGTATCAACTCCATCCTTCAATCTTCTTCAAGCAAGGAACTCCATCCTCTAATCAAGGGAGAAAGATGCACCTATCAAGGGCAAAGTCTGGATGATTGGTAGCAGAGTGAAGACCAAAGGTCACCACTGAGCATCCTGTCATCAGAGAAAGGGACCCTCAAAGGTTCTACCAATTTGCAAAGAGCCACACATCCTACCAAAGGAGGGATGAGGCCTTCACAAGGGACCTTACATCATAGGGAAGAATGGAATTGATCAACATATTCCATGTTTGTGAAGAAAGAGAACTATCTAGAAGCTCTTCCTACAAAACCCTAATCTTAACCTAATCAAGACTACACCAAAAGAAGGGAAGATCTTCAAATCCAAGCCTCTTCAAGCAATCCAATGCATCTTCAACTTGCCTTCATCATCATCCAAGAACAAGCAATGCAAAACCCTAATCTAGAGGAACTAAAGAAGTTAATCTAGTTGAGTTAGTGAGTTAGGATCACCTAAAACTTAGTACTATAGTTAATCCTAACTAAAATACTAAAACCAATTGTAAAATCCTACAAAAATAACTATGGGAACCTAGGTCAATCATGACTCTACCATATTAATTCCAGAGATCAAATCATCAAATAAGACCTAGAAATAAATTCTATACTACAAGGTACTAAACCTAAACCCTAAAAGGAAGCACCTAAAGCTCAATCTAGGAAACACACCTACTTTCATCACAAAAATGTGATAAAAATACTATGGTAGCATACATGTCTAAGCTAATCACACACAAAAAATTAGCTCAAGAATCATCACCAATTAATCACACAGAATTCCACAAAATCAAACATCAAGCATGACTATTTTAATATCAATTAAAATGTAAAAATTCCCATAAAATCAGAAAATGCATGAAATAAAAATATTTTTTCTCTAAAAACTACTAGACCCTATTATGAATCTAATGCAAAAAGAATGGGGTTAATTGACTTATTTTTCCATTTTTTATGATTTTATCAAGAACCATGAATAAAATGAAAAAAAATAAAGAAAAGCAAAATAAAATAACCAAGCGCGCGGTGCAGATAGTAATGAAAATCAGTTCATTCTATGGATTGGGCCATGAGGGGGGTGCAGGTATCAACCAATTCACTAAGCCCAAAATCAGCAACTAAATGAAACGATGCGTTTCATTAAAACTCAGACTCTTCACAAAATGAAATTAATACGTGGCCGTTGGATCTTCATCTGGTCAAAGGTCTCAGCCCCATCCAATGGCTCTAAAGTCATCTTCCTCATTTTGAACCTCTGAAACACGCGCGCAGCCATGGCCGTCGCCGGTGGTGCTCCGGTCATGGTCCCCAACCCTAACTCTCTTTAGGATCCTCCGTTGCAAGTGGTTTATACACGAAACTTGTCCCAAATCTCACAAGGAACTCGCTCATACCATTTATTCAACCTAAATCCTCAAGATTCGCAAGAACCAACTCTCAACCGAAAATGGTAACATCCTTAATTGGTCACTAATTCTCAAATTAATGATCTGAAATCCTTCCTACACCATTCTACAATGCATCTAACATCCTAATTCCTCTTAATTCTAACTAAAACAAGCCAGAGATCAAAGTTTACCAACCTGAAAATTTCGCATGCACAGAAGTAGCAAGACCTCAAATCAAGCCCTCAAATGCTCCAGACTCCTTCAGTGAATCACTTCCAAGCTTCTGTAGGCAATAGAATTGATTGAAATGGCTTCAATTCTTGGATTCGAATCTGAGTTGTAGGTGGAGAAATATGAGCTCAAGAACACCAATCAGCCACGAATTCCCTTTGATTATGATCTGGAATCATTCCCTAGCATCCATGGAAGAGATTGCAATCAAGAAAATGGGTGGAAAGTGAGTGAAATGATGTAACCGAATTCAGTTGCAAGCAATGAAGTTTCAATCTCAATCTCTGCTCTCTGCTCTCAATCATCACCAAAAAAAAATCTGAACCACTTCTATTCCATATATAGAGTGTGTAGGGATGATCTAGAAACCTCTAGATCCTTCTAATGAGAAATCCAATCTCTCATGACATGAGAAGTTCACTTACATGCCATGGTATGCATAGCTCTGTTTGCAGCTTGAAATCAATCCCATTCCCTTCCAATTTCTCCCCTAGTGACAATTTGGAAGTGTTTGGCTTGCAAGGGACCTTGATTATGCCTTGCATTTTGGTTTTGCAAATGTTACTTAAGATGTAAGTAACTACTTTTCAAAGCAAGCCCACAAATTAGACCTCAATTCAAAAATGTGGCTAAACCAATGTTCATAAAGTGCTTTTTAGAGTCAAAATGACCTATTACATGCCCTAGTTTGGATGTGTAGATCAAAAGTATCAATTTCCAACTTTGGTTCATTTAACTTATACCCTTATTTTAGGTCATTTTTGCAAATTTGAGCTACAAGAAAATCCAACATCTCATGACCTCTTGACTAGCCTTAAAACATCATTTTGAACAAGTTTGATGTTGAACATTTTCTCATTTGAAGCTTGGAAATAGGAGTTATGGCCTTATGGTTGAAATGACCTATAATCTCCAAATGACCAAAATACCCTTGACTTGTCAAAGCCATAACTTGAGTTCTACAAATCCTATCAAGGACTTATAGTACTCTCTAGAAAGCTAAGAGGATAAGGGACAACATTCATGTTTACCAAAAGTTCATAGGAATCATTCTTCTAGGGAAAACGTTTCATGCAAGTTGGGTAACTTTCATGCCCCCAAATTCACGTACCTCAAATGACCTGTAACTTGTCAAAGTCATAACTTGAGTTCTACAAATCCTATCAAGGACTTCTAGAACTCAAATTAAAGCTAAGATTATGCTCTACAACATTCATGTTGGGGGTAAGATGATATGACAATCACATCTTGAGCTAAACTGCCTTTAAGATAGGGGTCAAACTAGGGGATTTTACACTGTCAAGCCTTAGAAACCCTAGCTTGAAACTTCTCAAACTCTTCAATCATGATGAGTTGACCTTAGAATCATCCTTATAACATCTCAATGTATCAATCCAGGATCACATGGCTCTTGAATTAGGTCTCAACCTTCTCCAAATCATCAGTTGACTTAGGGTTGACCCAGTCAAACCTTAATTGCACCACTCATGGCTGAGTCTTCTTAATCTTGCACAATGACCTGTCTAGGCCTCAAAGTGATCTTCAACACTTCTCATGAGCTCTCTCAAGACCTCAAGTCCATCCTCATGGTCTCAGAATCATCTGATGGCTCCCCTCCACTCTCAAGTTAGGAGGCACACACTCTTGGTTTCAACCACTCTCTCTGAGGATCTTTTAACTTCTCTGACAAGGATATCAATCCTTGAACACCTGAATAACCTTCTTAGCTAGCTTCAAACTCTTGTGTAGCCTTTGACTGGTAATCATACCTCTTGATCTCCTGCATACATGTCAATGAAATGCAAATGATAATGCTAATGTGAATGAAATGAAACATAAGCTAGGTAAAGAAATGTTGGGCAAATTTTGGGGTGCAACACATAGCATTTTGTGTTTTATTTTTATCTAATAGTAGATATTTATTTAGTTTTATTTTATTTAATATAGAATTTTATTAGAATTAGAAAATAGTTTTTAAATTAGAATTTTTAGAATAGACTTTTATTTTATTAATTATTTAGATTAATTTAGAATGGTTCTTTTCTTAGACTAGAATTAGATCGTTATTTTTATTTAATTAGATTTAATTAGAATTCTTAATAGGATAGAGTTAATTAGATTTTAATTTAGAATTAGAAATTAGATTTTTAGAAATAGTTTAGAAATAGTTTTAGAATTATTTGAATAGTTTGAATATTAATTAAAAGGATTAGAAATAGAGTTTTAAGTATTTAGTTTCATTAGAAATTAGGTTTTTATTAGGATTTAATTATTTAGATTAATTTAGATAGATTTGTTAATTTAGATTAGTTTTTAATATCAATTAGGATTAGATTATAATTAGTTTTTAGAAATTAGAATTTTATTAATTAAGATTAGATTTAGGATTCTTATTAGAATTTCATTAGCACTAATTTAGTTTAATTAGATTAAAATAGGATTTAAAGTTTAATTTAGGGCTTTTATTATAATTTAATTAAATAGAATAGAGTTTTATTTAGAAATAGATTTATGATTAATATTATTAGTTTTTATTAGGAAATAGAATTAGAATATAGGTTAATTGTTAGAAATTAATCGACATAATGTTTGCGATTAAGACGAGATCCCACTGTTTTTGGTCCATGCGACATGATTCAATGGGAGAATGATCCTCAATATCATTTCTCTATCTTGTCCTTAGCACGGATATCAATTACACGACCTCCTATAGTTCGAATTCCCTCATAAGTCGAGCTACGACGGTTTAGCATCACATTTTGTCCTGATTCTATTCACGAGCACTTTCGAACCTTAATTCAAAACCCTTTGTAACCGCGATGAGTGTTGTGAGCTCCAAGCATTAGATACGTAAGAAATAATGAGTGGTGAGGTCTCTCTTCATATTGTCTAGAGTGTTTAGCGTATGCCCTTTGGGCGATATGCGACGCATTCGCTCCTACGTCTTAGGATTTAGTGCAGTGTGCGTCCCAAACCAATCCAATTCCTTCTGTTTAGGCGTTCCAGGCCTAGGACCCTTTTCTCTCGCCCGTGTGCGATTGAGACCCTTTTCCTTTGTCAACTGTAGGCCGAACTACGGCTGCTCTGATTTCTCATATCTGTTGAGAATACGTAGGCACAAGACAACGATGTCTTGGCGAGCAATCTTCTTTCTTTTCCACCCTTTACCCAAAGAGTATGTTACTTTTCTATTCTACTGCAAACAGACATCGTCCCAAACTGCTGGAATGGAGACTTAGTGTCACTCATCAAAACTCTTAACCAAACCTCACCCGTAGTTTCCCGAACTACGTTGACTCTGAATTTCCCATTGCACGAGGGAATACGTAGGCATAGGGCGGTGATGTCCTATCGAGTCTGTTCTTTCCGTTCACCCCGTTTAGCAGTAGCTTTTAGATAGTTTTCACCCATAGATTAGACAACAAGCATGGATCTCGTTGAGGGGCGTGAGGGGTGCTCATACCTTCCCCTTGCGTAACCGACTTTCAAACCCAAGATTTGGTTGCAATGACCTTGTCTTTCCCTTTCTCTTAGGTTTTCTTCGATCATTTCCTTTCCCTCTCTTTTGGGATGAATAACATTCGGTGGCAACTCTTCTGTTTGTTTCCGCCGGCCCCTTTTTCGCAGTTGTGACAGGTAGCATCAAAGTCAAAGAATCAAAGATTGATGCTCCAAAGATTTGATTCTCACTTCTTCTTGAGTTTCTAAGTTTTTTTTACCTAAACACCCTTTCTCTCTTAAAAGTTTTGAAAAATGTAAAGTGTTGGAAAATGTATTCTAAGGTGACTACTTATAGAAAGTGCAAAAAGTAGCAGTAAGTGGCACTGTGCTAAGCTCCATAGGAGTGCGCTAAGTGCGGTCAGAAAACAGAGGAAAAATCTCAGAAAACGCGTTAAGCGCGGTTGAAGGCCGCTTAGCACGGTTGAAGGCTATTAGCTACTACCTCAACAATGAAACCACACAGAAACCACGCTGAAAAGCGCGTTAATCATGATTTACCGATACAATCGCTGTAAAAATGACCTTCCAAGCCTTCTTTCCTTGACCATAGATTCCAAGAATTATATATCAGCAAAAAGACCTGTCAAAAAGCATAAAAATGATCATAGCTCACAATATTTATAATAAAATAAGAAAATTGCGTATTTATACTAAAACTTATAAAGTTACTACTAAAATACCAAGGAAACCATTGGAAAGGGCCACAAAATAGTATCAAATCTACGCACAATTTAGCCCTTAACAGTTGGTACCGGAGTTTGTTTGGCTCATAGAGGATGACATCATATTGGCCCTTTAAAACTAGCTTTTCCATGGTAGGATTGTCGAGTGCTAACACCTCACCCGACCAACAACTGTTATGGACATCAAGGTGGCACCCCAATAGATCTAGAAGGTTATCTCTCTCTTCCATCAACCCGAGTTTAGTCGTATTTGATACGTTTCAGGTGTAAGAATTGTCCCTTTGTGGGAGGCAATACTGGACTTCCCTATAGTATGGCCCTCTAGCCATGATGTATTTGAAAAGTTTAAAGGCAAGAGGAGTAGGATGGATGCCACCTAAAGTAACTTGCCTCGGGGAAGACTAGATGACTTATACCTTTTTTTGCAGGATTCCCTTCTTGAGCTTGATATTTGCCATTGTCTCTTTAGGTAGTCTATTTTGGTAGTTTCCCATATACTCGCTCAAGTATTGGAATACCTTTACAAAGACCCAAGTTATCGGGTGCAATTGGGATAGAGAAATTCTAAAATTATCTAATGCTTCCACCTTAAAACCATTAAAGGGAATTTTAAAACTTAATCTAGAAAACATAAATTCATAGAGAGGCACTTAATGACCGTCCTAGGAAATACACACCCTCTTGTTGGGGTCGATGTGAGAAATAAACAAATCATAAAATGGTCACACATGCGAACAAACATCCTTCACACTTTTAATTCTACATAAGATGGAAGTCATCCCCACTAACTCAGCCATTACCCAAAAATGTTGAGTGGTGTCTATGGGAAATACGACACCTTGTTAGTCCTTTCAAACTATATCAAATATGGAAATTGAGATGCACTGTATCCATACACAAACAACTATTCACCAGTATATATATTATCTAATGGTTTCCTATTAGAATTGCTTTGCATCAAGGTTCAACCCTAATTTCCTACCTTTTCACCTTAATTTTTGATGTACTCAAAGAACACATCCAAGAGCTAGCACCGAGATGTATTTTTTTGTACAAATGATATAGTTATTCTTGGAGAGCAGAATGAGGATTTGAATGAGAGGGTGAAAATTTAGAGACGAGCTTTAGAAACGCATGGTTTTCACCTAAGTAGAAGTAAAACAGAGTATATGAAATGTAAGTTCAACATAGAAAGAAGTGTTTCTAACCTAGAGGAGAAAGTTTGAGACTATATTATACCTTGAGTAACACGGTTTAAATATCTTGGGTCCATAATACAAAATGATGGAGAAATAGAAGAGGATGTATACCATCTAATTCAAGTTGGATGGTTGTGTAACACCCCAAAATTCTATCTTCATTTCTTTAAACTTTTTGGCTTATGCTTCATTTTATTTGCATTATCATTTATGCATTGCATTGGTTCTTAGACATTGGATAAAGTTTTCTTGACTTTCCTCAAGAGGAGGATATGGTTCTCAAAGCAATAAGCAAGGAGATAGTCTCAACATCATGTCATCCTTGAGCTACAAAAGTCTTCATATTCATCAAGGTATTCTCAACAATCTCACCCAATAATATGAGGATTAGGGTTTCATTTGTTTCAAGAGGTTCATCTAGTCAAGCCCCTAGTGGTTCTGAGCTAGGGTTTTGTGCCAAGTCTACTTGTGATTGCTTTCTTGGGCTAAGTAAGGTTCTATAAATCATTATACATTTCAAAGGTCCTATATATGCCTTGGGGTTTATCACAAGACATTTCAGAAGGTTCCTAAGTGCATAAAGGAGGAATTGAATTCATTTAGTCAAGAAAGTCAACTGAGACCGCACAAAGTTAGCTCTTGAGCTCTTGGGTCATATTTGGGAATTTCAAATCATCATCCGTGGTATTATTAGGTTTTATCAATTCAAATCAAGAAAAATCATAAAATCAAGACAAGTTACTAAATTAGGGTTTTCTTGAATTTCACTAAGTATGAAGAATTTGTTTTTATGGGGTATCTTGCAACATTCATAACTTTATCATTCTTAACCCAAATGAGGTAAACTTGTAATCAAATTAAAGAAGACATCACATACTACAAGTTTGTAGAAGAAATCAACTTCAAATGATTCAAAGATCAAAAGTTATGGTGGCTTAAAGTTGAGGAAAAAAATCAAGATTCATGAAATTTCAACTTTGAGGGTATGTGTTTAAAGGCTCTTTTCTTGATGATCCAAGATTCATCTAACTTTTCCTCCAAGATTAAAGTTATTCCTCATTCTCGAAGCTTTATTTTCATAACAAGAACTCTCCAATTGGATGTGTAGAAATCAAGTTATAGTCCCCCAAAGTTAGGGTTTTCAAGTTGTCAAATCTAGCAAGTCTTTAATCAACTTCATGGAGACAACTTCTAAGGCATTTTTCTCATAGTTCCAAGCCTCAACTCAATTTTCATTCAACATGATGTTGTTCTTCATGCTTCAAGCTTTCCATTCATACTAAGATCTTTTTAATTGGATTAAAACTCCCCAAGTTATGATGTTTCCAAGTTGATGGTTCATGATTGACAAATTACTTTCATAACTTAGAATATTTCCAATTGTGTTGGATAGTTTTTAGGACACTATTTCAAGAGAATTTTTCAACATCTTCCAAGCCCTATTTCATTTGACAATAAACATGAAACTTGATCTATGTTATTTCTACTTTATGGTGATATTAACTTCAAACCAAATCAAGCCATGTACATCAAGTTATGCTCACCTAAAGTGGGGTACATGGAATGTTCACAAGGCATGTTACTTTTATGGTTTTCTTGTCACATTTGATGAACTTTTTCTTGCATGATCATGTACATGCCATTATCCCATGCATACCATCATATTTCTTTGCCCAAAATAGCTAGACAATGGTATTTTTATTCATGCACCACATACACATCTCATGCTACTCTTTTGGAAAAATTTGGAAAGAGAAAATCACAACCTTCAAACCTCATTTCATTCTTCCCACGTGCTGACTCCATCCTACCCTTTTCATGCTTCATTTTTGCCCTCATTCCACTCAAAACTAACACACAAATAATCACCCCAAGTGAAGAACCCATGTGCACTCTTTCCACTCTCACATTTTCAAATTTCCAAAACCAACCTTTAACAAACTTTCTCATGTGCTAATCACTCTATATAAAGTTTCCCAAACCCTAAAAATGACTCACCAAGTCCATTTCCACAAAGTTCAGATCTGAAAACCACCTTGTTCTCTCAAAGTTTCTTCAATTCAAACCTCAGTTCTCCTAAGCTTTTTATCTATTCTTTTGTTGGATTCATCCCTCTTGAAGCATAGCAAAGCATTCTATGAAGTTTTCCCTTCAGTCTCACCCAAGAACAAGAGCCAACAGAGCTCATTCGTTAGGTGATTTTCTCCAACTCGTATCCCTCATTTTAAGCACATTTTAGGACTCATAATGGTGTATCTGAAGACCTCCAGTGATGGAGGCAATGTTTACATATGTGCTCTCTTAGTTTATTAAAGTTTCAGTTTGCGTTTAAAAGCTTCGTGCTCAAATTTCATGATGATAAAGCCTTTTTAAATTAATTATGAGGCTAGATTTTGGATCAGCGTGAAAATTCCTCGATATTGGTATATGATTTGCTTGATTTGGTGATGTTTGGTCTGCAACTCCGACGTGTCTAACTGGAGAAGACGATCGGAGCCCTAGCTCCGGCGTCTATGTGTGATGCTACGTTTGTTGCATTGTCCTTTGACTTTGCTTGTGTGTCTGCTTATGTGGCGTGACGTGGGTATGACTGGATTAATGAAACGATGTGTTTGGTTCCTTTCCTGATTTTCATTTTTGATTTGGATTGGGTTTAGTGGTTTTATGCTTTTCACACCCCCTGTATTTTAAGCCCAAATGTGTTATAATTGGATTTGTGTTGTTTTAAAAATTACTCCTGCACCCCCTTGGTCGTTTCTTCTCATTTTTATTCTATTTTCTTGTTATTTTCTATTTGATTTTTATTTTAATTGATAATATAATTTAAAAATACACAAAAATACTTTTACGATCCATTAACATCTTGAGAAATTTTTCTTTTTTTTATTTTTCTTTTTTATTTAATTTTACCATTTATTTGAATTAAATTAGAAGGCGCACTTACAATTTTGACCTTGAGCTAGGGTTTGTGCTTTTGTTGCATTGTGCTTATCTTTTTGAATCAATCGCTTGGCCATGTTTCGACATATCATTGATGAATGTTTGAGTGATGTTTTGATGCCTTGATTATGAATTTTTTATTGTTTCTTAATTGGTTTTAGTTGATCCTTGATGGATGCTCGATTTTTGACCTATATGAGTTTGTTTGATTTAATTTGGTGATGCATTTATGCAATCCTTTTGGATATTTTTCATGATTAATCTTGATTTTATTAAATTAAATTAGAGCTTTGGATCCACTTTTATTTGGTTATTTATCTATTTTGGGTTGAATTTTCAATTTGGTGATGTGTTGAACATGATGCTTGTATGTTCTTGACCTAGTCTTTTGAGTTTATTCTTTTCTGTGATCCCTTGATGCTTGGTGCTCTTGTGTGACTTAAATAACTTGTTTGAGCTTCTGAATATGTCTTTATTTTCCTTACATGATCATCTTGCCTCTTTTGCTTCTCATGATTACTTGTTTCCTTTTGTGGATGACTTTGGTTGATGGATACCTGGTTTCTTGTTGATGTTTTGAATGTGATGCATCTTGAACCCTTCTTGTTGACATGAGTTTGTGTTGAATTGAGATGTTTGGGTGTGTTTTTTACCTTCATGTTGTGATTTTCATTACTTGATCATTTGTTCCTTATACCTTACTTGGATACTTGCATTCTTTTGAAGATAATAGTGAATATTGATTGTCTAGTTGTTGATGCATGTTTTGGATGTGATTCTTCTTGAAATTGTTTGATATATTGGAGTTGATTTTGAATTGAAATGTTTGGATATGCTACTGCCCCATCTTGATTCCATGCCCTAATTTCATTGCTTGAACCATCTGTGTTTGGTTTTCATGAGCTAATTGTTGCTATTTGATTAAGCATTGATGTGATACATGTCCTACACTATTGTGCTTCTCTTCTAGTATTTGAAATGAGTTGATCATGACATGATGTAGATTCTGAACTTACTTGATTCATACTTTGCTTTATCCCTTTGTCTCTACATTTTGTTTAGTGATGTTTGATATGGTTTAAGACATGTTGGCTTGTGCACTCCTATGATTGTCTTCATTTATCTTCTTGAATTTCAATGTATGAATGATTTGATCATGGTTTGTGATGATTGAGAATGTGTATATTGGTTGTGTGCCTTATCCATGTTTGATGTTTTGACTCATATGATAAGCATGATTTGACTTTAGCATTGATGTTTAACACTTGAGAATTGTTGGTTCATTCTTCTTACTTTGTATTGCTTTAACATCCTTCTTATCTTCATCTCATCTCTTCTCCTTTGAGTTTTGGATCCCTATTTGTTGTTTGAGATTGAGTTGTATAATGTTTACTTGTGTTTGATCACATGATCCCTTAAGGCTCATAGTTTGAACTTAATTTTCGATTAGGTTCAAAGTAGGATAGATATTAGGCTCTCAATCCTTTGCATGACAACATTAGGGTAGTCTCTTCTTGAACTCAACCTTAGGTACATCTTTGTATGACAACATTAGGCAGACTTCCCCTTTCTCATCCTCAACGATATGGCAATATTGCATGAGAACATCTAGGTGAGTTTCCCTTAGATTTTCTCTTTGTCCTTTGAGTCTCTCTCTCCTTTCTCAAAACAAAATCAAAACGCGCAATAAACACGATGAGTATTGTGCGCCGCGAGTCTTAAGTACATGGGAAATGATGAGTGGGGAGTCTCTCCTTACTTCTTCTAGAGTGCTTAGCATATGTCCCGTTTGGGGACGATCTTGTAAGGCATTCACTCCTATGTCATAGAATTTAGTGCAATATACATCTCAAACAAAGTCAATTCACTTCTGTTAAAACTCTCAAATAAACTGCAAATCATTTTATCCTTCGGGATTGTCTGTCAAACCTTTTTCATAAAGGGCATGCTATTTTCGTTCTACCACAAATAGGTGTCGACCCTAACTGTTGGAACGCAAACTTAACATCTCTCATAAAAGACACCTAACAAATCGTAGGCTGAACTACAGACACTCTGACTTCTTCATTCCTGTCTGGATGAAGATATGTAGGGACAAGACGACAAAGTCTTGGCGAGCACCCTTCTTTTATCACCTGTAGTCCTCCGAACTACGTTGACTCTGACTTTCCCATTGCATGAGGTAATACGTAGGCCTAGGATGGTGAAGTCCTATCGAGTCTCCTATTGTTTTTTACCTTTTTGTTTCCGTTAGCATATAGGCTTTAAATAAACACAACCTTTGATTAGAACAATAAGAGTGGATCCCTTTAAGTACAATGGACACGAGGGGGTGCTAATACATTCCTCTTGCGTAGTCAACTCCCGAACCTAGGATTCAGTTGCGAGACCACGTTCCTTTCCCATTTTGAGGTTTCTTCGATCGTTTCCTTTTCCTCGTCGGGATAAATAACTTTCGGTGGCGACTCTATTTTTCCGCCGGTTGTTTTTCGCATTGCAACAACTGACGACTCTGCTGGGGATTGAGTTCCCTATGTGAGTCAACCCTAGAGCTTGTTTTTTTCTCGTCATTAGGTATTTATCTTTATGATTTTATGTGCATTATTTGTTGTATGTTATTGCATTTATTTTCATTTTACTGCATCTGCTTATCATAGTCACACTGTTTTGTATTTGTTGTTGTGATGCTGGATGGGATGGTTCTATGAGAGATAATCCCACTACCTAGGCTTGAGTACATATATAGAATTAGAATGAATAGTCGTGTGGCTTTCTGTTGCAACTGCGAAAAACAATCGACGGAAAAAATAGACTCGTCACCGAGCATTATTTATTTTGACGGGGGAAAGGAAACGATCGAAGAAACCTCAAAAAAAGGAAAGGAACATGGTCTCGTAACCAAATCCGGGGTTTGGGAGTCGGTTACACGAGAGGAAGGTGTACTCAATGGGATCCACTCTTGTTGTTATAATCAAAGGGTGTGTTCATCTAAATACCTATCTGTTAAGGGAAACGGAAACGAAAAGGGAAAAACAAAAAGGAGACTCGATAGGACTTCGTCGTTCTAGGCCTACGTATTCCCTCGTGCAATGGGAAAGTCATAATCAACGTATTAGGAGGACTACGAGTGAAAGGGAACGGTGTTCTCCAAGACTTTGCTATCTTGTGCCTACGTATCATCATCTGGTATGAGAAATTAGAGTGTTCGTAGTTCATCCTAGAAATTGTTAAGTGTTTTTTATGAGCGATGCTATGTTCACGTTGCAGCAGTTAGGATCGACGCCTGTTTGCAATAGAACGGAAATAATATGCTCTTTCGGAAAATGAGCTTGACAGACAATCCTGAAGGATAAAATGATTTGCAGTGTGTTTGAGAGTTTTAACAAAAGTGAGTCGAATTTTTTTGAGATTCGTATTACACTAAAGTCTACGATATAGGAGTGAATGCTTTGCAAGATCGCCTCTAAACGGGACGTATGTTAATCACTCTAGAAGAAGCAAGGAGAGACTCCCCACTCATCATTTCCCATGTACTTAAGGCTCGTGGCACACAATACTCGTCGTATTTATATTACATGTCTTGATTTTGTTTTGAGAAAGAAGAGAGTGACTCAAAGGGTAAAAGAAAATCTAAGGGAAACTCATCTAGATGTTGTCATGCAATATGGCGCTATAGTTGATGATGAACAAGGGAAGTCTGCCTAATGTCATCATACAAAAGATGGCCCTAAAGTTGAGTTCAAGAAGGCACTACCCTAATGCTGTCATGCAAAGTATTGAGAGCCTAATGTCTATCCTACTTTGAACCTAATCAAAAATTAAGTTCAAACTAGGAGTCCTAAGGGAACATGTGAACAAACACAAGTAAACATTATACAAATCAATCTCAAACAACACCATGTATTCAAAACTCAAAGGAGAAGAAAGGATATGAAGAGAATAAGGAATTTCAAAGCAAGACAAGTATAAACTAAGAAAATAAATTAAAAAACAGTAGCATCATTTAACAGCAATTAGCAAGAACAAGAACAACATTTAACAACTCCTATTTTTAACATGGAATAGGTGTAACATCCAGCAGAACACAATGACATCATTTAACAACATGTATGTACAGAACATCAGTATATGTATCAACAACATTTTCTTCCTCAACCCAACTTAGCAAAATTAAGCATGGTACATCAAGAGTTAATCAAAATGCCTCAAGAATTTATCAAGATAACATGCATCAAAAATACCTCAAGATAAGCATCAAGAATCACATGAAGATTAATATCAAGTCATTTAAACAAGATTCTCAAAGTAACTAATCAAAGAAATAATTCAACAAGTCATGAAACTCATTCCAAGCAAGGCATGGAAAATATTCCAGACAAGTCATTAACAAGATTAATCAAGAATTATATGGCAAGAAAACCAATTAAAAGTCCAACGAAAGTTCAAAAAAATTGTTCCACTAAAGAAAATCCAAAAGAAATAAATCAAAAATTAACTACAAGATTTAATGAAAATTTAATTAGTTACGACAAACAAATTAATAAAATCGAGGTCAAGAATTAACAACAAATTAGAATATCAAAACTAATCGAAACTATGATCAACATCTAATGTAATCAAGATCGAAATTAAAACCAAAGTTTTAATCAAAATTAAAGTCAAAACTTTATCAAAAACTAAAATTGAAACTAAGACCGAAACTTAATCCAAAATTAAGAGCAAAATTAGATTAAAATATAATACTAAAACAAAAGTAATATCCAATTAGACCAAAATCTAGAATCAAATTAAAATCAATATAAACATTTAATTAACACAAACTAAGAGCAAAGTTAATAGAAAATTTAAAGTCACAACCAAGATCAAACATTAAAATTAAATTATAATCAACAAAATCTATTTACCACAAGAATAGGGTGCAAATTAGAAACAAAGTGGTAGTGAAAAGAAATCCTATGGAATCATCATGGGCCTCATGGCTCACTCATCCATAAAAATGGATGTACCAAAAAAAAGAACAAGGGTGGTGTGGAAGAAGAACCACACGGGCCAAGAAGCCCATAATTCTAGTATACTAATCTAAACAAAATGAAAACCTAAAAATGGGACCAAAAAAATCCTTATCATCTCATTCTCTTCAAATTAAAACTGAACAAAAGCAACATTATCATAAAAGCTTGCTCATAATGAAATATTCACCATCGTGTCGCATAACAATAACAACAACAACAAACAAATTCGGATCGAAAAGTAATGGTCTCATTCCAACCTTCTTAGTAAAAATCACTCAGTCTCTTTCTTGCTTTAGATTCAACTTCTTCGGGCGATCCATTTCTTTTCCAGTTAAACACGATTCAGGTTCGTATTCGTCTCAGATTTACGTGGTTGACTGGTTTTGATTTCATTCAATCTTTTTCTTCTTCTCAAACTTTCTAAATCGGTTCATTTCTGAGTTATTGTGTGAATCGATTTATTTTGAGGTTATGGAGTTTGGGAGTGGCTCGTCTCTCTTCTTCTATTCATCTCACTCTGTACTTCTGATTGAATGTTGTGGGTTGAAGGAGATGTGAAGGTTTGAAGTTGTGTAGTGAAGGAGGTTTTATGAGGGAGGCGGTGTATGAAGAAGGGTCGGGTGAGGAAGAGGAATAGAAGGTTGAGGAGAAAGAATGAAAAAAAGGATACTTGAGGTCTTCTCCCTTCTGAGGTGAGGGAAGAGAGCTTTTAAAATTTTTGCAGAGAAAGTTAAGAAATGAGAATCGAGGGTGTTGGTTGTGAGGAATAATTTTGAATGTTGTTGTGTAAAGTGCGTGAATTGTGGTGTGACTACATATTTGGAATTGAAAATTTGCTCTTGTTGTTTCGCAGCTTGCCCATGAAGCCGTTTTATGTATTGTGGGGTCCAGTTTCATGTTGTGGTCATGTTGGCAATAAGGTTGTGTTGTGCGCAGGTTTATGGAATTTCCAAGTCGTATTGGCTGTGAGTGGAGGAAAGGTTTGTGTGGAGCTGCTACGTTGGTGACGACTTTGTTACTCATATTGTTGCTTTTGGTTGTTATGAGATTTGGCATTTGGTATTAAAAGTTGGCTCAAGTGTGTAAAAGCTTATGGCTTAGAAAGTAGCATAGTGTGGTGTATATGGCTGGTGTTTGGCTTTTGGTGTATGTGACAAAGCTTTGTGGGCCATGTCACGCTATTCTTTGTTGCGTAGTAGCATCTTCATGAATTTTTCCTTCTTTTTTTAATTTTCTCTCATTTTTATTTTGATAACGGGATTTGGTCTTGGTACTTTTTTGTAATGAATTTCATTTGGTAAGACTTTGACATTTATTTGATAACAACACAATGGGCTTTTTGTTTATGAAATGACGTTACCTTTGAACCACATGCTTGGAATGACTTTGAATTCAAATAAATTGAAATTTTCCATTCTTGACCTTGTAATTCAATTTAAATATAGCTTTGAATTTGCAATTTGAACCTCCATGTGATGAAATGTAACTTTATCGTCCTTTAAAGCCTATGAACTTTAGGATGAATAAAAGTTTTGAATTTTCAACTGCCTCGAACCATCATATGGACACTAGTTTATCACGAACATGAATTAATCCTGAATAGAGAATGATCTGATACCTTGAATCAGTAGATACACCTGAACTTTGCCACTTGCACTAATGAACCAACTATTACAACATGAACCAACTATTGCACCATTAACTGAATGAGCAACAAAATACCTTGAAATAAAAAAATGATGCCTTGTGATGAGTATTGCATTACATATGCTCCAAAACCCTAATTAAGATGAAAAACCTCCATATGATTCTCAATCATATGGCACCTGCTTTGGCATAAATTGAGAACTTGTTTTACTCACAACTGACATAACTTGACACACAAACCGTTAACTAAAACCTCTAGCACACATCACCTGAATTGTGCACCCTGGCCTTGCTCTCGAAATGAAACCCTTTTGTCTAGAAAATATTAGGTCACCCCAGATGAACTTCAACATATACTACACTTATTCCTGAATATGAAGGTAATGCACACTAATGAAGAAAGCAACCTGAAATGTTGAAAATCAACAAAACCCTAGTTCCTCAGTCTCAATTAAAATCATGATGAAACCTTAATCACTTGATGTCTCTTGAGAAATCTTGAACTTGATATTTGATGAATCTTTGATAAGAAGATACTCATGATGCTGTAAGCTCAAACCTTTGCCTCAATCTTGAATGTCATAGCCAAATAAATCACCTCTGAGTAGGGAAAGCTCAAATCACAAGAAAAATGCCTTGACCCCATGCCTTAGGAGTTCAATTCAAATGAATGAATGTATGTCCTAATTAAATATAGATATGAAAATGAAGCACAAGTCAGTTGAGGTCAGGAAAAGAGAGGGAAATTTTTTGGGGGTTACACTTACGTAGCGTCTTGTTACATTTAGTTGACATGAGACCCACATTCAAACGAGGTTTTTTTCGGAGGTATTCTGTTATGTGCATCTTGTGTATATGACGGGATGGTCCCATAGAAAGCTTATGACTCTGGAGACCATTCATGGGAAATCAGTAGAGGCCTCCTTGAGGGGGTGATAATGCTAAACCCAAATTGGTAAACGTATTATCATTTCTCGATCTGAGAGCCCGTGAGACCGAGGACCTGTTAGGATGCCTTGTCTAAGACTAGAACCCACATGAAATAGGGGATGGGCTTTGAAAGAAAACTTAACCTTCAACCTACCTGGTTTTCTGGTTTGGTTATCAGTATGGACTTACGAACCTGGTATTCTGGTTATTTTGGTATTCTCATCGGAGAAGATTTTGAACCTATCCAGTCAGCAGCACAATAGTTATTCAAAGCCTGTGGCAACATTGATCCCATGTCTTTGCATTTTCATCACGTCATACATGTATCCTAACATTCATGTTTATTTATTTCCAAGGTTTGCATATTATCCTTGATTCTAGTTGTTAAAGATCCACATATATGGACACTGGTCAGAAGAAGAATGTGGCTTAAAAGTTTCCAACACTGATTCTGAGTTCACTTCATGAGTCGGTTACTCTAGCAAGTTCTAACCTCTTGGAGGATTTCATAAAGGATCATGGGAAGATAATGAGCGTTCTTCACACCCTCACCAAGTATAAACATGATGTCATCCATAATTTTCTACAATTATATGACCCTCCCTTGAGGTGTTTTACCTTTCTAGATTACTAGTTAGTTCCAACACTGAAGGGGTTTGCGCTTATTCTAGGAGTTTCAATTAAGGATAGGGCACATTTCTTTAGTTCCAAGGAAAATCCTAAGCTTGGCGATGGTGCTTCTGTTCTTTATTTAAGCAAGTCAGGATTGGTGGGTAATACGGCTATTAAAGGAGGTTTCCAAGGATTCCATCTGAGTTTCTTGGTGGGAGAAGCTCAAAGGTTTTTTGAAGCTGGCAGTTGGATTGTTTTCAATGTTATTTTAGATATACGTCTATGTGTCGCTACTGCGAAAATCGGCGCCGGCTATGACAAAAGAGTCGCCACCGTGCGTTATTTATCCCAACGGAGGGAAAGGAAACGCTCAGAGTAAACCTAACACAAAACGGGAAAGGAATGGTCATCGCAACCAAATCCTGGATTCGAGAGTCGATTACGCAAGGGGAAGGTATTAGCACCCCTCACGTCCGCCGTACTCGACGGGATCCACGCTTGTTTTCTAGTACGGATTGTTATTCTATCTACTCTACAGGTCTGGGTTAAGAGAAAAGAAAATGACTCGGCAAAGTATCGCACTTTATGCCTACGTATTCCCGTCTGGAACGAGAAATCAGAGTCAACGTAGTTCGCCTACCTACGAGAAAGGAGGAAAAGGTTGCTCGCTAGGATACAACATCCTATGCCTACGTACTTTCATACAGCATGAAAGATCAGAGCAAACGTAGTTCGGGCTACGGAAGACACAAGCTTGTCTGACTGTTTTTATTACCTTCAAAAAGGGTTTTCCTTGATTAAGGGTCCAAGCGGACAAAAATGACACTTTGATGTTTGTTTTGAATCTTTTACGAAAGAAGTGTTTTTTAGTTTGTTTGCAATCTCTGACGCACTAGAGACTATGATTTGAGAGTGACTACGTCGCGTGTCACCCAAAGGGTGCCACACTAAGCAACCAGACTACTGGAAAGAAGCTCTCCAGCAACCCTTTCTCAAATAGCTTAAGGCTCGTAACGTACGACATCGATTAACCTTATTACTGTATTTTTGAGTTATTTTGAGATAAGAAGAGAAAGAAGCGCTAAAAAAGCCTAAGGTTGAAAAGGGAATAAAACTAACCTAATGTTGTCATGCCTGGATAAGAATCCTAATGTCTGTCGTAATTCCCTCCTGCACAGAGGAAATCAGAGATCCTAGGGGTTAAACAGAAAAGAAAGCAAGCAAATACAGTAAAATGCATGCAATGCAGCAATACAAGCGAGGCAAGGGAGTCCTGCTCAACCTCGAACCTGGGAAAACAATAGGCAAAGTGAATCAACATTCACTTAAAACCTAGGGGGCAAGCAGCACAAGCCAACAAACAATACAGAAAACCAAAAACCAAAGCAGAGGAGGCAGCCCAAGCAGCAGCACCAAAATCCTACAGCAAACAGCACAAGCAGCAACTTTGACAGCAACAGTTGATTAAACAACAAAAAGTTGACAGCAACAACCTTCATCTTCATGAATAACTCCCATCTTCAAGCTTCAATAACTTTCAATCTTCAACAAGCACCAAACCCTAGCTTCAACAAGCAACCAGCTTCAACAAGCAACAGGCTTCAACAAGCAACAGGCTTCAACAAGCAGACAACTTCAACAAGCAAGCAAAACCCTAGCTTCAACAAATAACCAGCTTCAGCAAGCTTCAAACCCCTAGCTTCAACAAGCACCAAACTTTCTCTTCACCAAGCTTCAACAAGCACCTCCAAGGGAGAAACATTCAACAAGATCAAGTTGAAGTGTTAAGAAACTCAATGACAACCAAGGGAAGCCATTAAGATCTTAACACTGTATGAGAATGGCATCCTCAAAGTTCTACTCTTAAAGCAAGCCACTCATCCCTCCAAAGGAGAGATTTGACTTCTTTAAGAGGACTTTATGTCATTGTATTGAATGGAGATGAACAATATACTCCATGTTTGAAGAAAGAAACAAAACTACTCTAATGCTCTTCCTAAAACCCTAAATCTCCTAAGCTCCTGACAAGCACTCCACCAGAGGACAAGGCTTCATCTCCAAGCTCCTTCAAGCTCTCCAAAGCATCTCCAATTGGTCTTCACCTTCATCCAAGAACAAAAGCAACACCACCCTAATCTAAGGAGAACTATTGAATTAAACTAGTCAAGTTAGTTCATCAGAAACACCTAGAAGTTAGTCTTAAAACTAAATCTAATTAAAATACAACAAGTGATTGTAAAATCCTATAAAAAATTATAAGGGTTCCTAAACCTCTTAAGAATATCTCCACACAAAAACCAGGGGGTTAACCATTCATTTGGACCTAAAACTATGCCCTAAATCTAAGGGTACTATCCTAAAACCCTAATTCTACACCACTTAATGTTCAATGTTCAAACTAGCCTAAAATTCTCTCACAAAAATATGATAAAATTACTATGGGTACATGCATATCTAGGCTATCTATCCCAAAAAGAATCAACTCAAAAGTCATCACTAATCAATCATACCAAAATCAGCAAGATAGCATACCAACCATATTCAAAATAAAATGAACTAAACTTCAAAAAATGCAATAAAAATATAAAATGCATGAAAAATGAATTTATTAAATTCCTAAAATTCTAGACTCTCTAAGGAGTCAGGGGAAAAAACCTGGATTAAAAATATTAATTTTCCTAATTATGGTGAATTATTTCCTAACTATATGCAAAATATGAAATTAAAAGAAAATATGAAGAAAATTAATAAAGCTGCGTTGCAAATAGAAATTAGATCCAGTTGTTTCTCTAGACTGGGCCCAAAGGGGGGTGTGGTTAGCAAGTATCATTTAAGCCCATCCAACTCAGATTAAATGAAACGGAGCGTTTTGATAAAATTCATTCTCTTCAGAAATCAACTTGTAATCGTGGCCATTGGATTAAGTTTTGGTCAAGGGTCAGACTAAGATCCAACGTACTGGGAGTCATCATCCCCAAATGTTTGAAAAATGGAGGGAGAAACTCAGACGGTGGCCTGAGCTTTGCGCCACCGTCTTCTCCGGCGAGGGTTTGCCCAAAACGCATCAAACAAGCCAACTAAATACCCTATCTCACTCCAAATTCTCTCCTGATCACAAATATGCCCTCAGAATTCATTGATTCATCCTCTAAAACCAAACCCAATCCAAGTTGCAGAGAAATCACCAAACCTTGATCACCACTAAACTTAAAATTAAAGTCATCAATGTCATCTACACTCTTCAGGGATCAAAATTAACCACTCAGCCATGCCTAAAGCCTCAAGAATTAAGAGTTATTTCCCTTAACAGAAATCTTGCACTGACCTAAAGTGTCTCTAATCATCCAATTCTTGTGCCTAAATCCATCTAAGCAACATCTATAACCTATCCACATATCAAATGCTAATCAATTTCCCCTAATCTAAGCTAAAAAACGAAAGTTGCAAACCTGGAAAAAATGGATGAATAGAAGGTGCAAATGCTCGATTCAAGCTCCAATCTTTTGCAGAATCACTCAAGAACCACTTCCCAAGCTACTCCAATGGTCAATTTGCCTTGAAATTCCCTCTATCTCCAAACCCGATTCTGAGATGCAATGAAGAAAATTCAGTTTCTCTTTCCGATTCCTTGCTCAATCGTTGCCAATAAAAGATCTGAATCAGTTGCAAATGTTATATAGAATGTGTTGGAAACTCTAGAAACTTCTGTAACCAACTGAATGAGATTTTGAAAATCTCATATCCCTTGAAAATATCATATGCCAAAGTGGTGCTTTGCTCTGTTCTAGCCCTTAGCTTCAGTTGAAATTCTCTCCTCATGACATTTTGAACTGAATGGGGATGGTAATTCCCTTGTTTTTGGTCCAAAGGTATGTATTGATGTGTTACTTCAACCTTAAGTAACAAAAGGGAACCATGTGAAATTGGACTCAAATCCAAAATGTGGTAATGTCATCCTTTCCAAAATATGTTTTCTGATCAATTTGGTATATAACATGGCTTGGTTTGGCCCTAAATCAAGAAATTCCATTTTTTGACCTTTTAATGCTTTTAATTTCTCCCTTTTCAAAATTGCTCAAACCAACTTCTCCTATGAGCCAATTCAAAGCCTACTTGATGCATGGTCAAGGTTAAAACCCTATTTTGAGAAACTTTCTAGTTGAACAATTTTCCATTTGAAGCTTGCAAGTTGGAGATTTTGGCCCATGCTTGAAAATGACCTATAATCACTAATACCCAAAATACCACTGGATTGAAAAGATCATAACTAGAGTTCTACAAATCCTATCAAGGACTTATAGTACCCTATGGAAAGCTAAGATCAAGATCTACAACTCTTATGTTGGCTAAGAATCCATTTGAAAACTCCTTGAAGAGCAAAAGTTGCTTGGAAGTCAAGTGACTTTCACAGATGAATTTCAGTGTCCTCTGATGACCTGTAATTTGAAAGAACCATAACTTGAGTTATATAAATCCCCTTGAGGACTTATTGTACTTAAATTAAAGGTATTGAGATGCTCTACAAGTTTCATGTTGGACAAAGATCCATTTGAAACTTGTAGTTTGACTTATGTGGCTTTGAAGTTAGGCACTAAACAAGGGATTTTACACTGAAACCCTAATTTAGCAACTTCCCACATTCTTGATTCTTCTTTGCTTGATCTTGGCACAAAACCACACATGTATCAACATACCAATCCATGAATCCCATGACCTCTAAGCAGGCTTTGATGCTCTTCAATTACTCACTTGACCTAGGATTGACCCAGATGAAACCCTAGTTGACTGCACTTCAAATGTGGCTCTCATACTTGAATCAATGACTTGTCTCAGCTTCAATAGGGCCCTCTAGGCATCCCATGAGATCCATACACACCTCAGATTCACATTCCCTGTTTCACATCCCACTGATGATTCTCAACACTCCTCAAGATAGGAGCAAAACCCACATGTAGACACTCAAACTTCTTAAGACTTCAAATCATTTCTTGATAGCCTGGATGACTCTCAATCTTGGATAACACCTCTTGCTAGGCTCTTCTCTTGATAGACATCCTTGATCCCTTGTTGGAGGCATGCTATGCTATGAGATGCAAATGATTAAACTATGTACATGATGTAACTATGCAAATGAAATGCAATGAAACATAAATCAGGCAAGAAAAGGTTGAGCATATTTTGGGGTGCAACACTATGGCATCGTCTTATTCCCTAACATGGTTGACTTCGTTGATATGAATATTGTTCGTATCTTGGTCATGAAGAATCCGGTACCAACCCTACTTGATGATCTATATCACTCCCTTCACTTCAAGAATGAGAATAGGAGAGGAATGCTTGTGACTTGTTATGTGCCACTCCTGTGCAAATGGTTTATGAATCATCTTCCTCGGTCCGGTGCTTTTGTTGATACAAAAGATTCCTTGAAATGGTCTAAAAGGCTAATGGGGTTGACATTTGAGAATATTGTATGGTTTGATTAGAGATTATTAGGTACATAGATCACCTACAGTTGTGGGGACTTTCCAAATGCACCTCTGGTGGGAAGGAAATATGGTATTAACTATAACCCTTCCCTCGCTATCATACAGTTCGGGTATGCTTTGGGAGGGCCACCGAAAGATCAAGGTGTCGAAGAGTCTTTGTTCTTTCATGGTACAGAAGATAAGAAGCTGCTCTAGAAAGCTATAGGTGCTTGGGGAAATATTCCAAGAAGGCGAAGACTTTCTAAGGGAAGAATGACTGCAGAGCCTATCATTCATACATGGAATAGATCCAGAAGAGGGTTGAAGAGGTGATTTTAGCTTTCTCTGTAGAGGCACCTTTTTACTCGTTGATGATTGAGTAGCCTACTATTGTGGATGTAGAGAGGTACAATAGGTTATAGGCTGAAAAAGAGGATATTCACAAAGAAAACGAAGAGCTGAAGATGGAAGTCTACAAATTGGGTCATGCTAAGAGTGAATCAACATATATAGCCAATATGAAGACATACCTGCTAGCCAAGAGAGAGCAAGAGTTGGAAGAAGAAATCAAAAGCAGAGAGCATATTGGAAAAGATTTGAAGAGTGCCAATAGCCTACTCCAATAGAAGAAGAAAGATCTAGACAGAGCCTATTTGGAGATATCCAAATTCAACAACCAGTGGAATGCCACCCTAACTTCTCACAAGAAGAAAGAAGATGAACTTAGGGTCCAAATTGAAGCATTGAAGCAACAACTTGAAGACAAAGAGAGAAAGATCAGAGAAGAATTATTTCACAGGCTCATAAGTGATCAGCAACTTAGGGAAACCTTGTCAGCTATGGAAGAGCTTAAAGTTCAAGTAGAGATGAAGAAACCCCGAATTGAAGATTATTTTGGAGAGTATTCTTGGGAAATGCAATGTCGTTACTTGGAGAGGATCATGCACAGGCGGGATGTTCTGATTCAAGAGCTGATCCAAAGGCCAAAGCATCCTGACACCAAGAAGTTGTTCAAAGAGGTTCAAGCCTGGTGTAAAGCACACGGTGGATGGGGTGGATTGTCTCAAGTAGATTTTGATGACATACCTTAGTTGCTTTTTCTTATTTTGTATCTAATCACTGTTAGACCTGTTGACTGGGATCTATGGCTGTTGTATTTGATTATATCTCTTTTGTATGAGCTTGTTGTATCAACTTTTTATTGACTCTTTTTCAGCTAATGCATGAGTGGTTTTTACCAATGTTCTATCCATCTCTCGTGCTTATTACTGTTGAAACTTGAATAAAGGTGTAGACCACCCTGGGAATAATCAAGCATCGCATTTGCATTGCATTTTCATAATCATCTGCGTAACAGATGTTCAAGTCTGGTCATTTTTTATTCTGATATGGTTTTCTTTAGAATTGCAGACTTAACTTTTCGAAGCAGCCAAAAGAAAGGTATGGAACATATTCAAGCAGAGTTGAGGGAAGTCAGAAGCCAGAGGGATAATTCAGGGTGGACATACAAGCTTTGTCTAAAGATTAGAAAATGTTGAGGGAGGAAGTCCATCAACTGAAGTCTTAGATGGGCCTGATCATGAAAGTCATGAGAACTGTGTTAAGAAAAGAAGGCAATCATATGCCTGATGCCACAATAGAGGCTATTGTTCCTCCCCTTTTTGTGGGGTCTCTCCCAGATCATGAGTTACCTCGTGGATCTTCTTCACAACTTAGGGTTCCAGAACATTGTCGTCAGCGTCCATCTCCTATTTTCTAAGACAATCCTAAGAGTAGAAGGTACGCCCAAAGGCCAAAGCAGCCTGAAAGAGCTTTTGATCTGCTCCCTATGCCTTATGCTCAACTGTTGAAGCATCTACTTCAGCTTCAATTGGTTGAACTTCGGACTTTGGTACTTCCTTCTGGAGAGCTCCCACTAGGCTATGATGCAAGTACCCATTGTGATTTCCATTCTAGGGCACCGGGGCATAGTATTGAAAAATGCAAGGCCTTTCAACATAAGGTCTAAAATCTGATTGATGGAAAGGAAGTTGAGTTCACGCCGAGCAACATGAGCGTACAAGGTGATCCTACTCCAACTGCTGCAAAATAAGTGGATATCCCTATTTTCTCTCCTGAAGCTGCATCAAGTCAGGGGCAAATCTTACAGTCCTTAGTTTTAGAATCTCCACGACCGCAACTATTGTTTGTTCCTAGGCCAAGTATGAGGATGAAAGTGCCTAGACAAGTAGAGTGCTCAAATCGCTATCAGTAACAGACTGGCTCCCAGAAGAGACAACAAATACCGAGAAGACCCGAGAGAAGGTTTGATCTTATTTCTATTCCTTACAGCCAGTTGCTTGCTCGCCTACTTCAGGGCTCTTTGATTGAGCTAAGAGAAACTGCGCCTGTTCCAAATCCCCTCCCTCCAGATTATGCCATGAATGCTAGGTGCGAGTACCACTCTAGAACACAGGGCATTCAATTGAAAATTGCAAAATGTTCAAGCACAATGTGAAAGATCTGATTGACGCCAGGGTCATCACTTTTGCTGCAGATGATCTGCGCATCAATTGAAGCCTCCCAAGTGAGCACTCAGAATGCGAAAACATCCTCAAAAGAAATAAGTGCAGACGGAGTCAAGCCTCCTCGATGATGGCAATACTTAGCTTCTTTGTTGTATTTTCATTGTTTGTTAATGCTTTGTTTGTATGTAAAAACTTGTTTGTTTTTGAATGATAATCTTAATGCAATGAATATGCTTTTCTTGAAGTAGTTCATTCATGTTCACTCATATAATTTTTATATGCATTGTAATACCAACTTTCTTGCTTAAACTCTTTGAGGGAGGATGATGAAGTAAGAATGCAAATTTTTTGGTCGTATGTTTTTGGAATAAAACCTTGCTGATGATGCACCGACATTGTTTCAAATCCCTAAACACCGGAGAAATAAGGGAAATAGACCCTCGTTAACCCCTTCAAGCCTAGAAGTAGATGTTTCTTTATAAGAACTAAAAAAACTCTCATTTAACCCAGGGGCAGGGTAGTCGTTCGTTAGTTTGGCTAAGCATTCAAATCTCAAATAGGAGAGTGAATTTAAGGATCCATCACCTGTTATTCCTTACTCATCAGGATATCAAGGATGTGAAACTACAATGGTTATTCCTCATCAACCAAGGGATAAGGCAGTCACAACCCTTTCAAAGAAATCGAGGCAGCTGGTGTCACACGATTTGTTCAAAAGAAAAAGAAAGAAGCCCGCTAAGTCGAAACTTGAAAACAAGTGACTTAGGCAAAAGTTAGGGCATCCCGCTAGACTTCAAAATCAAAAAATTCAAAATAATCAGTCCAGGAAAAAATGAGGGAAAAGTGAACAAAATAATGACAAGCGAAAAGTGAAAAGGATGACAAAAGAAAAAGCATCAGAAAAGAACAAAGTCGTGTGACGACAGACACCAAAGACAAAAGGGGTGATTGTCGCTCTAAAATCCTCGTGGGTTTATTAACCGTTAGTTTTTCCATTCAATAACTTCTTGAAAGGCGGGTACTCATGCCAAATTAACTTAACATAGGACTGGAGATCATCAAGGAGGACGGGTGGGTTAAAAAAATTTTTGAGCCATAAATCCTTTTTCCTCAAACTGTGAAGCACGCCACGTTACAACCCTAAAAAATCCTAATTGAGGCAAGGATTTTTCTGAAGGCGTACTTCAACAAGATAACGTTTCTGACTCCCATGAGTTGTGCTAAAAGATCTTTGTTGGTATTGCATGTGCATGACATCTTCCATTAAAAATTAATGTCGTAACTGGTGACTCTTTCGCAGAGTTTGGCGATATCTTTTCAATTAAAACTTCAAGGTTGGCATGTGTATTACATTAAAATTATCGTCCCTATAATAAATGTTTTTTATGCATATATTTGAAGCCACTGAAGCGTACATAATGAACATCAGTCGAGAAGTCTAATTTTGCCAAGAGGAAATTTCTGGACGCAGGCAGGAGCATGCAACCAAGAGACTTTAACCGGTAACGGTTTTCCAAACAAGTTATTCTCAGAAGTTTCCTGTCTGGGGTAGTCACTTCAATAAGTCTCTTCAAGGTGTAGCCAGTTTGGGGGCAGTCACATTGAGAAATCTCTCTAAAGTTAAGTTAATATGGGGCAATCATGTCGAGATTCAGAGAATATTTCGAAGATCAGTCAATCAGGGGCGAAGTCACTGTAAGGCTCGTACTGTGGTAAGCCATTTCAGAAGCATAATAAGTTATCCTCTCCAGAGGATGTTTAATCAGAATCACGTTATCAGGGTTCAATATACTAGGGAAAAATATTTCAAATCTTCATGACACCTCCTGAGGCAGGTTCCTTTATGGGTTATACCGTGTCGGGGCACATTTTATCATATCACGTTTGTAGGACTCATGTTGATAGCTAACATGTGGTATCCCCAGTATAGCTCTTCTCCCCGCAGATTGCTAGTGTTTTTCCTCAGTAGATCAGGAGAGGTAATTTCCACAACAAAGCACTTTGAAGTTCCGGTTTGTTCTCCCCAGTAAGTGTCTAGAAGTTTGTTTTCCTAGACAAGGTTAGATTTGTTTGTTCTTTCCACTAAGATTCCAGGTCTCCAAACATGGTAGGTATGCTTTGTTGGTGCTTCCCGAGTATGTTTTCTTCTCCATCAGTGGTATTTACTGATCCCCAATAGAGCTGGTTGACTGTTGTTTCTGGATGGAATGGATGTTAATCCTTCAGCAAAGTAATATACATATATTGGTGGTTCCACAGTGGGGTGTTCTACTTGGTGATATTTCCCCCAACGGAGTTGGCATCACCAAACATTGTCCCCACGGAGAAGAGGGTTCAACATTGTCCCATATCAGGGTCGACATCATCAATTATCCTCCCTAAGCAGAGTTTGTTATTGATTTCCTCATCATGCGGAAACCAATAGTGATTAGTTTCTGTGAGGGAAAGTTGTCTCAATCCTTATTTTAATGATGTCAAAACGTGTCTAGTTAGTACTTTGTATTTTGGACATAATCATCGAGTCTCATCTACATTCGTAGTTCTCTCGTGTACAAAAACTTCTCAAAAACATGAGTCTATTCATATAGAAAAGTATTATATGTGTTTTGTGTTGGTTTGATCCATTTGAAATACTTAGATGTGCATTAGTAGTGTTTAGAAATAGAAAGACATGTCAAAAATAGCATTTTTTCAAATTTTGAGCATTTAGTCAACTCAAAGCTCTGCTTAGGTCAACTCATACAAGTTGAATTTTGAGCTTTTGCTCTCAGGAGTGCTCGCATCGATCCTCCGGTCGACTCATACTGTTAGCATTTCAAATTTTCAATTCTGGACAGGTTTGCGTTGACGCATGGACCTATTCTGATTGACGCATAAAGTCAGTTTTTGCATAATGTTGAAACTGGGAGTGCTCAGGTCGAACCCCGTCCCCCATTTCTTTAGGTCGACTGTTCGCTCGAGTCACCTTATTTTCCATATATGTTTGACTTTCAAATTGTTGTTATGTTAGTTACTTGGTCTTAACATCGTGTATATATTCTTTTTGGCTCATTCTTTCAAAAATAACAAGAAAATTGAAATATTGACATTCTTAAATAAAACCGTTAAAGTTTTGTCCTCCAAGAATCTTTGGATTTTGGGGGGTTTTGGACAAATTATTTCTTCATAGATTCAGCCGAGCGAAGGTGATTGAAGAACGGGTAGTTCTGTCAATCTAGTAGCGGTAACCAGAGGATTGTGGAAGGAAGATTTGGGTTTGAATTGTGTGTGATTGAAATCAGTCGGGCTAAAGATTTGAAGACCGTTGGGTGGTTCAAATGTGTAGCTGGAATCAGAGGTTTATTCAACACATTTGAGACACTTAATTCATTTTGAATCAAGGGGAGAGAAGAGATAATTTCAGCATCAACAACTAGGCTTAAGTGTTTGATTACTAGTGCTTCTCTTGTACAAACATTTGCAACAGGTTTATATCGATCTCAATTTTATTTTTAGAATTGAGGGAATACGTACCCCAAGCGAGGACAACAGGGGAACTACCTCAACAAATTTGGTGTTGCTCTCTCTTTTTCTATTTTTTCATTTCTGAATTTTAACGTTTGTGTTCAATCAAGTTTCTTAGTAAAATTCTGGTATAGTGTACTGCTGACAAATATTTTTGAAAGCTCAATACAATCCTTTTGATTATAATGGAAAAGTTATGCACTACCATTACTTGTAGAATTTCACTTGGAGTGTGTCACACACCAAGTGTTTGACAAATTGATCAAACACAACCCTTTTGGGCTGTTTTCAATTTGAGTTTATTTTTAACAAGTTATTAGAAATTGCACAACTTTGAGTGAATAAAATTGTATTGATTGGTGTTCAAATTTTTGATTCGTTTTTTCTCTCATCAGAGTCGATATTCCATCTAGGCTTATCACATATCTGATCATTTTGGTAACGGTTCGTTTAGACGACCGTAGTTCCTCGGTCGCTTCCACATAACATTTTAAAAACTAAATTTCATTTAAGCACCGAATCTATTTAGGAATTAGTGATATATTCAACCCCCCTTCTAGATCATTGTCGTCGTCTAACAAGTGGTATCAAAAGCACTGGTTCATTCCGTGCTTCGCATATAACTTCTTAAAATATAGAAAATGAACCAAAAAGATGTTATAATAGAGCATCAGTTCTTAATGGTGAGAACTATAGTTACTGGAAAGATTGTACGCATGTGCATATCAATTCCATTGATAGAAAGGCATGGAACATTATATTAAACGGTCCCATGGAAATTACCATGACTAATGAAAATAAAGTTGTTGTGCCTAAGCCTGAAGCACAATGGAATGATGAAGATGAGAAAATTACAACTACGATTGGAAAGCTAGAAATATTATGGTCTGCTCTTCAAGAGTTGATGAGTATTACAGAGTTTCACATTGTACGATTGCTAAATCTATGTGGAACGCATTGTAAGTTGCTCATGAGGGAACTAATGATGTCAAACTAGATCGAATCAACACTTTGACTCAAGAGTTTGACCTCTTTCACATGGAGCAAGGGTAAACCATTACCGACGTGCAAAAGAGATTTTCTCATTTAATCAATCGACTAAATTCACTTGGTAGACCAATTTCCAATGACGTTGCTACTGACAAAGTTTTAAGGTGTCTTACCAGGGAGTGGCAACCAAGGTCACAACCATAAAGGAAGCCAATAACCTCATGAATTTGGACCTTACAACTCTATTTAGAAAGATCCAAGAACATGAGCAAGTGCTCATTAGCCTTGATCAATTTGAGAAAAAGGAAAAGAAAGAAAAGACCAAAACTATGGAAAATAAGTCAATAGCTCTAAAGGCTTCTCGTTCAAAGTTCTCCGTAAAAGAGCTAAGTGATAATGAATCAAGTGATGACGATGATGAAGAAACGAATGAGAATATGAGGTTGTTCGTGAAGCGATATAATCGCTATGTAAAGAAAAATGGAATTCAAAATTCCGAAAAGAATCTCGTCAACTTTAGAAGACAAACAAGGTCTTCCAAGAATGAAGGCAACAAGAGTAGTAAGGAAAAAGGGTCTTGCTATAACTATGGAAAAGTCAGACACTATAAGCCAGATTGTTCAATGATGAAGAAGGACAAAGGGAAGGAAATGAATCCCTTACGAAAGAAATAAGGCAAGCCTAGAAGAGCTTACATCACTTAGGAAAGCGATAGTGAGTCATCTGGGGATGATAGTTCAAGTGACGAAGAAGAGTCCGTTAACCTTTGCCTCTTTTCTCATCAAAAAAAGAAGAATAAAAAGGTAAGACATGCTAAATACGACAACTCTAGTAAATTGTCTCATTTTGAATTAAAACATGCCTTTGACACCTTACACCATGAGGCTAAGGAAACCTTTAAACGTTTGGCCTTTAACAAACAAATTTTTACTCACTTGGAAAAAAAGATCTCCGATTCTGAAAGGGAATTAGAAGCTCTCAAAGCATCTATGGTGGAAGCAACAAAGGTAAATGTTGAGGAAGACAAGAGTAGATGGTTAAATTGGGGTTGTGATACTTGTCATATTTGGCAAAAAGAGGTCATAACTCTTTAAGTCAAACTTGACAAAGCTCTAGAACCAAATATCACTTTTGCTATTGATATATCACACTTTATAAAAAGCATGATTAATCCCTATCAAAAATATATGTATGTGATCAAAGATCAAGTTAACAAGAGTGATACCAATATTAACCTCATTTGCTTGTATTGTTGCAAAAGGGGTCATACCATTGCTAAATGTCTCTTTAGGAGGTATTAAAGGCATTTATAAATGGTTTCCAAAATGCAACCAAGATTTCACTCACAACCAAGGACCCAATAAAAAATTGGGTACCTATTTCCCTTGATTGTTTGTGTAGGTACAAAGTTTTAAGTCTACAGAGAGAAGATGGGTTCTCGATAGTGGATGCTCAAGACATATGACGGGAGACATATCTCTGTTCATTGACTTTGTGGAAAAGAAGAAGGGATTTGTAACCTACGGAGACAACAATAAAGGGGCAATACTTGGAAAAGGTAGTGTAGGTAATCCCTCGTCTACTACTATCTCTGACGCGCTGTTAGTTGAGGGCCTTAAAACATCCTTATAAGCATTAGTCAATTATGTGACAAGGGATATAAAGTGTCTTTTTCAGATTGCTGCATAATTGAAAATAATGATAAAAAGGGAGATGTGTTTAAAGGCTTGAGAGTGAATAACGTGTATATGCTTGAATTGAGGGAGGTATCATTGAGTAGTGAAAAAAATCTTGTCACCATCAGTGAAGACTCATGATTGTGGCATAGGCCGTTGGTGCATGTCAATTTTGATTTGCTAAACCAGATAATCTCTAAGGACCTAGTAATTGGCTTACCCAAAATCAAGTTTTCAAAGGATCACTTATGTGATGTGTGCCAAATGGGGAAGCAAACAAGGATCTTGTTCAAATCTGAAAACATTGTTTCAACCACAAAACCCCTTGAACTCCTCCATATGGACCTCTTTGGACCATCTAGAATTAAGAGTCTAGGTGGTAACTACTATGGTTTTGTAATTGTCGATGATTACTCTAGATTTTTCCAGACTGTCGTCTTAGCTAGCAAGAGCGATACCTTTTCTGCTTTTGAAAATTTTGCCAAGCTTTCTCAAAACAAGTTGAACACAAACATTATATCAATTTGAAGTGATCACGGAGGTGAGTTTAAAAATCATCTCTTTGAAGAATATTGTGGTAGGCATGGAATTGGTCATAATTTTTCTGCGTCGTGTACCCCTCAACAAAAAGGGGTTGTGGAACATAAAAATCGAATTTTGGAAGAATTAGGAAGAACCATGATCAATGAAAGTAGACTTTCTAAATATTTTTGGGCCGATGCCATTAGTACGGCTTGTTATGTTTTGAATAGGGAGCTCATCCGTCCTATTCTTAAAAAAACTCCGTATGAGCTTTTGAAAGAGAGGAAGCCCAATGTATCTCACCTTCATGTATTAGGTTGTAAATTTTTTATTTTTAAAAATGGTAAGGAGAGCCTTGGCAAGTTTGAATCTAAGGCAGATAAAGGTATCTTTCTTGGATACTCTCATTCAAGTAAAGCATATAGGGTATATAATAAGAGGCTACATATTGTTGAGAATTATGTTCACGTTACTTTTGATGAAACTTATCCGAAAAATGTCGGAAAATGTATTTTTTTCATAGTGCAGGTGTATCTTCAGAAGATATACTCAAGGACACTGAAAAGGGGATTGATCAACCTGAAGTAGTGAATGTTAAGCAGGAAAAAGATCACCATCATGAGGAGATTGAGGAGGATCATCCGACTAACAATGATGACCTTCCTCTAGCTTGGAAGTCCTCTAAAGACCATCCTATCAAAAATATTCTCTGTGACATTTCAAAAGGAGTGACCACATGATCCAAGCTAAGTAACTTATGTTATCACTTTGCTTTTGTCTCTCAGATTGAGCCTAAAAACCCTAAAGAGGCATTACTCGATGAACATTGGTTCTTACAAATACAAGAGGAACTAAATCATTTTAAAAGGAATGAGGTTTGGGACCTTGTCCCTCCTCTGCGAGGCCATTGAGTAATTGGCACTCGATGGGTGATCGCGACTTTCTATGTCTAATACAACTTAACTGCAAGTGCACAGTCTATCGCGTAGTAATAAAAGATATCGATCCCACAGGGACTCGTAATCAAACTAGTGTTCTCGGGAGTTACTATGTTTAGCTAGGTAGATAATGTTTAGGGAAATAATTTTTGTCACTAAAGGGAACTAAAGACGTTACTTGAATTATAATTACGTAAATCGATATGCAGTAATTATGTTCTTCGAGGATTTGACAAGTTACCGGTATATGAAATATTTTTCAGAATTTATTTAAGCAGAAAATAGTGATCTGAAGACTTTCGTCTCACGATGGTTGTTGACGCTAGTCATAATTCTAAGGGCCAAATGTACGCTTTCGTGTCCCATTCGGGGTTAAAACTATTTTTTGGAAATCTCTAAGTTCTAATTCATTTTAAAGTGCTTTTGCTGTTATTAAAACAAATGACTAGTGTTTACTATCTGGTCTTACCGCAGCTTTCGCTTGTTGGTTCGTACCTTAATTAATTTCCCACTTTCGTGGCAAAACTACTTTTAAATAAGTTCTCGCTTTCGCGACGAAGTTTATTCAGTAAATAAATTTAAACACTCAAACCATAAACACCTTTTGAAAGGGAAAGTTTTCAACTGGTTATTATCAAACCCCGTCTGAATTATTATTACATATCGATTACTTTGATTTAGCTAGACATGGATTTGGGAAAGGTAAAACATAAATAAAAACAGTGAATAATAACATGCATCATAATGAAAACTAAAATTACGATTAAAATTTAAAACCTGTAAATATTCCAATTGACCTTTGGGCAGATCCTCCACAAATGTTGGCAGGATTCTGGTCTTTGTGCCAATTGATCGTACAAGGGAAATAGGAATTACAAAATATCAAAGAAATGCAGAAAAAGAAAAGAGAAACAAATAAGAATAGAAAAACTGGAAAGGTTGCTCTGAAGATAAATTGGCAGCACTTCGTTGTCTGAATGCGGCTCCCTTTCTCAGCTCCCCTCCTTCCCCTTTTATAGAAATAGAATTCTAACGGTTGTAATTTGAAGAAGGTGGACTTAGAGGCAGAAATATCAGGGAGTAGTGGTCCACTATTTGGGACTTGGAACTGTATTTTGCACGTTCATTTGAAGTTGTGCGTTTTTGCCTGCATGACGGTCGTCACGGTGTGTGACGGTCGTCACCCGTGTGACGGTCGTCATGGAGCTGTGACGGTCATCACAACAGCAAAATATGCATTCTGCGTTTTTCATGTTGTTTTCATCCGGTTTTCGTCCATATTTCATCTGTAATTGCTTCTTTTCTTCATATTGCCTTGTTTAGACGTGATCATCAAATACCTGCAAAATATCAGACAAATACATGGAAAGAACCCGAAATCGGATCGAAAACAGTTAAACATTAGTTGAATTATGCATCAATATATATATACGACTTCGTGTTATCAAACTCCCCTAAGCTTGAATCTTTGCTTGTCCTCAAGTAAAACAGGAAAAAGTCGGTAAGCACGAGGCAGCTTCCTCATTCACAAAGTTGGGAAAAATCGGGATTCTTAGTAGGAACAAAACGAGTACGGTGACGACACTGGACTACAAGTCTTCGGAGGTCTCCTTCTTATGCAAATCGGTCCCAGTCATGCTACTGTAGCTTGGTATCAAGGTTCTCTCGTCAAGTTCACCCTGTTTGTTCTAGCGCAATCACATTAAGCTCGTTGTCCATACACTTTCATGGCAAGTCGACCTGTTAGTGAATATGATCTCTTTTCTGTTTTGATCTTTTTCATTGCTCATAAGCTTATACCATTGATTTTTTCAATGAGTTTTCGTACCGTTGGGCTAAATGCTCGGGTGAGGAGCACCTAACTTAGAGGGAACACATCTTTATATTTGGGCTAAATGGCTTTCTTTTCATGATTTTTCATCTTTTTGGAGATCATACACTTATTTGCATTGGTCGCTCGCTTAGAAGTGTTTTAGGATGGTGCTGACTGCTAGTATAAACTACTTGGGGCTAAGTTTGCGTAGACTCTTGAAACTTTGGTACACGTAGGTAGTGAAACCGACTCGCATACACCGGAGATCTAAGGTGTCAGGACGGTACCGGTTTTGTTAGAATTGTCGTCTCGGAGTTTCAAAACCTGGTTTGAACCCGGTTTTTGTTTATGTCGAATAAAGCGGGGATGTTTACATAACGGAAAAAGATATATAAAAGAGCTTTTATTTGCTGAAACGTGAAAATGTTCGAATAGAAATTACGGAACTAAAAGTACAAGGAAATGGGAAATATACGCTCCGCTCCCACACTATCTCAATCAGTGTCCCCACTGATTTGAAAGAATGCGAGAGGGAAATACAAGGGAAATGAAAATACAAAGAAATTGAAAATATAGTAAACAAATAAGGAAAAGGACAACTAATCACGGCCTCTGCCTCGGTCACGTCCTCGCTCGCGTCCTCTGGCTCTGACTTGGTCGACTCGGTCCTCAAAACTCATTGCTCCGGTATGATAGACATAGTCGCGGAGTCCTTCGAACTGCAAGGTCAGATTCGCCAAGTTCTCAGTAATGGTTTCCTGGCCGGTTTGGAGTTCTTGCATTTGGGTCCGATGCCAAGCTTCGAACTGCTCTGCTCGCTGATTCTGCTGCTGCATCATAGCGAGTATCTGGGCCTGCTGGTCGAGAGATCGGTGGAGGTCTTCTTCAGAATAGTCGGGCTCTGGACGATGATGGCGGCGGCGGTAGGATGTACCTTCGGAAGGAAGTGGTTGCGATGCCTCCGGTTGCTCAGGTCTGTCCAACTCATCTTGGATTTCGTCATCAGAACCTTGGGTGTGAGTCTGAGTTGGAGCAGCGGCAGCAGCAGGGGCATTGAGGTCAAATAGCCAGTTGGCACGATCCTCTGGGTGCATTCGGGTGCGTGATGGTAGGATGATACTTCTGACGGTTTTTCCACGCACGACCGGGTGGTATTTGCCATCGGCTCTGGAACGGATGAGGTGAGAGGCTCTGCAGTGGTCGGTATCGAGGAACACCGAGGGAATGGCATGGAGATGCTGAAGGCGGTCACCGAGGTTCAGCCCAAGTGCAATGGCAGTGACAATCCCGCCAAAGTAAAATGGCTTAGAGCCACGGTTACAGTTGGCCTGAATGTGGGCCAGGAGGAACGTAGCGGCGTTGATGGGCTCGTTGTTGAAGACACAGCGGAGAAAGAAGAGCTCTTTCGAGTTCACCTTATGGTTTCTATCCTGGGCGAAGATGGTGTTGCTCAGTGCTCGGTGGAAATATCGGATGGTCGAGTTGTGGATATGCGTTGCGTACAGAGAATCCCAACCATCGGCATTGATGCCGGTTAACTGGTACCAGAGCGCGAAGGCTTCGTGCTGAAACTGGTCGGTGAGGCGGCGGTGAGCATTGTCGCCGCGAGGGAATTGTAAGATGGCGACAATCTAAATCTGGTTCAGTTGATAGTTCGTGCCGAACATACGGAAGCATGCAGCACCGGAGTGTTGGCTGAGGTCGCCGCTGGAAGTGACGTAGGTGAACGAACTTAGGAACTCGAGGGTGAGTTGTTCGTACGTCGGATGTGGATTTGTGCAGAGATTCCAGATGCCGGCTCTTTGGAGCATCCAAGTGACGCCGTCAAGGAGTCCGAGCTCCGTGAGGGATGGGATATGCGGGTAGTGGGTCGGCTGTAGCGACCGTTGATGGAAGGCGATATAGTTGGCTCGCTGTCTCTCTCCGGAGTCGCCGTCGCTGAACACGATGTTGCTGAGGTCTGGGGTTTCGTTGTTTCTCACCATTGTTGGAGGATGCTGAGGAAATGTGGATTGAGTTGGTTCTGTGGAGTGAAAAAATGGTACAGAAGTGTATTAGGAAGTTGAGATGGGAGTTGGAATATATGGAGCAAGGTGGGGAAAACGAAAGTTGGGAGTGGGGTGTGAGTTTGTGATGATTGGGAGTTGAAAGGATATGAGTGGGAGAGAAAATGCAACCCCTGTTATATCAGATAACAGTTTTGGGCTCGTGACGGTCATCACGTATCTGTGACGGTCGTCACCCGTGTGACGAGCGTCAGGCTTCTGTGACGGTCGTCACACCAGCAAAACCTGCAGAACGCAGAATTTTGCTTTGGGGGTGTTCTTGCAATGATTTTTAGGCCTATAAATTATATGGCAATGCTTTATATCGGTTAATAAACAAAGGATAGCGTAAACAACACATAATCGATGAATAAAGAATAAAATGGAAATATCATGTAATTGAAATGATTGTTTGTAATGTAATACATAAGGGAAATTAACAATGCAAAAATCGAAAGAATTCAAAACGGATGGAAAACAGAAAACTAAACTAAACTAAACTAAAACTAATATCTAGTCTTTTCGTGCCTTCAATTTATCAAACTTCTGGCAGTAGTAGTCGAGCTGGTCACAGACTAAGTCCATGAAGACTACGAGTTCGCTGTGGATGCTTGTGATGTCTGCTTTTACGGTGGTCAGCGCTGCGTCAACGTTGTCTAATCGGTGCAGGACGGTATCCATTTTGTCGGTGGTTTCCTCAGGAATGGGCTCAGGATAGGTGTTGTAATGCGGAGGAGTCGTAGGGTCTACTTCAGCTTCTGATACAGCATCCTCATAGTACATATAATCATGTGCTTCAGAGATGTGATCACTGTCGTACATGTAATTCTGTGGTGTTGATTGAGGTGAAGGAGGTCCCATAGGCTCATCCAATTCATAAAGCCAGTTGTCCTTATTGTGGATACTCGTCATCTGATGATTTGGCAACGTGAATAGCTGGACAGGTTTGTCATTGATGAGGTACTCGTAAGGTCCAGGTCCCATAGTTCTTAAAATGCGCCTGTTAAAGCAAAATTGGATATTCATGGTTCGGATGGTGCCAAAACTAGTGCTTGCATTTAAGTTGAATCTAAGGCCAAGCTCGTGGGCAATCATTGTCACGAGGTCTCCTATTAGAATAGGCGATTGTGGGTCCTGAGTGAGGCGTCGGAAGGATCTCATCATAAAAGGTACTGCATTCACTGTACGTCCCTGAGAAGCACAGAACATGATAAATAACTCTTCTTTAGATACTGTAGTAATATTTTCCTCTTTTCCGAAAAGGGTGTGAGCTAGTATCTTATGAAAGTATCTGAAAGCTGGGTTATGAATCTCATCATTATACATTCTGTCTGGTTCAGGGTGATAGTCGCCTGTGATTCTACCCCAAAACTGGTTGAGTTCAAAATCAAGATCATCATCTTCTGCACTGATGAACACATGCGGTCCGCTAGGAAATCCTAGGAGGTTAGCTAATGACATCCGGCTATGGGTTTGGTCCATCCCAAACATCCTAAAGGTGATCAGCTCTGTGTTGGATCCAAAACCATAGTTGGGTAAGTACCTGAAGGAACTAAGGAATTCGTAGGTGAGGTCCTTATAGGTAGCAAAACGGGTTTTCAAAGCAGTGTTCTCCCAACCCAGTTGATTGAACAGGTATTGGACGCTATCAGTGATTCCTAGTTTCTCCATGGTAGACTTATCATAATACAGCGTTAAGGCTATTTCTCTTTCAGTTAATGCTTCAAATCTTGCCTTTTGAGCTAATCCTTGAAAATGAACCTTTGTGAAGTCGTACGCGGCCATACTCGCAGGTAAGTCGGAGAAAAACAGGAGGAAGGTTTGAAGACTTTTAAAATCCTGAAAAGTTTAAAACAGAAATTTGAAGTCAGGATTTTTAAAAACAAAAGGCGGTAAAAACAAAAATAAAAGAGAAAAATAAAATAATATAATTAAAATAAAAGAAAGTAAAAATAGTAGCAATTTTAAATTTAGAATTTTTGTTAAAGTTTCAAAGTAGAATTTTAAATAAAAATGAGAATGAAATACAGTAACGAGGAAGATGCGGGAAAATTGGGTTGCCTCCCAGTAAGCGCTGTTTTTAACGTCTAAAGCCTGACGATAGCTTGGTGACAAGCTATTCGGGTGTTTGAGCTAGAAGCTCAAGCAATGCTATACTGCAGACTTGAGGGTTGTTTTCGTTCTTATTATAATGTTTTAGACGTTGCCCGTTTACGATAAACGGTGCATTCGTCTTATTGGTAATTTCAACAGCTCCACTCTGAAGTACTTTAGTCACTTCATAAGGTCCGGACCACCTAGATTTTAGTTTACCTGGGAAGAGTTTTAATCTTGAATTAAATAGCAGTACGATGTCTCCCACACTGAATTGTTTCTTGACTGAACGTTTATCATGCCACTTTTTAGTTCGTTCTTTGTAGATACGGGAATTTTCGTAAGCGTCCAATCGAAGTTCTTCTAATTCGTGTAAGTTCAAGATTCGTTTCTCTCCTGCCTCAGTGTAGTTGAAATTGAGTGTCTTAATGGCCCAGAAGGCCTTATGCTCTAATTCTACAGGGAGATGACAGGATTTACCGTAAACTAATTTGTAGGGTGTAGTACCTATTGGTGTCTTAAAAGCGGTCCTATAAGCCCATAAAGCTTCATTTAGCTTTGGTGACCAATCTTTCCTTGAGGTAGCGACAGTCTTTTCCAATATCTGTTTTATTTCTCTGTTCGAGACCTCTACTTGTCCGCTAGTTTGCGGATGATAGAGTGTAGCTACTCGGTGTCGGACTCCATATTTAGAAATAAGTTTATCAAATATTCGCGATATGAAGTGTGATCCGCCGTCACTAATGACGAGTCTGGGTACACCGAATCTAGGAAAGTTTGTGTTTTTGAAGAGTTTGATTACTACTCGTGCGTCATTTGTTGGAGAAGCAATGGCTTCTATCCATTTAGACACATAGTCTACAGCGACGAGTATGTAGTTATTACCAAAAGAAGGCGGGAATGGTCCCATGAAATCTATTCCCCATACGTCAAAGATTTCTACCTCTAAGATTCCTTTCTGAGGCATTTCATCGCGTCGTGAGATGTTGCCAGTTCGTTGGCATCAATCACATTTTAGCACAGTGATGTGAACGTCTTTCCAGAGGTTAGGCCAAAATAAGCCGGCTTGGAGAATCTTAGCGCACGTCTTGGATGTACTAGCATGACCACCATACGGTGCTGAATGGCATTGGAAAATGATATTTTCTATTTCTTCCTCTGGGACACAGCGACAGTATATGTTGTTGTCCCCTCTCTTGAAGAGTAGAGGTTCGTCCCAATAATAGTGTTTCAGATCGTGGAAGAATTTCTTCTTTTGCTGATAAGTGAGATCCGGTGGAAGCACGCCTGCAGCTAGGTAATTAACGATGTCAGCATACCAAGGTAATGTGACTTGGGCATAGACGGCTTCTACGGCTTTTTCGACTTCTGGATCTTCCGAGATTAAGTTAGGCATGTCACTTTCGAATTTGGCTATCAAATGTTCGTACGGGAAATCGTCATTTATCGGTACTGGTTCATGTTTGATGCCTTCTATTCGGGATAAGTGATCTGCAACAACGTTCTTGGTTCCTTTCTTATCTTTGATTTCTAAGTCAAACTCTTGTAATAACAGGATCCATCTCAATAATCTTGGTTTGGCATCCTTTTTACTTATTAGGTACCTAATGGCAGCGTGGTCTGTGTATATGATAATTTTTGCTCCTACTAGGTAAGAACGGAATTTGTCAAGCGCAAATATAACTGCTAGAAGTTCCTTTTCTGTTGTAGCGTAGTTCATTTGGGCAGGATCTAAGGTTCTACTGGCATAGTAGATGGCATGGAGTTTCTTGTCCTTTCTTTGTCCTAGAACTGCGCCTACGGCATAATCACTCGCATCGCACATGATTTCAAACGGTAGTCACCAATCTGGTGGTTGCATAATCGGTGCGGTGATAAGGGCTGATTTTAATGTTTCAAATGCTTTTAGACAGTTGTCGTCAAAGATGAACTCAACATCTTTCATCAACAGGCCGGTCAAAGGTTTTGTGATTTTTGAAAAATCTTTTATAAATCTTCGGTAGAAACCGGCATGTCCTAGAAAACTCCGTATTTCTCGTACGGATTTTGGAGGTTGGAGATCTTTTATAATCTCTATTTTAGCTTTGTCGACCTCAATTCCTTTATTTGATATGACATATCCTAGAACTATTCCTTGTCGGACCATAAAATGGCATTTTTCCCAATTTAGGACGAGGTTCACTTTTACACAACGTTCTAATACCATTTCTAAGTTTTGTAGGCATCCTTCGAAACTTTGTCCACATACCGAGAAATCGTCCATAAATACTTCCATGATGTCATCTATGAAATCTGCGAAGATTGCCATCATGCATCTTTGGAAGGTTGCTGGAGCATTACAAAGTCCGAACGGCATTCGGCGGTAAGCAAAAGTACCATAAGGACAGGTGAATGTAGTCTTTTCTTGGTCATCAGGATGAATGGGAATTTGGAAAAATCCTGAATAACCATCTAGATAGCAGAAATATGAATGTTTGGCTAATCTTTCCAACATTTGGTCTATGAAGGGCAACGGGAAGTGATCTTTTCGTGTGGCTTTGTTAAGCTTTCTATATTCAATTCACATCCTGCTTCCAGTCACGACTCTTTTTGTTATTGATTCGCCTTTTTCGTTCTTAACTACTGTTACTCCTCCTTTCTTAGGTACGACATGAACTGGGCTAACCCATTCACTATCGGAGATTCGATAGAGGATTCCTGCATCTAGCAGTTTCTTTACTTCATCTCTGACTACAGTGCTTAGGATGGGGTTCAGTCTTCTCTGATGCTCTCTAGAGGTCTTAGAGTCTTCCTCTATTGTAATTTGATGCATACAGATTGAAGGGCTTATACCTTTTAGATCGCTTATGTTATAGCCTAACGCGGTGGGGTACTTCTTTAGGACTTCTAATAGCTTTTCGGTTTCTAGTTGTCCTAAGTCGGCGTTGACTATCACTGGTCTTTTTAGTTCATCGTCTAGGAATTCATATTTGAGGTTTTTGGGTAGTGTTTTAAGTTCTAAAGATGGGTTCTTCGGACCTGGCATATGGTTTGGGGTCAGTCCTAAGCTTTCGCTTAGGCTGTCGTCTTTATACGGTTTATGCCAATCACCGTCTTCAGAAATATCGGGTATTTGAATCTTTATTATTTCTGAATACGTGGTCTCTTCATTTTTAAGTTCTCTTATGCATTCATCAATTACATCTACTAAATAACAGGTATCGTCTATGGCTGGTGCTTGTAAGAACTTGGTGAGAATGAACTCTATCTTTTCTTCTCCTACTTCGAATGTTAGCCTTCCTTTCTTCACGTCTATAATAGCTCCGGCTGTAGCTAGGAACGGTCTTCCTAGGATAATTGGGGTAACAGAGTCCTCTTTGATGTCCATGATTATGAAGTCGGTTGGGATGTAGAATTGTCCTATGCGTACTGGAACGTTTTCCAGTATTCCGACGGGGTATTTTACTGATCGGTCAGCTAATTGTACGGACATTTTGGTTGGTCTTAGGTCTCCCATATTCAGCTTTTTGCATATAGATAAAGGCATAACACTGATACTGGCTCCTAAATCGCATAGAGCTTTGTCTATTACGAACTTTCCTATGACGCAGGGTATGGAGAAACTACCTGGGTCTTTTAATTTAGGAGGCATGCGGTTTTGAATAATAGCGCTACACTCTGCAGTAAGTGTAACTGTTTCGTTATCCTCGATCTTTCTCTTATTCAACAGGATTTCTTTGAGAAATTTAGCGTATGACGGCATTTGAGTTATCGCTTCTGTAAAAGGAATAGTGATATTCAACTGTTTAAGGAGCTCTACGAATTTCTTAAACTGTCCTGAAGTTTTGGAGTTTATTAATCTTTGAGGATAAGGGATAGGTGGTTTATATGGCGCTGGAGGTGCTTGAGTTTTTTCACTTGCGGTATCCTCCTTCTCGTTGTCTTCCTTCTTCTCTAACTCAGATTCCTTTTCTGCTTGTTCAGTTGGTTTTTGTTGCATGGCTGAGTTTTCGGTCCTCGGATCGATCGGTTCGTTCAATTCTTTTCCACTTCTTAATATGATAGCATTTGCTTGACCTTTTGGATTCTATTCGGGTTGTCCAGGAAATGTGCCAGCGGGTGCGACAGCAGAGGCTTGTTGTTGAGCCACTTGTGATATCTGTGTTTCTAACATTTTGTTGTGGGTGGGTAAAGCGTATACTTTTCCGGTAAGCTGTTTAATTTGCTCGCTAGTGTGTATGTTTTGATTCAGGAATTCTTTGTTTGTTTGAGCTTGAGTAGCTATGAATTTTTCCATCATCAACTCGGGGTTTGATTCCCTAGGTGCAGTCTGAGCAGCAGCTGGTTTCTGATATCCTGGCGGAGCAGTAGGCATTTGCAATGCATTATCGCTTTTGTAAGAAAAGTTTGGATGATTTCGCCAACCTGGGTTGTAAGTATTTGCGTAAGGATTTCCTTGAGCATAATTTACTTGGTCTGGTGGGATTCCGGCTAGCAATGGGCATTCGGGCGCATTATGAGTGGTGCTTCCGCATAACTCGCAGTTTGGAGTTACAACAGCGACGGTTGCAGTGGGGTTAACGGTTAGACTGTCAATCTTCTGTGCTAGAGCATCTACTTTAGCGTTGAACTTTTCAAGGCTGTTGATCTCGTACATCCCACCTTTCGCTGCGGGTTTCTCTGTTGGAGTGCGTTCACCTCCCCATTGGCAGTGGTTCTGAGACATGTTTTCGATTAGTTGATAGGCTTCGTCGTATGGCTTATCCATAAGTGCACCGCCCGCGGCGGCGTCTATTGTTAGTCTGGTATTGTATAAAAGCCCATTATAGAAAGTATGGATTGTCACCCAGTCTTCTAGACTATGGTGAGGACATGTTCTCATCATATCTTTGAATCGTTCCCATGCTTCGTAAAGAGATTCAGTATCTTTTTGTCGAAATCCGTTGATTTGAGCTCTAAGCATAGCAGTTTTGCTTGGCGGAAAATATCTCGCTAAGAAGACGTTCTTCAACTGTTCCCACGTCGTAACGGAGTTGGATGGTAAGGATTGTAACCATGTCCACGCTTTGTCTCTAAGAGAGAAAGGGAAAAGACGAAGTCTTATTGCGTCTGGAGTTACTCCATTTGCTTTCACTGTGTTTGCGTATTGTACAAACTTCGTTAAATGTTCGTTTGGGTCCTCAGTTGCATTTCCTGAGAATTGGTTTTGTTGTACAGCTGACAGCAATGACGGTTTCAGCTCAAAATCGTTTCGCGTAATAACTGGGGCAGCAATGCTACTTCTAGGCTCCATCTGAGAGGGTGTAGCGTATGCCTTCAGCGGTTTGTTTTGAGGTGCTTCAGCCATCTTTGATTCTTCTTCGGATTTGGGAATGGGAGTGAGAGGATCGGGAATGTTATGTTTTAGCTGGTACTCAATGATGAGACTTCTTAAATGTAAGAAGCGCTCTAGTTCTGCGACTGAAGGTTTTAAGATATCGCCTTGTGGGTGATTACTTGGCATACAATCGACAGCACTAATAAAGGAAAAATGAAATTGTTAACCTAGTCTATACGGCGTAACAGAAGGTTACACTATTGACTAAACGGGTCCCCGACAACGGCGCCAAAAACATGATCACGACTTTCTATGTCTAATACAACTTAACTGCAAGTGCACAGTCTATCGCGTAGTAATAAAAGATATCGATCCCACAGGGACTCGTAATCAAACTAGTGTTCTTGGGAGTTACTATGTTTAGCTAGGTAGATAATGTTTAGGGAAATAATTTTTGTCACTAAAGGGAACTAAAGACGTTACTTGAATTATAATTACGTGAATCGATATGCAGTAATTATGTTCTTCGGGGATTTGACAAGTTACCGGTATATGAAATATTTTTCAGAATTTATTTAAGCAGAAAATAGTGATCTGAAGACTTTCGTCTCACGATGGTTGTTGACGCTAGTCATAATTCTAAGGGCCAAATGTACGCTTTCGTGTCCCATTCGGGGTTAAAACTATTTTTTGGAAATCTCTAAGTTCTAATTCATTTTAAAGTGCTTTTGCTGTTATTAAAACAAATGACTAGTGTTTACTATCTGGTCTTACCGCAGCTTTCGCTTGTTGGTTCGTACCTTAATTAATTTCCCACTTTCGTGGCAAAACTACTTTTAAATAAGTTCTCGCTTTCGCGACGAAGTTTATTCAGTAAATAAATTTAAACACTCAGACCATAAACAACTTTTGAAAGGGAAAGTTTTCAACCGGTTATTATCAAACCCCGTCTGAATTATTATTACATATCGATTACTTTGATTTAGCTAGACATGGATTTGGGAAAGGTAAAACATAAATAAAAACAGTGAATAATAACATGCATCATAATGAAAACTAAAATTACGATTAAAATTTAAAACCTGTAAATATTCCAATTGACCTTTGGGCAGATCCTCCACAAATGTTGGCAGGATTCTGATCTTTGTGCCAATTGATCGTACAAGGGAAATAGGAATTACAAAATATCAAACAAATGCAGAAAAAGAAAAGAGAAACAAATAAGAATAGAAAAACTGGAAAGGTTGCTCTGAAGATAAATTGGCAGCACTTCATTGTCTGAATGCGGCTCCCTTTCTCAGCTCCCCTCCTTCCCCTTTTATAGAAATAGAATTCTAACGGTTGTAATTTGAATAAGGTGGACTTAGAGGCAGAAATATCAGGGAGTAGTGGTCCACTATTTGGGACTTGGAACTGTATTTTGCACGTTCATTTGAAGTAGAGCGTTTTTGCCTGCATGACGGTCGTCACGGTGTGTGACGGTCGTCACCCGTGTGACGGTCGTCATGGAGCTGTGACGGTCGTCACAACAGCAAAATATGCATTCTGTGTTTTTCATGTTGTTTTCATCCGGTTTTCGTCCATATTTCATCTGTAATTGCTTCTTTTCTTCATATTGCCTTGTTTAGACGTGATCATCAAATACCTGCAAAATATCAGACAAATACATGGAAAGAACCCGAAATCGGATCGAAAACAGTTAAACAATAGTTGAATTATGCATCAATATATATATATATATATATATATATATATATATATATATATATATATATATATATATATATATATATATATATATATATATATATATATATATATATATATATATATATATATATATATATATATATATATATATATATATATATATATATATATATATATATATATATATATATATATATATATATATATATATATATACGATTTCGTGTTATCAATGTGTGTTTAGGAACATGCTTGATGAAAATGGAGTTACAACACGAAACAAAGCGTGCTTAGTGGCACAAGGGTATAACCAAGAGGAGGGCATAAACTATGAGGAGACTTATGCTCTAGTTACCTGACTCGAGGCTATATATCTTTTGCTTGCTTACGCATGCGCTAAGAATTTGAAGTTATTTCAAATGGATGTAAAAAGTGCCTTCCTAAACGGATATATCAATGAAGAGGTTTATGTAGCCCAACCTCCTGGTTTTGAATCCTATGAGCATCCTGATCATGTTTACAAGCTTAAACGCGCTTTGTACGGTCTCAAGCAACCCCTTAGGACTTGGTACAAACGTCTTAGAAAATTTCTACTTGATCAAGGGTACTCAAGAGGGAAGGTTGACACAACCCTCTTCATTAAACGTCAAGGAAAACACTCAATTTTGGTACAAATTTATGTAGATGATATCATATTCGGATCTACTAACATTAATTTCGTCAAGGAGTTTTCTAAATTTATGCAGGGAGAGTTAGAGATGAGCATGATGGGGGAGATAAACTATTTCCTTGGATTGCAAATCAAGCAGCTCGAAGAAGGGATATTTGTGAGCCAGATGAAATATTATCTTGAGCTTCTCAAAAGCGTTTCGGCATGGCCAACTCCAAAGCGATTGATACACCCATGCCTACTTGCGCAAACTTGAGTCGTGACGAGAATGGTAAGAATGTGGAGGTAAAGAAGTATAGAGGTATGATAGGTTCTCTCCTCTATCTTACCGCATCTCGATCAAATATAATGTTTAGTGTTTGTATGTATGCGAGGTACCAATCATGTCCCAAGGAATCACACTTCAAAGCTGTAAAGTGCATACTTAGATACCTCTCTGGTACTCCAAAGTATGGTCTTTGGTATTCCAAGGGAAGTGATTGTTCGTTGGTTGGCTATTCCAATTCCGACTTTGCCGGGTGCAAATCGGATAGGAAAAGCACAAGTGGAACTTGTTATTTTTTCTCGAATTCCTTAGTTAGTTGGCATAGAAAATAGCAAGTTTTTGTTGCTTTTTCAACATCCGAGGTAGAATACGTTGCGGCCGGTAGTTATTACGCTCAAGTCTTGTGGCTTAAGCAACAATTACTTGATTTCAATGTTAAACTCGAGCGTATTCCTATTTTATGTGATAATACAAGTGCCATCAATCTAACCAAGAACCCCGTATTGCATTCACACACCAAACATATCGAAATTCGCCATCATTTCCTTAGGGATCATGTGGAGAAGGGTGATGTGGTGTTTGAGCATGTTGATACTAAAATTAACTTGCAGATATTTTCACCAAACCACTCGTGATAGAGCCTTTATTTCACATCCGTAGGGAACTAGGTGTTCTCAACATCTCGGATTGTGTTTAGAGTTTCATGATTTCTTGCTCTATATATATTTTCTTGTCTATATCCTTGTCTAACAATATGAAGAAGTATTGAGTTATATATGAGGGCATATATCATTGATCGTCGTTGAGGTAATATTGTTCCTTTCTAGCAAATTTTTCTTGATCACAATGTGTAAGTTAGCGTACCATTTTGTGTGTTAAATTGATTAATATTCCATGATTAAACATGTTTTATCCATTTGTGAGGTTGAAACATGTGTGAGCTTTCTATGTATTCATGTTTGATGCATAAATGACTTTAAAAGGCGCATTTTAATCATTTTAACTGTTTGAGTAGACCAAAACAGGTCATAGGTCGACTCATAAAAATGTCAATTTTCAAGATTTTAGATCGGGTATGCACAGGTCGACCCTTGGGTTGACACAAACTGCGTATTTTTCTCATTGTCAAAAATTTGCCAGCATGCGTCGACGCACAGATTGCTTAGGTCGATGTGTCGCTAAAATTTTCTGAAAAATCATTGAAATTGGAGCGTCTTTCCACTTGCTTTGACCCATTTAATGTTTTCATTCATTATATGCACTCAAACATCATCATTTGCATTTAGTTCATTGCATCCATATGTTACTCCTCCACTTCTCCTCTTCCTAAATCTCTACCAAAACCTAATCTCAACAAAGTTCCTCAAATACCACAAGGTTTCAAATGAGTTTCTCATCAACAAAGAAAACTCAACCTACTGTTAATCTTCTTTATCAGTTGTTGAAATTCTAGCTACCCAACAGTGGATTTATCACGAATGTTATGACATCCACTATAACAATGACTGCAGAACTTAAACACACCTGTAAAAGAAAGTAGTAAATGACACAAGTAATTGTTCACCCAGTTCAGTGTCAACCACACCTACATCAGGGGGCTACCAAGCCAAAGAGGAAATTCACTATTAGTAGAATTAATTCAGAGTCAAAAAACCAGTTTGCACTCTTCACTTAAGACCTACCCGATGACACTTCAGCCTAGAAACCACTAGACCAGAGTTTCCCACTCACTCCCTCTCAATCACCACAGTGATATCAATGCACAATTACAATTTAGATATGAAGACACACTTCAAACACACCTTGATCTTGCTTCACAGCTTTGATCAAGAGACACAACACTCTTGCTTAAAAGCTTTGAGTGACACAATGAACACAACCGTTCACTAACACTAAACCAGAGCAATCATACACAAACAATTGCTTGGCCTACAAGGAATCCTAAGACTCCTAAACCCACGTGAAGAACAAAGTTCTTCACTAACAAATCACACTCTCCAATATCTTTCCAGAAGCTCTGCTTTATTAGGAATGATCCTTCTGTTATTTATAGCAGCAAACTTGCTTTGGGCCTTGATGGAGAAACTAGGTTTACCCAAGATAAACCTATCTTCATGAAGCTGCGCACATCCAATTGAGTCAGGGGAATTCCATGTTATCCTTAGCAGTGCCTGCTATGTCTCCTAAGATGTCTAGACTTCCAAAAATGTTTCCTGAAGTATAGCTGAGCTAATAACGGAAAAACTAAAACTGCGCGCCCTGATGTCATATGCTTGATGTCATAACATTCAGTCATGAAATTCAGCTTCACTTACTCTTAGCTCTCCCTGCAGAACACTCTTCATGTATGTCATAACATTAGTTATGACATTCATACATACTCCAATGTTTTGCCATAAAATGCAGCCAATCAAAAGCATCTACAAACTCCCCCTTTGGCAAATTTTTGGCTAAAACACTCTGTTACAGTATCAGGGATTACAAGCAGCAGAAGTCATATAATTTATCATGCAGGAAAGCTAGCTAAAACACACTCACACTATTAGCTCTTAGCTTCTCAGGATCAACCTGTTCATACACAATCATCTGTTAGTCAATACTACAGATGTCACAATGTTTTAAGTAACATTCTGAGTTACTCCCCCTCCCCTGATGCATACCACATCAGCTGTACACAACCTGCAGCAAACCTGCAGTCACACACAGATTATCCAGGCTTTTCTAGATGTCAAGACATTTAGGATGACATCCTGAAGAACACAATCACCTGTTACATCCTGTGCTACTCCCCCTGAAACAATGCACAGCCACACACACATTCTGCAAACACCCTGCAGATACACACAAAACTAGCAGCTATCCTACTACTAGGTTCCATCAAGGAACACACACACATCTAACATACATTCCTACACTCATTAGGAACTCACACATGCAAGCATGCACACTAGCAGCAACAAACAATCAAGTCTTCCACCTGCTCTTCCACCTGTGAGGAGCACAAATCTAAATGATATCTAGCCCATCTAGCCCTGTTGTTGCTACCACTCTTCTCCCCCTTTTTAGCCACAAATTAAGATCCACACCAATTAATTAGTATAGATCAATCTGAGGAACATTACAGAAGTTAGGGGTCATTACACAAAAAACTGCTCATGGAGAGCATCACAAATAAAATTCATGTTGTCATAACAAACTTTTAACCAAAGAACCAAATAAAATCACATCATCTGCACACCATCATCAGCTCAACAGCCAGCAGCCTAAGCCCCACAGCAGTCTATCAGCTCATCACTCTTCCTCCTCAGAGGAACTGGAATCACTGTCATCCGAATTTGATAATGAGATGTCCTTATTTATGTCACCAGGGTCGTCCTCTGGCATGTCAGAATTGTGAGGTGGGTCCATGCGAGCCAGGGGAATGGAGATGCCTCGCACAGGCCGCCCTGTCCGGAGAACCTCAGTGACAATTTCATTGATGGATTTTCCCACATAAGCTGAGCCTTCCCTGTTCTTAATTCTAGCAAAGTCCTCATGTGTGGGAGAAGAATTACCTGGGGTGTGGTGTGTGGATTTGTCTGTCGAAGAAGATGAAGCCTTAGACGTATCTGTGAAGGTTTTGGCATGTTCATTTTGTTGCACCCTAAAATTTGCCCAACCTTATTCACTTGGTTTATGTTTCATTATCATTAGCATTTGCATATAGAGTCATGTACATAGACTAACCATCTGCATAGCATCAGCATAGCAAGTCATTCAACAGGGGACCAATCATTATTCTCATCTCTAGAGGCCTATCAAGAGGTTATTATCCTGATTCAATCTCATTCAAGTCATCAGGAAAGAATTTGAAGGCAAAGAGTTCAGCAGACCAAGCCTTGAGTCCATCTCCTAGCTGAGGGTATCTGAGGATCAACCAGAGGGTTATGAGCTGTGGATTGAAGGTATGGAGAGTATCTAGACATTATGAGAGACTTATAAAGTCATTTGGAGAAGAAAATAAGTTGTTGATGTGAGCACAAGAGCTATAGTTGAAGACAGTCAACTAGGGTTTCATCTGGGTCAACCCTAGGTCAACCCTAGGTCAATTGACTGACTTAAGAGGGCATTCAAGTCTATTGGAGAGATGTGGGATTCATCATTGGATATATAAAGAAGGATATGGAGATATGACAAGGAGAATTCAAGAGAAATCAAGGAGAAGAGGAGTTACTAAATTAGGGTTTCTCTGTAAAATCCCCTAGTTTAGGTCAAATTTCCAAGCAAGATAAGTCAAAATGCTAGCTTCAAATGGCTTCTTGGCCAACATGAAACTTGTAGAGGATCTCAAGACCTTTAATTTGAGTGGTGGAAGACATCAAGGAGATTTATATAACTCAAGTTATGGTCCTTTCAAGTTACAGGTCATCTGAGGTGTCTGAATTTTTGTCTGTGAAAGTGACTTGACTTCCAAGCTAGTTTTGCCCCTCAAGGAGATTTCAAATGAATTCTTGGTCAACACAAGAATTGTTCCTCATTGTCTTAGCTTTCTAGAATGGTATGGTATGCCTTCATATGATGTGGAGAACTCAACTTATGGTCTTGGCAAGCAAAGGGTATTTTGGGCATTTGTGAATTACAGGTCATTTTAACCTATGTCCAAAACTCATACAAGGAGGCCTCAAATGGAAAAACTTACAACATCAAACTTGCTCCAAATGGGATTTTAAGTCTAGAAAGAAGGTCACAAGTTATTGGAGAAGCTCATAGCATGGAGTTTCATGATTGGTCAAAATATGAACTAAAAAGGCTTATAAAGTGAATAATTTCAAATTGAAAAATGGTTTGGGAGATTTACAAGTCCAAATGGAGACTTCCAATATATGATTTTGAATGGAAAAACAATTCTAAGAACAATGGTTCAAACACTTTTTTGAGTTTAGAAGGGAAAAAGAAAGTTATCCATGGTTGCTTGCCTTTTAAGAAACATAATCAAAATGAGCCAAAGTTAGAAAACAAGGGAATGTGCAAGATGGATCTAGAATGTACCATTGGGGTCTATATAAGCATGAAAAGAGAATTTGGCAAGGGTTGGCTTCATTTGCACCAAGAATTCCACAAATTTCTCATTCTTGTTCATAAAAGTTTCATTCCAAATCTCTCAAATTCTTCATCAACTTTCATCAAAATCAATTCAATCCTATTCAATATTCATCATAGATCAGAATTGAAGCAAGGATCAAGTGATTATCATTCATTTTCGTGCACCATATTCAAGAACATCAAAGTTGCAAATTCCATTGAACAGCATAATTCAAGCAAGGAAGCTCCAAAATATTGCATACAGAATCACATACATCAAGGATTGATCAAGATCCAACACCTAGAAGCTTCAGATCCACATCTTCCATAGCTGTTTCTCAAGATTTCTCACTAGGTAAGTTTTCATTCAAACTGCTTGATCTAGTTAGTTTGGCATGTTGTTGTTAGTGTAGATTTGATCTAGGTGGTTAGGAGATTAGTTTAGATGAATTTGGAACGATTTGGTGATGGTTGTTAACAGGTGCAACAAACTGTTAGGGTGAAGATCTATTAGGTTAGGGCATTAGAATGTTAGCTTGATTGATCAGGTTAATCTCCATTATGTGTAGATTAGTTTAGGTTAAGTTTGAAGAAGAATTGAGTTGGTACATATCAGTGTAATCTCATGGTGACCAGATGTTGATTCAATCGTGTTTGTCGTTGTGGTGAATTTCAAAGAAAACTGATGCCCTAGGATTGTAGAGGGAGAGTTGTAGAGTAGTTTTCATGTTCACAGCATGTGGATTCGTGGCGTGTAGGATGAGAACAGAGAGGTGGAAGACTGCTCGTGCATGGCTGCCATGGGAGATTAAAACCCTAAGTTTCAGGATAATTGAGGAAGACGAAATCTGGACCCTTCATTTGGAGTTGGACTTTTGACTTTCAGCGTGATCCAATGGCCAGCGTTCAATCTGAATTTGGAGGGAGATTACCTTGGCCAAAACGCGCCGTTTCATTAATTGAAACGGGCGGGCCTGAGTCTTTGATGCTAATCCCACCCCCATCTTTCAGGCCCAAACCAATTGCAACGTGTTTCGCTTACTATTTTCACCCCTGTGTAGTTTTTTCTTTTCAATAATTCTGAGTGTTTTTTGGGCCTTGGTGAAAGCGCTACCAGCACCCCCCTATTTCCTGGCCCAATGGAATATTAACTGGAGCGAAGTTCTATTCGTACCCCCCTCCCTCATTTAATTCAATTTTAATTTTCTTAATTCACTTTAATATTTTACCAATTTCATAAATTCATAACTAATTCATAAAAAATGCATTTTCATCCATTCTTTTTACATCTTTTACATTAAAATGTCTAGAAAATGTTCATTAAATAAAATTTCATTTTTAGTTTTATTTCATATTTTTTCCATATTTTCTAAATAAATGTCATATTAAATAGTTTCATTTCATGCATCATTTTAATGATTTTTGTTCTCTTACATGCTTTAATATTTTTTGGTCATTCTTTTCATATTGTTTAGATGAGACATTCAACTTGTAGAAATATTTTAGTTCCCATTTTTAGAGATTAATTTTAGGGGATTAATAAATGCTTGAACATCATGAACAAAACTAGGGTTTTAGGTGACAACTTAGGAGTTTGATTTCATTTCCCTTAGGACTTAGGATTTAACTAGATTAGCTATGGGACTATAGGGGCTATGGGTAGCTATTAGATCCCTTAGAAAAAAATTAGGATTCCCTTACTGTTATTATTACTGTCTGTATATTTGATTGTCTGGTGTGGTGTGCCCTCTGGGGATTGTTGCTTGTTTGTTTGGGTATTGGGTTTGTCTGGGGCCCTGGGGAAGCTGAAGATTTGTGAAGATGAAGACTATTGGAGATTCAAAGATTGAAGATCAACTGTCAGAGTTGAGGAGGAGATTCTTGCTAGCAGCTGCTGATGAGGTTAGGGTTTAGGAGCTAGGCAGAGCTCTAGACTAGAAAGATTGTTTCTCAAACATGGATTGCCTTGTCTGCATCCATTCTTCTCTGTGATTCAGAATCTCTCTAAGACACTCACCCCCTTCCTTTGGAAGGCTTGGTGATAGTGTCTAAGAGATAGAATTCTTGAGAGAAAATGTCTTTTGTGTTAGAAGCAGTCTGTTCACCACCCTTGGTAGTCAACTGATTGCTTAACACCCAATTCACTCTTGTGACTGATCCCTCATCCTGGAGGTTTGAGCTTGAAGAAAAGCCATTGCAGACAGAAGACTGTTGATCAAAGCCCTTGCCTGAAGGCCATGAAGATGGAGATTGATGCTTGTTGAAGACTGTAGCTGATTGGAGATTACTTGAAGCCAGATGTTGATTCAGAGCTGCTGATGCTGTTTATTCTTGCCGTATTTGATTTCTGATGTATTGATTGGTTTTCTGGACTGTATTGTTTGCTGTTTCCCTGTTGGGTTGAAAGTGAAGCCTGTTCACTTTTGCCTATTGTTTTCTAGGTTCGAGGTTGAGTGGGACTCCCTTGCCTCGCTTGTATTGCTGCATCCATGCATTTTACTGTTTTACTGTATATATCTGCTATTGTTTCTGTTTCTGCCTATCCCGTAGGATCTCTGTTTCTCTCTGTGCAAGAGAGGAGCATGATAGACACTAGGCCTTAACCCATGCATGATAACATTAGGTTAGTTTGATTCCCTTCGCAACCGTAGATTAGAGTTCTGTCTCTTTCTTTCTCAAAACAAACAGAAAAACACATAAAGATTTCCAACTCAATAAAAACACTTCTTTCGTAAAAGAATGTGAACTCATCAAAACGTCATTTTCGTCCGCCGGGACTGTTAATCAAGAAAACCTTTTTCAGAAGGAATAAAATCAACCAAGACAGACTTGTGTCGTACGTGGCCCGAACTACGTTTGCTCTGATCTTTCATGCCGTGTGAAAGTACGTAGGCATAGGATGCGATATCCTAGCGAGCAACCTTCCCCTCCTTTCCCGTAGGTAGGCGAACTACGTTGACTCTGATTTCTCGTTCCAGACGGGAATACGTAGGCATAAAGTGCGATACTTTGCCGAGTCATTTTTATTTTTATTTTATTTTCTTTTTCACCCTTGACCTATAGTTTAGATAGAATAACAATCCATACCCGAAAACAAGCGTGGATCCCATCGAGTACGATGGACGTGAGGGGTGCTAATACCTTCCCCTTGCGTAACCGACTCCCGAACCCAGGTTTTGGTTGCGATGACCATACCTTTCCCGTGTTGTGCGAGGTTTACTCTGAGCGTTTCCTTTCCCTCCCGTGGGATAAATAACGCACGGTGGCGACTCTTCTGTTCAGCCGGCGCCGATTTTCGCAGTAGCGACAGCTGGCGACTCTGCTGGGGATCCAACGTCCCCTGGCTGCTAAGGATTGCAATGGTTCTTATGCATTTGGGATCCAACGTCCCTTGAGAGAGTCAATCCTAACGCTTGTTTTCCCGTCGAGGATTTTGTATGGAGTTATTTTATATTTCTAACCCTGTATTTTTTTTCAGCTTTGTATATTGATTATTATTGCTGTATTTGGGGTGTGACGGGTATTCTGATATTGAGAGATAAGCCGGACCTGGGCTTGAGTGCACCTAGAATTAGAGTAGAAATTAGTGGGCGCCCGCTTGCTTTGCTTGCTTTGGTGTCCCATGAAATCTACACTCAGACGAGGTTCCTCTGGTTGGCCTCCTGCCCCTTCCTTTGGTTGGCGTGGGTTGCTGGTTAGTTGGATTGTCGACTCTGGGGACCGATCATTTGGAAGTTGGCTGAGTGAGGCCTCTTCAGGATTTGATGATGCCACTCCTTCTGGGAATCGTATCATCAACCCTGAAAGTCTGTGACGCCGACGACCGCATAGGATGCCGTACCTTGTGCCAGTTATAGGGCCACCCACCTGTGAGGGGATTCGGGGTTATGCAGGTAACTAGACCTTCAGATACCGGTTATTTCTTGATCAGAGATCCTGGTTATTTATGGAGAGTTATGAGGTCTGTCAGAGACCATTTGGAGATTTATTCTGAGGTCTGTCAGAGACCATTGGGAGAGTTATGAGGTCTGTCAGAGACCATTTGGAGATGTGCTCTGAGGTCTGTCAGAGACCATTTGGAGATGTGTTATGAGGTCTGTCAGAGACCAATTATAGATGTGATTTGAGGTCTATCAGAGACCAGTGAGCTATGATTTGAGGTCTGTCAGAGACCAGTGTTGGAGTTTTATTTTAGGTCTATCTGAGACCAGGGTTTGATGACTTCTGGATGGTCTATCTGAGACCTTTCTTGATTGGGTTTAGGCTATTCAGCTGCAGCTTTGGTCCCTGTTGAATGTTACTTGCATTGCATTGCCTGCATATCCACTATCATTTGCATTTCACTAACGTGTGTCTGTGCTGCAGGTGCATTTGCATTTCCCTAGTTCTAGTGCCCAGACTTCTGAGTGTTTGATCATGACTAGCTTAAGGAGAACGGTTGCTTACAAATTGCCCACGCCTGATATTGTTCCTTTACTGGGGTTGATCTCTCTTGCTGATGAGGGTGTTCGTAGGAGTTTCCGGATGAGTTATGGTAGATTATTGAGATTGGTGTGCAAACCTACAGAGGTAGAGTTAGATGGGCTGTATGCTTTGATGCAATTCTATGACCCTGCTTTGAGGTGTTTCACGTTCTCTGACTTTATTATGGGACCAACCTTGGAGGAATACGCTGAGTATGTTGAGCTGCCCGTGCAGAACCAGGTTCCGTTCATTCATTATGATGCCAAACCTAAGCCGGAGGAATTGGCAAAAGCCTTGCATGTTGATGCTTCTGAACTTGTGACTACTGTTTCCCGTGGAGTTCCAGGATTTTCATTTCAGTTCTTAGTGGGTAAAGCCCAAGAGTACGCCAAGAATGGGTGCTGGGTTGCTTTCAATGCTGTGTTGGCTTTGTGCATTTATGGCATAGTTTTGTTCCCCAACATACCGGATTTTGTGGACTTCGATGCTTTCTACTTGTTTGCCGCTGGTAATCCTGTACCTACCTTACTCGGAGATCTCTACCACTCACTGCATTACAAGAATGAGAAGGGAAGAGGGAAGAATGTTCATCTGTGTGTGCCCCTGTTGAGTATGTGGTTTGAGAGTCATCTTCCTAAGAGAGGATCTGCTGCAGAGACTACAATTCCAGTTGGTTGGCCAGAGCGTCTGATGAGGCTATCGTCGGAAGATATGGAGTGGTTTGATAGAGACCTGTTGGGATCTGAGCTCATCTTCAGTTGTTCTGGGTACCCTAATGTGCCGCTGATAGGAAGGAAGGGGTGTATCAACTACAACCCTTCTCTATTCATTCGCCAGTTCGGATATGCGCTGAAGAATCCACCTCAGGAGGAAGAAGTACAGGAATCTCTGTACTTCACTGGTGACGTAAAGGGGGAGTTATTAGCCAAGTTGCGACGTGCCTGGACGCGTATTAACCGCAAAGGGAAGCCGTTGTTAGGAAAGAATGACTGTCAGGCCTATGCACCTTATAGAGTTTGGATTCAGGAGAGGGCTAGTCAGTTGAAGATGCCGTTTCCAGATGCACCAATTCTTGTTCCCGTTCCGGTAGAAGAGCCGACTACTGTTTCTAGGGAAGTCTATGAACAAGTTGTGAGGGAGAAAGAAGCCTTGATGAAGATTAATGAAGAGTTAGAGCAAGAGCTAGCTCAGGTACGCAGCGAGAAAAACAAGGCCGTATATGCTTTCCAACAACAGATCGAGCTGGTAAACAGGTTAGGATCTGAGTTGACCGAGGAAAAGAAGAAGCGCGAACGTCTGGGGCAAGAGTTCAGAAGTTCCCATGACATGCTGGAATCAAAAAAGAAGGCGCTCGACGCAGCACACCGAGAGATATCCTCTTGCAATAAGACTTGGAATGCTACACTCACCAACAACAAGAAGAGGGAAGATAAGCTGAAGCAGCAAATTTCCGATCTTGAAGAGAAGTTGAAGTCTAGCATCAAGAAGTGTGAGGAGGAAGTGATGAATCGGTATAGTGTCCAGCATGCACTGAACAAAGCAATCAAATCCAGAGACGAAGCGGTATCTCAGAAGCGAAAGCTAGAGGATTGCTTCGGAGAAGCAACATGGGAAGAAACTGCTGAAGACGTACGCCGTGTCCTTAAGAGGAGAAACCTGCTTGTTGAAGGGCTGCTTGATCGACCAAGCCATCCGGAGACCAAGAAGTTGATAGAGGAGTATCAGACCTTCGGGAGGATTTGATCATTTCACGTAGTTATTTGTATGCTTTATTTGCATAGTGCTGACCATCACCAGGATTGTTGGTTGAGGTCATGCCTTCTTTGTACTCTCAGTGATATTGTACCCTGGGCTTATTGATTCTCTCTGCTATATATGAGGCTTTCTATGATTCAACTCCGATATTCTTATTGCCAGCACTGTCACTGCACCGGCACCTTCGCACTAGAACTGGGGGAATGAACTTCCCTAATGCACAGACACATTGCATTGCATTCATATTCATACTGCATAACAGGTAATCTTTGAATGGTGTCTCATTTTCTTGATCTTCATCAGGTACTTAACAGGATTCCAGATCAACATCCGCACCGCTATTCTACACGCTCCAACTGTCGGAAAGTCATGGACCAGATTCAGAACGAGATGCAGGATGTACGCGAGAAGCTCGCCCTCTTCATGCAGACCATGGAGGCTATAGCAAAAGGGCAAGAGAATTTGCAGGCCATGGTCCAGCCTCTGTTGGCTCGCAACGTTGGTCATGGTAACGAAGATCATCAGTCTGTCCGGGTTGATACTGCTCATGGAGACGGCACTCCCACGCCAGTGGCTCCGCCTGTCGTCAATATGACTGCTGCTAACGTCAACAACGCTACCGCTGTTGTGAATGGTAACGTCGGAGTTGGAAATGATGCTGTTGTCCATAATGCTGGGCTGGGTGATGTCAATTTGGGAGATAATCTCGGAGGCAATGGCTTTGTCAATACTGGGTTCGGATTTAACGATCAGGGATTCGACAACACTGGCAAGTATGGCTTTAATGCTCAAGGCTTTGGGCAAGATGGTTATGGTATGGTCAATCAGGGTTACGGAGGCTTTGGAAACGGAAATGGTACTGGATTCATGGCTGTTGGTCCCGCGGGAGGTGTTCAAGGGTACGGCAACAGAGGCCGAGTTCCGGGGATGAATCAGGTCAGAGCTGGACGTAATAATGCGTATGATGGGTACGGGGCCGGAAACGGTATGTGGCAAGAGGATCAACAGGAGGACGCCTTCTCTGGAGGAGGTTTTGAAGGGCCGATGGATGATTCTCAAAAGATTAGAATGCTGGAAGAGCAAATGAAGGGAGTCTTGAATCAGAGTGCTGTGGGATTGGACATGGCAACTATGGGCTTGGTACCTGGCTTGAGGGTGCCCATTAAATTCAAAGCGCCTGCGTTCGATAAGTACAAAGGAGATACATGTCCGAAAGTGCATGTACGAGCTTATTACAGAAAGATGTCTGCATACTCCACTGATGAGAGAATGCTCATGCATTTCTTTCAGGATAGTCTATCGGGTCCTTCCCTAGAGTGGTACATGGGGTTGGAGCCAACTGATATCAAGACTTGGAAGCAATTAGCAGAGGCATTCGTAGCCCATTACAAGTATAACAGCGACCTGGCACCCAATCGGGTCCAGTTGGCCGGGCTTTCGCAGAAGAAGGGGGAGAGTTTTAAAGAATACGCGCAAAGGTGGCGCGATATGGCTGCCAGGGTCCGTCCCCCTGTGGAAGATAAGGAAATGAACGATATGTTTGTTGGTACATTCACCGGGCTGTTTCATGATATGCTGTTTCATACGTCTCTGGCCAGTTTTTCAGACCTGATTTTGATGGGGGAAAAGATTGAGCGTAATATTAAACAAGGAAAGTTCCAAGTCGATGAGTCAGCTGCATCTGGCAGTAATAGGAAAGCTTATGGTGGGCGCCGTCAGGGCGAAGCTAGCGCGGTATTTGGAGGCCGAGGCCGAGGCCGAGGCAGGGGAAGAAATCAATATCGTCAGCAGCAGCAAGTGTCGAGTGTCACAATCCCGTATCAACAACAACCAATTCAGCAACAACAACCGGTTCAGCAGCAGCAGCCTCAGCAGGGGGCACAGCAAGCTCAGCGAAAATTCCAGGGTGGTAAGCCGAGAAGGGTGTTCGAGAAACCTCCCTCTACCTATGCTGATTTATTGCAGACATTGTTGGGATTGAATCTGGTGGAGAAAAGAACCTTGGCACCGATAACGGGAACTCCCCCGTTCGGCTATGACGCCAGTAGGCACTGCGAGTTTCATTCTGGGGCCCCGGGCCATGATATCGAAGGTTGCCATGCTTTTAAGCACGTTGTGCAGGATCTCTTGGACAACAAGTCTATCAATTTCGGAACGACAGTTCCAAATATAGTCCAGAAACCCATGCCTAATCATGGGGCGAACGCCGTGCTGACTGAGGAGGGTCTGAATCGGATTTTGAATGTTGAGGATTTAAAGACGCCGCTGAGCGAAATAAAGAGCCGACTGTTGCAAGGAGGTGTTTACCCGGGTTGTAATGAGTACTGTTTAGATTGTTGGACCCTATCTGGGGGGTGTGAGGATTTGAAGAAAGGCATCCAGGCCTTGATTGATGATGGTATATTGCAGTTTGATCGAACAGCAACTGATGAGCCGGCAGGGGCAGTAGTGGATAATTGGAGTGATGTTGCCACAGTGACAATTCCTAGGAAGACGATCACCATTGCAGCACCAACTCAGCGACCACCGATTACCATAACTAAAGCCGGGCCAATCCCGTATGAGAACGCGAAAGCGGTCCCATGGTCATATGGGCTAGAGGTGTATTGTGACGGGATTAAAATCGATGTTAACAAGCAGTCAGCGGAGGTTGTGGATAATGTTGTTGGCTCAGGAGGCATGACGAGGAGCGGCAGGATCTTTATATCTCCTGAAGTGGAGGCTGAAAGGCTAGCGAAAGGAAAGGGGAAAGCGGTGGAAAATGTTCCGGTTCAAGCAAATGAAAAAGAAGCAGCATCGAAAGATGTGGAAGAATTCATGCGCTTGATTCGGAAAAGCGATTATAAAATTGTGGAGCATCTGCAGCAAACACCGTCCAAAATATCTATCCTGTCATTGCTGTTGTGTTCGGAAGCTCACAGGAACGCTTTGCTGAAAGTCCTGGACACTTCTTTTGTACCCCAGGATGTCTCCGTAAACCAGCTAGAAGGAGTATTGGCACACGTAAATGCAGGCCACAGTCTGGGCTTTACTGATTTCGACTTGACTCCGAAAGGAAGGGATCATAATATGGCATTACATGTATCTGTTGAGTGCAGAGGGTCGACAATGTCGCACGTATTGGTTGACACCGGGTCGTCTTTGAATGTGCTGCCTAAGAAGGCTATGATGAAGCTGGATGTTCGAGGGATTTTGTGTACACCCAGCGATTTGGTAGTCAGAGCGTTTGACGGCACGCGGAGAACAGTCTTCGGATCGATTACCTTGCCTCTGCAAGTGGGGCCGGAAGTGTTTGCAACGGAGTTTTATATCATGGATATACAGCCTGCGTACAGCTGCTTGCTGGGAAGACCTTGGATTCACGGGGCAGGGGCAGTCACGTCTACCCTGCATCAGAAGTTAAAGTATATGGTCGGAGACAGTGTAGTCACCGTGTGCGGAGAAGAAGACATCCTGGTCAGCCATCTATCTTCGTTTAAATATGTGGAAGTCGACGGGGAGATCCACGAGACGCCATGCCAGGCATTCGAAGGTTTGCGCATAAAGGACAAGGGTCCCAGGCCGAGCAAAGTGCCAGAGATAGCTGTCTCATCGTATAAAGAAGCTCGAGCTCTAGTGGAAGCCGGAGAAGCCAAGGGCTGGGGCAAAGTATTGGACATTCCTGTGAAAATGGACCGGTTCGGACTGGGGTACAGACCGTCGTCATCAACTCCTCCTGTGGGGGCCCCTCATTTCAGAAAGTCAATCACCATCTCTGCCAGTGGAGTATGCCATGAATCTGTCAACGCTGCTTCCGAGTCTGATGAAGGGGACAGCGACTGTGATATGGATGCCTGGATTCAGCCAAGCACGCCAGTACAAGGACTGTGCAACTGGTCTATTCAGGAGCTTGTTCCTGTGACTTTTAAACAGTAATGCTTTGCTTTATTAATTGTTGAATAATCTGATGTCTTGCCCGGGGCATCAGGATTTGCTTAGGGCTGTGTTGTTATAAACATTGCGCGTTAATCATTAAATAAATGGCGTTTTTCTTATGTGCAAATACTGTAATCCCTGTCTTTCTTGTTTTGTATTTTTCAATAAAATGGCAATGTGGTTATTCGCTTTATACGCATTTTGAAGCACTTAACCATTCCTTTTGCAGGATAATATTTTCAGATGACATCCTTGAGCCACCTATGACTCGTCCCGACTTCGAGCACCCGGTATTCCAGACCGAAGAAGAGGTTGTCGAAGATAGCGACGTTCCTGAAGAACTGTCTTGGTTAGTGAAGCAAGAGGAAAGAGCCATTCTGCCTCACGACGAGGTTATTGAAATTATCAATTTGGGGTCGGAAGGGGTTGAGAAAAATATTCGTATTGGAGCCGCACTGCAGAGTGATATCAAGCGAAAACTGGTTGAAATGCTCCGGGAGTATAATGATGTATTCGCTTGGTCGTATCAAGATATGCCAGGGCTCGACACAGATATGGTTGTGCATCGCCTGCCACTGAAAGAAGACTGCCCGCCTGTCAAACAAAAACTTCGCAGAACTCGACCAGATATGGCAATGAAGATCAAAGAGGAGGTTCAGAAACAGTGGGACGCTGGTTTCCTGGCTGTGACGAAGTATCCCTCATGGGTTGCCAACATCGTACCAGTGCCAAAGAAAGATGGCAAGGTTCGAATGTGCGTGGATTATAGAGATTTGAATAAAGCAAGCCCGAAAGACGATTTTCCACTTCCTCACATTGACGTGTTAGTCGATAATACTGCTCAATACTCTGTATTCTCCTTCATGGATGGCTTTTCAGGCTATAATCAAATTAAAATGGCGCCAGAGGATATGGAGAAGACTACTTTCATAACGCCTTGGGGAACATTTTGCTACAAAGTGATGCCCTTTGGTTTGAAAAATGCTGGGGCAACATATCAGCGTGCGATGACGACTCTCTTTCATGACATGATGCATAAAGAGATCGAAGTTTATGTTGACGATATGATTGCCAAATCCCAGACGGAGGAAGAGCATCTGGTGAATCTGTGGAAGTTGTTTAAAAGGCTTAGGAAGTTCAGGCTGAGGCTGAACCCTAACAAATGCACCTTCGGGGTGAGATCGGGTAAACTCCTGGGGTTTATCGTAAGCGAAAGAGGAATAGAGGTCGATCCTGCCAAAATAAAAGCGATTCAAGAAATGCCGACGCCTAAAACAGAGAAAGAGGTACGCGGGTTTTTAGGGAGATTGAACTACATTGCCCGGTTCATATCTCACCTAACGGCCACGTGTGAACCATTATTCAAGCTGTTGAAGAAAGATCAAGCTGTAACGTGGAACGAAAATTGTCAAAAGGCGTTCGACAAAATAAAGAAGTATCTGCAGGAGCCTCCTATTTTGATATCCCCAGTGGCAGGGAGACCCTTGATAATGTATTTGACGGTTCTTGAGGGAAGCATGGGTTGTGTTCTCGGTCAGCACGACGAGACAGGAAGAAAAGAGCATGCAATCTATTACTTGAGTAAGAAATTTACAGACTGTGAATCTCGATACTCAATGCTGGAGAAAACTTGTTGTGCGCTAGCCTGGGCCGCCAAGCGTTTGAGGCAGTACATGCTAAATCATACAACCATGCTCATCTCGAAGATGGATCCAATCAGATATATATTCGAAAAGCAGGCGTTGTCAGGTAGAATTGCCAGGTGGCAGATGGTCTTGACTGAATACGATATTCAATACGTCTCGCAAAAGGCTATAAAGGGGAGTGTGCTGTCTGAGTATCTGGCGGAGCAGCCTATTGAAGAATACCAATCGATGAGGTTTGATTTTCCTGACGAGGATATCATGTATCTCAAGATGAAAGATTGTGAAGAGCCGTTACCAGACGAAGGACCAGAGCCGGGGTCCCAATGGAAGATGATATTTGACGGAGCTGTGAATGCTTACGGTAGCGGAATAGGGGCAATTATCACCACGCCGCACGGGTCGCACATCCTGTTTACTGCCCGATTGACCTTTGCCGTTACCAACAATGAGGCCGAATACGAAGCTTGTATAATGGGGCTTGAAGAAGCCATTGATTTGCGAATCAAACATCTAGACGTATACGGAGACTCAGCTCTGGTGGTGAATCAGATCAAAGGGGAATGGGAGACACGTCAGCCCAATTTGATACATTATATGAATTATGCAAGGAGATTGTTGCCTTTCTTCGACAAGGTTGAGTTGCATCATGTGCCGCGGGCAGAAAATCAAATGGCTGACGCCCTTGCCACTTTGTCTTCCATGTACAAGGTCAACTTCTGGAACGAAGCTCCCCAAATTACTATCTCTCGGTTGGACAGGCCAGCTTATGTATTTGCTATTGATGAAGCACCTGACGATAAACCGTGGTATTTCGATATCCTTAATTTCCTGAAGAATAAAGAGTATCCGGCTGGGGCTTCCAGTCAAGATCAGAAGACTCTCAGGAGATTAGCGGGTAATTTCTATTTGAACCCGGATGGTGTCTTGTACAGAAGAAACCATGATTTGGTGTTGTTGCGTTGTGTAGACGAGAAGGAGGCAAAGCTTCTCATGGAGGAAATTCACGAAGGTGCATTTGGTACGCATGCTGGTGGACATGCTATGACGAGAAAGCTGCTGCGGGCAGGTTACTTTTGGCTGACGATGGAAACTGATTGTTTCAAGTTCGCAAGGAAGTGCCACAAGTGCCAAATCTATGCTGACAAAATACATGTGCCACCGAGTCCTCTAAATGTGATGTCATCTCCATGGCCATTCTCGATGTGGGGAATCGATATGATTGGAAAGATTGAGCCGACGGCTTCTAATGGGCATCGGTTCATCCTAGTAGCAATCGATTATTTCACCAAGTGGGTGGAAGCGGCGTCTTACGCAAATGTAACGAAGCAAGTGGTGGCTAGATTCATCAAGAGAGATATCATTTGCCGATATGGGATCCCCGAGCGGATAATCACGGATAACGGTTCAAATTTGAACAACAAAATGATGAAGGAGCTCTGTCAGAATTTCAAGATCGAACATCACAACTCCTCCCCTTACCGACCCAAGATGAATGGCGCTGTCGAAGCGGCCAACAAAAATATCAAGAAGATCGTCCAGAAAATGGTGGTGACTTATAAAGATTGGCATGAAATGCTACCTTTCGCTTTGCACGGTTATCGTACGACGGTACGCACATCAACCGGGGCAACTCCGTTCTCGTTGGTATACGGAATGGAAGCGGTATTACCATTGGAAGTTGAGATCCCTTCTCTGAGGGTATTGCGAGACGTTCAGCTGGACGAGGCAGAATGGGTAACGAATAGATTGAACCAACTGAGTTTGATGGATGAGAAGAGGCTAGCTTCTCTGGCATACGGTCGTTTATACCAAAGACGAATGAAGAAAGCGTACGACAAGAAGATCATTCCGCGAAGCTTTCAGACGGGCGACCTTGTGCTGAAAAGGATTCTCCCGCCGCAAGCAGATCACAGGGGCAAGTGGACCCCCAATTACGAAGGGCCATACGTTGTCAGAAAAGTCTTTTCAGGAGGAGCGTTGTTGTTGTCCACCATGGACGAAGAAGACTTTGCGTCACCTGTGAATTCGGACGCAGTTAAAAAATACTTTGCTTAAAATAGACCCGCTGGACAGAAAAAAGAGAGTCCAGACAAAAATGGGGCATCCTGGCAAACCAAAAACAGAATAAAAAGGTTCGGGCAAAAGTTAGGGATAAAATTGAAAAAAATGTACACCCGCGAAGTTGAAAACCTACACTGGGCGGCTTCGGCAAAAAAGGGGTATCCCGGTGAACTGAAAACCCGTAAAGGGCGGTTCACGCAAAAGTTAGGGATGTGAAAAGCAAATGACTGCGGTCCGAATTTGATATTTGTAATGAGCATCAATGCGGGAGAATGCACTTGAGGAGTCAGTTATCGGATACAACCTCTTCAGAAGTGGGGATACCGGGAAAGTATAAGAGTCGGACGAGTCATGGGAGGATCAGTTCGTGGTGTTCATCTGCATCCAGTTGCCGACATGTGTACAAAATTTAATTTGTCAATATTTATGCTTCTTGTGAATACTTGCATACTTGTATATTTGCTTTGTGTAACTTCCTCTTTTCAGGAGTTACATCCCGTGTACAAAAACTCCGCCCATTCAGGGGCCCAATCAATGAAAATGTGTTATTCAGTACTTGATGCCTGTTCTTTACTGTTTTGCGCATGATAAAACGCCTAAGTTTGATGAAACTAACATGAGTGTAACATCATTGGCCCTTGCCAACAATTGCTAAAGCTTTGAATTGACTGAGTGTAACGTCACTAACCTGAATTGATTTGATTGCACAGGCTTGTCGTGTCTTGTTTGTGTTGTTGCAGGTTTCATAACCATGCGAAGATTTGATCTCCACGCAGGTCATGCATGTTCCCCCTGAAGAAAGGTAGAATTCCCCAGCTAGCCGTAGCCTATCCAAAGGACGTGCTCCAGAGAAGTTACTCGTCCTCAGCAGAGTTTGGCGATTCTAAGATCGTAAAGCTGTATTCAGACAGGTTCATCGTTCCCCGCCGGGTCATGTACTCTCCCCCAGTGGAGTCAATTAATTTTCCCCAAGAGAATCCAGCCACCCCCAGAGGAATTCTCTTTGCAAGTGTTTTCATTCCTTCCAGTGGAATTCGAAGATCAAGACTCTCCCAGGCAGAGTCGATGGTGGTTCCTGTCACTTATTTTGTCAGAGATACTGGTGATATCAGTTTGCGGTCCAGCAGAAAGTCCGGTCGAACTATGCGCATCTGCTATTCCCCAGCAAAGTTATATTCCCCAGCAGGGGGTTACTTCAACAAGACGTGTGGCTTGGATCCTCAACTCCCCAGCTGGGTCGACTTCACCCTTCCAGCATTTATTTTGCTGGAATAATCTTGTAGCATCAGGCTATCCCCGGCAAGTCGGCATTATCCTTCCAGCATTTATTTTGCTGAAGCAGTTCCTGTACTCTAGCAGTTCAGGCGGAGAGAGCTCTTGCTCAAATGAACAACCAAGCATTCAAGATCTCGGCAGGAGATATTCAATGATAATGTCAGTTTCGGCAGCATTCCCCACAGAGTTATCATGATAAAACTCTCTTTGTCTCCAGCAGAGTCATTTATGCAAATGTATCTTGTTTTCCCCAGCCAGAGTGGCCAGGATAAGAATCTCCTTATCCCCAAGCAGAGTTTGTTTGTCATCAACGGGTCGCATGAATCAGAATTTCAGAGGCCACCGCCGGTTATCAGAACAGGCGTTCTATGGTGGGTTTCCAGACATCCCCAGTAGAGTTCATCTCAAAGTCGCTGTTACGTCAGTGCTGAGAAGTTTGTGGTTGAGAATCATGGAGAACTAAGTCCTGACGTGGACGATTTATTCCTATATTGACGGGATTTCTTCAGAAGTGGGCGTCCTAACGTGGACAGGTCTGTTTCCCTGGGCTGATGGGAGGTGCTAGTCCTAACGTGGACATGTTCGATTTCTCAGAATTGTTGGAAGGTGGAGTCCTGACGTGGACATTTCCTCAGGTTGACGATATGTGCTAGTCCTAACGTGGACAGATTTGATTTCTCGGTATTGATCGGATGTGAAATCCTGACGTGGACAAATTTATCCTTCTTCGTGTTGTTGGCAAAGTGTAAGTCCTGACGCGGATATTTCCCCAGCAAGTCGAAGACGCGTGAATCCTTACGTGGACAAGTTATTTCCCCAGTGGGTCGAGGGTATGAGTCCTCACGTGGACAAGTCTTATTTCCTCAGTGGGTCGAAGACGCCTGAGTCCTAACGTGGACAAATCAAGACGAGATCAGTGTCCTAACGCGGACGTATCAACAGAAGTGATTCCTAACGTGGAAAGATGGAGATTCCTTACGCGGAAAAGATGTAGTCCTTACGCGGACATATCAGAAGTTGCATTCCTAACGCGGAAAGGTTGTAGTCCTTACGTGGACAGATTAAGATGGCATTCCTTACGTGGAAAAATGAGTCCTGACGCGGACAAATCGAGAAAGAGCTGGTATTCCTTACGTGGAAAGATCAGAGTCCTTACGTGGGCATATCAAGAGCATTCCTTACGTGGAAGAAAAATGGCTTCCTGACGTGGAAAGATTGAGTCCTCTCGCGGACATATCAAAGCTGATTCCTGACGTGGAAGAAGATTATTCCTTACGCGGAGAAATTAGGGTCCTTACGTGGACAGACTCAAGAAAAGTTGATTCCTGACGTGGAAGAATGATGTACTCCTTACGTGGAAAATTTGAGTCCTGACGTGGACAAGTTCAGAAATAGTTGTATTCCTTGCGCGGAAAGATCGGAGTCCTGACGCGGACATGTCAAGTGGTATTGGAGTCCTTACGTGGACAGAGTGATATAGTTCTCCTTACGTGGAAAGAAGATTGCTTCCTGGCGTGGAAAGATAAAAGAGTTGAGTCCTGACGTGGACAGATACAGAAGAAATGATTCCTAGCGTGGACAGGTGTTACTCCTAACGTGGAAGAATGTTATTCCTAACATGGACGATTCAGTTTATGGAAATGCAGACGAGTTATCCCCAGCGGAGTTGCCGAGATTTTTCTGGATTAACAGCAAGGGGAGTCCTAACGTGGACAGGTTCTAGTTGAGATTTCTTCGTATTAACGACAGACAGAGTCCTAACATGGACAAGCAAGCAATCTGTTATGACAGAATCCTCTTCAGAACGATGAAGACAATCCCCAGCACAGTCACACGAGATCAGTGGGTTGCTGTAACAGTCAGATTCAGCTGATGAATGTCGTTCCCCAAGCAGGAGCGCAATTTAGTTTTGCGGTTGGCAAATTTCGGGTTTCACTAGTATTCAACCGTCTCGTACCGCGAATGTCTGAAGGCTCCGGGTTCTTCATCCAGTCGGGTCCAAGTCGTTTGAATAGGGGCAGCTGTTGCACCCTAAAATTTGCCCAACCTTATTCACTTGGTTTATGTTTCATTATCATTAGCATTTGCATATAGAGTCATGTACATAGACTAACCATCTGCATAGCATCAGCATAGCAAGTCATTCAACAGGGGACCAATCATTATTCTCATCTCTAGAGGCCTATCAAGAGGTTATTATCCTGATTCAATCTCATTCAAGTCATCAGGAAAGAATTTGAAGGCAAAGAGTTCAGCAGACCAAGCCTTGAGTCCATCTCCTAGCTGAGGGTATCTGAGGATCAACCAGAGGGTTATGAGCTGTGGATTGAAGGTATGGAGAGTATCTAGACATTATGAGAGACTTATAAAGTCATTTGGAGAAGAAAATAAGTTGTTGATGTGAGCACAAGAGCTATAGTTGAAGACAGTCAACTAGGGTTTCATCTGGGTCAACCCTAGGTCAACCCTAGGTCAATTGACTGACTTAAGAGGGCATTCAAGTCTATTGGAGAGATGTGGGATTCATCATTGGATATATAAAGAAGGATATGGAGATATGACAAGGAGAATTCAAGAGAAATCAAGGAGAAGAGGAGTTACTAAATTAGGGTTTCTCTGTAAAATCCCCTAGTTTAGGTCAAATTTCCAAGCAAGATAAGTCAAAATGCTAGCTTCAAATGGCTTCTTGGCCAACATGAAACTTGTAGAGGATCTCAAGACCTTTAATTTGAGTGGTGGAAGACATCAAGGAGATTTATATAACTCAAGTTATGGTCCTTTCAAGTTACAGGTCATCTGAGGTGTCTGAATTTTTGTCTGTGAAAGTGACTTGACTTCCAAGCTAGTTTTGCCCCTCAAGGAGATTTCAAATGAATTCTTGGTCAACACAAGAATTGTTCCTCATTGTCTTAGCTTTCTAGAATGGTATGGTATGCCTTCATATGATGTGGAGAACTCAACTTATGGTCTTGGCAAGCAAAGGGTATTTTGGGCATTTGTGAATTACAGGTCATTTTAACCTATGTCCAAAACTCATACAAGGAGGCCTCAAATGGAAAAACTTACAACATCAAACTTGCTCCAAATGGGATTTTAAGTCTAGAAAGAAGGTCACAAGTTATTGGAGAAGCTCATAGCATGGAGTTGCATGATTGGTCAAAATATGAACTAAAAAGGCTTATAAAGTGAATAATTTCAAATTGAAAAATGGTTTGGGAGATTTACAAGTCCAAATGGAGACTTCCAATATATGATTTTGAATGGAAAAACAATTCTAAGAACAATGGTTCAAACACTTTTTTGAGTTTAGAAGGGAAAAAGAAAGTTATCCATGGTTGCTTGCCTTTTAAGAAACATAATCAAAATGAGCCAAAGTTAGAAAACAAGGGAATGTGCAAGATGGATCTAGAATGTACCATTGGGGTCTATATAAGCATGAAAAGAGAATTTGGCAAGGGTTGGCTTCATTTGCACCAAGAATTCCACAAATTTCTCATTCTTGTTCATAAAAGTTTCATTCCAAATCTCTCAAATTCTTCATCAACTTTCATCAAAATCAATTCAATCCTATTCAATATTCATCATAGATCAGAATTGAAGCAAGGATCAAGTGATTATCATTCATTTTCGTGCACCATATTCAAGAACATCAAAGTTGCAAATTCCATTGAACAGCATAATTCAAGCAAGGAAGCTCCCAAATATTGCATACAGAATCACATACATCAAGGATTGATCAAGATCCAACACCTAGAAGCTTCAGATCCACATCTTCCATAGCTGTTTCTCAAGATTTCTCACTAGGTAAGTTTTCATTCAAACTGCTTGATCTAGTTAGTTTGGCATGTTGTTGTTAGTGTAGATTTGATCTAGGTGGTTAGGAGATTAGTTTAGATGAATTTGGAACGATTTGGTGATGGTTGTTAACAGGTGCAACAAACTGTTAGGGTGAAGATCTATTAGGTTAGGGCATTAGAATGTTAGCTTGATTGATCAGGTTAATCTCCATTATGTGTAGATTAGTTTAGGTTAAGTTTGAAGAAGAATTGAGTTGGTGCATATCAGTGTAATCTCATGGTGACCAGATGTTGATTCAATCGTGTTTGTCGTTGTGGTGAATTTCAAAGAAAACTGATGCCCTAGGATTGTAGAGGGAGAGTTGTAGAGTAGTTTTCATGTTCACAGCATGTGGATTCGTGGCGTGTAGGATGAGAACAGAGAGGTGGAAGACTGCTCGTGCATGGCTGCCATGGGAGATTAAAACCCTAAGTTTCAGGATAATTGAGGAAGACGAAATCTGGACCCTTCATTTGGAGTTGGACTTTTGACTTTCAGCGTGATCCAATGGCCAGCGTTCAATCTGAATTTGGAGGGAGATTACCTTGGCCAAAACGCGCCGTTTCATTAATTGAAACGGGCGGGCCTGAGTCTTTGATGCTAATCCCACCCCCATCTTTCAGGCCCAAACCAATTGCAACGTGTTTCGCTTACTATTTTCACCCCTGTGTAGTTTTTTCTTTTCAATAATTCTGAGTGTTTTTTGGGCCTTGGTGAAAGCGCTACCAGCACCCCCCTATTTCCTGGCCCAATGGAATATTAACTGGAGCGAAGTTCTATTCGTACCCCCCTCCCTCATTTAATTCAATTTTAATTTTCTTAATTCACTTTAATATTTTACCAATTTCATAAATTCATAACTAATTCATAAAAAATGCATTTTCATCCATTCTTTTTACATCTTTTACATTAAAATGTCTAGAAAATGTTCATTAAATAAAATTTCATTTTTAGTTTTATTTCATATTTTTTCCATATTTTCTAAATAAATGTCATATTAAATAGTTTCATTTCATGCATCATTTTAATGATTTTTGTTCTCTTACATGCTTTAATATTTTTTGGTCATTCTTTTCATATTGTTTAGATGAGACATTCAACTTGTAGAAATATTTTAGTTCCCATTTTTAGAGATTAATTTTAGGGGATTAATAAATGCTTGAACATCATGAACAAAACTAGGGTTTTAGGTGACAACTTAGGAGTTTGATTTCATTTCCCTTAGGACTTAGGATTTAACTAGATTAGCTATGGGACTATAGGGGCTATGGGTAGCTATTAGATCCCTTAGAAAAAAATTAGGATTCCCTTACTGTTATTATTACTGTCTGTATATTTGATTGTCTGGTGTGGTGTGCCCTCTGGGGATTGTTGCTTGTTTGTTTGGGTATTGGGTTTGTCTGGGGCCCTGGGGAAGCTGAAGATTTGTGAAGATGAAGACTATTGGAGATTCAAAGATTGAAGATCAACTGTCAGAGTTGAGGAGGAGATTCTTGCTAGCAGCTGCTGATGAGGTTAGGGTTTAGGAGCTAGGCAGAGCTCTAGACTAGAAAGATTGTTTCTCAAACATGGATTGCCTTGTCTGCATCCATTCTTCTCTGTGATTCAGAATCTCTCTAAGACACTCACCCCCTTCCTTTGGAAGGCTTGGTGATAGTGTCTAAGAGATAGAATTCTTGAGAGAAAATGTCTTTTGTGTTAGAAGCAGTCTGTTCACCACCCTTGGTAGTCAACTGATTGCTTAACACCCAATTCACTCTTGTGACTGATCCCTCATCCTGGAGGTTTGAGCTTGAAGAAAAGCCATTGCAGACAGAAGACTGTTGATCAAAGCCCTTGCCTGAAGGCCATGAAGATGGAGATTGATGCTTGTTGAAGACTGTAGCTGATTGGAGATTACTTGAAGCCAGATGTTGATTCAGAGCTGCTGATGCTGTTTATTCTTGCCGTATTTGATTTCTGATGTATTGATTGGTTTTCTGGACTGTATTGTTTGTTGTTTCCCTGTTGGGTTGAAAGTGAAGCCTGTTCACTTTTGCCTATTGTTTTCTAGGTTCGAGGTTGAGTGGGACTCCCTTGCCTCGCTTGTATTGCTGCATCCATGCATTTTACTGTTTTACTGTATATATCTGCTATTGTTTCTGTTTCTGCCTATCCCGTAGGATCTCTGTTTCTCTCTGTGCAAGAGAGGAGCATGATAGACACTAGGCCTTAACCCATGCATGATAACATTAGGTTAGTTTGATTCCCTTTGCAACCGTAGATTAGAGTTCTGTCTCTTTCTTTCTCAAAACAAACAGAAAAACACATAAAGATTTCCAACTCAATAAAAACACTTCTTTCGTAAAAGAATGTGAACTCATCAAAACGTCATTTTCGTCCGCCGGGACTGTTAATCAAGAAAACCTTTTTCAGAAGGAATAAAATCAACCAAGACAGACTTGTGTCGTACGTGGCCCGAACTACGTTTGCTCTGATCTTTCATGCCGTGTGAAAGTACGTAGGCATAGGATGCGATATCCTAGCGAGCAACCTTCCCCTCCTTTCCCGTAGGTAGGCGAACTACGTTGACTCTGATTTCTCGTTCCAGACGGGAATACGTAGGCATAAAGTGCGATACTTTGCCGAGTCATTTTTATTTTTATTTTATTTTCTTTTTCACCCTTGACCTATAGTTTAGATAGAATAACAATCCATACCCGAAAACAAGCGTGGATCCCATCGAGTACGATGGACGTGAGGGGTGCTAATACCTTCCCCTTGCGTAACCGACTCCCGAACCCAGGTTTTGGTTGCGATGACCATACCTTTCCCGTGTTGTGCGAGGTTTACTCTGAGCGTTTCCTTTCCCTCCCGTGGGATAAATAACGCACGGTGGCGACTCTTCTGTTCAGCCGGCGCCGATTTTCGCAGTAGCGACACATTTGTCTGGGAAGCACCTGGTTTGGAAGACATTTTGTTGATGATGGGAGGTAACTGAAGGCTATGAGAGGGATTTTGAAAAGTAGTAGTGGCGAAGAAAACCATATGCACAATGAGATACCAAGGTTGTGTGGAATAGAGAGCTTTAGGGGTCAGAGGCGTGGACTGCATTAAAGTTTTAAAACTCATGTGCCAGTAATTGCTGAGTCCTCATACACACAAATACCCAATTTTCCTCTTTGATTTTCAAATTGAGCAGCATCTAGAGCCTTTGTAAAAATGTCAGCCAGCTGTAATTCAGTGGACACATGTTCTAGGGTGATCACTTTGTCTTCCACAAGGTCTCTTATGAAGTGGTGCCTGATATCAATATGCTTCGTTCTGCTATGCTGAATTGGATTCTTGGAAATGTTAATAGCACTTAGACTGTCACAGTACAAAGTCATGACATCCTGAGTGACATTGTATTCAGTCAACATTTGCTTCATCTAGACCAGTTGAGAAGAGCTGCTACCAGCTGCTATGCATTCAGCTTCAGCAGTGGATAATGAGACAGTTTTGCTTTTTGCTTAAGCATGATATGAGGTTGTTCCCTAAGTAAAAGCATCCACCAGAGGTGCTCTTTCTATCATCAGCACTTCCAGCCCAGTCAGCATCACAATACCCAGATAAAGTAGGATCACACCCATGAGAGTAAAGTATACCATAATCACAAGTTCCATTCACATATTTGAGAATCCTTTTGACTTGATTTATGTGACTTACCTTAGGATTTGCTTGATATATGGCACATACACGAACTGCAAATGCAATATCAGGTCTGCTGGCTGTTAGATACAACAAGCTTTCAATCATGCTTCTGTACAGGCTTTGATCAACACTAGTACCACTCTCATCTTTTGATAACTTTAGATGAGTCGGTGCAGGTGTTCTTTTTGTGACCAGCATTGTCCATCCCAAACTTTTTGACTATGTTTTTGGTATATTTACTTTGGTAGATAAATATAGAATCTTCCATTTTCTTGACTTGCAATCCAAGGAAGTAAGTTAATTCACCACACATGCTTATTTCAAACTCAGATTGCATGTGATTGACAAATTGTTTCACCATTTTGTCTGACATCCCTCCAAACACTATGTCATCCACATAGATTTGTGCAATCATGATTTTTCCACCTTCATCCTTTACAAAAAGGGTCTTGTCTATCCCTCCTTTTCTGTATCCATTGGTGGTAAGGAATTCAGTCAGTCTCTCATACCAAGCTCTAGGAGCTTGCTTCAATCCATACATTGCCTTCCTCAACTTGTATACATGGTCTGTCAAGTTAGGATCCTCAAATCCCTTGGGTTGTTCCACATATACTTCCTCATTCAGATACCCATTCAGAAAAGCACTCTTCACATCCATCTGGAATAGTTTAAATTTCAGGATGCAAGAAATTCCTAACAACAGCCTGATTGACTCAAGTCTTGCAACTGGTGCAAATGTTTCATCAAAATCAATTCCTTCAACTTGAGTATAACCCTGTGCCACTAATCTAGCCTTGTTTTTGGTTACAACTCCTTGTTCATCATACTTGTTCTTATAAATCCACTTGGTTCCAATGATGTTTGTTCCTTCAGGCCTTGGAACCAATTCCCACACTTCAATCCTTTTAAACTATTCCAACTCATCTTGCATGGCCTTGGTCCAATATTCATCAGTTAAAGCCTCCTTCACATTTTTGGGCTCAATCTTGGATACAAAATATGAATTTGAGACGATTTCTCTGGTTCTGGTTCTTACACCATTGTTGGGGTCTCCAATGATAAGATCTTTGGAATGATCTTTCAGGATCCTGATAGAAGGTTCTCTGTTGGGAGTTTCTGATTCAGAATCAGGAGTTACATCTTGAACATCTTCAGAATTGACTATATCATCAGCTGGTGTCTCAAACAATGTTCCAACATCCTCTATGACATTGATTTCTTCAGGCTGATCATCAATAATAACATTAATGGATTCCATCAGGACTTTTGTTCTGGAGTTGTATACTCTGTAGGCTCTGCTGTTAGTAGAGTATCCCAGAAATATGCCTTCATCACTTTTGGGATCCATTTTCCTCCTTTGTTCACGATCTGTCAAGATATAGCACCTATTCCCAAACACATGGAAATACTTCATAGTTGGTTTTCTTCCTTTCCATAATTCATACAGAGTGGAAGATGTTCCCTTCCTCAAGGTAACTCTGTTGTGAACATAGCATGTTGTATTCATTGCCTCAACCCAAAAGTGCATAGGTAATTTCTTTGCATGAATCATTGCTCTGGCAGATTCTTGAATAGTCATGTTTTTCCTTTCTACTACTCCATTTTGTTGAGGAGTAATAGGGGAGGAGAATTCATGACTGATACCTTCTGTTGAGCAGAATTAAGCAAATTTAGAGTTTTCAAACTCCTTTTCATGATCACTTCTAATCTTGATAACACCACTCTCCTTCTCTCTTTGGAGTTTAACGCAAAGATCTTTGAAGACTTCAAACACATCAGATTTTTCTTTGATGAAATTTATCCAGGTGAATCTGGAGTAATCATCAACAACTACATAGGCATACCTTTTGCCACCCAGACTTTCTACTTGCATTGGTCCCATCAGGTCCATGTGCAATAGTTCTAGAACTCTGGAGGTAGTCAGGTGTCCAACCCTTGGATGAGATGTCTTGGTTTGCTTGCCTACTTGATATTCACCACAGACCTTTCCTTCATCAATAGTCAACTTTGGAATTCCTCTCACAGCTTCCTTGGAAATGATCTTTTTCATCCCTCTTAGATGAAGATGTCCAAGGTTTTGATGCCACAGTTTGACTTCCTTTTATTCTTTGGCCATAGAACAAATAGTGGAGTTACTTGAGATTTGAGGCTCCCACAAGTAACAGTTATCTTTAGACTTGGCTCCCCTCATGACTTCCTTCTTATCTCTATTTGTGACAACACAATCTCCCTTTGTGAAGTTAACATTGAGTCCTTGATCACAGAGCTGACTGATACTGATCAAGTTGGAAGTCAATCCCTTCACCAGCAATACATTGTCTAGGTTAGGAACTCCAGGACAATCTAGTCTACCAACACCTTTGATTTCCCCTTTTGCTCCATCACCAAAGGTCACATACCTAGTGGAATGTGGTTTGATGTCCATCAAGAGATTCTTTATTCCAGTCACATGCTTAGAACAGCCACTATCAAAATAACAGTCTTCTTTAGCTGATACTCTCAAAGAAGTATGAGCTATCAGGCCAACCCCCTTTGCCACCCATTGTTGCTTCTTGACAGGAGCATCTTGATGAAAGTGACTAGGAAATCCATGCAGACTGAAGCAAAATGGTTTTATGTGTCCAAATTTTCCACAATAGTGACACCTCCACCTTTGGGACTTTCTCCTTGCCTGATTCATGTTTTTAGTCTTCTGATGTTGTGACATTGGTCGTGACATCCGTTTTGGTCTATGTTTTTTAGCCTTTGGTTTCAAGGTGGGTTTCTGTTCACCTACAAATCCCAGTTCAGACATGTTTCCTGCTTGCTGACCACTCTGTAGGATTTTTTCTAAAGTGTCAGTCCCAGGGTTTAGCATCCTGACAGATTTAGTCATCTGATCAAGTTTGGAGTTTAACATTTTGACCTCACTGTTGAGTGAGTTAATGGTTGCAAGATTCTCCTTCTTCTCAGCTTCCAACTTCTTAATGATTTTCTTATGCTTCTCCCCTAGTTGACATATTTCAGCACTCTTGTTGTATAGTTGTTTATATGAGGCTGCAAGTTCATCAAAGGTCAGCTCATCTTCACTTGAGTCACCATGAGATATGCGTACACTGTTCAGAAGAGTGACATGCTTGGTTGATTCTTCTTCTGATCCACTCTCAAAATCTCCATCAGACCAAGTAACTGCTACGCCCTTCTTTTGCCTTTTGAGATAGGTGGGACATTTTGTTTTAATATGCCCATATCCCTCACATTCATAACATTGAGCTCCTTTGTCTTGGTTGGACTTTTCTTCAGACTTGGCTCTTTTGTTAATGTCAGATGAGATGTTATTGGCATTAAATCTACCCTTCTTATCTACCCTTTTCATGAGTCTGTTGAATTGTCTTCCAAGCATAGCTACAACTTCTGAGAGATTCTCCTTGCTTGCATCATTGTCTTCATCAGAGTCTTTTGCTGAATTTGTGACAAGGGCTATGCTTTTGTTCTTCTTCTCAACCAGATCACACAATCCCATCTCAAAAGTTTGGAGTGAACCAATGAGTTCATCCACTTTCATGTTGCATATATCCTGAGCTTCTTCAATAGCAGTGACTTTCATGGCAAACCTCTTAGGCAAAGATCTTAGAATCTTCCTCACAAGCTTTTCTTCATACATCTTTTCTCCTAAAGCACCTGAGGTATTGGCAATCTCAAGAATGTTCATGTAGAAGTCATGAATAGTCTCATCCTCCTTCATTCTCAGATTTTCAAACTTGGTGGTCAGCATTTGTAATCTTAACATCTTGACTTTAGAGGTTCCCTCATGAGTTGTTTTGAGAGTATCCCACACCTCTTTAGCCAGTTCACAATGATGCACTAATATGAAAATGTTCTTGTCTATGCCATTAAATAAGGAATTCAAAGCCTTAGAATTCCCAAGAGCCAAGGCCTCTTGTTCTTTGGTCCATTCTTCCTCAGGTATTAACACAGATAATCCATCCTTGCCAGTCTTCACTGGATGTTCCCATCCTGAATTTGCAGCTCCCCATGCCTTGCTGTCTAACGACCTCAAGAAGGCTATCATCCTAGGTTTCTAGTAGTCATAATTAGAGCCATCCAGAATTGGTGGTCGATTTGTGAATCCTATATCCTTATCCATAGTACCAAAATTTTTCTTCCCTAGACCTCACCTAGAAAATAACAGGCAGGGTGCCTGCTCTGATGCCAATTGAAATTCTGGCTACCCAACAGTGGATGTTATCACAGATGTTATGACATCCACTATAACAATGACTGCATAACTTAAACACACCTGTAAAAGAAAGCAGTAAATGACACAAGTAATTGTTCACCCAGTTCAGTGTCAACCATACCTACATCTGAGGGCTACCAAGCCAGGGAGGAATTTCACTATTAGCAGAATTAATTCAGAGTCAAACAACCAATTTGCAATCTTCACTTAAGATCTACCCAATGACACTTCAGCCTAGAAACCACTAAACCAGAGTTTCCCACTCACTCCCCCTCAATCACCACAGTGATATCAAAACACAATTACAATTGAGATATGAAGACACACTTCAAACACACCTTGATATTGCTTCACATATTTGATCAAGAGATACAACGCTCTTGCTTAAAAGCTTAAAATGACACAATGAACACAATAGTTCACTAACACTAAACCAGAGCAATCACACACAAATAATTGCTTGGTCTACAAGGAATCCTAAGACTCCTAAACCCACGTGAAGAACAAAGTTCTTCACTCACAAATCACACTCTCCAGTCTTTCTCCAGAAGCTCTGCTTTATTAGGAATGATCCTTCTGTTATTTATAGCAGCAGACTTGCTTTGGGCCTTGATTGAGAAACTAGGTTTACCCAAGATAAACCTCTCTTCATGAAGTTGCGCACATCCAATTGAGTCAAGGGCATTCTAGGTTACCCTTAGCAGTGCCTGTTATGTCGCCTAAGATATCTAGATTTCCTAAAATGTTTCCTGAAGTATAGCCTGAGCTAATAACAGAAAAACTAAAACTGTGCGTCCTGATGTCATACGTTCGATGTCATAACATTCAGCTTCACTTACTCTTAGCTCTCCCTACAGAACACTCTTCATATGTGTCATAACATCAGTTATGACATTCATACATACTCCAATGTTTTTCCATAAAATGCAGCCAATCAAAAGCATCTACAGTTGTATCTCATGGCTACAATAAGAATCACCAGAAAAAGAACCACTAGAGCTCCATCTTTACAAGCTGGTACCTCCCAACCAAGAGCAAGTGTTGCGGTAACTAATCTTTCTTTACTCCCCACTGAATATGCTGAATTATATGTAAAAACTCTTAGCAAATGATCTATTGTGAAACAATTCGTCTACTATCACAAAACTGCCGAAAGAATGCACATTCAGGAAGTTCTCGAACTTCAGGATTTTCAAGACTTCAATCTGTTTTTGGAATGTGACACAAAATATAATGAGGATCTCATTTGAATATTCTATATGAGTCTTTAAGGAAAATTTGAAGGGTTTGAGTTTAATTGCAAAATAGGCGATAGAAGGATTTCGGTAAATGCAGTTTGGAAATATCTGTTCAACATGTCTCCACTCTCTGCTCCACTCATTAAGGTCAATGACACTCGAATCATGGATGGCTATGAGTTCAAGGAAGCCTTAAACTCCATGTTAAAGAAACCATTTATTGATCAAATTGTGGCTAGTGATCTCTTTCCCAAGTCGGTAACTACTGGTCATTTGAAACCAGTTGATCGAATCTTGCAATGGATAGTTTCTCATATACTTCGGCCTAAGAAGGGAGGTTACTCTCGGGTTGATCAAGCTGAACTTGACTTGGTGTACATTTTGAAGAAGAAGATAAAAATCAGTTGGCTTCACTATATTGCAAGCAGGATTTATTCTCTGAGAGATTCTGGTAGAGGCACTGCTTTATCATATGCATCTTTCATTCAATGTGTGCTTAACCATGCTGAAGTCGTCGTCCCAGAAATTCCATATAAGACTTTGACAGCTGACCAAGAATTATGTCAAAATACATTGACAATAATGGGTTACATATGGATCAACAAGAGACACACTACAGGTTTATAGCTAAGGCTACTAGCTCACGGCTACAAGAGTCCGATGAAAGTGAAGAAGAAGAGGAAGAAGAAAAAGATGGTCATCAAATGGAGACTAATTTCAATGCTGTTGAACAAGATAATAGTGGCTGGTTGGATCAATCACCTCCTATGGATTCCTATGCAAACCAAGGATGGGGTGAATGGCAACATACCGGATGAACCTCTCTTGGTTCAGAATACATGCCTCCAACAAACAACTGGAATCACCAAGAGTCGTATTACATGCCTCCCTCACCTCCGTGTCCTCAAGAAAATAATGATGAACTCCTTGAGATGTTGAGAAATATGCAACTCCAGCAACAAAATTTTGCTACCGCCCAAGATGAATGATTTACGGCATTGCAGAGCTAAATTCAAGCTCAGGCCAACAATTTCAACACGTTCACCACTACCACCATGTGACGTTTTGACACTATGGCTGAAACCGTTGCAGGTCAAAATCGCGCTCTTACTACAAGCTTCAACGTGCTCAATCGGGCTGTGCTGGAACTTATTGAGCGACTGGATGAGCAACAACCTCCACCACCTCAAGATTATCAGTTCAGAGGAAGGGGCCATCATTTTAGGGCGAGGAGACCTTGAGGATCATGTTATGTTTGTTTGTTTGACTAAGACGTGGAAATATTTTGGACCATAATGCTTGTTAAATGCACTTCATTTCTGTTCATATGCTGTTTTTTCTATTTATCTTCATATTCTTTTCCATTAACATCATTACATGTGAATGCTTGTTAATGTGTATCTATTGTAAAATATGTGAGTGTGCTCAATTAGATATACTATGCTTTTCTTTGACCTTGTGCTTCTTTCTTTTTGATGTTTTCAAAGGGGGATAAGAGAATAAGCAAAAGTAGCAATTCATGCAATTCATCGTGCAAAGATTGATTAAACTCTCAAATTATTATCTTGAAGAATACATAACGTCAGGGGAGGATGATACTACTCAAAGTGCTCGACTTTGCTACTATTTTGCCATCATCAAAAAGGGAGAGTATGTGAGGGAAAGTTGTCTCAATCCTTGTTTTAATGATGTCAAAACGTGTCTAGTTAGTACTTTGTATTTTGGACGATATCATCGAGTCTCATCTGCATTCTTAGTTCTCTTGTCCACAAAAATTTCTCAAAAACATGAGTCTATTCATATAGAAAAGCATTATATGTGATTTGTGTGGGTTTGATCCTTTTGAAAGACTTAGATGTACATTGGTAGTGTTTAGAAATAGCAAGAAATGTCATAAATAGAATTTTTGGAAATTTCGAGCATTTGAGTCGACTCAAATCTCTGCTTAGGTCGACTCATATAAATTGAATTTTGAGCTTTTGCTCTCAGGAGTGCTCGCATCGACCCTCCGGTCGACTCATACTTTTAGCTTTTCAATTTGTCAATTCTGGGTAGGTTTGCATCGACGCATGGACCTGTTCCTGTCAACGCATAGAGTCGGTTTCTGCATAATATTGAAAGCGGGAGTGCTCAGGTCGAACCCCATTTCTTTAGGTCGATCGTTCGCTGGAGTCACTTTATTTTTCTGATATGTTTGACTTTTAAATTGTTATTATGTTGGTTACTTGGTCTTAGCATCATGTATATATTCTTTTTGGCTCATTCTTTCAAAAATAACAAAAAAAGTGAAATATTAACACTGATTTTTATCTCATCATCTTCATCCTCTTTCTTGTATTTTCTCAAGAACTACACATAACCATTTTTGTTGATCATTCTGCATCATTGAGGTGATAACATTCAAACATAGGATATTGTATAGAGTTTGGGTTGAGAGATCAATGGGTTTTTCTTGAATAAAATTATTTGGATTTTGACCTCCAAGAATCTTGGGATTTTAGGGGTTTTTGGACAAATCATTTCTTCACAGATACAGTCGAGCGAAGGTGATTGAAGAACGGGTGGTTCTATCAATCTAGTAGCGGTAATCGGAGGATTATGGAAGGAAGATTTGGGTTCGAATTGTTTGTGATTGAAATCAGTCGAGCTAAAGATTTGAAGATCGTTGCATGGTTTAAACATTTAGCTAGAATTAGAGGTTTATTCAACACATTCGAGGCACTTGATTCATCTTGAGTCAAAGGGAGAAAAGACATAGTTTTGGCATCAACAACTAGGCTTGAGTGTTTGATTACTAGTGTTTCTCTTGTACAAACATTTTCAACAAGTTTATATAGATCTCAATTCTATTTTTAGAATTAAGGGCAGACGTATCCCAAGCGAGGACGACGGGGGAACTGCCTCAACAAATTTGGTGTTGTTCTCTCTTTTGCTATTTTTCCATTTCTGAATTTTAACGTTTGTGTTCAATCAAATTGCTCAATAAAATTCTGGTGTAGTGTAGTGCTGACAAATATTTTTGAAAGCTCATTACAATCCTTTTGATTGTAATTAGAAAAGTTTTGCACTACCATTACTTGTAGAATTTCACTTGGAGTGTGTCGCACACCAGGTGTTCGAAAAATTGATCAAATAGAAATCTTTTGGGTTGTTTTCAATTTGATTTTATTTTTAACAAGTTATTGGAAATTGCACAACTTTAAGTGAATAAAATTATAGTGGTTGGTGTTCAAATTTTTGATTTGATTTTCTCTCATCGGAGTCGATATTTCATCTACGCTTATCACATATCTGATCTTTTCGATAACGGTTTGTTTAGACAACCGTAGTTCCTCGGCTGCTTCCGCATAAAATTTTAAAAATTAAATTTCATTTAAGCACCGACTCTGTTTAGGAATTAGTGATCTATTCAACCCCCTTCTAGATCATTGGCATCGTCTAACAGTTTCCTCAATAGGTGTAAAGCAGCAGTAGTTGGTATAGTCAGCAGGTTAAATCCCAATTTTCCCCAGCAGTTTTCTGTTATGTCTACATTCTCACAAGGTGGACATTTGGTGGTTTTCTTCAGCAGAAGTTTTGACCTTGAAGGCAGTTCAGTTTTTCATCCCTAGTGGAGTTGGTTTCAGTTTGCCACACTTCCTTCAGTGGAGTGTCCTTTTGCATATCATAAGCATCATTGTATTGCATCCTCAAAATGTGTAGCATTTCCATTTTATATGGAACATTACACCATAGACAAATTCAAACATATGCATTCAAAGCATAAGCCAGGTTTTGATACCCTCTTTCCAGACCTTTCCCCAGCAGAAAGTGTGTAACCCACAAGATATCGTTTAATTTTATTCCCGAAGTAGTAGATTTGTTCATCATACTTATGTTTCCTTCCGGAGGAATTATCGTGTGTTTTCCCCTGCGGGTTCGTCAATCCAGGTTTTCTTTTTTCCTAGTAGAATCATCTTCTCGTTACTTCAGGTCGTAAATCTATTGACTCTTCTTCCTGTTAACCTTTTTAAAGTCCAACTTTGGTTGGCACCCTTGGTTGTGAGTCCGCCTTCGTCCAGAAAACCTTTGTTAAATTGATGTGAGTCTGCCTTCGAACGAAATTCTTTTTTCAAGTCCAACTTGGTTGGCACCCTTGGTTGTGAGTACGTCTTCGGCCGACAAACCTTTGTTAAATTGATGTGAGCCTGCCTTCGGCCATCATTCTTTTCAAAGTCCATTTTCGGGTGGCACCCTTGGTTGTGAGTCTGCCTTCGGCCGACAAACCTTTGTTAAATTGATGTGAGTCCGCCTTCGGCCGACATTCTTTTTTCAAGTCCAAATTTGGTTGGCACCCTTGGTTGTAAGTCCGCCTTCGGCCAAAATTTTTTTGCTAAATTGATGTGAGTCCGTCTTCGGCCGACATTCTTTTTTCAAGTCCAACTTTAGTTGGCACCCTCGGTTGTGAGTCTTCCTTCGGTTGGTAAACATTTTTTAAATTGATGTGAGTTTTCCTTCGGCTGACATTCTTATTTAAAGTCCACCTTCAGCTGGCAAACCTTTGTTAACTTGATGTAAGTCCACCTTCGGCCGACAAAACTTTTTTAAATTGATATGAGTCTGTCTTCGGCCAAGATTATTTTTAATGTCCACCTTTGGTTAGCACCCTTGGTTGTGAGTCTGCCTTCGGCTTGCAAACCTTTCTTTAATTGATATGAGTCTGCCTTCAGCCGACATTCTTTTTAAAGTCCACCTTCGGTTGGCATCCTTGGTTGTGAGTCCACCTTCGGCCGAGCTTCCTTTTTTAAATTCCACCTTCGGTTTGGCGTCCTTGGTTGTGAGTCCTCCTTTAGTCGGTATTCCTTTTTTTATGTCCACATTTGACTGGCGTCCTTGGTTGTGGGTCTGCCTTCGACCGACAAACCCTTTCTTTTAAAGTCCACCTTCGGTTGGCACCCTTTTCAATTGTATGTTTCTTTCCCCACATAGTTCAAATTTTTTGGTTCTTTTTATATTCAATCCCCTTCTACCTTGAATGTATGAACGCCATTATCTTTCATACCTTCAGGTTCAAGTGGATTGAATAGGGGAAGTTGTAACACCCTAAAATTTGCTCTTCATTTCTTTAACCTTTTTGGCTTATGCTTCTGTTGCGGTGAAATTTGGATGTCAAGCTATTGATTAACTTGAATCTTAATTCATTTACAACCGGTCTTTGATTTATCCGAAGGAAAGGTTAAAGAAAGGGGAAAACATGTTTTGCATCGTAAACACAATGCGGGGAGAGATCTAAGGTTCGGGGGTTGGTTAAGCTTAGGGAAGGTATTAGCATCCTAAACTTCTGTAGTACTCTACAGGAACCTCTTGTTTTAAATGTGCTATTGCTATAGTTATCTGCTTAAGGGTAATGCTAAGGGTTAAAGGTTAAGGAGATGGACCTAAAGGGGTTAGTCCTAAGTTTACTCGCCAAGACTCGCATCTTGTGCCTTCGTATCCTGGGTAGGGGATGGAATCAGAGTAATCGTAGTTCTCCTCACAGAGGGAGGAAGAGGAACCTCTTGACTGTGGTCAAGGTTCCTGGGGGAAGTAAGTGTTCATAAGGAAGCGCTTACTTTGGAGTGCGGAGACTCCGATTTCTACGTTAAAGTTTGAATTAAAAGGGTGTAGGATAAGTGTTCCACGGCGGGAAACTTGTGTGGAGTGCGGCGACTCCTAATCCTAAGGTTAGGATAAGGGTTTGAATATCCACGGCGGGACGCCTAAGCATGAGTACGGCGACTCAGATACTAAGGCTAGGATGGGGTGAGGGCAAAGGCATTGACTCGGCGGTCAAATATTGTAACCTTCCTTCGGAGGTAAAAAGTTGATATCGAAAATGTAGCGCAAATGATAATTGATAAGCCTGAGGAAGTGAAATGTAAGTGTGTACAACGTAGTTAAATACAAATAATGCACAATGAACAATTAGAGATTGAGTTAAATTTTGAATGGATAATGAGACATGATGTTAGAAATGAATTGGAGGAAATAAGATTGACTAAATGGTAAATTAATTAAGGGAGAAGAAATTGTTTTTATGGTTTTTGAAGAATATTGACTTAGGTGGCAATTACACAAAGATTTAATGAAAATGGTTTCTTAAAGAAATTAAATTCTAGAAAATAAAATTCTAAATTAATTAAATTTAAATTAAATTATTCTAAATTCTTAATTTGAGTTATTTACATTACAATGAAAATTAATTTAAACTTTAAAAAAGATTTTTGGTTTATTTTTAATAAATATAGATTTTTTTTTGGGTTTTTATGATAAGTTAAAAATATTTATGTATTTACTCCTATCTATTATTTTTATTATTATCTTTTATTGAATTAAATTTAAATCACTTAAATCTAATTATTATTATTTTTATAATTTTATTATTTTCATTTTTCTGATTTTAAAATTAATTAGTTAATGTTAGTAGTTAGAGGTTAGTGTTAGATTATCATTAATAATAGCAATTACAAGACAAAATTAAACAGAAAAAATAAAAGAAATATAAATATAAATAAAATAAAAATCGGGTCGGGCTGGGTGATGAATCCCCAGACCTGAACCCGACCCAGCCCCAAGCCAAAAGGGAAGAAGGGTTACGAAACCCTAACTCCCAAATTCCTCAGCGGCGCCTTCCCCCTTTTCTCCTCTTGGTGATTTCGCTTCCCTCTCTTTTCCGTCCGATTCGTCTCCGGTTTCTTCCTAAATCACATAAACAAACAAACAAATTAAACCAAAATATTACCAATGCTAACAATCAGCTTACGGTGTGGTGTTTTTCAGGTTTCGTCGGAGTCTTAGCGGCGGAGTACGAAGGATTCCGGCGACAGTGACTTTGAGGCGACGGTTTGACTTTGATGGAAAGGGTTTTGTGGCGGACGGTGGTGGTTCTGATGCTTGTTGTATTGGTGATTCGTGGCGGCGGCCAGATCAAGAGTTTCGCGAAGATAAGTTTCTTCACTTCCTTTTTCGTTTCAGTTTCTGAGCTTTTTTGGATTTTTGGATTTCTATGGGATTATGGATTGCCGTGTATCGTTTCGTGAATCCCCCCTGAGTCTGAATGCCTCTATGCTTTTATAGCCAAAAATGACTTCACTCATGATTTTGAAATTAATGAATGAAGAATTCTTGCTTTAGAAACAAATTGATGTTGCCTTGGTCATGTTTTAAATTTGTCTGGGAAATCTGATTCCTCATTGATTTGGGCCGAAAACTCTTTTAAAAATATTTTTGTTTTCACAATATTCTTGTCTGAAACATGTTTAATGTTACCTTAATTTCTCTTGACAAATCAGAATACGCAGTTGCTGAGTGTACAATATTAAGAGCTTCCAAATTAATTTGATTATGCTTGATTTTCTTGGTGAGTCACAGGTGATGTAGCAGGTGCATCACCACATTAATTCCTTTCCGAGTTGATATGGAAAAAAAATCTCTGGAGGTGTTATCGGCTTTTGGACCAAAACGTGCACGTCATCAGTCCGCAGTTGTTACAACTTATGTTTCTGTTCATGAACACTATATTTCCATCTTCATTATTCTATTCGAGGTGTTCACAACCAATGCCACATATCAGTTTGACGGAAACTCACGCGCAACTTTAACTTCGAGTAAGCTCTCTCTTGCCTATTACCTTCATGTGTTGTTGATGTTTTAATAACTCTTGTCTTTTTTCATGACAGGAACCTTTCCTGATGCTTTGCTGCTGGTTTTGGTCATCAAGTAATAACATCGCCGTACACTCTGCCGTAATACTGCAGTGACTTCCTGGTTAAAGCCTCTATTTCATCCCATGGTTTCTTTATCAAGTGGATGCTTCAATGTGTTTTTTTTTTACTTTTGAGTCGTGTTTGATGAGGATGTTAAACTCCTTTCCGTTCCTGATAAAACGGGTTGTATGCTCTGTCTCTTTGTCTTCTTACCTTGAGTAAATATGGTGATGTTTTGGTTTGTCACATAGCTCTGTGTAAATAAAATGACCAGAAAATGCAGTTTTGTGTTCTTTTTCTATTTTTATGCTTAAATGACCCTTGGCTCTCCTTGTTTTTGGATAGGTAAATTTGCAAGTTACCGTAAGACTTTGATCGTGCCGCCTTTTGGGTATTGTTGCTTACCGTTATGCTGATTTCTCGTACTTATGATGGTGTCTTAAAAGTGACTTCAATCATATTGCTTGGACGATCCCTTAAGTCGTACACGCAGGTATTGGATTCAAATACATTCTCGTATGAATTTCCACTCATAAAAGTTGTGAATACTTCCCGACTTATCTAAGTCTTTTAGAACCATCTCCTTTCTCATTATGTAGGTAGTGTTAATGATGGAGCAGGCTCCTTGGCGGTAATTCCTCTCTGTCCAAATGTAACAAATGACTGCATGGCGTACCGAAGTCAACGCAAGTCACCAAGAGGTATAACAACTTAACCTTAACCAGCATTTGCTGCTTTCTTGATCTTCCTATGTTATTTGTGGCAATATTTGGTTTCTGACCCCATTTTAATCTCAACAGCCTCAAGTTTTGATAGCAATGTCGGCTTGGTTAGTGCGGGAACATAGGTGCGGCCAAGATAACAATAGTAGCAGGGCTGAAGTTGAGTTGTTTCCATTTTCTAAGCTAATAACAAATTCTCACATCTCTTTTCTTTATGTTGCAGCTTGTGCTTCAAACCAAATCGGAAAGGAAAGATTGGCTACCGAGGGAGATAACAGATGATTATCTTCGTGCTTACGAAGACAACATCAACTCTGAATGAACTCCCTCCATGGTTTGTTAGCTTCAATAATCTTCTAAAAGCTTGTGGAGGCGCTGCTAAAACCCGACGTTGTGACGAGTGAGTTTCTTCTTCAATATGGGAATACCTGATAGGCGTGAAAGTAAATGCGGGTGTCAAGTTAGCATCCACGGAAACGGTGCCATCGAAGAAAGGAATTGCCCACAACAGTTGTGACTCGAATAAGGTTGTAAACGGTGACCAACAAAGGTTATTCTTTGATTTTGTTTTGCTTCAAGTATGTACCGGCAACGTGTGGCATGATCAAGAAGACATTCTTTTTAATCCCAATTTCTTCTACTATGATGCAGGTTAAACACGAAACTGACGGTGAACCTCTGTGTTCGAGTTGCTACAGCTCTGTTGTGTTTGCTTTGACAGCTTATTTATGTTTAAATGTGGCGGCTCTTCTTGCGGCATTTGGATGCCCATAGCTCTTGGGATGGTAATGACTAAGGCCCTCTTATAGCGTTTAACATGTTCACGTTTTATCTTGTCAGTTTGCTTTGATATTTGCGAGGGCCGACATGAACTGAATTGTGGATTGCAGAACTTGTTCGCATGTCTGGTTGGGGTAGCCGGTGGATTGGACTTCTTCACTGTGACTGAATCCATTTTCATCCTTGCGAGGAAGTTTTGAGATGTCAATGATGAATGATTTGACGAGGTTTGTGAGTTCCTCGGTAATTATTTAATGCCTCTTTAACTGTGTCTGAAATCAGTCTTAGCATGTTTTTGATGTTTATTTACTGTGTCGAGTTACATTCATCCTATCTGGGAAATAATAATTTTCCATTTCTTTTTTTCATGATACTTCACCATAGAATTTGGGAGGGGCTCCAAACGAAATTGGTTTTGAAACCTCGCAATCACCCTACTGCCGCGTAATGGTTCTGACTTTGAAGCTGGAGCTGCTGTTGAGATTGATGTCGTAAATGAGGATATTGTTAAGGCTGACATTGTGGTAGTTGAATTTGAATATTGTAAAGTTCTTTATCTTCTTTGTAAAAGACGTCGATCTTGGCAACCTTGTAATTTGGCATTATCTTGTATAAATGAAAACTTCTGAGTTTTATGCAATGAATTTGGAATCAACATTACACTTGAATTTGTGATGATATAGATTCAAACATAATAAATCCCTTAGAACTATTTCTTTCACAACCTCTTTTTGATAGCGAGTACACAAATACCTATGCTTCCTAATTGGTAGTGGAAGCTGGATTTCCAATCTCTAATTATATTCAAAACACAAACTAGTGTTCTTATTCAAAGAAACATTATGTTTCTAGCAATTCTCTTCTTTCCTTAGAAACTTCTTGAGCCTTGAGATAATGACTTGAACTTGCAAATAGGATTTCTCATGGTGACGTATGTATTAAAATTTCCCTTAAAGATAAGTAATTCCTTGCCATTTAGTTCATCTTTGGCTTCTAATTTAATTTCCAAATGACAAGAAAAACAACATTTCGTCCTTTCGAGTTTAATAGAGTATAAACGATGAACTTTGTTGTTCTCAAAGCCGATGATGAACTTGGTACCAGTATCGTGCCCTCTGAGGAACCCCTTGAGAACACCACTTGTAATGCGACATGCCACCAAATTCCAACTAAATCCGTAAATAACCACTCTTGAAATCAAAGGATCGGGAGGACTTAGAGAGGGCATCGCTTGTATCAACTGAGGAGCCACGAGGGTATATCCTCATTTTGCATCCACATGAATTCAAAATAACTCTTAAAAGAGTAAAATACTGATGGTCATACACACAGGGGTTTTAAGACTTTCAAACTTCCTCCAGCAGACCTACAAAACACCAAACTAGATGAAATGGTTAGTTATGCAATACGATGACCCTAAGATGATTTGAAAAAGATCAATGAGTCTAAGGGAAAATTTTGGGGTATGACAGTTGCCCCTATTTAAATAACTTCACTAGATGATTTGAGCGACAAAGGCTCGAGAAATCATGGTGAAAGGGATGTAAATATAGATAACCGAAAATTTTGCCCTTAGATGCAGTGATATGCAATGCTATGGACAACGCGACAAATGTTGACGATGCCAAGAATCTAAAATGATGCATATGATGGAAGGGATAAATGCAAGGATGCTAACGAAACGACGACACAAGGGAACGACGCAACGAGCAACTATACACTGGGGAAGACGACACACTGGGGAAACAACACGGAACCCAGGGAAATCTAAAGTGATAGACCAACAAGTTCAAGCATGACCAGTTGTCACTTTTGAAGGAAAGCAAGAAGGGATCCTCGATGGAGATGGCACCAGCGAGACGGCCTCCACTGGGGAAAATATTCGAGAGTAAATGCTCAACAAGTCTAGGCATGACCGGCTGACACTCTAGGATGAAAAGGTAACTCAGGATCCACACGGCGGTAGGATCAAGTAAACAGAATGCTGGAGCATTGAGCGAGAATAACATCCGAGCTTATGAAAACTCTTGAGCGAAGAGATCAAACGGGATCTTTGATGTAGATGGCACCGGCAGGACGGCCACCACTAGGAAAAATAACCAAGAGTAGCTGCTTAACAGGTTCAGGTATGACCGGCTGATACTCTAGGGTAGGATCAAGTACACAGAATGCTGGAGCATTGAGCAAGAATAACATCCGAGCTTCTGGAAATAGGATCTTCAGGACTATTTAGAAAATATACAGGGTAAAAACCTGTTGTATTCCAAAATAAATGGACTTCAAGGGGGGAATGCCCTGATAAGCTTCTCGAGAGAGACTGCCACTTATCGCTGAAAGGGACTTACATGCCAAAAACGGATAAGCTCTCAAATAAAGAGACTGTCGCTTATCCGATAAAAATAAACTTCTGTGAGGTCCTCAATGAAGAAGGCACCGACGAGACAGCCTCCACTAGGGAAATAAGCAATAAGATAAAGGCTCAACAGGTTCAGACATGACCGGATGACACTCTAAAGTAATGGACCAACAGGTTCAGGCATGACCAGTTGACACTTTAGAAACTAGATCCTCAATGAAGAAGGCACCGACGAGACGACCTCCACTAGGGAATGTCTGAAAGTATGGCTCAACAGGTTCAGGCATGACCAACTGATACTCTAAGATAAAGGGTAAGCTTCCATGATCAAAATATGATTTAGCTTCTTCTTTAACTAAATGATTCATTTAGAAAGGGTAAATAAACTTCTTCATACTTCAAGGTCTGTTACTCCCTGAAATGATTCAGTTTCTTCTTTTACTAAAAGGGTAAAATAAACCTCCCCCATACTTCAAGGTCTGTATGGCATGAACGGGTCTCAGTTTCTTCTTTTACTTGAAAAGGGTAAAAATTGTCCGCGGCGGGACGCCCAAGAATGAGTACGGCGACTCAAAATCTTAAGGTTTAGGAAATGACATGTCCACGGCGGGACGCCCAAGAATGAGTATGGTGACTCAACGTCTTAAGGTTTAAGGTAATGATATGTCCACGGCGGGACGCCCAAGAATGAGTACGGCGACTCAACGTCTTAAGGTTTTTATGGAAATGATATGTCCACGGCGGGATGCCTAAGAATGAGTATGGTGACTCAACGTCTTAAGGTGACAGTCACTTGTTGCTAGTTATAATGAAGATAGGGCAAGCTTCTTAAGCGAGAAGTGTCACATACCATTGTAAAGTGGTGATAAGCTTCTCAGGCGAGAACTGTCGCATACCGTTCTAAAGTGGTGATAAGCTTCTCAGGCGAGAACTATTGCATATCTGTTGTTTGTAAAATGGCTCTTCTTGATAGATAGTGCAAAATAAATGCACGTCCAGGTAGGTTCGGCGACCGATAGAGACCGAAGTTCAATCTAGGATCGAGCTAGAAAGAAACTGTCAAACAAGACTCCATTGAGGGAATGAACTCAAATGGGGATTATCTTATCCTAGGCACGAAAAAGATAACTGAAATAACCATCATCCACGAGGGTTGAACTTTGTGGGGAGACTGAAAATGGTAGGTATTTTATGCCTAAGGTTGACGACTCTATTTGGAGAGAACGGACAAACCTAGTTACTTGGCGGTAACCACAGCCAAAGTAACGACAAAAAACAATGAGGATAGCAAACATGCAGATGCTAATACGTATGTCGATGCGTATGCAACATGAAAATGTAATGCGAATGCAATGAGTATGCTGATGCTCATGCCTATGCTCACAAAATAGACAAATGGAGGAGGAAACAGGAGATGAAATAAAAATCTCAACGGGGATACCCGGCGACCTCTGCAAAAGTACATCTATCAAGGGATAGGAAAAGTTGATGGCGGAACTAAATCTTGCTTCAAAATTCCAAATTCTCTAGGGAGAACAAAATTCCACTTGGGGATATAACATCATGACTTCACTAGAGGGTTGCCATCATGAATCTAAATTTCTGATCAAAGAAGACCTGTTCATTGGGAGAGTCATCTTAGGATTTGAGACTTCTGGGGATAAAATAAATATCCGCTTCATTGGGGAAGTGTGGAGCTAGGCAGCTTCATGGAGAAAGGGTAACGACTTCCTGGAAAAGTACATCAACTTCCTAGGGAAAGCATCTCGACTTCTTGGGGAGAGCATGGCAATCTCCTGGGGAATATTTCCTGAGGAAAGTATGACAACTTCAGTGAGGAAATGATGGTTCTACTGGGAGTGGGTCCTCAAATAAATATATCACTTGGAAGATGCTGGGGAGATCTCTGCAGTCTTGAAAGTCACTGGAGATTACCGGCTCAATCCAAAAATGTTGTCAGCTTATAGACTCGCTGGGGACTGCTCTGAGGCAAAGGCTTAAAAGTGTTTCTGCAGCATGAGACTTACTGGGGAATGAAGATCGCCTGCAGTAAAATTCATCGGGCACATGAAGAATGTAATAGTCGCCATTTTGACAAATAATATGCCCCTGGGTACCTGTTTTGTAAGAAAGAGTCATCTCAAGAGGATTTTACAGAGAACATGGAGTCCAATTGCCCCATTGTTTTCAAAATCTTGGAGAGATTTGTCGGATCTCGACGTAACTGGCCCGGATCAACGGTGTTATGACGGAGTCTTCAAGAAATAGTTCTTAAGAACGCCAGGTTTACGTCAATAAGCGGTTTGGGAACCACCTGCCCCTGTCTAGCAGAATCTTCAAGTTCTATTGTTAATGTCTATATGTAAATTTTCTAAGGTATTAGGCGAATTCAACATGCATGAACTGCTAATCCTGAAACTGTCAATGCAACATATATATTTGTCTTGAAGTTTTTTCTTTTTGTTTTGCAAAAGATATCATGGCAACTTGTGACCGAATCACTAGTTAGGATATGAATTTTAATTTATAATGCCAATGTTAAATTGAGCATAGCTCGTAGGAGTCAGGAAACGTTCTCATTGAGTATGCTTTCAAGATAAACCCTACTTCAGTTAGGTCTTTTAAAGGTTGTATCGTGGCTTGGTTCACAGTTTTAAGAAATAAAGGATAAAGGCTCAAAGTATATTTTGTACCCACCCATTCTTCTTGGTGTTCTCCAATCCTATATTCAGTTAACTGGATATGAGCACTCATCTCTCAAGCGGACTTGATATGGTCGAGAACTCATCAAGGCTTTGGACACGACGGTCACTCACCTACTTTCTTTAGGGTGTTTGATCACACGACTTTGTCTTTTACTGGGATTATTTATTGTAACCCTTTGTTTTTTCTTTTCGTATTTTCATTCCCTAACTTTTGCAAGGACGAAGTCTTTTGCATTTGGCTTTGGAGTCCAGCGGGATGCCCCAGTTTTGCCTAAGTCTCCTTCATAGGTTTTGACTTAGCAGGCTCTTTTTCATTTTTTATTTTTGAACAAGTCGTGTGACTCTTTTGGATTTTGACCTTTTTGAAGGATTGTGACTGCCTCACTTTTTAGAAGGTAATCATTGGTGTCTTTGACTTCTAGCCTCCTAATATGTTAAGGATAAAATGGATCTCGAGTGTATGCTCTTTTTGAAAGTCTGAGCGCTCGATCAGTTTAACTAAAAAACTACCCTGTCCTAGGTTAAGATTAGGGTTCTTATCTGGAAAGAAAGACTCCTACTTCAAGGCTCAAAGGGGTTAAAGAGGGATTATCATCCTTATATCTCCGGTGTTTAGGATTTGAAACAATGCCTTACATCATCAGCAGGGTTTCACTCGAAAGCATATGACAAGAGATTTGACGTTTCTGGTTCATCATCCTCCTCCCAATCAAAGCGAGAGATCGGGTAAAGTTGGCGCTATAAATTATGAAAAATAATTTTTATGAGTGAAACGAATGGATTTCTTCAAGACAAACATATGCATTGCATAAATTATTCAAAACAAACAAGTTTGTACATGTTAAATATGCTTTCATAGTCAAAAAAACAAAATACATATAGATAAACAAATGAACTGTCTGGCACGCCTATTAGGTCTCTGTATCCAAGTCTGACACAGTAATGGTTTCTTCTGGTAGAGTCTCATTGGAATGAGTCGTCTTGCTTGCCCCAGCTATGTTGGTCACATCTTCCTCAACAGTCTTCAATTTTTCCCTCAGAATAGCTTTCCCAGATTCTTTGTCGATCATGGTCCCATCATACTTCCAGGGTATAGCTTGAGGATCACTGAAATGAGATGGACTAGGCTTCTGAGTAATTACCGGCTTTGGCTGATTCACTGTAGGAGTCACTGGCTTAAAAATGTTAAAAACTGGCTTTGCAGAGTTTGGTCTTGGCAACGGGAACACCCTACGAGGAGTCCTGATCTGAGAAGTCTTGACAGCCCCATGATTTGGTAAAGGGTCATTCTTGACATTCAGCAGAGGATCATCAAAAGACAGGATCTTCTTTTCCATTAACTCCTTGACAATATGCTTGAGAGCATAACAGTTTTCTAAATCATGGCCAGGCGCACCCTCATGAAATAAACAATGAGCAGCGGCGTTGTAATTGGCGGGTAGAGGATTTGGAGGTGGACCCAAAGCTCTGGTAGTAATCAAACCTTGTTTCACTAGTGAGGGGTACAACTCGGTGAAAGTCATTGGAATAGGAGGACAAGGTTTGTATTGTCTCCTGTTGGGACCATTCTAGCGAGGTGCCTGATTCTTCGACTGATATGCAGGAGCGTTGGGCGCTCGTTGATAGTTGGCAGGAGCTTGTGCAGGCTAACAACTAGGAGATTGTTGATATACCGGAGGCTAATAGACAGGATCCGGTTGCACAGGCTGATAAGCAGGCATTTGAATGTTGAAAGCAGGTGTTACAGCAGCCCCATACGGTTGTTGAGCACACTGAACAGAATAACCTTGTTGTTGAATATAATTTTGCTGATGTTGGTAAGGTTGATGAGCAGCCATTTAACGGTAGTACATGGTCGAGTGACTCTTCGGACAAGTAGCACCTTCATAATGGTTAAAGCTTGGAGTCTTGAACTTTGGAGGAACAACTTGTTGAACTGGTTGAGCAATAGGAACCACAAGAGGAGTCATCACAAAACCAGGTGGAAGACCATAGGGAGGTACATCTACAACAGTAACAGTTGGCTAAAGGTTCACAATATCATCGGTAATCTTAGAAACAATAGTAGGCTGAGCATCCATTCTTGCATTAATGGCCTGAAGCATCTCCATTATTTGCCCAACACTTCCCCTAAGGTCTTCAAGTTCACTTCTGACACGATCAAGCTTTTGATTTTGTTCCGCCATCTTTTTCCAAGCTCGAGCTCTGGTGTTGTACTGATGCAGAGGACTCATGGTGACAGAACTGGAAGCGAGAGAACCGAGGATGAGAAACCCGACGGAAAAAAATGCAAATGAAAAAACAAGATGCAATGCAATGCAATGGCTTCAAGGATCTCAACGGTTGATTGCAAATGTTTTTCTAGGAAACTGTTGAAGAAGTTTTAGTTTTGCAATTCAATATTTTTTGGATTTGCAAAGGACAGTTGGATTCCTTGAAACCAGGAATGATATGATGCAGGATGCAATGCACGAGCACATACAAGCATACAAAGGTCCTAGGTTAGAGAAGCATGAGCGAAGCCAAGGTCTACCCATCCTGAAAGGCAAGTACTATGGGTTAATTGTACCTGCAGAACAAGGTTCTAAAGAGGTGCCCAAAGTAATTAGCCCATCTTTCGGATATTATCAGTTTCCCGATTACACGGTGGTTAATAATATTCTCAAGAGAACCTCTTTTGAGTGTAGTATCGCGTAGAAACTATTTCGGGAGTACTCCCTCATAGTCCTCGCACTACGTCCTAATAAAGGCCAAAGTGGGGTTAAGGTAACTACGGTCCTCAATATCATAGGCTCCAACATAAAAAATAGTGTATGTTTTCACGATTAAAACTCGTTCAACAGTACATCTTTCGAGAGGGCCTTGTTGCTACTGCGAAAATAAGGTGTCTGCAATGACAAAAGAGTCGCCACCTTTCGTTATTTATCCCTCAGAACGGGAAAGGAAACGATCGGAAAAACCTGACGAAAAAGGTATAAGACAAGGCCATCGCAACCATTGTCTGGATTCGGGAGTCGGTTACGCAAGGGGAAGGTATTAGCACCCCTCACGTCCATCGTACTCGATGGGATCCACGCTTGTTGTGTTTATCTGATGGGTTTGTTATATCTATCTACGCTACAGGTTTGGTCTAAAAAGAAAAGAAAATGACTCGGCAAAGTATCGCACTTTATGCCTACGTATTCCCGTCTGGAACGAGAAATCAGAGTCAACGTAGTTCGCCTAACTACGGGTTACGGGGAAGGTTGCTCGCTGAGATATTGCATCTCGTGCCTACGTACTTTCACACAGCGTGAAAGATCAGAGCAAACGTAGTTAGGGCTACGAAAAACACAGGTTTGTTCAGCTGCTTTTTATCCAAGTAAAGTTAACAGACAGTTCCAGCAGTTGGTGTTTGCAGCTCGACCTTTGGAGACTTAGGCATTACCGTTTGCGATAGAACTGAAAGTTAACAGAACTTTCCTTTAAGAAAAGGGTTTTCCTGATTAAGGGTCCAAGAGGACAAAAAGGATTTGAATGTTTGTTTTCTGTTTTTTACGGAAGAAGTGTTTTTTAGTTGTCTGTAGTTTGCATAGCATTAGAGACTATGACTTAGGAGCCAATGCGTCGCATATCGTCCAAAGGACATATACTAAACACTCTATATGATTGAGAGGAGACCGCTCAATCATCATTTCCCAAGTAGCTTAAGGCTCGTAACGCGCTTGTACAAACTTGCCTTTATTATGTTTTTTACTGTTGTTTGAGATAAGAAGAGAAACAGACTCTCTACAGGGAAACTGACTCGATCCTACAGTTATCATGCAATATTCGTCCTACGGTTGTGGTTAGAAGGGAAACTAACTAATGTTATCATGCATGGTTAGAATCCTAATGTCTGTCATAACTTCTCTTGAACAAGAGAAGTCAGAGTTCCTAAGGGAACATGGCAATGGAAAGCAAACAGTAAACAAAAAAACTGTACAAGAAATTATTGTAAAGATGCATGCAATGCAAGTGAGGGAGGAAATATGTGTGGGGCATAAGCCTCCACAAGCTCATCTCAACCTCATGCCAGATATGAATAACTGCAAAGATAACAGAAGAAACTAAATGCAATCAAACAGACCACAAACCACACAGGCAAGGGAGCTGAGCTCTACCAAATACCAGCAAGCAAAGCCACCCAGTAAAAATACAAGCAGAGGGAGAAACTCAACCTCTAATGCAATACAAGCAAGGGGAGAAGCTCAACCCTTAGGATGCTCTTAGGCCTATGTTCGTCTACATGAAGCCTACTACTAATGCAACACTCCAAGCAAGTCACATCAATACACACCAATACAGTTAAACAAGAAGAAAACAGACAAACAGGGAAAACAAGCCAGCAATCTCCACAGCAGAGCCATCTTCTGGAAGCAATCCAATCCAAAGTCTATATCTGTTCTTCAAGTCCACCATCTTCAAGAGAAGGAAAGCGATCCATGAAAAGCAATCAAACAAGCTTCTATCCTATGGAAGGAAATTGGGTGTTGGGAGGCAAGGGTAAGTTCCACAGGAACTTATCCCAGGCACTCAACCAACAAAAAGATCTTTGGGGAAACCTAAGGGTTTGGCTCCTTCAAGAGGTGTGCCATATTCCCCCCACAGGAGGGACTGTGCTACCTCAAGAAGGTTCCTAAAGAGGAAAGTATGAGGGAATTTTAGGAGAATGGAAATGAGGAGCAAGGTAAGTTCCACAGGAACCTACCACAGACACTCAACCAAATCCATTTCCTTTAGAGAGCTTGCTTAGGCTCAACTCCAATGTGAAAGGCAGGGAATTCCTCCACAGGAGGAATTATACCCACAATGAAGGATCCTAATTAAGCAAGGAGTATTTGAAAGGGGAACTAATCCTAAGGAAAGATCATCACCTACTTGAATCTCTAAAGAACATCAAATGTTATCTCCTAATGATCACCTATTCTAAGGTAAATTTGTAAAATAGAGAACTAAGGGGAAATCAATCCTAAAAAATCTAAAGAAAATACTACATCATCTTATATGTGTCAACATGCAATGGTAGAAAAATCAGAAGCTAAATCTAAATCAAAATTCCCAAATTAAATCCAAAACTTCAAGGGTGCACTAAAGGAACTCACTAAAGAACACTCCTAAACAACTACCCTAAAATCCTATTTAAAATCATCTAAAAATCACAATAAAAATCACATAGCAACATTAGCATGTATACAACCAGCACACAAAATTTCAAGATCAAACTCCATGCCATGCGAGAGAAAGAAAATCAACAACTTCAAAACAACATTATTTCATTATTAAAAGTGCACTAAAAGAGAAAATATGAAATAAATGGAAAATGCATGGAAAATTAAAATGAAAAGCATGATAAAATCCTAAACATCTAAATCTATATCCACAATTTTTATCAGAATTTATTATCAACATTTACTAATTTTTTGTGATTTAAATCTAACAAGCAATTAAACCAAAAAATAAAATAAAAGAAATAAAAACACATGAATATGGAGGGTGTAATCAGCAGGGGAAAGCAAGGTTTAATGCGCCTGGGCCCAAGAACGGGGGTGTGGATAGCGCATGGGCGCTGGGCCCATTTGAGATTAATTCAGCAAAATTACATTCTCACTAACACGTCCAGGGGGGGTGTATTGAGCAACTATTCCATGTGAAAGTCATGTTGGACCTGCTAGGGGGAGGCGCGTATAGCACAGGAAAACCAAGGCCCAACACAAAATTAATTCAACTCAGTTTTACAATTAACAAAAAGAAATGGCCACGCAGGGAATCGAACTCAAGTCCCTTGGGTTTATGTAGCGCGCTGAGGAAGCCTGGTAACAATACTAAACGAAACGATGCGTTTTGGGGGAGGGGGTACGTGGCGCGCCTGCTGCCATTGGATATGAAGACCTAGTCTTCATCTTCCTCATGCGTGAACGGTGAAGATTTCATCTTCTTCCTTTCAAATTTGTGCAGGGAGGGAAGTGCAGAATCCGGCGCGAATGGCCGGAGCTTCGTCAGAGAGATTCACAAGCTCCTATCTCCCTCAATACTCCACCAATTAACATGGTTCTTGAACGAAAATTGTGTGAAATTTCAAGAGGATTGCAATTATACCACTTAATTACGCTAAAACCTCAAGAATCAAGAAATCTAAATCTCAACCGAAAACGGATCAATTCCTAATTTGTCACTAAACCTCAATTTTTCTGCCCAGAAATCATCTATACCTTAATTGTAACCTAACCACGTGCTCGTTTCTAGCTACATCATGCTATACTAAGAGGAAAATTGAATTCTACCAACCTGGTTTCAAGCTTTGAATTGAGGTGTTTCTGGCTTGAATCTTGCTCCCAAATCTTCTAGAATCACTCAATGATGATGATAGAAGCCTTTAGCACCTTTAATTTGATCAGAAACTTGCTTGAATCCAAAAAACGATTTTGAGTAGAAGCTTGAAAACTCCAATGGCTCTCCCTCTGCTCAGCACGAATCAGTCACCAACCTTGCTTCTGATGAGTTCCTAAACATTTATAGAGTGATTTGGAACCTTCTAGAGGTTCAGCCCAGGCCCAAAATCAAAAATCCAATTCCAACTTTTCTCCAAAAATTTCAATATGGAAATGCACGATTTTCCTTCAATAGCTTGCTTCTGAAGCTTCTAGTATTATACACTAAACTCCTTGAATGGATCCAGCTTGGTTGGGGCCCTGAATTTGGCCTTAGGGATGACTGGTGGAATGTTACTTACATGTGAAGACAAGTATTGAAACACCATGAAACATAGGTCAATTGAAAATTCTAAAATTGCCAATGTTTGTAAATCATCATTTCTGATCAAATTGAGTGGTCATTTGGCATATCTTGTGCACATAATAATTTATTTGAATTTCCCACCAAATAAGGCCTTTAATTTCTCTTCTTTCAAAACCACTTCAAGTCAACTCTTACTATGAACCAAATCAATTCACCATGAGCTCTTGGTTAACCTAAAAACCATATTTTGAGCAAGTTCCATGTTGAACAAAACTCTATTTGAGATGTGCAAGTTGGAGATTTTGACCTATAATTGAAAATGGCCTATAATCTCACTTTCCCAAAATACCCCTAACTTGTAAACCTCATAACTTGAGTTCTACAAATCAGATGGAAGACTTCTAATACATTTTGGAAAGCTAAGGTCATGAGGAACAACTTTCATGTTTGCCAAAAGTTTAGCAGAAACACCCTTCTAGGTAAAAAGTTCCTTGGAAGTCAGAAGATTTTCACAGACAAATTTCAGATGCATCTAAGGACCTGTAACTTGTCTGGCTCATAACTTGAGTTCTATAAATCCAATGGAGGACTTCTAGTACTAAAATTAAAGCTAAGAGCATGCTATACAAGTTTCATGTTGGCCAAAAGTGGATATGAAACTTGTATATTGAGATAGGTGGTCTTGAAGTTAGGCACTAAATAGGGGATTTTACCCTGAGAACCCTAATTTAGCAACTCCTCACACCTTGAACTTTTCTTGCATAGATCTTGAAATATTATCTAATGTGTCTCAACACAACTATACATGATTAAAGAGACCTAGATTTGAGCTTTGATCCTCTTCAACTGCTCAGTTGACTTGGAATTACTCAAATGAAAACTCCACTTGCAACACCCTAAACTGTGACTTTCCACACCTGGCATAATGACCTTATTGAGCTCCAACATGACCTTCAGGGCACTTCAATGAGCTCTACTCACACTCCCTCATTGATCAATACCTCACCACCCCTTGATGATCTTCAACTGGTCCTCAAATTGGAAGACTGGCCCCATACAAGCACATGGACTCCTTAAGAACCCAGCCCCTTTCCTAATGATTATGGTAACTTCTCAAACTTGCCTAAGTCTTCTAGATAGGATTCTCTAGATATAAACCCCACTTGATCCCCTGCACAGGTGAACAATGCTATGATATGCAAATGCTATGATGATGATATGCTAATGCTGTGAAACATAAACCGGGTGAGAAAAGGTTAGGCAAATTTTGGGGTGCAACAGGCCTCAATTGAGCGTGATTTTCAAGTCAGCTTGGTCGAAATTCAACCCCCTATAAGCCTCGTTGAACATATCACTATCCTATCTTAATTTCACTCAAGTCCGGGTGTAGGACTTTGTCTCACCACTCAAAGATATCAACCCAAAAGCAACAGACAAACAATTATACAAATAAGCAGATATAAGCAAACATATAAGAAACAAAACAAGTTAGGGGAACCCACGGAAATTCCCCAGTGAAGTCGCCATTTTATGTTGCAGTGAAATTTAGATGTCAAGCTATTGATTAACTTGAATCTTAATTCATTTACAACTGGTATTTGGATTTATCCGAAGGAAAGGTTAAAGAAAGGGGAAAACATGTTTTGCATCATAAACACAATGCGGGGAGAGATCTAAGGTTCGGGGGTTGGTTAAGCTTAGGGAAAGTATTAGCATCTTAAACTTCTATAGTACTCTACAGGAACCTCTTGTTTTAAATGTGCTATTGCTATAGTTATCTGCTTAAGGGTAATGCTAAGGGTTAAAGGTTAAGGAGATGGACCTAAAGGGGTTAGTCCTAAGTTTACTCGCCAAGACTCGCATCTTGTGCCTTCGTATCCTGGGTAGGGGATGGAATCAGAGTAATCGTAGTTCTCCTCACAGAGGGAGGAAGAGGAACCTCTTGACTATGGTCAAGGTTCCTGGGGGAAGTAAGTGTTCATAAGGAAGCGCTTACTTTGGAGTGCGGCGACTCCGATTTCTACGTTAAAGTTTGAATTAAAATGGTGTAGGATAAGTGTTCCATGGCGGGAAACTTGTGTGGAGTGCGGCGACTCCTATTCCTAAGGTTAGGATAAGGGTTTGAATGTCCACGGCGGGACGCCTAAGCATGAGTACGGCGACTCGGATACTAAGGCTAGGATGGGGTGAGGGCAAAGGCATTAACTCGGCGGTCAAATATTGTAACCTTTCCTTCGGAGGTAAAAAGTTGATATCGAAAATGTAGCACAAATGATAATTGATAAGCCTGAGGAAGTGAAATGTAAGTGTGTACAACGTAGTTAAATACAGATAATGAACAATGAACAATTAGAGATTGAGTTAAATTTTGAATGGATAATGAGACATGATGTTAGAAATGAATTGGAGGAAATAAGATTGACTAAATGGTAAATTAATTAAGGGAGAAGAAATTTTTTTTATGGTTTTTGGAGAATATTGACTTAGGTGGCAGTTGCACCCTAATTTTTAACCTTAAGACTCCACCTCTTTGGGTGTTTTTCTTTCGTTTTTCACCTTTATGTGCGACTAATAAGTGTGTGCAGGAACATTGATTTCAAGGGTAAATTCTACTTATTCTCATAGCCCAGCCTTTGAGGACGTAATCAATGTGATTCAGGACCCTAAAGTTGTCTACTGGTTTGAGCCTTATAAGATTGACCAACTGTTTCTTCTATGGCATTTGGGTTGGAACATGTTAATGTCACTTTACTCAAGGGTATCAAAAGCTTCGGTATGTATCACGAGGAGAGTTGGGGTGTTCCCTCCGTTGGTGTTGAGTGCCGTTATTTGGATTTGTATCTTTGTGGTTTGTGTACCTTGTCCATCGTCGTTTAAGTCTTTCTTTGTGAGGGTAGAAAAAGACTTAAGATTTGATTCATTCAAGTTACCTTTTGACTCATCCTCAAATCTATGAGTCTTGGCAAGCAAAGTTTCATGCTCTGACGTGAGATTGTATATTGTGTTGCTCATTCAAGTTGTTAATGTCATATACGAAATTGGGCCCAAATTACAAAGTACATATTCGGGGGGTGGATCCAAGATTATTTAAAGTGCCAAAGTTGCAATTTCAAGGAGATTTTATTATTTTTATGAATTTCATAAGGTGGTAACTCAAAATTTGAAGATGCTAGAACTCTACAAGGCCATATCCTTCGATCCACAATTTCTACTCCAAGGATATTATGTTCAGAACTATCGTCTCAAAACCACATGCTATGACATTTATGCATCAAAATTTATATACAATAGAGGGCCACAAAAGAATTTAAATGAAGACTTAAATTAAATATGATTTGGCTTTATTGCTCAAAAGTTATTACAAGATGCTTCCTTTTTGACAAGTAACAATAATTGGTGTTGTTGGTCACATTATTGCCCCCTAGGCGGTAAAGCATCAAAGTTTATGTACTTCTTCTGCCCAACAGTTGTTTGCGGAAAATGTTACTATAATGTTGATTTTGCTAAAATCAAAAGAAACAAAGGATTTTGTAAGCAATACTCAAAACTCGCATTTCTAATTGAGAAAAATGTGTATGTTGATTCCGATGATGAAAAAGTAGATATGAAAGATCCAGCTACATTTGAAAGTTACTTTGTAGAATATTAAGGCATAAATCAGTGAATGAAACAGTATACAAGACCTTCTTGCATCACATTTTGTAGAGGAAACAGTTCAAACCCAAAACATGTCTACTTGAAGAGAAGCTTAATTGAGGAGCTTTTTGAAGCAACCAGAAAACTTTGATGGCAAAGTATTGGGAAGTTTGTCAGTTTCAACCTTTCGAACTAAGCACTGCGCCTAAGTCTTTGTCAGCGTCGTCTTTCAAGCGACGATTTGGAACGGCTCGAACCGCGCTGCACCTTCAATGTCACACCAACAAACTTCCAACACAGATCTGAAATGAAATGAAGATCAACAAAGCTGCCGATGTCTCCTCCATATCTGTCTTCCATCCTCCTCACATTTATTCAAGAAGGTCGAACAATGTGTTGAATGGATTGCAAGCGTCGCGGCATCGATCACAACCGTCTCAGCAGTCGTTTTCCAGGGATTATCTTCTCAGCAAGGGATTATGTCTCATTTCTCTCAAAGCTCGCTCGATGAAGCTATCACAGCAAATGATCAGAGAGCTCGTTCTCAAGAACATGAGAACTCTTCAAGGAGGTTTTCTAGTTTGCCTCGACACGGTTTTTCAAAGGACGATAGTCAACCACACAACTCAAGATCTTCATCCAATCTCCTGGTCAAATGGAACTCTGTAGATAATAATAAAAAATCAGTTATGTGAAGGACTTGAAAACCGATTAGCATAATGGAAACCTCATTGAGCAGGTTTGCAATGATCATGGATTATGATGCAAAGGAACAAAGGAAATTAATCATAAGACAGAAGTTGATTGCTCAGGATAACTCGCTTCAGTTAATAATGAAAGGACAAGAAGAAATTAAAGCAAGCACTAATGAGAGCTTTAAATCTTTATCTGAACAATTGAGCCATGTTACAAACATAGAGAAGTTACAGGAAGTATATGTTGGTTTTAGCCATGCCTCAGCTAATTGAAGGCTCTCTAAGAAATTCGCAGAAGGATCTCCAGAACACCAACAAGGAAATGCAGGAAATCTCTCGCAGTTTAAAACATACTAACCAAAAGGATCTGACGCGGTCTATTTTGTCTCCCAAGTGTGTGAGAAAACAATATATCACACCAAAAATCCATCAGCGTCCAGCTAATGAATCAAAGATGAACACTCCAGCAACTGCAGCTTCAAAAGTGGACACGGGAGGCTAGATGCCAGTAAAAAGAGAGAGAGTCACTTTTTCAGATAGAATACCAGAGAGGATGCGAAAGCAAACTCAGCCACACACAGAGGAGAACTTACAGCAAGAGATCAAAGCACAACTGGTTGAGCTGGAAGCTATCAGAAGTGAGTATACAAATGTGCAACTTGAGTGCAATGCAGCTGATGAGCATGCCAAGTTATTGACATCCGAGGTCATTGGTTTAGAGGAGAAGGCACTCAGACTAAGATCAATTGAGCTAAAGCTTGAGAAGCGGTCGGAAATCGAACAAGCAGAAATTTCTTCATACAGGAAGAAAATATCCAGCCTTGAAAAAGACCGACATGATTTGCAGTCAACCACTGATGCTCTTCGAGAAGAAGAGAAGATGTTGCTTCCTAAAATGCAAAACCTTCATTGACTCCCCATCTGCAGTTTCCTTCTGACCCTGCTGAACGAAACCGAAACGCATAAGCCTTACTCCCTCTGTCAAAAAGCCATGACAATAAAATCAATCCACCACAAATTTATCAGCACGAGCCGCCGTAACAGACCTACAACATTACCTTTTCAAAGTTGTTTTAATTGGTGTTTCAGCTGTTGGAAAATCAAATCTGCTTGCAAGATTCGCCAGGGATGAATTTTATCCTAATTCAGAGTCAACTGCGGGAGTAGAGTTTCAAACTCAGAAAATGGAAATTAACGAAAAGGAAGTTAAAGCGCAGATATGGGACAACTGAGCAAAAGAGGTTCAGAGATGTTACCTCGGTGTATTTGCCATTAATAGGTGCCAAACGTTTGATAGCACTGGTCGATGGCTTAATGAACTTCACACTCACTCTGATATGAACATTGATCACTATCAGTTGAATACGTAAAACCGTACATAGGCCACGTTGAAGTCAGATATTAGCAATGTCTGCAATTCACGTGTCAGATGCAAGCTTGTTTCTTTTTCTGGACCGCTTAATTCTTCCCCGACCCAAAATAGATTGATATCCACACCTGCAAAACACAAATTCCGAATTAGTAAATCCAGAGGAATATACCTGTGTAAGAAGAAAAGATTCGAAAAAGATCCCATCAAATTCTCAGAACATTGAACCTGGACAGATAAATATTTAACACACCAAATCAGAGATTGAATTTGTCATTTAACGAGCATTTAAGGAGATTGGGGTGGAAGAGGAAAGTTTTCAAATTGGCGTATACCAAAATAGAAAGTCCAATCAGGCTTTCAAAGCATTTTGAATCAGATTTTAAAGCATTAATTCTCAGAAAAAGCCTGTATAAATAGGAGAGAAATCATTCAGAAGGAGGGGAGCCTTTCTCAGAAACACACAAACATCACACGAATCTGTGAATCCAAAATCCACACAAAACGGTTCACAACAGTTCTCAAAAACTCCAAACATTCAGAAAATCCCAATCAAAAAAACCCTATGAGCGTAAACAGAAACTTCGAGTAAAAGAAACTTATCTCATTCGGCAATCATCTTCGGTCACCGCAAACCATCATCGGCGCCGCAGATCCGACGGTCAAAAGCCCCTTTTCTCGGCACGAGTCATCATCGCTCCACCAACCTTCGGTAAATCCTTATTCATATTGAAATTATTGAACGATTAACGCTTCGAATTTTGTTTCAGGTGCAAGAATAGAATGAAACGATGAAAGATCAAAACAGAGATTGAAACAGAGATCGAAGCGGAGATCGAACGGGAGAGGAAGTCGAGCGATTGAGTTTGGGATTAGGGTTCCATCGATTAAGCTTTCTGTGTTTTTTTTATTCATTCTGATTATTTTGTATTGTCATAATTGTATGTATGCACGACCACGGTAGTACCATGGTCTTTCACCACCATCACCACACACTTCTGATCGCACGGATCACATCGCGTACCACAGTAAATCTGATGCACCTCCGCACAGTATCTGATACCTTTCCTTTTATTAACTTTAATTAATCATTTTTAAAACTAATAATCTATTTTAATATAATTCTTAAACCTTTAGTCCTAATTAACCTTTGATAAACTAATAATTTATTAACTTTTTTATTTATTTATAACTAACAACTCTTATTATGATTAGTTAATCCCTTAAAATAATAACTACTCACCTCTAACAGTTTAGTTTTTTTATTTAATTTTCATCATATAGTTTTTTAGGTTTTTACTTTATTTAATAAATGATGAGCTATTACTTTTTTTTTAGTAAATCAATCTTAAGATAATTAGGCTTTTTTTAAGGAAATACAATATAACAATTTCCTTTATTCACCTAAAATCAGTGTGCTAAATTAATTAATCTTTTAAAAATAACATGTTATTAGATAATTTGTTCACTCATAAAAAATAATAAGACTTTTATAATTACCATTTTGCATGATAAATATTTAAAACTTTTAAGAATAAAAATAAACAACCTTTACTACATTTAATTTCTCACATTAGGCTCTTTTATAAATAAATTATGCTACCTAATAAATTAATCGTTATAGCGCCTCATTCGACTTTAGGCCTTAATATTAAATCTCATATAAAATCAACCCGTCTAAAAAAATCAATCTCTCGTTTAAGAGCAATCCTATTAAAATCAATCAACAGCGTAAAATATAATCAATCGTACATACCCACGACACTTTCACTCTCACACACTTCAGCACTTTCATGCGTATGTGTATGATTTTATTTGCAACTTTACATTTCAACAATTTACATTATCAATTTATATTCACGCATCGCATTTCGTCCAAAGGAAGAATCTGCGCATGATCCCAACAATCGTGCGTATGCATTCCCATTTGCATCATTCTCCCCATGATCCTCGATCCCATTCAAGTCGATCTTTAAGATAGACCTACCTCATAGGAAGGACCTTTATCTTACAACATAGGAAAACAATCAACACAATACAGTTATTACTAACACATTAGAGAAAGATGTTAATCATCTTAAGCGAGATTGAATCTCCACCCCACAACAATACAACTTCTTACATTGTGGCGGTTAAATCTCCCTTAAAATGACAACGCATCCCTTCTCCCAAACCCAATCAATCAACTACCCTAAACCCGTAGGAACTTTGACCACAGTCAAAGAACTCCTCTGACCCTTTAGGGGAACTACAAATACTCTGATTCCACTCCCGTAAGGATATGTAGGCATAAGATGCGATATCTTATCTAGTATACTTAGAAATAAACCCCTAGGTCTTTAAAAGCAGATAAACCATAGCAATAAACAAACATAAAACAAGAGGTTCCTGTAGAGTACTACAGAAACTTAGGATGCTAGTACCTTCCCTAAGTTTAACCAACCCCCGAACCTAAACTCTCTAAACCTTGCATCTGCATTGTGGGAATTTCGATCTTTATCCCTTCCTTTGGACAAATCAAAGTTCGGTTGCAAAAATGAATTAAAGATTCAAACTAATCAATAGTTTGGTATCCAATTTTCACCGCGACAGAAATGGAGACTCTGCTGGGGATCTGCTCTTTGTGGGTTTCCCTAACTTGTTTATTTTGCTTTGTTTATTGTTTATATGTTTGCTTATCTGTTTATTTGTATAAATGTTTATCTATTGCTTTTGGGTTATCATCTCTGAGTGGTGAGCAAAGTCCTACACCCGGACTTGAGAGAAATTATGATAGGATGGTGATATATTCGATGAGGCTTATAGGGAGTGAGTCCCGACTAAGTTGACTCGAGAATCCCGCTTAGTTGAGATCCTTTTGAAAATGGTTCGGTTGAACGAGTTTAGTCGTGAAAACTTTTACTATTTTCAATTGGATTCCATGATATTAAGGACCGTAGTTACCTTTAACCCCACTTTGGCCTTTATTAGGGCGTAGTGCGAGGCTATGAGGGAGTAAGTCCCGAAATAGTGCTACGCGATGCTACACTCAAAAGAAGTTCTCTTGAGAATATTATTAATCCCCGAGTTAGTTGGGAAATTGATAATATCCGATAGATGGACTAATGACTTTGGGACCTTTTTAGAACCCAGTTCTGCAGGTACCATCCATCTTTAGTCCTTATCCTTTGGGAATGGGTATACCATTGGCTCCATGCTCGTTACAAACCTAGGACCTTTGTTTGTTTATCTTTGTGTGTCCTTATGTGCGTACTTGTGTTTGCTGTATTCATATAGCATCATACTACATTAGGTTTCATGGGATTCCTAGTTTATTTATAAACATTACAGAAACCAATATGGATTACAAAAGAAAATGTTTTGAAATATTCTTTTAAGAGTCCTAGCTTGGATGGCCTAAGGAAGTTAAGGGCGCCGATCAAAGAATCAAGCAAACTCAAAAGGAAAATACAAGAGGCTTCCCTTCATCATGGAGGATCATTAGAAGTTCAAAAAGACTTTCATTATCATCGAAGATCCAAGCGAACAGAGGATTCCCCGTCACTTCCCAACAAGAACAAAAAGAAGAGATGGAGGGTTTATTTTCCTCTATCAAACTAATCTTTAGACGTTGATCATGGACTACGTGTATTCAAGAAGATCCAAGTAGAAGAGCGAATCAACAAGCACGATGAAGGACTTCCTTAGGGCTTTATTAGCTTTTATTTAGCTATTATGTTAGGACTCTTATAAGAATATTTATTTGTAATAAAAAAAATAATGAAAAAAATGAATTTTCTTTGGTATTCTATAACGTTTATAAGAACTTGAGTTCCATGAAACTCTTCATTTCTGCATTAGCATCCTGCATTTAGCATCTTACATATGGATGTGTCTCTTCTCCTCGGCGTCCTCATCCGGTCTTCTGTCTTTGTTTGTCAGCTGACATCTCGACCATCTGATCGAGCTTGAAGTATTACTAAAGGATAGCAAAGAGAACGAGGATATGGATTCCATGACTGGCTTCAGAGTTGTGACTAATCCATTATTTGATCTTCCTTCTGATGGCAATGTTCAACAAGTACCTCAACCTTTGCAAGACAACCTGTTTGTTCAAAGAATTTCCCAGCCTCTACAGCATGTACCTAATCTTCAGAATGTTCGTACTGAGATGACGGTGGACGATCCTAGATTTGTAGCAATGGAGAAAGAATTTTGTGATCTTAAAGGACAATTGAAAATGATGAAAGAAGCTAACGCATCTGATCTTGATGCTCATGACTTATGCTTAGTTCCAGGTGTAATTATTCCTCCAAAGTTCAAGATGCCTGTCTTTGAAGTTTACAAGGGTGTATGTTGTCCAAAATACCATTTAACAATGTTTTGTCGAAAGATGATTGCATATATTGACAACAACAAACTAATGATTCATTGCTTTCAAGAAAGCTTATGTGGGGCATCCTTGATATGGTATATGAAGCTGAAAAGTAACCACATTCAGTCTTAGGAAGACTTAGCTGTTGCTTTTGTGAAGCAACACAATTGCAATTTGGGTATAGCTCCAGATAATAAGGATGACAATGGATCTTCCAGAGAGTTCATAGCTCTGGTACCCCGTCCTCAACATCAGTATGCAACGCCCACTTAGCGCAAGCAGCGACTACCTCATAAGCGAAGGATGATATCTCTATATCAGCATCAAAATCGACATGTTCGAAGACGGTTTCAGAAACAGAAGGCACCTCTTTGTATTCCGAAAGAAGAAACTCGCTGGTTTGATCTTATCCCAATGACTTGCAGTCAGCTATGGTCTTATTTCATCCGAAACTCGGTGATGATACCCAGAAAGACTAGAATCATGAAGTCTCATCCACTGTTGTTCAACTCGAACACCAACTATGAATTTCATGATGGATTGTTGGGGCATTCGGTTGAAGAGTGCAAAGTTTTTCAAGAGGAAGTCCAAGAAATGATTGATAATGAAGTGTTAACCTTCAAAGGAGAAAGTCCAATCGTGAATGGAACACCATTATGTTGACCAGCTGTTTGTTTGTCCGCTTGTGTGTACTTTTTATTCCTTTGATTAAAAGCATAATTGTCATGTAAGGACATGTTATTTTGAATAAGTAGTGCAATAAGTGTTTGTCTTGAAGAAATCCATTCGTTTCACTCGTAAAATTTTCTTCGTAATTTTATAATGCCAACTTTTACCCAATCTTTCCTTACCTTGGTGAAGAATTGGAAGGAGGATGAAGAAATAAAATGTCAGGTCTCTTGATGTATGCTTTCGAACAAAACTTTGCTGATGATGTAAGGCATTTTTCTTCAAACCTCCTAAACACTAGACATTAAGCGGTTAATTCCTCTTTAACTCTTTTCAACCTTATTTCGGGGCAAATTTCAGTCAGCTTGATTGAACACTTAAAACTTTTTCAAAAAGGAATGAACATCTTTCAAAAATGGGCGGGTACAAATACACTTTGACCCTTATTCCCTTTGTTTTACAAATCGTAAATTAGACTATGATACAACTTTCAAAAGTCCTAATTGAAGTAAGGTTACTTCGAAAGCATACTCAATGAGATAACATTTCCTGACTCCTATGAGCTATGCTCAAATTTTTGTTGGCCTTATAAAAATTAATTCCTATCCTAATTATTGATTTCGGTCACAAGTTATCGTGATATCTCTTTTCAAAACTTCAAGACAAACGTGTGTTGCAATTAACAGTTTCAAAATTAACATTTCTGGCTTGCTAAATTCGCTTGATATCTTAGAAAGATCACGTGAAGACATCACCTGTTAAAATTTGAAGACTCTGCTGACTCGGGGAAAGTTATTTCCAAGTGGTTTGTGTTGTGCAAATTCAATTTCATCTAAAGAATTGTTTTTGAAGACTCATTCATGATATCGTCAATCAGAGCCAGTTACGTTGAGATTCAGCGAATCTCTCCAGAGAGTTTGAAAACCATGGGACGCCATGTTTTCTGTAAAATCCTCTCAGAACGACTTCTCCTCATAATCATATGGCTTGGGGAAATTGAGACGCAAATATTATCTTGTCCATGTGCAACAACTATTGTTCAAATGGCGACTATTACGCAGTTCATCAGTGCAAAGCTACTTTGTTCTTACAACATTCTTCCTCATGTCCCCGATAAATTTTATTTTTGGTGGTCATGACATTTCTCTGATGAAGCTTTTCAATGCAAGAATTCCTAGTGATTTGCTCAACTTCACTTCCCCAATGAATTGGACGATATTTTACCCCTCAATGGACCTTCTACAAACGTCGATCTTCTCCAGCATGAACCCCTCCAGTAAGACAGATATTTATTTTATCCATGAAGTTTCTACAGTTATGAGTTTGATCCACCTCTAGTGGATCTTTATCCTCGTCTTCAACAGGATAATCTTTCAGACTTATCAAGATGGTTATATCCCCAAGTGGAATGATCTCCATTCCCCAAGAGAAGTTTTTGAAGCCTTGGAGCAGGATTATGGCTCCATATTCCGGTTCTCCACCTATCCTCAGTAATACTTCTATTGGTTAGATGTTTGCTTCGAGATGTTTATTTCATCTCTGTTTGCCTCTTTCTGTTTATTTCGCCTCTCCTGGTCCGTCAGCATACGCATAGCATATAGATAGATAGCATGGCATATGCATTTTTCATCTTTGTGTTTGTTCTTTTTCTATCGCTTCGACTGTAGTTATCCCTAGGTGTTTGGGTGTGTCTTATCCCTCTAAATAGATTTGTTGATCCTAGGCAGAAAGAGCACAATGTTTCATTTTCCCCATGAAGTTCAACCCTCATGGAAGATGGTTATTTTAGTACAATTTCGTTTGAGTTCATATCTCAATGGTCGAGTCTTGCTTGACAGTTTCTCTTCGGCTATGTCCCGAATTGAACTTCGGTCTTTGGCAATCACATCGTGGACATCTCCAACTTCTAAGCATGGATTAAGTGTGCATTTATTTTACACCCTATTCCCCAAGAAGAATATCCATGAAGACATTTCTCCAACATCACAAGATTTCCTCTACATTTGGGGCTATAAACAATCTCTTTATTTGAGCAACTCGTTTTGATCAGGATCTTGTTCAAAACGACAAATGGCAGTTTCTACAAGACAGTTCATTCACCCTCAGTAGGGTCCTTCAACATCATCAATTCGTCAAATGACATCGCTTCATAAATCCATCAGAGAGGTTCGCCGAAGACATTACAGACACTTCTCTTTATTTGAGAATTCACACATTTTTACAACAACGAGAAATACTCCGCAGGAATGCATTCCCCAGTGATTTCACTTCGCCAAGTTTATCACCATCAAGCGACATCTCCCTGAAGAAGTCGAAGAAGTTTATCACATTAGTATCCCTTTATTTGAGAAGACATACATTACAATTCAACCGGCTCACATCTCTTCCGAAGATCCGCGGTGAAGCTTTACATCTACAAGTTACACTACATATTACATTACAAATTACATCTACAATGAACCATCTACATTGACGAATTACATCTAATACTACATCTACAATTTACATCGACATCTACAATTTACATCTACAAACTACATCTACAAGTTCCACATCTACAGATTACATCAACAACATTTACATCAACAACATTTACAATCTACAAAGTCCTACAAATCTACAGCAACATTTACAAAGTTCTACAATTTACAATGACATTTACATCAACATCTACAATCTACAACGATAATTACAAACTACAATCACATCTACAGTCTACAATACATTATGGCTCACCGCCAAGAAATCCTACAATTTATTGAGTTCTACAATTCACAACGACATCTACAACAATTTACATTTACAGTTTACAACGACAACTACAAACTACAATGATTCTACAATCTACAAAATTTTCAACATTTTGAGTAGAGACTGAGACCAGCTCATGGTTCCCATACCATGACGCTCGGGGAGGTTCTACATCAGAGACTAAGACCAGCTCATGGTTCCCATACCATGATGCTCGGGGAGGTTCTACATCAGAGACTGAGACCAGCTCATGGTTCCCATACCATGATGCTCGGGGAGGTTCTACAACAGAGACTGAGACCAGCTCATGGCACCCAGACCATGACGCTCAGGGAGGTTATACACTTTACTATTCTCAGTTGAATTTCAAAAAAAAAGATATATAAAAAAAAGAAGAAAAGAAAAATACAAAATAAAACCGAATTATTGACTTGATCAAGAAATTTCATTTGGATTATTACTGACCGCTACATCATGATAGTAAATCTATCCTTCGATTACCAGTCTCTCACCTGGTGTTAAATCAACATACTTTCGGTTGTATGCAATGCACTTTTACACGTTGGATATTCCCTATTGGTGGTTGTTTCCTGTCCCCGTTGGAGTCCCGCCTCATTGAGTCTGTTGCTCCTTTGTTTAGTGTGTTGCATCCAGTTCATCCCCTATGATATCTTATCCTCACAGGATCGTTTGTCTTGCATTTTCATATCATTGCATATCATATGCATTCGGTGGCATCTTAGGGCCAAACATTCGTGCAATGTCGATATTTAAGTCCCTCCGATCTCGTCGAGACGAAGATCTCTATCTCCATATCTCCGGATAGAAGTAACTTAAATAGGGGCATCTGTTGCACCCTAATTTTTGACCTTAAGACTCCACCTCTTTTGGTGTTTTTCTTTCGTTTTTCACCTTTATGTGCGACTAACAAGTGTGTGCAGGAACATTGATTTCAAGGGTAAATTCTACTTATTCTCATAGCCCAGCCTTTGAGGACGTAATCAATGTGATTCAGGACCCTAAAGTTGTCTACTGGTTTGAGCCTTATAAGATTGACCAACTGTTTCTTCTATGGCATTTGGGTTGGAACATATTAATGTCACTTTACTCAAGGGTATCAAAAGCTTCGGTATGTATCACGAGGAGAGTTGGGGTGTTCCCTCCGTTGGTGTTGAGTGTCATTATTTGGATTTGTATCTTTGTGGTTTGTGTACCTTGTCCATCGTCGTTTAAGTCTTTCTTTGTGAGGGTAGAAAAAGACTTAAGATTTGATTCATTCAAGTTACCTTTTGACTCATCCTCAAATCTATGAGTCTTGGCAAGCAAAGTTTCATGCTCTGACGTGAGATTGTATATTGTGTTGCTCATTCAAGTTGTAAATGTCATATACGAAATTGGGCCCAAATTACAAAGTACATATTCGGGGGGTGGATCCAAGATTATTTAAAGTGCCAAAGTTGCAATTTCAAGGAGATTTTATTATTTTTATGAATTTCATAAGGTGGTAACTCAAAATTTGAAGATGCTAGAACTCTACAAGGCCATATCCTTCGATCCACAATTTCTACTCCAAGGATATTATGTTCAGAACTATCGTCTCAAAACCACATGCTATGACATTTATGCATCAAAATTTATATACAACAGAGGGCCACAAAAGAATTTAAATGAAGACTTAAATTAAATATGATTTGGCTTTATTGCTCAAAAGTTATTACAAGATGCTTCCTTTTTGACAAGTAACAATAATTGGTGTTGTTGGTCACATTATTGCCCCCTAGGCGGTAAAGCATCAAAGTTTATGTACTTCTTCTGCCCAACAGTTGTTTGCGGAAAATGTTACTATAATGTTGATTTTGCTAAAATCAAAAGAAACAAAGGATTTTGTAAGCAATACTCAAAACTCGCATTTCTAATTGAGAAAAATGTGTATGTTGATTCCGATGATGAAAAAGTAGATATGAAAGATCCAGCTACATTTGAAAGTTACTTTGTAGAATATTAAGGCATAAATCAGTGAATGAAACAGTATACAAGACCTTCTTGCATCACATTTTGTAGAGGAAACAGTTCAAACCCAAAACATGTCTACTTGAAGAGAAGCTTAATTGAGGAGCTTTTCGAAGTAACCAGAAAACTTTGATGGCAAAGTATTGGGAAGTTTGTCAGTTTCAACCTTTCGAACTAAGCACCGCGCCTAAGTCTTTGTCAGCGTCGTCTTTCAAGCGACGATTTGGAACGGTGAGGAACCGCGCTGCACCTTCAATGTCACACCAACAAACTTCCAACACAGATCTGAAATGAAATGAAGATCAACAAAGCTGCCGATCTCTCCTCCATATCCGTCTTCCATCCTCCTCACATTTATTCAAGAAGGTCGAACAATGTGTCGAATGGATTGCAAGCGTTGCGGGATCGATCACAACCGTCTCAGCAGTCGTTTTCCAGGGATTATCTTCTCAGCAAGGGATTATGTCTCATTTCTCTCAAAGCTCGCTCGATGAAGCTATCACAGCAAATGATCAGAGAGCGCGTTCTCAAGAACATGAGAACTCTTCAAGGAGGTTTTCTAGTTTGCCTCGACACGTTTTTTCAAAGGACGATAGTGAACCACACAACTCAAGATCTTCATCCAATCTCCTGGTCAAATGGAACTCTGTAGATAATTAAAAAAAATCAATTAGGTGAAGGACTTGAAAACCGATTAGCATAATGGAAACCTCATTGAGCAGGTTTGCAATGATCATGGATTCTGATGCAAAGGAACAAAGGAAATTAATCATCAGACAGAAGTTGATTGCTCAGGATAACTCGCTTCAGTTAATAATGAAAGGACAAGAAGAAATTAAAGCAAGCACTAATGAGAGCTTGAAATCTTTATCTGAACAATTGAGCCATGTTACAAACATAGAGAAGTTACAGGAAGTATATGTTGGTTTTAGCCATGCCTCAGCTATTTGAAGGCTCTCTGAGAAATTCGCAGAAGGATCTCCAGAACACCAACAAGGAAATGCAGGAAATCTCTCGCAGTTTAAAACATACTAACCAAAAGGATCTGACGCGGTCTATTTTGTCTCCCAAGTGTGTGAGCAAACAATATATCACACCAAAAATCCATCAGCGTCCAGCTAATGAATCAAAGATGAACACTCCAGCAACTGCAGCTTCAAAAGTGGACACGGGAGGCTAGATGCCAGTAAAAAGAGAGAGAGTCACTTTTTCAGATAGAATACCAGAGAGGATGCGAAAGCAAACTCAACCACACACAGAGGAGAACTTACAGCAAGAGATCAAAGCACAACTGGTTGAGCTGGAAGCTATCAGAAGTGAGTATACAAATGTGCAACTTGAGTGCAATGCAGCTGATGAGCATGCCAAGTTATTGACATCCGAGGTCATTGGTTTAGAGGAGAAGGCACTCAGACTAAGATCAATTGAGCTAAAGCTTGAGAAGCGGTCGGAAATCGAACAAGCATAAATTTCTTCATACAGGAAGAAAATATCCAGCCTTGAAAAAGACCGACATGATTTGCAGTCAACCACTGATGCTCTTCGAGAAGAAGAGAAGATGTTGCTTCCTAAAATGCAAAACCTTCATTGACTCCCCATCTGCAGTTTCCTTCTGACCCTGCTGAACGAAACCGAAACGCATAAGCCTTACTCCCTCTGTCAAAAAGCCATGACAATAAAATCAATCCACCACAAATTTATCAGCACGAGCCGCCGTAACAGACCTACAACATTACCTTTTCAAAGTTGTTTTAATTGGTGTTTCAGCTGTTGGAAAATCAAATCTGCTTGCAAGATTCGCCAGGGATGAATTTTATCCTAATTCAGAGTCAACTGCGGGAGTAGAGTTTCAAACTCAGAAAATGGAAATTAACGAAAAGGAAGTTAAAGCGCAGATATGGGACAACTGAGCAAAAGAGGTTCAGAGATGTTACCTCGGTGTATTTGCCATTAATAGGTGCCAAACGTTTGATAGCACTGGTCGATGGCTTAATGAACTTCACACTCACTCTGATATGAACATTGATCACTATCAGTTGAATACGTAAAACCGTACATAGGCCACGTTGAAGTCAGATATCAGCAATGTCTGCAATTCACGTGTCAGATACAAGCTTGTTTCTTTTTCTGGACCGCTTAATTCTTCCCCGACCCAAAACAGATTGATATCCACACCTGCAAAACACAAATTCCGAATTAGTAAATCCAGAGGAATATACCTGTGTAAGAAGAAAAGATTCGAAAAAGATCCCATCAAATTCTCAGAACATTGAACCTGGACAGATAAATATTTAACACACCAAATCAGAGATTGAATTTGTCATTTAACGAGCATTTAAGGAGATTGGGGTGGAAGAGGAAAGTTTTCAAATTGGCTTATACCAAAATAGAAAGTCCAATCAGGCTTTCAAAGCATTTTGAATCAGATTTTAAAGCATTAATTCTCAGAAAAAGCCTGTATAAATAGGAGAGAAATCATTCAGAAGGAGGGGAGCCTTTCTCAGAAACACACAAACATCACACGAATCTGTGAATCCAAAATCCACACAAAACGGTTCACAACAGTTCTCAAAAACTCCAAACATTCAGAAAATCCCAATCGAAAAAACCCTATGAGCGTAAATAGAAACTTCGAGTAAAAGAAACTTATCTCATTCGGCATTCATCTTCGGTCACCGTAAACCATCATCGGCGCCGCAGATCCGACGGTCAAAAGCCCCTTTTCTCCGCACGAGTCATCATCGCTCCACCAACCTTCGGTAAATCCTTATTCATATTGAAATTATTGAACGATTAATGCTTTGAATTTTGTTTCAGGTGCAAGAATAGAATGAAACGATGAAAGATCAAAACAGAGATTGAAACAGAGATCGAAGCGGAGATCGAACGGGAGAGGAAGTCGAGCGATTGAGTTTGGGATTAGGGTTCCATCGATTAAGCTTTCTGCATTTTTTTTATTCATTCTGATTATTTTGTATTGTCATAATTGTATGTATGCACGACCACGGTAGTACCATGGTCTTTCACCACCATCACCACACACTTCTGATCGCACGGATCACATCGCGTACCACAGTAAATCTGATGCACCTCCGCACAGTATCTGATGCCTTTCCTTTTATTAACTTTAATTAATCCTTTTTAAAACTAATAATCTATTTTAATATAATTCTTAAACCTTTAGTCCTAATTAACCTTTGATAAACTAATAATTTATTAACTTTTTTATTTATTTATAACTAACAACTCTTATTATGATTAGTTAATCCCTTAAAATAATAACTACTCACCTCTAACAGTTTAGTTTTTTTATTTAATTTTCATCATATAGTTTTTTAGGTTTTTACTTTATTTAATAAATGATGAGCTATTACTTTTTTTTTAGTAAATCAATCTTAAGATAATTAGGCTTTTTTTAAGGAAATACAATATAACAATTTCCTTTATTCACCTAAAGTCAGTGTGCTAAATTAATTAATCTTTTAAAAATAACATGTTATTAGATAATTTGTTCACTCATAAAAAATAATAAGACTTTTATAATTACCATTTTGCATGATAAATATTTAAAACTTTTAAGAATAAAAATAAACAACCTTTACTACATTTAATTTCTCACATTAGGCTCTTTTATAAATAAATTATGCTACCTAATAAATTAATCGTTATAGCGCCTCATTCGACTTTAGGCCTTAATATTAAATCTCATATAAAATCAACCCGTCTAAAAAAATCAATCTCTCGTTTAAGAGCAATCCTATTAAAATCAATCAACAGCGTAAAATATAATCAATCGTACACACCCACGACACTTTCACTCTCACACACTTCAGCACTTTCATGCGTATGTGTATGATTTTATTTGCAACTTTACATTTCAACAATTTACATTATCAATTTATATTCACGCATCGCATTTCGTCCAAAGGAAGAATCTGCGCATGATCCCAACAATCGTGCGTATGCATTCCCATTTGCATCATTCTCCCCATGATCCTCGATCCCATTCAAGTCGATCTTTAAGATAGACCTACCTCATAGGAAGGACCTTTATCTTACAACATAGGAAAACAATCAACACAATACAGTTATTACAAACACATTAGAGAAAGATGTTAATCATCTTAAGCGAGATTGAATCTCCACCCCACAACAATACAACTTCTTACATTGTGGCGGTTAAATCTCCCTTAAAATGACAACACATCCCTTCTCCCAAACCCAATCAATCAACTACCCTAAACCCGTAGGAACTTTTACCACAGTCAAAGAACTCCTCTGACCCTTTAGGGGAACTACAAATACTCTGATTCCACTCCCGTAAGGATATGTAGGCATAAGATGCGATATCTTATCGAGTATACTTAGAAATAAACCCCTAGGTCTTTAAAAGCAGATAAACCATAGCAATAAACAAACATAAAACAGGAGGTTCATGTAGAGTACTACAGAAACTTAGGATGCTAGTACCTTCCCTAAGTTTAACCAACCCCCGAACCTAAACTCTCTAAACCTTGCATCTGCATTGTGGGAATTTCGATCTTTATCCCTTCCTTTGGACAAATCAAAGTTCGGTTGCAAAAATGAATTAAAGATTCAAACTAATCAATAGTTTGGTATCCAATTTTCACCGCGACAGTGGCAATTACACAAAGATTTAATGAAAATGGTTTCTTAAAGAAATTAAATTCTAGAAAATAAAATTCTAAATTAATTAAATTTAAATAAAATTATTCTAAATTCTTAATTTGAGTTATTTACATTACAATGAAAATTAATTTAAACTTTAAAAAAGGTTTTTGGTTAATTTTAATAAATATAGATTTTTTTTGGGTTTTTATGATAAGTTAAAAATATTTATGTATTTACTCCTATCTATTATTTTTATTATTATCTTTTATTGAATTAAATTTAAATCACTTAAATCTAATTATTGTTATTTTTATAATTTTATTATTTTCATTTTTTTGATTTAAAAATTAATTAGTTAATGTTAGTAGTTAGAGGTTAGTGTTAGATTATCGTTAATAATAGCAATTACAAGACAAAATTAAACAGAAAAAAAAAAAAGAAATAAAAATAAAAATAAAATAAAAATCGGGTCGGGCTGGGTGATGAATCCCTAGACCCGAACCCGGCCCAGCCCCAAGCCAAAAGGGAAGAAGGGTTACGAAACCCTAACTCCCAAATTCCTCAGCGGCGCCTTCCCCCTTTTCTCCTCTTGGCGATTTCGCTTCCCTCTCTTTTCTGTCCGATTCGTCTCCGATTTCTTCCTAAATCACAGAAACAAACAAACAAATTAAACCAAAATATTACCAATGCTAACAATCAGCTTACGGTGTGGTGTTTTGCAGGTTTCGTCGGAGTCTTAGCGGCGGAGTATGAAGGATTCGGGCGACAGTGACATTGAGGCGATGGTTTGACTTTGATGGAATGGGTTTTGCGGCGGACGGTGGTGGTTCTGATGCTTGTTGTAGTGGTGATTCGTGGTGGCGGCCAGATCTAGAGTTTCGCGAAGATAAGTTTCTTCACTTCCTTTTTTGTTTCAGTTTCTGAGCTTTTTCGAATTTGTGGATTTCTATGGGATTATGGATTGCCGTGTATCGTTTCGTGAATCCCCCCTGAGTCTGAATGCCTCTATGCTTTTATAGCCAAAAATGACTTCACTCGTGATTTTGAAATTAATGAATGAAGAATTCTTGCTTTAGAAACAAATTGATGTTGCCTTGGTCATGTTTTAAATTTGTCTGGGAAATCTGATTCCTCATTGATTTGGGTCGAAAACTCTTTTAAAAATATTTCCATTTTTGCAATATTCTTGTCTGAAACATGTTTAATGTTACCTTATTTTCTCTTGACAAATCAGAATACGCAGTTGCTGAGTGTACAATATTAAGAGCTTCCAAATTAATTTGATTATGCTTGATTTTCTTGGTGAGTCACAGGTGATGTAGCAGGTGCATCACTGCATTAATTCCTTTCTGAGTTGATATGGAAAAAAAAATCTCTGGAGGTGTTATCGGCTTTTGGACCAAAACGTGCACGTCATTAGTCTGCAGTTGTTACAGCTTGTGTTTCTCTTCATGAACACTATATTTCCATCTTTATTATTCTATTCGAGGTGTTCACAACCAATGCCACATATCAGTTTGACAGAAACTCACGCGCAACTTTAACTTCGAGTAAGCTCTCTCTTGTCTATTACCTTCATGTGTTGTTGATGTTTTAATAACTGTTGTCTTTTTTCATGACAGGAACCTTTCCTGATGCTTTGCTGCTGGTTTTGGTCATCAAGTAATAACATCATCGTACACTCCGCCGTAATACTGCAGTGACTTCCTGGTTAAAGCCTTTGTTTCATCCCATGGTTGCTTTATCAAGTGGATGCTTCAATGTGTTTTTTTTACTTTTGAGTCGTGTTTGATGAGGATGTTAAACTCCTTTCCGTTCCTGATAAAATAGGTTGTATGCTCTGTCTCTTTGTCTTCTTACCTTGAGTAAATATGGTGATCTTTTGGTTTGTCACATAGCTCTGTGTAAATAAAATGACCAGAAAATGCAGTTATGTGTTCTTTTTCTATTTTTATGCTTAAATGACCCTTGGCTCTCCTTGTTTTTGGATAGGTAAATTTGCAAGTTACCGTAAGACTTTGATCGTGCCGCCTTTGGGGTATTGTTGCTTACCGTTATGCTGATGTCCTGTACTTATGATGGTGTCTTAAAAATGACTTCAATCATATTGCTTGGACGATCCCTTAAGTCGTACACGCAAGTATTGGATTCAAATACATTCTTGTAAGAATTTCCACTCATAAAAGCTGTGAATACTTCACGACTTATCTAAGTCTTTTAGAACCATCTCCTTTATCATTATGTAGGTAGTGTTAATGATGGAGCAGGCTCCCTGGCGGTAATTCCTCTCTGTCCAAATGTAACAAACGACTACATGGCGTATAGAAGTCAACGCAAGTCACCAAGAGGTATAACAACTTAACCTTAACCAGCATTTGCTGCTTTCTTGATCTCCCTATGTTATTTGCGGCAATATTTGGTTTCTGAACCCATTTTAATCTCAACAGCCTCAAGTGTTGATAGCAATGCCGGCTCGGTTAGCGCGGGAACATAGGTGCGGCCAAGATAACAATAGTAGCAGGGCTGAAGTTGAGTTGTTTCCATTTTCTAAGCTAATAACAAATTCTCACATGTCTTTTCTTTATGTTACAACTTGTGCTTCAAACCAAATCAAAAAGGAAGGATTGGCTACCGAGGGAGATAACGGATGATTATCTTCGTGCTTACGAAGACAACGTCAACTCTGAATGAACTCCCTCCATGGTTTGTTAGCTTCAACAGTCTTCTAAAAGCTTATGGAGGCGCTGCTAAAACTCGACGTTGTGACGAGTGAGTTTCTTCTTCAATATGGGAATACTTGATAGGCGTGAAAGTAAATGCGGGTGTCGAGTTAGCGTCCACGGAAAGGGTGCCATCAAAGAAAGGAATTGCCCACAACAGCTGTGACTCGAATAAGGTTGTAAACGGTGACCAACAAAGGTTATTCTTTGATTTTGTTTTGCTTCAACTATGTACCGGCAACGTGTGGCATGATCAAGAAGACATTCTTTTTAATACCAATTTCTTCTACTATGATGCAGGTTAAACACAAAACTGACGGTGAACCTCTGTGTTCGAGTTGCTACAGCTCTGTTGGGTTTGCTTTGACAGGTTATTTATGTTTAAATGCGGAGGGTATTCTTGCAGCATTTGATGCCCACAGCTCTTGGGATGGTAATGACTTAGGCCCCTTTACAGCATTTAACATGTTCACATTTTATCATGTCAGTTCACTTTGATATTTGCGAGGGCCGACATGAACTGAATTATGGATTTCAGAACTTGTTCGCATGTCTGGTTGGGGTAGCCGGTGGATTGGACTTTTTCACTGTGACTGAATCCATTTTCATCCTTGCGAGGAAGTTTGGATATGTCAATGATGAATGATTTGACGAGGTTTGTGAGTTCCTCGGTAATTATTTAATGCCTCTTTAACTGTGTCTGAAATCTGTCTTAGCATGTTTTTGATGTTTATTTACTGTGTCGAGTTACATTCATCCTATCTGGGAAATAATAATCTTCCATTTCTTTTTTTTCATGATACTTCGCCATAGAATTTGGGAGGGGCTCCAAACGAAAACGGTTTTGAAACCTCGCAATCACCTTACTGCCGCGTAATGGTTCTGACTTTGAAGTTGGAGCTGCTGTTGAGATTGATGTCGTAAATGAGGATATTGTTAAGGCTGACATTGTGGTAGTTGAATTTGAATATTGTAGAGTTCTTTATTTTCTTTGTAAAAGATGCCGATCTTGGCAACCTTGTAATTTGGCATTAGCTTGTATAAATGAAAACTTCTGAGTTTTATGCAATGAATTTGGAATCAACATTACACTTGAATTTGTGATGATATAGATTCAAACATAATAAATCCCTTAGAACTATTTCTTTCACAACCTCTTTTTGATAGCGAGTACAGAAATACCTATGCTTCCTAATTGGTAGTGGAAGCTGGATTTCCAATCTCTAATTATATTCAAAACACAAACTAGTGTTCTTATTCAAAGAAACATTGTGTTTCTAGCAATTCTCTTCTTTTCTTAGAAACTTCTTGAGCCTTGAGCTAATGACTTGAACTTGCAAATGGGATTTCTCATGGTGACGTATGTACTAAATTTTCCCTTAAAGATAAGTAATTCCTTGCCATTTAGTTCATCTTTGGCTTCTAATTTAATTTCCAAATGACAAGAAAAACAGCATTTCGTCCTTTCGAGTTTAATAGAGTATAAACGATGAACTTTGTTGTTTTCAAAGCCGATGATGAACTTGGTACCAGTATCGTGCCCTCTGAGGAAACCCTTGAGAACACCACTTGTAATGCGACATGCCACCAAATTCCAACTAAATCCGTAAATAACCACTCTTGAAACCAAAGGATCGGGATGACTTAGAGAGGGCATCACTTGTATCAACTGAGGAGCCACGAGGGTATATCCTCCTTTTGCATCCACGTGAATTCAACATAACTCGTAAAAGAGTAAAATACTGATGGTCATACACACAGGGGTTTTAAAACTTTCAAACTTCCTCCAGCAGACCTACAAAACACCAAACTAGATGAAATGGTTAGTTGTGCAATACGATGACCCTAAGATGATTTGAAAAAGATCAATGAGTCTAAGGGAAAAATTTGGGGTATGACAACTTCATTTCATTTGCATCATCATTTATGCATTGCATTGGTTCTTAGACATGGGATCAAGGTTTCTTGACTTTCCTCAAGAGGAGGAGATGGTTCTTAAAGCAATAATCTAGGAGTTAGTCTCAACATCATGTCATCCTTGAGCTACAAAAGTCTTCATATTTGTCGCTACGCGAAAAAAGACACAGAGTTGCCACCGGATTTTATTTATCCCAAGGAGGGAAAGGGAAATAGCGATAAAACCTTTGGTAAAAGAGCATGGTCATCGCAACCAAGTCTTAGGGTTCGGGAGTCGGTTATGCGAGGGAAAGGTGTTAGCACCCCCTCGCATCCATCATACTCGATGGGAACCTTCTAGGTTATTTTGCGTGAATGGGTATTTTTATTAAGAGTTTGCTTGTTTATGGAAAAGAGGGGTCGATTTATTTATTTTAATGCTCGCCAAGGATTTTAGCCCTTGTGCCTACGTATCCTCACTTGAAAGAAGTGAAGAATCAGAGCTCTGTAGTTCAGAGGCTTATGAGATAGTTGTTTGTTTGTTGATTTTATACCTTGAAAAAGGATTTTTGATTGATTCCCTAAGGCAAAAAATAGTTTGATGAGTTGATGTTATTTTAAGGTTTTTTTTAAGAGAAATGGTTCTTGATTAGGGTTACACAAAAGGACTTTGGATAGAGATGAATGTTTCGAATAGCCAAGTCGAGCGCCTTGTATCCAAAACATTCGGAACGAGTGTAGGAGGATTCCATTCTCATTCCTTCTCCACCACCTTAAAATCCATGGTGTGCAACCCCAACCATATATTTATTGTATTTTGGGTTTTTTTCATGAGAAAAAGGATCACTTGATGTTGGATCAAGGTTTATTGTTTGTAAAGATATATTTGAAGCGATACGGACAAGGTCGATGGCGATGCACAAGGCAATTGACTTACAAGGTTAAAAATGGCTCGATAAAATCGAGAGTTTGTTTTTTGAAAATGGTTTTTGGAATCAAAAGTCAACAAGGAAAATAACAATATTCACACTAAAATCATACAAACATATGGGGTTAGTCGGCAAAAAAAAAATCGAGACATGCAAAAAAACGTCCTTGAAAAAAATTTTTAAGGTAAAATCAGCAAAAAAAAAAAATAAACAAACTGATCAGTTTGTGCTATGAAGGGTGTTTGCGCCGCAAACTGAGAAAAATGGGCATTCTGTTTTTTACATGTTCGCGCCGCGAACTGAGAAAGTTTTCATTCTGGTTTTTGCATGTTCGCGCCGCGAAAATGGGTCGCGCCGCGAATTGAAGCGAAAAATGCAATATTTGCTGTTTTTTGCTGTCTTTTGTGGTTTTCTTTCCTTTCAATTGGTTCTTAAAATGGTTTATTGGTCCCCTTGGGACCTCACACCATACACCCGGCACAAACACACTTAACAAATGATAATAAATGGCAAGTGCAAAAATATAAAGAGAGAAAAAGTTTGAAATGGATACCCAAGAACTTCTTCCTTCTTTGTTAAGCTTCCACTGGTTTGGTTGTGCGTTTTCTTCCTTCTTCTTTCTATGCTTTGAAGGTGCTTCTCCTCAAAGGTTCTCTATGGGTTTCTATGGAACTCTCTTGATTTTTGTTGGTTTTCTTTCTCACTTTTTTTATGGTTTTCTCTCTAAAGTTTTTTTTGCTCTCTTTCTATCTTTTCTGGTTTTGCAATGTGTAGTCAATATGATGAATGTGTAAAGAGTCCTTTTTTTTGTTTACAGCCCCCTCCTTCTTATCTCTCCACTCTAGGGTTTTCTCTTCTCCCCATATATCAGATTTTTTCATGGGGTAATGTCTCTTACCACCTTTTCTCATGTCACTCTCTTTCTTTCCATTTCCATGCAAGAGGCTATGCTGCATTTTTGTTGTTGCACTTTGCCTATGCTGTTTTTTCCTGCAACACTTTGTGTCTTGCACCCATTTTGTTGGCTTGTGCTTGGACAACTCCTCTTGGTCAATGCTACTACTTTTTGACAGCATTTTGAAAATATGATATTTAGATGTATTATCATATGCTATTCCCTTGGTTTTGTGACATGTAGATTTTGTGACATGAGGTAATTTGCCACCTCTTGCATGGGGCTGTTTTGCCCATGATTAAACATGCACATTCTTGGTCTTAAAACATTTCAATTTTGATCTAATTCTTACATATTTCTTGGATGTTTGTAAACACAATGTGGACTTGGTGTGGCATTACCATAACATGAATTTGATTAGAGACTTGAATGAAGATTAGAAATAAATTAATTTCTAAACATTACTTAGAGTTGGAAATCTTGCAACAAATGACATTCTTGTAATGTCATAAAATTTCTCTTTGTAATATTCTTGCCTCTAATTCATGAATTCATGATGGATTTCCCTAAAACCATTAAACTTGAAATGGATGAAGTCTTTAATTATGGACTTGTGATCTTGACTCATGCTTTGCAAATTTAGACTCCACTTGATCAAGAATTTGAAACAAAACTGGATGAAGCAATCTTGAATTTAGGCCTTGAATTTCATGTTCATTAGGAATATATCTTGAATATCCTAATATTTTTTCAAGTAACTTCTCCTTGAAGAAATCTAGATGAATAAACCTTCCAATTTAGATCAAACCTTAGATAATGAATATTTTCTTCCATGTAGCCCAAGATAGACAAGTTATCTCATTTGAAATAAAAAAAATAACAAACCGACCTAGTCCATACCTTGTGAACCCGCATACTCGATATGCAATAGAACGATGTGTGATATGACAAAAGTAGGGTATAAAGGCTAAAGGTGAAAATGAGGGTGTGACAATATTCATTAAGGTATTCTCAATAATCTCACCCAGTCATCTGAGGATTAGGGTTTCATTGGTTTCAAGAGGTTCATCTGGTCTAGCTCCTAATGGTTCTAAGCTAGGGTTTTGTGCCAAGTCTACTGGTGATTTCTTTCTTGGGCTAAGCAAGGTTCTATAGATCATTATAAATTTCAAGACTTCATAGTCATCCATGGTATTATGAGGTTTGATCAAGAAGAATCAAGAAAAATAAAAAAATAAAAAAATATACTAAATTAGGGGTTTTCTTGAATTTCACTAAGTATGGAGAATTCGTGTTTATGAGGCTATCTTGCAACATTCATAACTTTCTCATTCTTGACCCAAATGAGGCAAAATGGTAATCAAATTAAAAAGGACATCACATACTACAAGTTTGTAGAAGAAAGCAACTTTAAAATATTCATAGATCAAAAGTCATGGTGGCTTAAAGTTGAGAAAAAAAAATTAAGATTCATGTTTTCAAGACTTAGATTTTTTCTAAGTATGGAATTTCAGCTTAGAGGGCATGTTTTTAAAGGTACTTTCTTGATGATCCAAGCTTCATCTGACTTTTTCTCCAACTTAAAAGTTGTTCCTTATTCTTCAAGATTTCTTTTTATAACAAGAACTCTCCAATTGGATGTGTAAAACTCAAGTTATGGTCCCCAAAGTTAGAGTTTTCAAGTTGTCAAATCTAGCAAGTCTTTAATCAACTTCATGAAGCCAACTTCAAGGGAAATTTCCATCATGACCCAATATTCATATCAATTTTCCATAAACATGGAAGTTGTAGAGTTTCCTTCAAGCTTTCTAATGATATCAAGAACTCATCATTTGATTCATTGTTGCTCAAGTTGTGGTGCTCCAAAGACAAGGGGTTCAAGTATTTAAAACTAGTAACTTAGTGAAATTTCGCTAAGTGTCATGAGCCGGATTTTAGAACCCACTTCAAGTCACAAGTTCACATAGTTCCAATCTCCAATTCAAGACACAATCAACATGAAACTTATTTTATGTTCTTCATACTTAATTGTGATTTAAATTCCTCACCAAGTGAAGCCATATTCATGGAATTATTCTCATCCAAAGTTGACCACATCACATGTTGCTTTGATGTTTCATGTGTTTTCTCTTGACACATTTGAATTGGTTTCCTTGCAGCATCTTGCCACCATCATTTCACATGCATGACCTCATCCAAATATTTCATAAAAAGCCTAAACAACATACTATCTTCATGTACCATTTTAATTTTGTCTTGCCATAAGAGGAAAAGAATGGAAATGAACAAATTTTCTTCACTCACTTTCCTTCCCGTGTGTTGAAGAGATAACATAGTTTCTCCGTTAAGTAGTTTTTCTCCAACTTGGATCTTTCATTTTAGGCCATGTTTAGGGTTCATGTTGGTGCATCTGAAGTCCTCCAGTGATTGAGGCAATGTTTGCTTAGTGTTTGTGCAAGAATATTGGAGTTTTAGTTTGTGCATAGAAATTTCATGGCCAATTTTCATGATGTTAAAGCCGTTATAAATGAAAACAAATGCTAGATTCATGATCCTTGTGATTTTCCTTTCAATTTGATGTATGATTTTGTCATTTTTGGTGGAGTTTACAGCGAGCTCCGGTGATGCTTTCCTGAAAATATGACTGAAGCTAAGGCTCCGACATTTTACATGTCATGTTGATGTGTGATGCTTAAACTTGTTGATCTGATGATGTGTATGTCTTGTGGCACTGCGTGGCTGTCAGCTCAGTTAATGAGATGACATGGCAACCCACGCGTATGTTTTTTTGTTTTTGAGGTTTGAGTAATTAGTTTGGGTTGTGATTCTTTGCTTTCCCCACCCCCTTGTGATTCTTTGATTCCCTTTCATTCCAGAATTGCTAATTCACCCCCTAGTCTCTTTATTTTTCTTTTATTCTAGTTTTTATTCATTTCAATTTGATTTTTGTTTTAATTAATAATATCATTTTAAAAATCCCAAAAAAATATGTTTCTGATTGTTGGATGTATTGAGATAACTTTTATGATTTTTTATTTATTTTTTATTTATGTTTGCTATTTTATTTTGAATTAATTTGCGAAGTGGTTTTACATATTTGTCCTTGGCTAGGGTTTTCGATATTGATGCCTTATGCTTGTCTATTTGATCCATTTGAGTGATGTTTTGATGCCTTGATGATGTTTTTTTAATTGTTTCTTATTTGGTTTTAATTTATCCTCGATGCATGCTCGATTAGTGATCTACATGAGATTGTTTGATTTAATTTGATGATGCACTTGTGCATTTCTTCTTGTGATATTTCGCTCACTTGTTCTTGATGGATATAATATGTGTTAGAGGCTCTAAATTCATTTTGTTTGGCTCTTTTTTCTATTTTTGCTTGATGCCTCAACGTGACATTGTTTTGAGATGAATGTGTTTGATGTTTGACCTAGTTTTGAACCCTTTTTTGTTTACATGTACTTGAGTGATGTTTGTGATGTTTACATGATGTGAATACCTACTTCCTTGACATGTTTTAATGCTTAATTGGATGATCATTTGTCACTCTTGCTTCTCATGAATGCTTACTTCCTTTTGATATTGATCTTGGGTGATGAATACATGATTGTTTGTGTACTCTTTGGATATGATATTGGTTGATCTTTCTTGAGATCTTGAGTTTAATTTGAATTTACATTCTCATATATGCTACTACCTCATCTTGACTTCATGCCTGAATCTCACATGTTTGTTTATTTGAAGTGTGTTTTTCATGAGTTAATGGTTGCTAAGTGTTTGGTTATTGATGTGATGCATGTCTTACACTCTTGTAATGCTTTTTCAATATTTGAAATGATTTTATCATGATATGGTGTAGGTTCTGACCTTACTTGATTCTTATCTTGCTTGACTCATTTTGTCTTTATATGATGATTAATGGTGTTTGATTATGATTCTAAGACATGATTGCTTGTGCACTTCTATGTTTATCTTCACCTATCTTCTTGAACTTCAATGTGTGAATATTTTGATCATGATTTGTGATGATTGAGAATATGTATGTTGATTGTGTGTTTTATCCATCTTTGATGTTGTGATCCATATGATGAGCATGCTTTGACTTTGGGATTGATGTATGACACTTGAGATTTGTTGGCTGATTTGTTTTACTTTGTATTGCTTTGACATCCTTCTTCTCTTCATATCTTCTCTTTTCCTTTAAGTTTTAGACCCCTATTTGTTGTTTGAGATTGAGTTGTATAATATTTACTTGTACTTGATCACATGCTCCCTGAAGGCTCCTAGTTTGAACTTAATTTTCGATTAGGTTCAAAGTAGGATAGACATTAGGCTCTCAATCCTTTGCATGACAATATTAGGGTAGTCCCTTCTTAACCTCAGCCTTAGGTCCATATTTGTATGACAACATTAGGTAGACTTTCCCTTTCTTATCCTCAACTATAGGGCTATATTACATGAAAACATCTAGGTGAGTTTCCATTAGATTTTCTCTTTGCCCTTTGAATCACTCTCTCCTTTCTCAAAACAAAATTAAAACACGTAATAAACACAATGAGTATTGTGTGCCACGAGTCTTAAGTACATGGGAAATGATGAGTGGGGAGTCTCTTCTTACTTCTTCTAGAGTGCTTAGCATACGTCCCGTTTGTGGGCGATCTTGCAAGGCATTCACTCTTATGTCATAGACTTTAGTGTTATATGCATCTCAAACAAAGTCAATTCACTTATATTAAAACTCTCAAACAAACTGCAAATCATTTTATCCTTCGGGATTTCCTATCAAACCTTTTTCAGAAAAAGCATGTTATTTTCGTCCTACCGCAAAAGGCATCGACCCTAACTGCTGAAACGCGAACTTAACATCGCTAATAAAAGACACTTAACAAATCGTAGCCCGAACTATGAACGATCTAATTTCTTCATTCTTGTCGGAATGAGGATACATAGGCACAAGACAACGAAGTCTTGGAGAGCACCCTTCCCTCTTTTTCTTTTGCAGACCGAACTATGAACATTATGATTTCTTCATTCTTGTCCGAATGAGGATATGCAGGCACAAGACAGCGAAGTCTTGGCGAGTACCCTTCTTATATCACCCGTAGTCCTCCGAACTACGTTTACTTTGACTTTCCCATTGCACGAGGGAATATGTAGGCCTAGGGCGACGAAGTCCTATCAAGTCTCCTTTTGTTTTTTCTCCCTTTTCATTTCTATTTTCCGTTAACAAGTAGGCTTTAGAAAAACACACCCTTTGATTAGAACAATAAGAGTGGATCCCATTGAGTACAACGGATGTGAGGGGTGCTAACACCTTCCTCTCGCGTAATCGACTCCCGAACCCAGTCTTTGGTTGTGAGACCATGTTCCTTTCCCTTTTTGAGGTTTCTTCTATCGTTTCCTTTCCCCCGTCGGGGTAAATAACATTCAATGGTGACTCTATTTTTTCGCCGGTTATTTTTCGTAGTTATGACAGGTTAAAATGGAGAAGGGCATCATGTGTTTCATGTGATGCAAAGGTACCACTCAAGTTGAAGGGAAAATTTTATCAGACTGCGGTAAAATTTGCGATTTTGTATAGGACAATAGGGTTGGACAAATTTGAACCGTCTAATTAATACCGACAGGTACGTTGTCCTTTTTATGCTAATGGATCAGATTGGGTCGGGTGTCGGGTTGATTCGGTTGTTTAATTTGGATAGTATAAAATTGCTTTGGTTGGGCTCAGATGATTATTTTGGACATGTAGAAAACTGAAACCAACAAAACTAAATTAATATATATTTTATTTATTTTTATTATTATAGGACTGACTCATTATAAAAATGAGATTCATAATGTTGTCAAGATATTATCATTTTTATAATTTAATGGTGACATTGTGTACTCTTAAAAATACAAGACATTTAATATAAAATTGAGTATTATTTAGTTTATGGTTTAAAATATGATAATGGTCAAATTAAGGTCATGCGATATTAAAATATTATCATGTGATAATAACTTTTTTTTCAATAATAAAAAAATAGTACTTCTTTAACCTTTTCTAAAATTTTGATATATTTTTTTAATTAAAAAATAAATGTTTGAAAATTTTATAAAAAAAGCTATTTTTATAGGTTTACTCTAATAAATATTAAATCGACTAAACGGATTTGATTTACTCGCCAAATCAATTTAATCGAATCCGTCGAAAACTAAAATTTTATCGCTCGAAATTAAGCCATAAAGATGAAATTATGGTTTACGTCGAATTTAAATTATGAGTCCGAAACCGACTGATTGTCCAGCCCTATGGGACAGAATGTTGGACGGTTAAATATCAACACGAGAATAAAGTAAGTGTAGAAGAGATGAGGATGTTGTAGTTGATATGTGGTAAGATTCGACATGATAGAATTAGAAAAGAAAATATTAGAGAGTGTCGGGGTAGCCCCTATAGTGGAGAAAAATTATGGAAAATAGACTTAAGTGGTTTGAGCATGTAGAGAGAAGACAGGTAGATTCTGTAGTAAGAAGGATATACTAGATGGAGAGAAGACAAACAATTAGAAGAAGGAGAAAACCTAGAAAGACTATCAAATAAGTTATTAAGAAAGATCTCGATATTGTTGATTTGGATAGAAACATGGTCCTTGATAGAACATTATGGAGAAAGTTAATGTTGAAAATTATGGATAATCGATGCCCATGGGAGTGTTCCAATATGAGAAGAAAATATTCAAGTGAAGATAAATTTTTGAAATCAAAAATAGGCAACACTTGTGAAGTGTTGCATTAGGTTTGGATTTGGAAATAGGCAACACTACGTGAAGTGTTGTAGAATGTGAAACAATAAAATATTTGAAGACTCTTGTTGTAGGCGAAACAATGCAACGTTTGAAAAGTGCTAATGTAGGCGAAACATTGCAATATTTAGCAAAAATGTTGTTGAAAATGTGTGTTTCATCAAGGGTCACAACCTTATGAAACAATACCAGTTTGGCCTATAAATTGAGCATTAGATTCAGAAAAAACACATTAAAAACTGTACATTCTCTTCATATAATTCCAGATACTCTTTCCTGCATTCGAATCTTCAACAGTCTTGTGCAAATTCGATCAGAAGGCTAAATTATCATGGGTATTCTTGCGTTCCAACTTTAAGACTATAGAGAGTACTTGAAATACTTTTAAGGAAAGTGTCACCATTCATAATTCTAGCCTCAGCAATTTTATTTAAATTACTTTTCTAACAATCTTAAAAATATATCAAATATTGGGAACTGTGGCTTCCGAAAATCGTGTTTTTAGAGATGATGCTCTAATCAAGAAACTTAAAAAATTCTTGAGAAAGGAATGGAAAAAAAATGAGTAAAAAATAAGCACCAAGAAGGAGGGTTATTTGCTTTGAATGCGAAGAAATAGAACATCTTAAAAATGAATGTCTTACTCTTCAAAAGAAGAATAAATTCAAGAGCAAGAAGAACAAAAGACATAAAAAGTTTATTTTTAAAAAGTTGTCAGTACTCTTTCATTAAGGTCCGTTGCACTTTTTATGTCATATGTGGTTAATCGACATAACAAAATATGTTGTTGTTTGAAATTTAAAAAATGGTTTGAAATTCAAAATTCGTCCTGCACTTCCGTTTAAACGACTTAACAAGTCCTGAACAAAATTCAAAATCATGTCTTTTCATGAACCATTTTAATTCTAAACTATTGTAAACCTTCATGAAAATGTCTCAAACTTTGCATCAATTCCTAGAAGTTTCTTAGGATGTATTTAAGGAAAAATACATTAGTTCTCAAATTATATCTTTCATTATTAATTTTTCACATCAACTCAAATAATTTTCTAAGTGTTCATTCTCTTTCAAAAATGTTGAAATTTAGTGCATAACTTGAAAATCATTCATAAAAGTTTCATAATATTTTTTAGCACTTAAGTTTCATATATTATTGAATTGTAAATTGAAAGAGAAGATAAATTGTCTATTGAAATTGATTCAAGAAAAACTTCATATATTCAAATTTGTTCAAGTATTTTAATTTATCACCAAGTGTGTGGGGACTAAATTTGTAAAGAAAGTGTGTGTACTTTCTAAAATCATTTGCAAATAGAAAGTGGTATATTTTCTATTTGTTGGAGAAAGGTCCTTTAAATTGGTTTGATTCAAAGTCCAATATAGTTTTTGGTGTATTTTTGAAATCAAGGAAGTAGTGGCTTCAACAGACTCCCCATTTCAGAAGAATATTATCCAAGACGAAATGGACTCGATAATGTCAAATCACACTTGGGAACTTGTCGATCCTACTAACAGATCAAAACCCATTGGATGAAAGTGGGTGTTTAGAAGGAAGTATCATAATGATGGTACACTAAACATCTACATGTATAGATTAGTAACCAAGAGTTTTAAAGGAAGGTGTTGATTATTTCGACACATATGCACTAGTAGCAAGGACGGCAACAATTAGAAGATAGTTTGCACTAGTTTCTTTGCATTAACTTATATTTCATCAAATGGATGTCAAAACGAAATTCCTAAATAGAGATCTCGATAAGGAGATTTTCATGGGGCAACCAGAAGGTTATGTGCTTCCTGGTAATGAACAAAATATTCACAAATTAAGGGGAAGACATACAACTTAGGGAGAGCTTTTAAATCATTTGTCAAAATACAAAGTCAAAGAGTTTGCATCATCAAAAATTGGAGATTGAGAAGAATATATCTTATATCTAATTCAATTTTGACGAAGACAAAGACTATCAAAGAAGAAAAAGTTCAAAGGTGCCATGCACATCAATGATGAAGTTGATCAATAAGGTTTAACATAGAAATTCAAGTGAATATTTGAGACAAGAGAATATAAATAAGGCTTCATTGCAATTTATATTATACTACTTTAAATTGCTCAGAATTTCATCTCTCACTTCTTCTAAAAACCTTTTTGCATCATCATGTATGATTATCTAAAAATATTCTTCATCTAATTCCTGTTACAAGTGTTTGTACACAAAGTTGTGTGAGAATATTGTGATATTAATTTGTATCCGTGTTGATTATATGATTGATCATGAGAAACAAGATGGACGGAATTTTAGAAACAAAAATGTTTCTAACTTCCACATTCAAGATGAATGATCTTGGAGTAGTTGACACAATTGTGGGGATCAAAGTAAAGCAAAATATTGGGGGTTATGAACTTAGTAAAACACATTATGTTGAGAAAGCACTTGATAAGCTCAAACACATTATGTTGAGAAAACACTTGATAAGTTTAAACATTTCAAGAAAGATTAATTGAAGAATAATTGAGAAAGTAAGTACTCCATTTGATACTAGTGTCAAATTTCAAAAGAATGATTGAATTAGTAAAATGAGTAAATTAGTAAAATGAGCAAATTTTACTAGCAATCCAAATGGTGAGCACTGAAAGGCCATCATTAGGATTTTCGGAAATTTTATGAAAACCAAAAATATTGATCTTCATTGTGGTAGATTTCCTACCATATTAGAAGGACATACCGATGCGAGTTGGACATTGAGTGTTGAATATTATAAATCTACATTTCGGTGGATATTTACACTACCCGGGGTGCAATTTCTTGGAAGAGCAAGAAACATATGTGGATCACTCTCTCAAACATAAAATCAGAGTTCAAGGCTTTTTCTTCAGCTAGTAAGAAGTTGAATGGTTGGGGGACCTTATGTTGGAAGTTCCATTAACTAAAGACAATGTTTCAAAGACGTTAATACATTGTGGTAGTTAAACCACTTTAACTAGAGCATAAAAAATTCTATAATAGAAAGTCTAGGAAATTAGGACTTAGACAATCTTTTATGAGAAAATTTATTAAGGATGTAATCATTTCATTCACATATATACGACCGGGCTATAATTTGCTTGATCCATCTACTAAACCACTGGCAAGAGGTCTAGTAAAGACAACCTCAAGAGATATGGTGTTGAAGCTCCTTGAATAAGAGTCTGAAAGCGACGGTAACCCAATCTTACGTTAATAGAATATTAACCTCAAGATTCAATGGGTAACAACAATTCGTTGATTTGGATGTTTGTCGGACATTTGATAACAATATTGACTATTTTTAATTGAGGGTCGAGTTTTCTAAACTCTTAATGAAGTACAATACTGAGGGTATGTGTCTCCTGGAAAAGGATACAATATGAACTTCACTTATGCGAATTTCGAGATGGTGTCGTCTCAAAGTGAGAGTTGGAGTTTCTCACGAAATATTCATGAAACAGGAAAGAATATGGCCATAAATAAGTGTTAGGCGATATGTAAGGAAAGAACCCTTAAAGAATGTGTGTAAGGTAACTCTGGTCTAATCATATGGATGAATGGTTTAAAAGGATTGCTACCTAACATTCTGATTAGACTTTATGTTGTCCTCACTAAGGTTAAGTTTTAAATTGAAAGACACCTAACAGTATTAACAATCTTTATACCTCATTTTTTGGAATTAGATTTGTCATTATTATAAAAAGTGGGGGATTGTTGAAAATTATGAACAATCAATGCCTATAGGAGTGTTCCAATATGAAAATAAAATATTCAAGGGAAGATTAATTTTTGAATTCCAAAATAGGCAACACTTGTGAAGTGTTGCATTAGGTTTAAATTCGGAAATAAGTAACACTCAGTGAAGTGTTGTAGAATGTGAGACAATACAACGTTTGAAAATTATTGTTGTACACGAAACAGTGTAATACTTAGAAAAAAATTTGTTGTAGGCGAAACAGGGCAACATTTGAAAAATGTTGTTGTAGGCGAAACATTACAACATTTAACAAAAGTGTTGCTGAATGTGTGTGTTTAATCAAGGGTCGCATCCTTATGAAAAAACATTAGTTTGGCCTATAAATTGAGCGATTTGGATTCAGAAAAAATACATTAAAAATTGTGCATCCTCTTCACATAATTCAGAACACTCTTTTCTGCACTCAAATCTTCAATAGTCTTGTATAGATTCGATCAGAAGGCTGAATTATCCTGAATATTCTTGCGTTCCTACTCTAAGACTATAAGAGAGTGTTTGAAATACTTTTAAGGAATGTGACAACATTCACGATTCTAACCTCGATCAACTTTATTTAGATTTATTTTCTAACAGTTAATCCATGTAGTCGACCCTTTGGCGATAATGCTTAGTTGTTGTTTATATTATCTAACGGTTCCCGACATTCCACGACAGAAAGCATAAGACATTGTCCAACCATCCCACATATATAAAGTATCCCGCGCGAGAGATGAGGTATGTTTAAACCAAAATTTACTACACTCTATTGTGATATACTCACTAACATGGATGTTGGAGTGCTAATCTAGCAGGTCCATATCTTATCCATCGCATCAAAAGCTTATTTCTCCATCACTAATGTAAGTGCTTTTGATTGGCTGCATTTTATAGAAAAGCATTAATGTATGAGTAAATGTCATAATTGATGTTAGGACATACATGAAAAGTGTTATGCAAGGAAAGCTATGAGTAAGTAAAGCCCTGGAGAAATTAAATATACCTGACCTAAGTGGTAAGTGCAGTTTTTTGAAGAGAGGTTTGGGTAAACCTAATTGCTGCACCAAGGCCCAAAGCAGGTATGCTATTATAAATAGCAGAAGGATCATTCCAACTGACAGACACACAGAGGAGAGAGCATCTAGTGAGAGATCATAGAGTGTGTTTGTAAGTGAAGAACCGTCTTCTTCACGTGAGTCTAGGAGTCTTAGGATTCCTTGTGTGCCAAGAAATTGTATATTATAGAATTGTTGTGGTTATTGTGTCTGAAAAGGTGTGTTCATTGAAGTCACTCAAAGCGTTTAAGCAAGAGTGTGTGTCCCTTGATCAAAGCCGTGAAGCAAGATCAAGGTGTGTGGTTGAAGTGTATCTTCATAATTTTCTGTAATTGTATTTGGATATCACTAAGGTGATTGAGGGGGAGTGAGTGGGAATACTCAGGTCTAGAGTGTCTCTAGGTTGAAGTGTCATTGGGTAGGTTTTAAGTGAGGAGTGCAAACTAGGTTGTTTGACTTTGAATTAATTCTACTGATAGTGAATTTCCTCCCTGGCTTGGTACCCCTCAGATGTAAGTGTTGTTGACACTGAACTGGGTGAACAATTACTGTGTTATTTACTGCTTTGCTTTACATCTTTTTAATAGTCTGTGTTATAGTGGATGTCATAACATCCATAATAACTTCCATCGTGCTTGCCAAAATTTCAATTGGTATCAGAGCATACACCTTCCCTGTTATTTCTGGGTGAGATCTAGGGAAGATAAATTCTGGTACTATGGATAAAGACATCCAATTTTGGATGGCTCTAATTATGACTATTGGAAACCTAAGATGATTGCCTTCTTAAAGTCTTTAGACAGCAAGGCATGGAGAGTTGCAAACTCAGGTTGGGCACATCCAATAAAGACTGATAAAGATGGACTGTCTGTGCTTATACCTTAAGAAGAATGGACCAAAGAGCAAGAAGCCTTGGCTCTTGGGAATTCTAAAGCATTGAATGCATTATTCAATGGTATAGACAAGAATATCTTCAGATTGGTGCATCATTGTGAGCTGGCTGAAGAGGTATGGGATACTCTCAAAACAAGTCATGAGGGAACCTCTAAAGTCAAGATGTCAAGACTTCAAATGTTGACAACCAAGTTTGAAAGTCTAAAGATGAAGGAGGAGGAAACTATTCATGAGTTCTACATGAATGTCCTTGAACTTGCAAACACCTTAGGAGCTCTTGGAGAAAAGATGTCTGAAGAAAAGCTAGTAAGGAAGATCTTAAGATCATTGCCTAAGAGGTTTGCCATGAAGGTCACATCCATCGAAGAAGCTCAAGACATATGCAACGTGAAGGTGGATGAACTCATAGGTTCTCTACAAACCTTTGAGATGGGCATGTGTGATCAGACTGTAGAGAAATAGAACAAAAGCATAGCTCTTATTTCAAATACTGCAGATGACTCAGAAGAAGAAGAAGGTAAAAAGGAGGAAAATTTGTCAGAGGCCATAGCTTTGCTTGGAAGATAATTTAATAAATTGATCAAAAGGATAGACCACAAGTCTAAACCTTATGCCAAGAACATGCCTTCTGACATCAGCAGAAGGGATAAGTCTGAAGAAACATCCAGCCAAAGCAAAGGAGTACAATGCCATGAATGTGAAGGATATGGGCACATTAGAAAGGAATGTCCCACCTACCTCAAAAAGAAGGGAAAAGGCCTAACTATCACTTGGTCAGATGGAGATTCAGAAAGTGGATCAGAAGAAGAATGTGCTAAGCATGTCACTGCTCTGAATAGTGTATGTATATCTGATATTGATTCAAGTGAAGATGAACTAACTTATGATGAACTTACAGATTCATATAAGAAGTTGTGCTTGAGAAGTACAGAATTGTATCATCAAGGAGAGCAACAGAAGAAGTGCTTAAGAGAATTAGAGGCTGGGAAGTTAGAGCAGCTAGCCACAATAGACTCACTCAAAAGTGAGGTCAACCTGATGGAATCTAAAATGGAGCAGATGTCAAAATCCATAAGGATGTTGAACCCTGGGACTGACATTCTAGAAGAAATTCTACATAGTGGTCAGACATCAGGTAACAGGTCTGGACTAGGATTTGTTGGTAAACAAAAGCCTAGCTTGGGGTTCAAGAAGCCAAAGCCAAAACTTCAGAGGACTAACCTGATGTCACGACCAATGTCACAACATCAGGGTCACAGAAGTACACACCAGTACCAGAGGAACTTTCAAAGGAAAAGGTGTTACTACTGTGGAAGGTTAGGTCATATACAAGCCGTATGTTATTGGCTACATGGATTTCCCAATCACACTCATCAAGGAAAATCCAAAAAGGGTGCTCATAACAAGAAAAAGCATCATGCCAAACCCAAGAAGGAAGCCCCTAACAAGAAAAGACAATGGATCGCCAAGAATATGGCTTTAGCTGCCCACAGTTCTCTTAGGATGCCTACCAAAAGGGATTGGTATTTTGATAGTGGTTGCTCTAGACACATGACTGGAATAGAGAATATCTTGGTAAACATAAAACCTCATTCCTCAAGTCATGTAATATTTGGTGATGGAGCTAGAGGAGAAATCAAAGGTGCTGGATGTCGCTACTGCAAAAATCGGCGCCGGCTATGACAGAAGAGTCGCCATCGTGCGTTATTTATCCCACAAGAGGGAAAGGAAACGCTCAGAGTAAACCTAACGCAAAGAGGGAAAGGAATGGTCGTCACAACCAAATCCTGGATTCGGGAGTCGGTTACGCAAGGGGAAGGTATTAGCACCCCTCACGTCCGTCGTACTCGACGGGATCCACGCTTGTTTTCTATTTAAGGGTGTGTTATTTTATCTACTCTACAGGTCTAGGTTAAAAAGAAAAGAAAATGACTCGACAAAGTATTGCACATTATGCCTACGTATTCCCGTCTGGAACGAGAAATCAGAGTCAACGTAGTTCGCCTAACTACGGGTTAAGGGGGGAAGGTTGCTCGCTAGGATATCGCATCCTATGCCTACGTACTTTCATACAGCATGAAAGATCAGAGTAAACGTAGTTCGGGCTACGGAGGACACAAGCTTGTCTGACAGTTTTTATCTCCTTCTGAAAAGGGTTTTTCTTGATTAAGAGTCCGAGCGGGCAAAAATGACACTTTGATGTTTGTTTTGAATCTTTTACGAAAGAACTGTTTTTTAGTCTGTTTGCAACTTGTACTGTACTAAAGACTTATGACCTGAGAGTGACTACGTCGCATGTCACCCTAAGGGTACCATACTAAGCAGCCAGATTACTGAAGAGTGACCCTCCAACAACCTGTTCTCAAATAACTTAAGGCTCGTAGCGTACAGCGCGCGTTATCCTTATTACTGTGTTTTTGAAGTGTTTTGAGATGAGAAGAGAAAGAAGCTCTAAAAGCCTAGGGTTGAAAGGGAATAAAACTAACCTAATGTCGTCATGCATGCATAAGAATCCTAATGTCTGTCATAATTTCCTCTTGCACAGAGGAAATCAGAGATCCTAGGGAATAAACAGAAAACAAAGCCAGCAAATACAGTAAAATGCATGCAATGCAGCAATACAAGCGAGGCAAGGGAGTCTCACTCGACCTCGAACCTGGGAAAACAACAGGCAAAGTGAATCAACATTAACCTCAAACCTAGGGGACAAGCTACACAAGCCAACAATCAATACAAAAAACAAAAGCCACAGCAGAGAAGGCAGCCCAAGCAGCAGCACCACTCTCCTACAGCAAACAGCAGCTCTGACAGCAACAGATGATTAACCAGCAAACAGTTGACAGCAACAGCCTTCATCTTCATGAATAACACCTATCTTCAAGCTTCAATAAACTTTCAATCTTCAATAGACACCAAACTTCAACAAGCTACCAGCTTAAACAAGCTCAAACCCCAGCCAGTAAACAACTTCAACCAGCTCCTGACCTCAACAAGCTCCTAGCTTCAACAAGCAAACAAAACCCTAGCTTCAACAATCTACCTCATCCTTTCCTTTACCAAGCTTCAACAAGCACCTCCAAGGGAGAATTAAACCAACAAGATCAAGGTTGGAATGTTAAGAAGCTCAATGACAACCAAGGGAAGTCACTGAGAACTTAACATTATGAGAGATTGGCATCCTCAAAGTTATACTCTTAAAGCATGCCATTCATCCCTCCTAAGGAGAGATGTGACTTCTTTAAAAGGACTTTATGTCATTGGATTGAATGGATATGAACAATATACTCCATGTTTGAAGAAACAAACAAAACTACTCTGATGCTCTTCCTAAAACCCTAGTTTTCCTAAGCTCCTGACAAGCACTCCACCAGATGAGAAATCTTCAACTCCAATATCCTTCAAGATCTCCAAAGCATCTTCCATTGGTATTCATGATCACCCAAGCTCAAAAGCAACACCATCCTAATCTAAGGGGAACTACTGAGTCAAACTAGTCAAATTAGTTCATCAGAAACACCTAGAAGTTAGTCTTAAAACTAATTCTACTTAAAATACCAAAAGGGATTGTAAAATCCTACAAATATTTTTAAGGGTTCCTAAACCTCTTAAGAATATCTCATACAAAAACCAGGGGGTTAACCACTCATTTGGACCTAAAACTATGCCCTAAACCTAAAGGTACCATCTTAAAACCCTAATTCTAAACCACCTAATGTTCAATGCTCAAATTAGCCTAAAATTATCTCACAAAAATATGAGAAAATTACTATGGGGACATGTATATCTAAGCTATCTAGCCCAAAAAGAATCAACTCAAAATCCATCACCAATCATCTATAATAAAATCAGCAAAATGGCATAACAAACATATCAAAATAAAAACAATTAAAAATACAAAAATGCAAATAAAATATAAAATGCATGAATTAAAGAAATTTTAATCATATTAAACTTTACACATTCTAAGGAGTTAGGGAAAAAAAACTAGTTTAAAAAGATTAATTTTTCTATTTATTATGGATTTATTTCTAAACTATATGAAAAATATGAAATTAAAAGAAAAATAAAGAAAATGAATAAAATGGCGTGTCAGATAGCAATTAAAACCAGTTGAAATCCAAACCTGGGCCCAAGAGGGGGTGTGCGTAGAAAATATCTCATAAGTCCAAACCACATAAGAAAATAAGAGAAAATAAAAATGGAAATTAGCAAATGCGTGTGGTAAATAGCAAGGTTTCACAGTGCATTCTCACAATGGGCCCAAACCAGGGGTGTGCATAGCAAGCAAAGACTAAGGCCCATCCAATTGCCATTAAGTGAAACGGTGCGTTTCAATCTCAACTCAACTCTTCAGCAATTGAAATAAAATCCTGGCCGTGGGTTTCTATCTTCAGTCAAAGTCAAAATACAAATCAAAGGTGAGAGATTCATCTTCTCCAATTGAGTTTGGAAATGGGAGGGAAACTCAGACGGTGGCCTGAGCTTTGCGCCACCGTCTTCTCCGGCGTGGAAATCCCAAAAAGGCATCAAACTCAACAACTAAATATCCTATCTAACCTGAAATTCTCTCCTGATCACGAATATAACTTCCAAATCCATTGATTCTCACCCAATTCTCAAACCCGATAGAAGTTGCAGAAAGATCACCAAATCTTGATCGTGGCAATTATTGAAATAAAGATCCTAGCATGAACTACATTCTTCAGGCTTCAATTCTAACTAGTCAAACACCATTAAAGCTTCAAGAACAAGGAGATATAAGCTTCAATAGAAAATGGCATCACCCTAACTTGGTCTCTAATTGCTCCCAAACCAATCCGGAAACGATCCTTATGTATCCTAGGTCCTAACCACATGCAAGATTCTACTCAATTCTCCCTAGATCAATATAGAATTTGGAAGTTACTAACCTGATGAAAACTCACTAACAGAAGCACTTGGAGCACGATTCCACCTTCAAATCTTTCCAGAAATGTTCAATGATGCAAGATGAAGCTTTCCCAATCTTCAATTTGGCTTGATTGTGCTTGCAAATCCAAAACTGATTCTGAGTTGGAGCTCTTGAAACTCAACCATCTCTAACAGCTTATGGCACGAATTGATCACCAAAATGAGTCTGAACTCACTCCAATCAATATATAGGAGGATTCCATGGGCTTTTTGATCCATTTTTAGGCCCAAATCATTGTATCCAAAATTCTGATTTTTGCCATTGAAGCTCAAGGTGACAGTTGCGAATTCTGGCTTATTCCTTGTTCCAGAAGGTCCCATTCAGTTTCAAATTGACTTTGGAATGTGTTTGGATCAAAAGCACAGCCTGAATTGCATTGGTTGTTGATTTGGATTAGTGACTTGCATTTGAAGAAATCATTTTAAAAGGCAAGCCATGGAATCAAGCCTCACCTCAAAAATGTAATATTGCCAATGTCTTTGAAATGCATTTCCTGATCAATTTGGTATATCACATGGACTTGTTTGGACCCCAATCAAGAAATTCCCTCTTTTTTTTTTGACCTTTTAATACTTTTAAATTCTTCATTTAAAAACCATTTCAAACCAACATCTCCTATGAGCCAATTCAAAACCTCCTTGATGCATGGTCAAGGTTAAAACCCTATTTTGAGAAACTTTCTAGTTGAACAATTTTCCATTTGAGGCCTCTAAGTTAGAGATTTGGACCCATGCTTGAGAATGACCTATAATCACCAATACCCAAAATACCCCTGGATTGCCAAGATCATAACTTGAGTTCTATAAATCCCCTTGAGGACTTCTAGTACTCTACGGAAAGCTAATATCAAGATCTACAAAGCTTATGTTGGCCAAGAATCCATTTGAAAACTCCTTGAAGGGCAAAAGTTGCTTGGAAGTCAAGTGACTTTCACAGATAAATTTCAGTGTCCTCTGATGGCCTGTAATTTGCAAGAACCATAACTTGAATTCTACAAATCCTCTTGAGGATTTCTAGTACTAAAATTAAATTTATTGAGATGCTCTACAAGTTTCATGTTGGCCAAAGATCCATTTGGAACTTGTATTTTGACTTATGTGGCTTTGAAGTTAGGCACTAAACAGGGGATTTTACACTAAAACCCTAATTTAGCAACTTCCCACATTCTTGATTCTTCTTTGCTTAATCTTGGCACAACACCATACATGTATCAACATACCAATCCATGAATCCCATGACCTCAAGGTAGGCTTTGATGTTCTCCAACTACTCAATTGAATTAGGGTTGACCCAGATGAAACCCTAGTTGACTGCACCTCAACTGTGGCTCTCATACTTGAATAAATGACTTGCCTCAACTTCAATAAGGCCCTCTAGACATCCCATGAGATCCATACACACCTCACATTCACATCCCATGTTTCTCATCCCACTGATGATTCTCAATATTCCTCAGGATAGGAGCAAAACCCATATGTAGGCACTCAAACTTCTCAAGACTTCAAATCCCTTCTTAATGGCTTGTATGACTTTCCCACTTGGATAAGACCTCTTGCTAGGCTCTTCTCTTGATAGACACCTTGATCCCCTGTTGGATTCATGCTATGCTATGATATGCAAATGAAATGCAATGATACATAAATCAGGCAAGAAAAGGTTGAGCAAATTTTGGGGTGCAACAGCTGCCCCTACTCAAACGGCTTGGACCCGACTGGGTGAAGAGCGAACGGCCTTCAAACAATCGAGGTACGAGACGGTTGAATACCAAGAAACCCGGAAATTTTCCAATCAAAGAAATAAACTGCACTGCTTGGGGAACGACATCCACCAACTGAATCTGGTCGTTACGGCAACAACTGATCCAACGTCTGATAATAATTCTGATTTCAACTTCAACCACCTCCGTCCACAACTGGACTAACCTTGTCAACACAAGAAGAGAAACAAATTCGTCAACACGAATGGAGATTCTGTCGTCACAGGAGTAACCTTGTCCACATCTGGACCCAAATTTCGTCAAATCACGAATACACAAATCTGTCCCCGTTAGGACTCACATCTCAACAACACAGGAATAGAACTTTGTCCACGTTAAGACGCTTGTTTCGTCAACACGAAGAAATCTCAACTAAACTTGTCCACGTCAGGACTCCACCTGCCGTCAACACGGAAAAAATCTCGGCGACTTTGTTGGGGATGAATCGTCTGCATTTCGTCAGCACGAGGGGATCCTATCAACATAGGAATAAATTGTCCATGTCAGGAATAAATCGTCCACGTTAGGACTAAACCGTCCACGTTAGGAATAAATCGTCCACGTTAGGAATAAATCGTCCATGTTAGGAATAAACTGTCCACGTTAGGAATAAGTTGTCCACGTTAGGAATAAGCTGTCCACGTTAGGAATAAGCTGTCCACGTTAGGACTCACACCTCGTCTTGATTTGTCCATGTCAGGACTCACATCTCGTCTTGATAAGAAAACCCTATTAGCATGGGAGTAAATTGTCCATGTCAGGACACCGTTTCGTCGACCCGAAGAAATATAAATTCGTCCACGTCAGGACTCGCGCATCTTCGACCCGCTAAGGAAATAAAACTTGTCCACATCAGGACTCACGCCTCGCCAACACGAAGAAAGATAAATTTGTCCACGTCAGGACTCGCGCATCTTGTCAACCCGAGGAACTATAAACTTGTCCACGTCAGGACACACATTTTGCCAATACGAAGGAAGATCTGCTGGGGATAAATGGTCCACGAAGAGTAATCAATTTTGTCCACGTCAGGACTTCACATTCCATCAATACGGAGAAATCGAATTTTTCCACGTTAGGACTAGCACATCTCGTCAACTCGAATAAATCTGTCCACGTTAGGACACCCACTTCACTAGCACGAAGAACTCCCGTCAATATAGGAATCAATTGTCCACGCCAGGATTCATATCTCGTCAACATGAGGAACTCCTATCAACATAGGTAATAAAATTTTGACGACTTCCGGGGAAAACCTTCTGTCAACCAGTAGGAAAATACATCTGTTTATTCATACGAGAAGATACTCTGAATACAGTTTCTCTCTTTTTTTTATCTCTGCAATAGCTAACTCCATTAGTCCCAACCCACAAATCTTTTAGTGCTGACGTGACAACGACTTTGAGGAGGAATCTACTCGGGATATTTGGAAACCAAACTGCCAGATGCCTGTTTCGATAACCAGCGGTAGCTTCTGAGATTTTGATTCATGAAACCCTTTGACGCTGACGTAACAGCAAATCTGAAGAAAATAATCCGCTGGCCGGATAAGAGAAACTTCAACAAGCAACTCTGGCGGGGAAAACAAGAGAAATTTAAACAAATAACTCCGCTCGGGGGCCAAGAGAAACTTAACCAAGTAACTCTGTGGGGAAAATAGTAAGATGAACTGTATCATCACACGTCTCACGGCGAGACCTCGAATACCTGGTAATAGATCTGAGCTAGAACTCCATACTCCTGCTGAGCAAATACACCTGAAAGCAAAAGGTTAACCAACCTGATTTATGTTTCAAAATGCGTATGTTTGAAAATGGCGTAATGTTCCATGCAACATGGAAATGCTACGCGTTTGGGTGGATGCGATATATGCGAATGCAAATGCAGGATTAAGCTGCCGAGAAACTCTGGTAGTGTTGTCTCAACAACATGAATGCTGAGGATAAAGCCAACTCCGCTGGGGAGAACAAGTATCACAAAATATTCTGCCAGAAATACAACCAACTCTGCCGGGGAGAGATTAAACATCAATTTCCACTGGGAGGAAAGGACAAACACCCTGCTGGTGAACAAACTTAGCTGAGAAAGAAACAACACTTCTGAGCAGAGCACACTGTCTGGGCACAGTTTACACATTCAGAGTTACCACTCTGCTGAGGATCAACATCCTGTCAATGGCATGACGACCTGTGGGGAGCAAGAACACCCTCCTTCGCGGATATAAACCTTTCGAACCAACAACCTGGTTAACTATTGCGGGAATCTCCCATGCTGGAGATTGAACGCACACATCTTCGATTCACTGAGGAGCGCACCTCTGCAGGGGACATCGATTTTGACTTGCTGGGATTAATCCTATGGACGGCTTTCCATGAGGACACTCTCCTGGGGAAAATAATTCCCTGCTTCGGGAAGGGATAACCGTCATTCCAACTCTCGGGGGATAAGCTGCGACTAGCTGAGGAATGACATCAACTGGAATCAGGTCTTACGTCAAGCGACCTTGGCTGGGGAATACAATTCCGGACCGTTTGCTCCAAAGGTAAGAACCCTGCAAAACACAAACGAGACAAAACAGGCCTATACAACAGAATCTATCCGGCTTAGCATCTGTGACCTTACTTCAGTCAATTCGAAGTTTTAGCAATTACTTCAGTCACCGGGATGCCCCATTTTTGCCTGGACTATCTTTTTACTGTCCAGCGGGTCACTTTCAAGCAAAGTATTTTTTAACTGCGTCCGAATTCACAGGAGACGTAAAGTCTTTGCCATCCATGGTGGATAGTAACAAGGCTCCTCCAGAGAAGACTTTTCTGACAACGTAGGGACCTTCGTAATTGGGGGTCCACTTGCCCCTGTGATCTGTTTGTGGTGGGAGAATCTTTTTCAAAACAAGATCGCCCGTCTGAAAGCTTCGAGGGAACACCTTCTTGTCGTAAGCTTTCTTCATCCGGCTTTGATACAACCGACCGTATGCTAAAGAAGCTAGTCTCTTCTCATCCATTAAGCTGAGCTGATTCAGTCTATCTTTAACCCATTCTACCTCGTCAAGTTGGACATCACGTAAAACCCTTAGGGAAGGAATCTCGACCTCCAACGGTAACACCGCCTCCATCCCGTATACCAATGAGAAAGGGGTTGCCCCGGTTGATGTGCGTATCGTCGTATGATAACCGTGCAAAGCGAAAGGTAGCATCTCGTGTCAGTCCTTATATGTCACAACCATCTTCTGAACAATCTTCTTTATGTTCTTATTGGCCGCTTCGACAACGCCATTCATCTTGGGCCGGTAAGGAGTAGAGTTGTGGTGCTCAATTTTAAAAGTCTGACACAACTCTTTCATCATTTTGTTATTCAAATTTGAACCGTTGTCAGTGATAATCCGCTCAGGGATTCCATATCTGCAGATAATATCTCGTTTGATAAATCTGGCCACCACTTGTTTGGTCACATTGGCGTATGATGTTGCTTCCACCCATTTGGTGAAGTAATCGATTGCCACCAAAATGAACCGGTGTCCGTTTGATGCCGTGGGCTCAATCTTGCCAATCATATCAATCCCCCACATCGAGAAAGGCCACGGTGATGACATCACATTCAGAGGACTTGGAGGCACATGGATCTTGTCCGCATAAATCTGGCATTTATGACACCTTTTTGCAAACTTGAAACAGTCTGTTTCCATAGTTAGCCAATAATAACCTGCCCGCAGCAGTTTTCTTGTCATAGCATGCCCGCCAGCATGTGTACCAAATGTACCCTCATGTATCTCTTCCATGAGCAACTTTGCCTCTTTCTCATCTACACAGCGTAGCAACACCAAGTCGTGGTTTCTTTTGTACAGGACACCGTCCGGGTTCAGATAGAAATTGCCATCCAATCTCTTGAGAGTCTTCTGATCTCGACTGGATGCCTCAGTCGGATACTCTTTGTTCTTCAGGAAGTTCTGGATGTCAAAGTACCAGGGTTTACCATCGGGAGCCTCGTCAATGGCAAATATGAATGCAGGCCTATCGAGCCGAGAGATAACAATCCGGGGAGCCTCGTTCCAGAAGTTAACTTTATACATCGAAGACAATGTCGCCAGGGCGTCAGCCATTTGATTTTCTGCTCGTGGTACGTGATGCAATTCCACCTTGTCAAAGAAAGGCAACAATCTCCTTGCATAATTCATATATGGTATCAAATTGGGCTGACGTGTCTCCCATTCTCCTTTAATCTGATTCACCACTAGAGCTGAGTCTCTGTATACATCCAGGTTCTTGATTCGCAAATCAATGGCTTCTTCCAGACCCATGATGCAAGCCTCATATTCAGCCTCATTATTGGTAACAGGAAAGGTCAATCAGGAAGTAAAGGGGATGTGCGACCCCTGAGGAGTGGTGATAATTGCACCTATTCCACTACCATAGGAATTTACAGCTCCGTCAAATATCAACTGCCATTTGGAACCCAATTCTGGTCCTTCGTCCGGCAACGGTTCTTCACAATCTTTCATCTTCAGGTACATGATATCCTCGTCAGGAAAATCAAACCTCATCGATTGGTAGTCCTCAACAGGTTGCTCCACAAGGTACTCAGACAGAATGCTACCTTTATAGTCTTTTGCGAGACATATTGGATATCGTATTCGGTTAACACCATCTGCCATTGGGCAATTCTTCCGGAGAGTGCTTGCTTCTCAAACACATATTTGATTGGATCCATCTTTGAAATTACCAGGGTTGTATGATTCAGCATGTATTGCCTCAAACGTTTGGCGGCCCAGGCTAGCGCGCAACACGTCTTCTCGAGCATTGAGTATCTGGACTCACAGTCGGTGAACTTCTTACTCAAATAGTATATCGCATGCTCTTTACGTCTGGTTTCGTCGTGTTGACCGAGAACACAACCCATACTTTCCTCAAGAACCTTCAAATACATAATCAAAGGTCTCCCGGCCACTAGGGGTATCAAAACAGGAGGTTCCTGCAAGTATTCTTTTATCTTGTCGAACGCCTTTTGACAATTTTCATTCCAGATCAACACCTGATCCTTTTTCAGCAATTTGAATAACGGCTCACTGTTGCACCCTAAAATTTGACCAACCGATTCTCCTATCTGACTCATGGTTTAATTTCATATTCACAGCTCAGATGTATGATTTTTGTGCACAAGCAGGGGATATCAGAGTTTACAGCTTGATTTTTGTCTATCAGATATGGCAGACCCGGTCCAGATCACCAGGGTTTTATTTTCGGGAAATTGTGCGCTCCACGGTGATTTTTAGCTTGCACAGTGATTTTGAGGATATTCTGATGCCCGGGGATCTCTGTTCGATTCGATCTGGTCTCGTGCGCTCTTTTATGGCGGTCCTTTGCATTCATCTGCATTTTTAGGGTTTAATAGGCTTTTGTGAATTTTTAACAGGCTTTATAGATTTTTCTGGAATTTAAATAGGTTTATAGAATATTTTAATAGCTTAAATCTCTTTTTAGAATTTTTATAGAATTTTTAAATAGGTTTTAGAATAATAAAGAAAAAGGGGAATATAGTTTTTCTTTTATTACTAATAGATAATAATAGTTTAGAATTTTATAGGTTTTTTAAATAGGTTTAATTGCTTTTTAAATCATTTTTAGAATTTTCTATAGATTTTAAAATAGGTTTAAGTGTTTTTTAGATAATATAGAAAATAATATAGTTTTTCTTTTATTAATAGATATTAAATAATATTAGATTTTTAATAGAAAATTAGATTGATATAGAATTAATTAGACTTTAATTGACTTTTTAGAGTTTAATTAGGTTAATTGACTTTTTAGAGTTTAATTAGGTTAATTGACTTTTTAGAGTTTAATTAGGTTAATTGACTTTTTAGAGTTTAATTAGGTTAATTGATTTTTTAGATTTAATTAGGATAATATGAGTTTTAATCATTTTTTAGAGTTGATTAGGAAGTTAGTTAATTAGGTGTTAATTGTTTTGATTAGATATAATTGGGTTTAGTTAATTGTTTTTTTTATGCAGTTTTTTACAGTTTTTGTTGATCAGGTTCGTATGGGCCCAGGGGATGTTTTTGTAAGGCCCAGTTCTCATCAGTGGTCCAGAATTATTCAGAAAGCGTCCAAAATGTCCAGCAGTTCCCCAGAAGCTTCTGGAAGTGTCCAGGCGTTTCAGTGGTATAAAAGCACGCCACGTGTTGCGTCAGAGGAGGCCCCACGCGTTTCTCAATCCCCACGCCACGCCACCCTCTGACTCTCTCCCCCCAGGACACGTGTATCCCATGCAAACACTTCACTGAGACACCTGTCTTCCCCCCATCCTCGCCGGAGCCCCCTACCGTCGGCCATGCATCAGCCCTAACTGCACACCGCCGGCCACCGTCAACCAACTCCGGCCACCGTCATTTCCGCCGGAGATACCAAAAACCCAGAATCCTTCATCTTCTTTCTTCGACCTTCATCCTTTCCTCCGATCTCCTCCCTTCCACCTTCATCATCTTCATCCCCTAATTTCCAGAAATCACCTTGAACATCAATCCTCCATCAAGATTTTTCCAGAACAATATCAATCCTCCATCAATTTTTTCCAGAACACTCAAACCTTCAACAATCTTCATCATATTCTCCAGAACGCCAACGTTCTTCATCAATTTCTACAGAACGCCATCATCTTCATCCCAGGATTTCCAGGAATCCACCAGGCTTCAGGATCTTCAACTTCATCAACCGATCCTAGTTCTTCGCGCGCGATTTTCCTCAAGGATCTTCAGAGTGCATCAAATCGTCAAGGAGATTCGTCCGTTGTCAGAATCCCTCGAAGGTGTTCATCAGCCAAACTCCAGATTCTGAGTTCTCTTCAAGACGACTCAAGATCTTCGTGTTAAAGGTTCCAGAAGCTTCAATATCTGCTCGTATTCCACATCCAGGTGCGTGGTTCTTCGATCCTTGTTTGCATCTTGTTTTGATTGTTGAAGCGTGGATTTAATTTTGGTTTGAAGAGGATTTAGGTTGAATGTAGGACTGAGATGGGAAAGATGGTGAGGCGTATTAGGGTTCAGTTCAGATTGTTGTGAAGGATTGTTTGATGTTTGAGAATTTCAGATAGGGTGAGATAGAGGAGGAAGATGACGAGAACGGCTAGGGTTTGGTAGATTGGTGAACAGTATTAGGGTTTGGAGAGAGAGATGAGTTTTGTTCACTGAGTATTGAATTAGGGTATTGGGCTTAGGCCCAAGCGCGTTTTCTGAACGCTACATCCCCGTTTACTTCCCCAACCCCCCTGGCTGTGTGAGAGTCTGGGTATAGGATTTGGGCCTTAGGCCCTTATTGCTTTTCACACCCCCCTGGGCGTAGGCCCAATGATTAATAACTGAGAAAAGCTGCTAACGGCACCCCCCAGGTTTTTTTTTCATTTTCAGTGTTTGTTAGTTGTTGTTGGTAGCTGGGCCCTGCGCCCAAATTGCTTTTAGCACCCCCCTTCAGGGCCCAGTGAAGAATTAACTAGTATTCTTTGCTGTTTAAACCCCCCCTCCAGTTTATTTCAATTATATTTCTTTCAATTTCTTTTATTTTCCTTGCATATTAAATAATCCATAAAAAATTGAAAATAATTGTTTTTTTAATTCTTCTTCGTTCTACCATTTCATGAAAATGTTTAGAAAATTAGATAAAAATAAAAATGCCATTTTATTTTTATTTCCTATTTTTGTGCATATTTTCCAATTAATTGATTTCTTTTTAATATTTTCAATGCATGCATATCATTAGAAAATTAATAAAAAATAGTAGATTTAGTCAAATAATTCCGTTCTTTTTTCTGTGGACTCGTGATTCAGTGTAGAATTTTATAATACAAAAATATTAGCTTAATCATGCATTTTCATTTTAATTGCATTTTTTCACTGTTATTGATGTTTGAATAATTGGTCTGTGGATATGTCTGTGTTGCTAATTTTAGTGCTTTCATCTGGTGTTGAATTTTGTTCTGATTTTTCAGTATGTTATCCTAGAGCCATGTAGGTCTCCCATTAGATTTTTGATAGATTTTTGTAGGGTGTCCTGATGTGATTTGTCTGAGCCTGAAGATAGGAGAAGTCTTGATGACTTCTGACTTTGAAGTTCAACTGTGGTTGAACTTCAGAGATAGTCTCTTGTGGTTTCTTGGCCTGTGGGTTCTTCTTGAGGTTGGGAGCTGATTGAGGTCCTGTTGGAGCTTGCAAGGATGCATTGGACTGAGGCTTAGTCTAGGAGCTTGTTGTCTGTTTGTGAGGTTCGAGATCCTGAAGTTGGAAGGGAGTTCATGGTACTTTCCTGAGGAAGGCACTATGAATGACTTTCATTCTTTCTTCTCACCTCTTTCTTAAGTATCCAATGATGTCGGAGCCGACTTATGAGTTTAATTCCTCCTGAGGAGGGATGTAAACTGATCACATGTTGTTGAGCCACATGGGATACGATTCCTAAGTGGAAGCCTCCTAGTACTTTCCTGAGGAAGGTCCTATGGGTCTATTCACTTAGTTCCAGTAGTTTGTCTAGGATTTCTCAAGTATCCAGTGATGTTGGAGCCAACTTGTGAGTTTAATTTCTCCTGAGGAGGAATGTAAACTGATCACAGTTGTTGCACCACGTAGGATACGATTCCTAAGTGTCAGCCTCCTAGTACTTTCCTGAGGAAGGTCCTATGAGTCTGCTCACTTAGTTCCCCTAGTGCATATAGGTTTCTCAAGTATCCCGTGATGCCGGAGCCTTCATGTGAGTTTAATTTCTCCTGAGGAGGAATGTAAACTGATCACAGTTGTCGAGCCGCATAGGATACGATTCCTGAGTAGTAACCTCCTGGTACTTTCCTGAGGAAAGCACTATGGGCTTGTCTGCTTAGCTTCCTTTCTCTGGTAAGCTTGTTCTGAAGCTTGGAGACTGGGATTGATTCCTCTTGCTTAGAGTTTTGGATTAGAATTGTTGCTTAGATCTTTGCTTAGGGTTTTGTGTAGAGTTTTGTTTGAGAGATAGATCAGGAGCTTGTTTCAGGTTTGATGGAGGCCCTGCTCAGGGTTAGTCTCTTTGTGTTGTTTGACTTGTATGATGTTATGTTGCATTAGACTTAGGTATTCATCTAGATAATTCTGAGTAGGTGCATCTTAGAAGTAGACTTTGTGTGCATGAGAAGTTGAGGTGGTCCTCCTTCTGCTTGTTTGTTATTGCGTGGCTTTGCTTGTTGGTATTTGGTAGAGCTGAGCTCCCTTGCCTTTGTGGTTTGCGGTCTCTGTGCCTTGTTTGTCTAGTTGTTGCATTCATGCATATTCTCAGTATTTCTTTACGTTGCAGTTTCTTGCTTATAGTTTAGTCCTGTTACCATGATCCCTTAGGAGCTCTGACTTCTCCGCTGCGGAGTTGTTATGATAGACATTAGGATGGTCAACCAGGTGTGATAGCAGTATGTAGATTCCCCTTTCTCAGCTATAGTTCTTAGGGTTTCCCTTTCCTTTCTGTAGGAGCTTTTGAGTAGCTTGACCCGTAGTTGGCTGAACTACAGCTGCTCTGATTCTTCGTTCCAGACGAAGATATGTAGGCATAGGATGCGATATCCTAGCGAGCACACTAACGACTAACTTTTGTTCTCTCGCGGCTGTGCGATCGAGACTTTCCCGCTAACGACTAATTGTTATCCCTTTCTCTTGCCCGAGCGCACTTGTGACCAGATCGTATTTGTAGGTTCCCGAGCCTTAGAGACCAGTTTGTTTTCTCACTGCTGTGTGAGAGCCCCTGTTTACCCGTAGTTAGCCGAACTACGTTTGCTCTGATCTTTCATACTAGATGGAAGTACGTAGGCATAGGACGCGATGTCCTGGCGAGCAACCTTTCCCCTGTTTAGACGTAGGAAGTCGAACTACGTTGACTCTGACTTTCCCATTGCACGAGGGAATACGTAGGCCCAGAACACCGTATGTTCTGTCGAGTCCTGTCCTTTTATTTTCTTTTCAGACCAGCCATTAGCGTAGATAGATAACACACCCTTTTACCTATAAACACCAAGCGTGGATCCCATCGAGTACGATGGACGTGAGGGGTGCTAATACCTTCCCCTTGCGTAACCGACTCCCGAATCCAGGTTTTGGTTGCGATGACCATACCTTTTCCCGTCTTTGCGAGGTTTACTTCGAGCGTTTCCTTTCCCGCTCTGAGGGATAAATAACGCACGGTGGCGACTCTCCTGTCAAGCCGGCGCCGATTTTCGCAGTAGCGACAGCTGGCGACTCTGCTGGGGACTTATAGCATCTAGGGACTTTTCCCATCCCTTATGCTGGGATCGTTTCCCATCCCCTACGCGAGTCAATCCTAGCGCTTGGGTGTTTATTTGTTGGGTGTTGTGCATATTGTGTTTACTTTTCTGCACTTTACTTTTCTGTACCTTTACCTTTCCGCATTTATTTTCCAGCATTATATTATTATGATTATTGCTGTGGGCAAAGGGAGGTTACTGTGAGTGAAAAGCCGGACCTGGGCTTGAGTACACACCTAGATATAGTTGCGGAGAAGTAGTAGACGAACCTGTCTGCTGAGCAGGCACAGTTCCCTACGAAAATCTGCGCTCAGACGAGATTCTTGCAGAGGTGCTCCTTTCCAGTCCTGAGGATCTGAGGGGAGTCCAGACGTGAGGGTTGTCGACTCTGGGGACCGATCATTTGGAAGTCAGCTAAGTGAGGCCTCTTCATGACTTGATGATGCCACTCCTTCTGGGAATCGTATCGTCACTCATGAAAGTCTGTGACGCTGATGACCGCATAGGATGCCGTACCTTTGTCCGTGGATTAGGTTTATCCTACCTGTGAGAGGGACTGGGTTATTGCAGGAAAACTGGCCTTCAGAAACCATGATTCAGTATCTTTATCAGATGGTGTTCTTGATTCATCTCCAGGTGTGTTGTCTGGGTCAGATGGGTTTCTTATCTGAGGTTGAGGCTATTATCAGATGGTATTCTCGTCAGATACAGAGGTTCAGATGGTTTTCTTACCAGGGGATTGATATTTTGAGTATCAGATGATAGTTAGTGGCATGAGATTCTGGTGACCGTGTTGGTTTTCTGTTCTTGATCACAGAGATATTCCTCTTCAAGCTACAGCATAGCCCCTATGTTCGCAGATTGCATTATTTATCATATTGCATCATTGCATTACCATCTGCATTCAACTAACGTGTGTGTATTGCAGGTACATATTTTCCCTTCCAGTTCTGGTGTTTGTTCCTAGCAAGACATGGAAAACCTGAAGAGAGTATTGCCCTATAAGTTTCCGTCGCCGAATATCAGTCTATTGTTAGAGTTGATTGCTATTGCTAAGAAGAGAGGAATGGGTGACTTCAGAAAGAGATATGGGAGGATTCTGACCTACGTTTATCAGCCATCTGCCTACGAGACCAGCGGCATCTATACTCTGTTACAGTTTTACGACGCGGAGCTCAGGTGTTTTGTATTTCCCGACTTCGTTTTGGCTCCTACCCTGGAGGAGTACTCTGCACTTCTGGATATACCGATCCGTGAGCAGATGCCTTTTTATCGTACGGACGCTGAGCCTAAGCTGGCTGAGCTTTCTGCCATCCTGTGCTTGAAAGAGTCTGAGCTGTCTGGGAAGATGATCAGAAGAGGAGACGTATGGGGATTTCCATTGGATGTCTTGGTGGAGAAGGCTCGAGAATATGCCCAGAAGGGTAGCTGGGATGTTTTTGACGTTATCCTTGCTGTATGTGTGTATGGCATCGTGTTATTCCCGAACATTCCTGATTTTGTTGATTCTGATGCCTTCTATATTTTGGCTGCGGGAAACCCAATTCCTACTTTGCTGGGAGATATCCACCATTCAACTCATTACCAGAATGAAAAGCGGCGAGGAAGGAATGTGTCTTGTTGTGTACCTCTCCTATGCAGGTGGTTCACCAGTCATATGCCTAAGTCAGGCCCTTTTGTCACCTCTATCAATTCTCTAGGATGGCCCGAGCGCTTAATGGGATTGACTGCTGAGAACGTGGTATGGGTCAATAAAGAGGTATTTGGAGCTGAAGTCATACTCAAAGGCGAAGGATTCCCAAATGTTCCGTTAATAGGAAGGAAAGGTTGTGTCAACTATAACCCTTCCTTATTGATCAAGCAATTTGGATATATACCTCAAGGAGCGCCAAAGCCCGAGGAGATACAGGAATCTCTGTATCTCACCGGGGCAATTGGGAAAGAGATGCTGTCCAAACTTGAGAAAGCCTGGAAAAACTTGCACAAGAGAGGGAAGCTTTCAGGTAGCAGAGGGGATACTCGAGGTCCTAGCCCATATGTAGAATGGATTCGTGAGCGAGCTGTGAAGTTCCTTATGCCGTATCCAGCAGTTCAGCCATTGCATCCTCCTCCGGTAGAGGAGCCTACCACTGTGGACATGCAGGTTTACAAGCAGCTGATGGCGGAGAAAGAAGAGCTAGCCAAGGCTAAAGAGGCTTTAGAGCAGGAGAATGCCCAGCTTCGGCATGAAAAGATTGAAACAGGATATATTTCCAAGCAACAGGCTGAAACTCTGAAACATCTGAAGACTACGCTATTGGAATTGACTGAAACCAAGAAGCGTCTGGAGTTAGATGTCGACTCAGTTAGTAGTGTGTTGGCCACTAAGAAGCAAGAGCTGGAAAGGGCCTACACAAAGCTAGCCAAGTTCAGAGAACACTGGGATCTCACTATGACCAAGCGCAAGGAGCGAGAAGAAGGGTTGAAGACACAGATTGCTCAGTTAGAAGAACAGGTCAAAGTGAAGAACGAAGAGCTTGAAGAAGAAGCCTGTCGCCGATACGAGGCCGAGCGCAAGTTGACAGATGCCATGAAGAACTTGGAAGATTTCCAGCATAGAGCAGATGCCAAGAGACCCAAACCTGGGGGCGGTGCCAATGATAAGGCTTGGGAAGACTTTGTCAGAGACATCCAGGGGACAGTCAGGAAGAGGGATCGACTGATAGAAGGTTTGATTTATCAACCGGATCATGTAGAGACGAAGAAGATGGTCGAAGACTTCCGCAACCGTACCCGTATTTGATTTCTCTCTTGTATTCTGTATGTTGAGATCACCACCAGGCATGTTGGCTGGGATTCTCCTTGTCATATCAGCTGTATGGAGCATAGTTATGTAACCCCTTGACAAGACTGTTATTCTAATCAATATATGAGGGTTTTTTCCAAATATTGTCTTTATGGCTTATCTCGTCTTGCTACCACTGACACTGGAATTGGAGGGAAAATATCTCCAATGCACACATGCACGTTAGCATTTTTGTATTTCTGTTTGCATAAATCATACTGCATAGCATTTCTCTAGCAGGTCAGAGCACTTATCCAGCCTTTGTTTTCACCAGAAAGTGATTCTCGGAGAATTGCTTGAGGCAAGAGTAAAGACGACCAAGGGGTTGAAGCGGATTTGAGCAGAATCAAGCAGTAAAGTCCGTTACAGGTAATTGGCAGCTATGGCTGAAGGCAATTTCCAGTCTCCTAACACCTTGGCAAGGTTCGCCACGGCGCCCAACCATCAGTATGATTCTATGGAGGACTCCCCGCAAGCGAACAATCTTACTGCAGACCAAGTTGTACAGCCTACTGTCCGGAACCGAGGCCGACATGAGCAGTTTCTTGCCCGAAATGAACGTTATCCTCCTGTTAACAATCAATGTGTCGCTTTCCCTGTGATGAATTACCGGAGAGATAATCCAGTGACCGGGTTAGTAGATCCAAGAGCTCTTGACTATGGTAGAAGAGTCCGAGTGTTGGAAGAGCAAATGAAAGCCTTGGAAGCGAAAGATGCCGTTAACCTGGATGCTGTAGCCATGTGCTTGGTCCCTGACCTCGTGTTGCCGTACAAGTTCAAAGTGCCGGAATTTGAAAAATACACAGGAGATAGCTGTCCGAAGTTGCATTTGATGATGTTCTGCCGAAGGATGACCTCGTTTGTGCGAAATGACAAATTGATGATCCATTGCTTTCAGTATAGCCTGACTGGGGCATCGTTAAGATGGTATGTGCAATTGGAAAGTAATCAGATTCGATCTTGGGTGGATTTAGCCAGAGCGTTCATGAAGCAGTACGATTACAACATGGATTTGACTCCTAGTCTTGTAGATCTGCAAGAATTGTCTCAGGCGGAGAATGAATCGTTCAGAGCGTATTTGCGAAGATGGAAAGAATTAGCTGCTAGTGTTCGACCACCGCTTCCGGAAAGAGAACTGGTTGACATCTTCTTGGGTACTCTGAAAGGCCATTATTTTGACAAATTGTTCAGTTGCACAAACTTTGTGGGCCTGATGAGGCTGGGAGAGATTGTTGAGCGAGGACTCAGGAGTGGAAAGTTTCGAGGTGTTCCTTACGTCCCAGTTAATAAGATTGAGTCAGTTGTCAGTTCTCAAGAAGAGTGGGAGGGAGATGACGCCACCTCAGAATCTCTAGCATCTCAGGATCAGTTTTCAGATACTTCAAGTCAACGATCATCCTATCGCCGATCGCGTCAGCATGCTCCACGAAGACCAAGGAAGCCTGAAAGGCAGTTTACTCAGCTACCAGTGTCGTACAGTCAGTTGTTGCCAGATCTGCTCAGAAGTGGATTGATAGTGCCGAAAGAGACTAAGCCGGTGATCCCACCGTATCCTCCAGGTTTTGATGCCAGCGCCCGCTGTGAGTACCATGTTGGGGCACAGGGGCATTCCACCAATGATTGTAAGGTGCTTAGAAGCCAGATTCAAGATCTGTTAGACTCCAGCCGTATTTGCATCACGCCTCAGGGTTTTGTTCAGATTAATGATTTTCCATCCTCCAGTTGTGCGGGTTCGTCAGTTAATGTCATGGAAGACTCCACAGGAAGTGTGTGCTCTGAAGATTGTCCATCAGAGAGTTCAGTTGAATATGGGGGAAGTTTCTAGAGGTTTCTATGCCGGGTGTCGCATCTGTTTCTCTGCCTAACCCGTTTAGCTTTTGTGCATCAGTATTTGTCGACCACCACCAGGATTGTTGGCTGGGGTCATTGTATTCATACTCGTTTGTGCTCACCTGCTGATTTTGTTGGTTGTACATGTGTGGGAGATGTTCATCTGTTTGCTTATAGCTTGGGTTTCTCTTTATCTCGTTGCGAATGTGTGTTTGCTTTCTGCGCTGCATTATCATTTAACAGGTATATCAGAACCGTGGGTCTTATTTCCTCATCGTCCAGTTTGTTGCAGGAATTCCTTCAGAGATATGGAACAGAATCAGTGTGAATTGATCGAAGTCCAAAGCCAGCTGGGGCAGATGATGAGAGACATGCAAGAGATGCGTCTGGAGCAGAAGATTCTCAAAGAGGAGAACAGTCAGCTGAAGACCCAGATGAGCTTGATCATGGAGGTAGTCAAGAATGTGCTTAGGAAAGAAGACGATCAGTTATTTGAAGCCGCAATGAAGAAGCTCGCGCCACCTGTGCATGTGGAACCTGAGCAGCAGCAACAAAAGATACATCCGGCTCAACGGAAGATCCAGGAAGGAAAGCCAAGGAGAATATTTGAGGCACCACCTATGACCTATGCTGAGCTCTTGCAGATCTTATTGAGGGTTAATCTGGTTGAGAAAAGAACGTTGACACCACCAACGAGAGTGTTTCCTCATGGGTACGATGCCAATAAGCAATGTGAATTTCATTCCGGGGCATTCGGACACGACATCGAGGGTTGTCATGCTTTTAAGCACAATGTTCAAGACCTGATTGACTCGCACGATATCGAATTCACGCCGGGCGGCGTAGCTGTGCATATTGCTCCTGTCTCAGTCGATGCTAAAATGACAGATGTTTCTAAAGCTGCAGTGGGTCAGAAGCGTATCCTGGACTCCATGGTGTCAGAATCTCCAGGCCCACAACTGTTGCCTATTCCTGGGGCAGATCTAAGAAAGAAAATGGTTAAGCATAAGGAGAGCGTTAATCAGTACATTGAAGGTCAAGAAACTGATGTTGCATTTGATACAAAGGGTGTTCAAGGGTCAACCCGATACCAACAGCAGCAGCCTCAGCAGGGGGCACAGCAAGCTCAACGAAGATTCCAGGGTAGTAAACCGAGAAGAGTGTTCGAGAAGCCTCCCTCAACATACGCCGAGTTGTTGCAGACATTGTTGGGATTGAATCTGGTAGAGAAAAGAACTCTGGCACCAATAACGGGAACTCCCCCGTTTGGTTATGATGCAAGCAAGCACTGTGAGTTTCATTCTGGAGCCCCGGGTCACGATATAGAAAGTTGCCATGCTTTTAAGCACAGAGTGCAGGATCTGCTCGATAGTGCAGCAATCAGCTTCGGGCCAAGAGGTCCCCAAATCACCTGAATGAAGGAGGAAGGGCTCTATAATTTGGCTGGGTCGTTGAAAGCAGATCAGGACAGCATCGAATTGCCTCTAATAAAGATAGTTGGTTCAGCAGCAGGGCAGATATGAAAGCCGGTTCTCGGAAGCTAGCATATTTTCTTTGTTTTAGCTTGTTATTTCTTTACATTTGTAATTGCTTTCCTGTTTGAATTCGTAAGCTTGTTTGTAGAACTTGTTGTTTTCATTCAAATCGATGATAATGAAATAAATATGCATGTTTTGATTGAATCCATTCATGTTCACTAACTGTGTTCACAAATGTCCAATGTCTGGTTAAGAAGAATTTGGGGAGGATGACGAAAATGACCGACATGCAAATTCCGATTGTATGCTTTTGAAATAAACCTGTTGATGATGTACAGGCATTGTTTCAAATCCCTAAACACCGGAGTTATAAGGAAGATAATCCCTTGTCAACCCCTTTGAGCCTTGTAGCAGGAGTTCTTTCTGAAAACGAAAAACCCTCAATCATAACCTGGGGCAGGGTAAGTGTTAGCTAATTTGACTGAGCGTCCAGATTGCAAAAAGAGTGTCCGTTCGAGGATCAATCACACCCCTAGAGGTCGTGCCTAAAAGACCACAATGATTCAGTCAAGAGTGGGACAGCCACATCATTCCCCAAAGAGTCAGACAACCAGTGTCACACGACTTGTTCGAAAGGAAAAATGAAAAAAAAAAAGAATCAAAAGCCCGCTAAGTCAAGAAAACTTCAAAACAAATGACTTAGGCAAAAATGAGGGCATCCCGCTGGACTTAAAAAAAATCAAAAGAAACTCAAAAGGAGTCAGTCCAGGCAAAAGTTAGGGATATGCAGAGAGAAAGATGAAAAGGATCAAAAGAAAAATCCTCGATGGAAATACGAGTCGTGTGACCTCAAGTGTCAAAGATGCAAAGTGAGTGGCTGTCACTCCAGAATCCAAAAGTTTCTCGAACTATCAACCTCTGAGAGGTGAGCGCTAAGGTCAAATTAGCTGAACGTAGGATGGGAGAACATCAAGGAGAATGGGTGGGTTAAAGTAAACTTTGAGCCTTTATCCTTCCTTTCAAAACCATGAACCTGACCACATTACAACCTTCAAAAGTCCTAATTGAAGCAGGTTGTTTCGAAAGCATACTCCGGTAAAGGTCGCGTCGATTCTGACTCCTAAAAGGTTCCTCTTACCAGGTTGGTACGGATGTTGATAAATGTTTTGTGCATTATATGCCATAAACTGTTTTTCCTTTTCCAGTGAACAGATTGGATGTCAAAGCTGTCATATGTGTTGCATTAATACATCTTTTACGCAGAACAACTTGTTTTACTTGCGAGTAAGCGCTGGACAGCAGGAAAGTTTCCTACAGTGGAAAGTATGGTCAAGATAGAATACAGAACGCCCGAATGTTCCGAGAGCAGGGGCAAGCTTTTATTGTGATCCCCAGTCAGGTCAGCTTTTCGAAGTCAGTTACTCTGGGGCAATCAGGTTGAGATTCGGTGAATGCGTTGTAGTCAGGAAATACTGCTTTGGATCAGATAATCGGGGCAAGATCATTGCAGTCAGGGGCAGACCATCTTAAGCACGCAAAGGTTGTGCGAGAAGCATGTGAGGTGAAGTGTCTCTCAGAAGTTCAGAACACTGAGGCATGTTATATCAGACCATCAGGGCTCAGATTTGCAGATTTCCTTTCAGGGGCTATCCCCACAGAGGTCCCGTAGGCTGGGGCATATCAGAAGCAAAAGGATTGTTGTTCTCCGTACCCACCGGGTCACTCGGAGTTATTCGAGCAGATGCAGTCAATTTTGAGAACGAGATGGATGCGGGAAGTCGTGTCACTATCCCTTGACTCTTCACTAAAAGGCTGTGTATTCAGGGAGAATATTTTCCAGCGGCAGGTGTATCTGACCCAATAAGATAAGCTTAAGAGCTCAAATCCATGATTGCGATTACTGTGAAGCCCATCCGTGTTGGTGCATCAATTTCCAGATCCGAGCTTCGTCAGTACGCAGGAGGGCTCCCTCCATTTTGCCAGCAAGGTATTACTTCGTCAAGGTGTTTGGTTAAGTTCCCAATATCCCCAGTAGAGTTGACTTCACTCTCCCAGCATTTATTTTGCTAGGACGATTCAGTGATATCCAGTTTATCCCCAGCAGAGTTGGCCTCGCCTTCAACATTTATTTTGCTGAAGTGGTTTTCTGTACCTGGCTCTCTCCGGCAGCTCGAGCCTGCATTAGCATATTGCATGCATCATTATACTTGCATCATACTTGCATATCATGGTCAAAATGCGTAGCATTTCTATCCAGAATGGAGCATTACGCTGTAGAAAGAGTAAAGCATATGCATATGCATACGAAGCATAAGTCAGGTTTTCTATCAGCCTCATATGGCGCGTGAATTACTCTGTGATCAGTTCAGGGGCATCTATCCAGCAACAGTATTCAGACAGTTCAGCAGATTATTTGTATCTCAGATCATGCAACGATTATGCTTGGATCAAGCAGTCATCTGATATCGACAGACTTTTCTTCCCGTCAATTCATATTGACGATGTGTTCCTCCAATAAGTGGATTTCTCCGTCTATCATTAGACGTCTTGAGTATGAATGTGGTTCTTTCCGTCTATCCATAGACGATGTGAAATTGCGGATGGTCGCAGTAAGGTTTCAAGAAGGGGTTCCCCAGGATGTGCTTTTCTTCCCGTCTATCAGTAGACGATGTGAAGTTTTGATGGATTTTCAATAGGGTTCAGAATAGAGCTTTTCTAGCAAGTGGCTTTCCTTTCCGTCTGTCAGCAGACGATGTGAAGTTTCGAGCTATTGTTCAGCGGGTTTCTTATTGCTAGATCATACAAATGATGAGGTGTTTCCCCAGCGAGTCTTCTCCGGCTATCCTTGGTTGTTGAGGGGTTTCAAAACGATTTTGGATATTGGTTCTCTTTCTGGTTATTGGATATGATGACGTTTAAGAGGGACTTTTCTGACCATCAATCCTTATTGATGTCGAGGCTCTTCGAAGAATGTTCGGTTTTCGTGATTGTCGATTCTTATTGACGACATGATTCTTTAAAAGGTGGTTTTCTTCCCGTCAGTCCATACTGACGATGTGGCCCCTTCAAGGATATTGATCTTTCCATCAATTTCCGTAGACAGAGGGATTCTGAAATTCAAAGGATGGTGTTGAATTACGTTATGGTGACTTCCCGTCTATCCTTAGACGATGTGAATATGGAGATAATGGTGTCTTCCCGTCTATCCTTAGACGATGTGAGATTAAGAATTTGATTCCGTCTATCCTTAGACGATGCGAATATGGAGATTAATGGTGTCTTTCCGTCTATCCTTAGACGATGTGAATTGATTTGTTCATCGATCAGGATGATGCCGTCTATCCATAGACGATGTGAATATGGTGATTATGGTGACTTTTCGTCTACCCTTAGACGATGTGAGTATGGAGATTATGGTGATGCCGTCTACCCTTAGACGATGTGAATATGGAGATTATGGTGATGCCGTCTACCCTTAGACGATGTGAGTATGGAAATTATGGTGATGCCGTCTACCCTTAGACGATGAGAATATTGATTTGTTTCATCAATCAGGATGATGCCGTCTACCCTTAGACGATGTGAGTATGGAGATTATGGTGACTTTCCGTCTATCCTTAGACGATGTGTGTATGGAGATTAAGAATTTGATACCGTCTATCCTTAGGCGATGTGAATATTGATTTGTTTTATCAATCAGGATGATCCCGTCTACCCTTAGACGATGTGAATATGGAGATTACTTCATCCCGTCTATCCTTAGACGATGTGAATTGGGAGATTAATGTTGTTTTTCCGTCTATCATTAGACGAGGTGAGTATTCAATCAGGGTGTCTTCCCGTCCATCTTTGGGCGATGTGAGTATATCTCTCTTCCTGCCTATCAGTAGGCAATGTGAAAGGATCAGGTATTTTGTTGCAACCCTCAGGGTTTGTTATATGGGGTATCACAAGCAACGGGTATTCAAATCAGGAGTTCTTTATCAGATGATTGATCAGTTTGGTGCCATAATGACTGGACTCGGTTTTCTGGACTTTATTCCCCAAGCAGTTGACAGTATATGCTCGCGGTTGGCAAATTTTCGGGTTTTATTTGTATTCAACCGTCTCGTACCTTTGAATGTTTGAAGGCTGAGCGCTCTCCAAACCCTTCAGGTCCAAGTCGCTTGAATAGGGGCAGCTGTTGCACCCTAAAATTTGACCAACCGATTCTCCTATCTGACTCATGGTTTAATTTCATATTCACAGCTCAGATGTATGATTTTTGTGCACAAGCAGGGGATATCAGAGTTTACAGCTTGATTTTTGTCTATCAGATATGGCAGACCCGGTCCAGATCACCAGGGTTTTATTTTCGGGAAATTGTGCGCTCCACGGTGATTTTTAGCTTGCACAGTGATTTTGAGGATATTCTGATGCCCGGGGATCTCTGTTCGATTCGATCTGGTCTCGTGCGCTCTTTTATGGCGGTCCTTTGCATTCATCTGCATTTTTAGGGTTTAATAGGCTTTTGTGAATTTTTAACAGGCTTTATAGATTTTTCTGGAATTTAAATAGGTTTATAGAATATTTTAATAGCTTAAATCTCTTTTTAGAATTTTTATAGAATTTTTAAATAGGTTTTAGAATAATAAAGAAAAAGGGGAATATAGTTTTTCTTTTATTACTAATAGATAATAATAGTTTAGAATTTTATAGGTTTTTTAAATAGGTTTAATTGCTTTTTAAATCATTTTTAGAATTTTCTATAGATTTTAAAATAGGTTTAAGTGTTTTTTAGATAATATAGAAAATAATATAGTTTTTCTTTTATTAATAGATATTAAATAATATTAGATTTTTAATAGAAAATTAGATTGATATAGAATTAATTAGACTTTAATTGACTTTTTAGAGTTTAATTAGGTTAATTGACTTTTTAGAGTTTAATTAGGTTAATTGACTTTTTAGAGTTTAATTAGGTTAATTGACTTTTTAGAGTTTAATTAGGTTAATTGATTTTTTAGATTTAATTAGGATAATATGAGTTTTAATCATTTTTTAGAGTTGATTAGGAAGTTAGTTAATTAGGTGTTAATTGTTTTGATTAGATATAATTGGGTTTAGTTAATTGTTTTTTTTATGCAGTTTTTTACAGTTTTTGTTGATCAGGTTCGTATGGGCCCAGGGGATGTTTTTGTAAGGCCCAGTTCTCATCAGTGGTCCAGAATTATTCAGAAAGCGTCCAAAATGTCCAGCAGTTCCCCAGAAGCTTCTGGAAGTGTCCAGGCGTTTCAGTGGTATAAAAGCACGCCACGTGTTGCGTCAGAGGAGGCCCCACGCGTTTCTCAATCCCCACGCCACGCCACCCTCTGACTCTCTCCCCCCAGGACACGTGTATCCCATGCAAACACTTCACTGAGACACCTGTCTTCCCCCCATCCTCGCCGGAGCCCCCTACCGTCGGCCATGCATCAGCCCTAACTGCACACCGCCGGCCACCGTCAACCAACTCCGGCCACCGTCATTTCCGCCGGAGATACCAAAAACCCAGAATCCTTCATCTTCTTTCTTCGACCTTCATCCTTTCCTCCGATCTCCTCCCTTCCACCTTCATCATCTTCATCCCCTAATTTCCAGAAATCACCTTGAACATCAATCCTCCATCAAGATTTTTCCAGAACAATATCAATCCTCCATCAATTTTTTCCAGAACACTCAAACCTTCAACAATCTTCATCATATTCTCCAGAACGCCAACGTTCTTCATCAATTTCTCCAGAACGCCATCATCTTCATCCCAGGATTTCCAGGAATCCACCAGGCTTCAGGATCTTCAACTTCATCAACCGATCCTAGTTCTTCGCGCGCGATTTTCCTCAAGGATCTTCAGAGTGCATCAAATCGTCAAGGAGATTCGTCCGTTGTCAGAATCCCTCGAAGGTGTTCATCAGCCAAACTCCAGATTCTGAGTTCTCTTCAAGACGACTCAAGATCTTCGTGTTAAAGGTTCCAGAAGCTTCAATATCTGCTCGTATTCCACATCCAGGTGCGTGGTTCTTCGATCCTTGTTTGCATCTTGTTTTGATTGTTGAAGCGTGGATTTAATTTTGGTTTGAAGAGGATTTAGGTTGAATGTAGGACTGAGATGGGAAAGATGGTGAGGCGTATTAGGGTTCAGTTCAGATTGTTGTGAAGGATTGTTTGATGTTTGAGAATTTCAGATAGGGTGAGATAGAGGAGGAAGATGACGAGAACGGCTAGGGTTTGGTAGATTGGTGAACAGTATTAGGGTTTGGAGAGAGAGATGAGTTTTGTTCACTGAGTATTGAATTAGGGTATTGGGCTTAGGCCCAAGCGCGTTTTCTGAACGCTACATCCCCGTTTACTTCCCCAACCCCCCTGGCTGTGTGAGAGTCTGGGTATAGGATTTGGGCCTTAGGCCCTTATTGCTTTTCACACCCCCCTGGGCGTAGGCCCAATGATTAATAACTGAGAAAAGCTGCTAACGGCACCCCCCAGGTTTTTTTTTCATTTTCAGTGTTTGTTAGTTGTTGTTGGTAGCTGGGCCCTGCGCCCAAATTGCTTTTAGCACCCCCCTTCAGGGCCCAGTGAAGAATTAACTAGTATTCTTTGCTGTTTAAACCCCCCCTCCAGTTTATTTCAATTATATTTCTTTCAATTTCTTTTATTTTCCTTGCATATTAAATAATCCATAAAAAATTGAAAATAATTGTTTTTTTAATTCTTCTTCGTTCTACCATTTCATGAAAATGTTTAGAAAATTAGATAAAAATAAAAATGCCATTTTATTTTTATTTCCTATTTTTGTGCATATTTTCCAATTAATTGATTTCTTTTTAATATTTTCAATGCATGCATATCATTAGAAAATTAATAAAAAATAGTAGATTTAGTCAAATAATTCCGTTCTTTTTTCTGTGGACTCGTGATTCAGTGTAGAATTTTATAATACAAAAATATTAGCTTAATCATGCATTTTCATTTTAATTGCATTTTTTCACTGTTATTGATGTTTGAATAATTGGTCTGTGGATATGTCTGTGTTGCTAATTTTAGTGCTTTCATCTGGTGTTGAATTTTGTTCTGATTTTTCAGTATGTTATCCTAGAGCCATGTAGGTCTCCCATTAGATTTTTGATAGATTTTTGTAGGGTGTCCTGATGTGATTTGTCTGAGCCTGAAGATAGGAGAAGTCTTGATGACTTCTGACTTTGAAGTTCAACTGTGGTTGAACTTCAGAGATAGTCTCTTGTGGTTTCTTGGCCTGTGGGTTCTTCTTGAGGTTGGGAGCTGATTGAGGTCCTGTTGGAGCTTGCAAGGATGCATTGGACTGAGGCTTAGTCTAGGAGCTTGTTGTCTGTTTGTGAGGTTCGAGATCCTGAAGTTGGAAGGGAGTTCATGGTACTTTCCTGAGGAAGGCACTATGAATGACTTTCGTTCTTTCTTCTCACCTCTTTCTTAAGTATCCAATGATGTCGGAGCCGACTTGTGAGTTTAATTCCTCCTGAGGAGGGATGTAAACTGATCACATGTTGTTGAGCCACATGGGATACGATTCCTAAGTGGAAGCCTCCTAGTACTTTCCTGAGGAAGGTCCTATGGGTCTATTCACTTAGTTCCAGTAGTTTGTCTAGGATTTCTCAAGTATCCAGTGATGTTGGAGCCAACTTGTGAGTTTAATTTCTCCTGAGGAGGAATGTAAACTGATCACAGTTGTTGCACCACGTAGGATACGATTCCTAAGTGTCAGCCTCCTAGTACTTTCCTGAGGAAGGTCCTATGAGTCTGCTCACTTAGTTCCCCTAGTGCATATAGGTTTCTCAAGTATCCCGTGATGCCGGAGCCTTCATGTGAGTTTAATTTCTCCTGAGGAGGAATGTAAACTGATCACAGTTGTCGAGCCGCATAGGATACGATTCCTGAGTAGTAACCTCCTGGTACTTTCCTGAGGAAAGCACTATGGGCTTGTCTGCTTAGCTTCCTTTCTCTGGTAAGCTTGTTCTGAAGCTTGGAGACTGGGATTGATTCCTCTTGCTTAGAGTTTTGGATTAGAATTGTTGCTTAGATCTTTGCTTAGGGTTTTGTGTAGAGTTTTGTTTGAGAGATAGATCAGGAGCTTGTTTCAGGTTTGATGGAGGCCCTGCTCAGGGTTAGTCTCTTTGTGTTGTTTGACTTGTATGATGTTATGTTGCATTAGACTTAGGTATTCATCTAGATAATTCTGAGTAGGTGCATCTTAGAAGTAGACTTTGTGTGCATGAGAAGTTGAGGTGGTCCTCCTTCTGCTTGTTTGTTATTGCGTGGCTTTGCTTGTTGGTATTTGGTAGAGCTGAGCTCCCTTGCCTTTGTGGTTTGCGGTCTCTGTGCCTTGTTTGTCTAGTTGTTGCATTCATGCATATTCTCAGTATTTCTTTATGTTGCAGTTTCTTGCTTATAGTTTAGTCCTGTTACCATGATCCCTTAGGAGCTCTGACTTCTCCGCTGCGGAGTTGTTATGATAGACATTAGGATGGTCAACCAGGTGTGATAGCAGTATGTAGATTCCCCTTTCTCAGCTATAGTTCTTAGGGTTTCCCTTTCCTTTCTGTAGGAGCTTTTGAGTAGCTTGACCCGTAGTTGGCTGAACTACAGCTGCTCTGATTCTTCGTTCCAGACGAAGATATGTAGGCATAGGATGCGATATCCTAGCGAGCACACTAACGACTAACTTTTGTTCTCTCGCGGCTGTGCGATCGAGACTTTCCCGCTAACGACTAATTGTTATCCCTTTCTCTTGCCCGAGCGCACTTGTGACCAGATCGTATTTGTAGGTTCCCGAGCCTTAGAGACCAGTTTGTTTTCTCACTGCTGTGTGAGAGCCCCTGTTTACCCGTAGTTAGCCGAACTACGTTTGCTCTGATCTTTCATACTAGATGGAAGTACGTAGGCATAGGACGCGATGTCCTGGCGAGCAACCTTTCCCCTGTTTAGACGTAGGAAGTCGAACTACGTTGACTCTGACTTTCCCATTGCACGAGGGAATACGTAGGCCCAGAACACCGTATGTTCTGTCGAGTCCTGTCCTTTTATTTTCTTTTCAGACCAGCCATTAGCGTAGATAGATAACACACCCTTTTACCTATAAACACCAAGCGTGGATCCCATCGAGTACGATGGACGTGAGGGGTGCTAATACCTTCCCCTTGCGTAACCGACTCCCGAATCCAGGTTTTGGTTGCGATGACCATACCTTTTCCCGTCTTTGCGAGGTTTACTTCGAGCGTTTCCTTTCCCGCTCTGAGGGATAAATAACGCACGGTGGCGACTCTCCTGTCAAGCCGGCGCCGATTTTCGCAGTAGCGACAGCTGGCGACTCTGCTGGGGACTTATAGCATCTAGGGACTTTTCCCATCCCTTATGCTGGGATCGTTTCCCATCCCCTACGCGAGTCAATCCTAGCGCTTGGGTGTTTATTTGTTGGGTGTTGTGCATATTGTGTTTACTTTTCTGCACTTTACTTTTCTGTACCTTTACCTTTCCGCATTTATTTTCCAGCATTATATTATTATGATTATTGCTGTGGGCAAAGGGAGGTTACTGTGAGTGAAAAGCCGGACCTGGGCTTGAGTACACACCTAGATATAGTTGCGGAGAAGTAGTAGACGAACCTGTCTGCTGAGCAGGCACAGTTCCCTACGAAAATCTGCGCTCAGACGAGATTCTTGCAGAGGTGCTCCTTTCCAGTCCTGAGGATCTGAGGGGAGTCCAGACGTGAGGGTTGTCGACTCTGGGGACCGATCATTTGGAAGTCAGCTAAGTGAGGCCTCTTCATGACTTGATGATGCCACTCCTTCTGGGAATCGTATCGTCACTCATGAAAGTCTGTGACGCTGATGACCGCATAGGATGCCGTACCTTTGTCCGTGGATTAGGTTTATCCTACCTGTGAGAGGGACTGGGTTATTGCAGGAAAACTGGCCTTCAGAAACCATGATTCAGTATCTTTATCAGATGGTGTTCTTGATTCATCTCCAGGTGTGTTGTCTGGGTCAGATGGGTTTCTTATCTGAGGTTGAGGCTATTATCAGATGGTATTCTCGTCAGATACAGAGGTTCAGATGGTTTTCTTACCAGGGGATTGATATTTTGAGTATCAGATGATAGTTAGTGGCATGAGATTCTGGTGACCGTGTTGGTTTTCTGTTCTTGATCACAGAGATATTCCTCTTCAAGCTACAGCATAGCCCCTATGTTCGCAGATTGCATTATTTATCATATTGCATCATTGCATTACCATCTGCATTCAACTAACGTGTGTGTATTGCAGGTACATATTTTCCCTTCCAGTTCTGGTGTTTGTTCCTAGCAAGACATGGAAAACCTGAAGAGAGTATTGCCCTATAAGTTTCCGTCGCCGAATATCAGTCTATTGTTAGAGTTGATTGCTATTGCTAAGAAGAGAGGAATGGGTGACTTCAGAAAGAGATATGGGAGGATTCTGACCTACGTTTATCAGCCATCTGCCTACGAGACCAGCGGCATCTATACTCTGTTACAGTTTTACGACGCGGAGCTCAGGTGTTTTGTATTTCCCGACTTCGTTTTGGCTCCTACCCTGGAGGAGTACTCTGCACTTCTGGATATACCGATCCGTGAGCAGATGCCTTTTTATCGTACGGACGCTGAGCCTAAGCTGGCTGAGCTTTCTGCCATCCTGTGCTTGAAAGAGTCTGAGCTGTCTGGGAAGATGATCAGAAGAGGAGACGTATGGGGATTTCCATTGGATGTCTTGGTGGAGAAGGCTCGAGAATATGCCCAGAAGGGTAGCTGGGATGTTTTTGACGTTATCCTTGCTGTATGTGTGTATGGCATCGTGTTATTCCCGAACATTCCTGATTTTGTTGATTCTGATGCCTTCTATATTTTGGCTGCGGGAAACCCAATTCCTACTTTGCTGGGAGATATCCACCATTCAACTCATTACCAGAATGAAAAGCGGCGAGGAAGGAATGTGTCTTGTTGTGTACCTCTCCTATGCAGGTGGTTCACCAGTCATATGCCTAAGTCAGGCCCTTTTGTCACCTCTATCAATTCTCTAGGATGGCCCGAGCGCTTAATGGGATTGACTGCTGAGAACGTGGTATGGGTCAATAAAGAGGTATTTGGAGCTGAAGTCATACTCAAAGGCGAAGGATTCCCAAATGTTCCGTTAATAGGAAGGAAAGGTTGTGTCAACTATAACCCTTCCTTATTGATCAAGCAATTTGGATATATACCTCAAGGAGCGCCAAAGCCCGAGGAGATACAGGAATCTCTGTATCTCACCGGGGCAATTGGGAAAGAGATGCTGTCCAAACTTGAGAAAGCCTGGAAAAACTTGCACAAGAGAGGGAAGCTTTCAGGTAGCAGAGGGGATACTCGAGGTCCTAGCCCATATGTAGAATGGATTCGTGAGCGAGCTGTGAAGTTCCTTATGCCGTATCCAGCAGTTCAGCCATTGCATCCTCCTCCGGTAGAGGAGCCTACCACTGTGGACATGCAGGTTTACAAGCAGCTGATGGCGGAGAAAGAAGAGCTAGCCAAGGCTAAAGAGGCTTTAGAGCAGGAGAATGCCCAGCTTCGGCATGAAAAGATTGAAACAGGATATATTTCCAAGCAACAGGCTGAAACTCTGAAACATCTGAAGACTACGCTATTGGAATTGACTGAAACCAAGAAGCGTCTGGAGTTAGATGTCGACTCAGTTAGTAGTGTGTTGGCCACTAAGAAGCAAGAGCTGGAAAGGGCCTACACAAAGCTAGCCAAGTTCAGAGAACACTGGGATCTCACTATGACCAAGCGCAAGGAGCGAGAAGAAGGGTTGAAGACACAGATTGCTCAGTTAGAAGAACAGGTCAAAGTGAAGAACGAAGAGCTTGAAGAAGAAGCCTGTCGCCGATACGAGGCCGAGCGCAAGTTGACAGATGCCATGAAGAACTTGGAAGATTTCCAGCATAGAGCAGATGCCAAGAGACCCAAACCTGGGGGCGGTGCCAATGATAAGGCTTGGGAAGACTTTGTCAGAGACATCCAGGGGACAGTCAGGAAGAGGGATCGACTGATAGAAGGTTTGATTTATCAACCGGATCATGCAGAGACGAAGAAGATGGTCGAAGACTTCCGCAACCGTACCCGTATTTGATTTCTCTCTTGTATTCTGTATGTTGAGATCACCACCAGGCATGTTGGCTGGGATTCTCCTTGTCATATCAGCTGTATGGAGCATAGTTATGTAACCCCTTGACAAGACTGTTATTCTAATCAATATATGAGGGTTTTTTCCAAATATTGTCTTTATGGCTTATCTCGTCTTGCTACCACTGACACTGGAATTGGAGGGAAAATATCTCCAATGCACACATGCACGTTAGCATTTTTGTATTTCTGTTTGCATAAATCATACTGCATAGCATTTCTCTAGCAGGTCAGAGCACTTATCCAGCCTTTGTTTTCACCAGAAAGTGATTCTCGGAGAATTGCTTGAGGCAAGAGTAAAGACGACCAAGGGGTTGAAGCGGATTTGAGCAGAATCAAGCAGTAAAGTCCGTTACAGGTAATTGGCAGCTATGGCTGAAGGCAATTTCCAGTCTCCTAACACCTTGGCAAGGTTCGCCACGGCGCCCAACCATCAGTATGATTCTATGGAGGACTCCCCGCAAGCGAACAATCTTACTGCAGACCAAGTTGTACAGCCTACTGTCCGGAACCGAGGCCGACATGAGCAGTTTCTTGCCCGAAATGAACGTTATCCTCCTGTTAACAATCAATGTGTCGCTTTCCCTGTGATGAATTACCGGAGAGATAATCCAGTGACCGGGTTAGTAGATCCAAGAGCTCTTGACTATGGTAGAAGAGTCCGAGTGTTGGAAGAGCAAATGAAAGCCTTGGAAGCGAAAGATGCCGTTAACCTGGATGCTGTAGCCATGTGCTTGGTCCCTGACCTCGTGTTGCCGTACAAGTTTAAAGTGCCGGAATTTGAAAAATACACAGGAGATAGCTGTCCGAAGTTGCATTTGATGATGTTCTGCCGAAGGATGACCTCGTTTGTGCGAAATGACAAATTGATGATCCATTGCTTTCAGTATAGCCTGACTGGGGCATCGTTAAGATGGTATGTGCAATTGGAAAGTAATCAGATTCGATCTTGGGTGGATTTAGCCAGAGCGTTCATGAAGCAGTACGATTACAACATGGATTTGACTCCTAGTCTTGTAGATCTGCAAGAATTGTCTCAGGCGGAGAATGAATCGTTCAGAGCGTATTTGCGAAGATGGAAAGAATTAGCTGCTAGTGTTCGGCCACCGCTTCCGGAAAGAGAACTGGTTGACATCTTCTTGGGTACTCTGAAAGGCCATTATTTTGACAAATTGTTCAGTTGCACAAACTTTGTGGGCCTGATGAGGCTGGGAGAGATTGTTGAGCGAGGACTCAGGAGTGGAAAGTTTCGAGGTGTTCCTTACGTCCCAGTTAATAAGATTGAGTCAGTTGTCAGTTCTCAAGAAGAGTGGGAGGGAGATGACGCCACCTCAGAATCTCTAGCATCTCAGGATCAGTTTTCAGATACTTCAAGTCAACGATCATCCTATCGCCGATCGCGTCAGCATGCTCCACGAAGACCAAGGAAGCCTGAAAGGCAGTTTACTCAGCTACCAGTGTCGTACAGTCAGTTGTTGCCAGATCTGCTCAGAAGTGGATTGATAGTGCCGAAAGAGACTAAGCCGGTGATCCCACCGTATCCTCCAGGTTTTGATGCCAGCGCCCGCTGTGAGTACCATGTTGGGGCACAGGGGCATTCCACCAATGATTGTAAGGTGCTTAGAAGCCAGATTCAAGATCTGTTAGACTCCAGCCGTATTTGCATCACGCCTCAGGGTTTTGTTCAGATTAATGATTTTCCATCCTCCAGTTGTGCGGGTTCGTCAGTTAATGTCATGGAAGACTCCACAGGAAGTGTGTGCTCTGAAGATTGTCCATCAGAGAGTTCAGTTGAATATGGGGGAAGTTTCTAGAGGTTTCTATGCCGGGTGTCGCATCTGTTTCTCTGCCTAACCCGTTTAGCTTTTGTGCATCAGTATTTGTCGACCACCACCAGGATTGTTGGCTGGGGTCATTGTATTCATACTCGTTTGTGCTCACCTGCTGATTTTGTTGGTTGTACATGTGTGGGAGATGTTCATCTGTTTGCTTATAGCTTGGGTTTCTCTTTATCTCGTTGCGAATGTGTGTTTGCTTTCTGCGCTGCATTATCATTTAACAGGTATATCAGAACCGTGGGTCTTATTTCCTCATCGTCCAGTTTGTTGCAGGAATTCCTTCAGAGATATGGAACAGAATCAGTGTGAATTGATCGAAGTCCAAAGCCAGCTGGGGCAGATGATGAGAGACATGCAAGAGATGCGTCTGGAGCAGAAGATTCTCAAAGAGGAGAACAGTCAGCTGAAGACCCAGATGAGCTTGATCATGGAGGTAGTCAAGAATGTGCTTAGGAAAGAAGACGATCAGTTATTTGAAGCCGCAATGAAGAAGCTCGCGCCACCTGTGCATGTGGAACCTGAGCAGCAGCAACAAAAGATACATCCGGCTCAACGGAAGATCCAGGAAGGAAAGCCAAGGAGAATATTTGAGGCACCACCTATGACCTATGCTGAGCTCTTGCAGATCTTATTGAGGGTTAATCTGGTTGAGAAAAGAACGTTGACACCACCAACGAGAGTGTTTCCTCATGGGTACGATGCCAATAAGCAATGTGAATTTCATTCCGGGGCATTCGGACACGACATCGAGGGTTGTCATGCTTTTAAGCACAATGTTCAAGACCTGATTGACTCGCACGATATCGAATTCACGCCGGGCGGCGTAGCTGTGCATATTGCTCCTGTCTCAGTCGATGCTAAAATGACAGATGTTTCTAAAGCTGCAGTGGGTCAGAAGCGTATCCTGGACTCCATGGTGTCAGAATCTCCAGGCCCACAACTGTTGCCTATTCCTGGGGCAGATCTAAGAAAGAAAATGGTTAAGCATAAGGAGAGCGTTAATCAGTACATTGAAGGTCAAGAAACTGATGTTGCATTTGATACAAAGGGTGTTCAAGGGTCAACCCGATACCAACAGCAGCAGCCTCAGCAGGGGGCACAGCAAGCTCAACGAAGATTCCAGGGTAGTAAACCGAGAAGAGTGTTCGAGAAGCCTCCCTCAACATACGCCGAGTTGTTGCAGACATTGTTGGGATTGAATCTGGTAGAGAAAAGAACTCTGGCACCAATAACGGGAACTCCCCCGTTTGGTTATGATGCAAGCAAGCACTGTGAGTTTCATTCTGGAGCCCCGGGTCACGATATAGAAAGTTGCCATGCTTTTAAGCACAGAGTGCAGGATCTGCTCGATAGTGCAGCAATCAGCTTCGGGCCAAGAGGTCCCCAAATCACCTGAATGAAGGAGGAAGGGCTCTATAATTTGGCTGGGTCGTTGAAAGCAGATCAGGACAGCATCGAATTGCCTCTAATAAAGATAGCTGGTTCAGCAGCAGGGCAGATATGAAAGCCGGTTCTCGGAAGCTAGCATATTTTCTTTGTTTTAGCTTGTCATTTCTTTACATTTGTAATTGCTTTCCTGTTTGAATTTGTAAGCTTGTTTGTAGAACTTGTTGTTTTCATTCAAATCGATGATAATGAAATAAATATGCATGTTTTGATTGAATCCATTCATGTTCACTAACTGTGTTCACAAATGTCCAATGTCTGGTTAAGAAGAATTTGGGGAGGATGACGAAAATGACCGACATGCAAATTCCGATTGTATGCTTTTGAAATAAACCTGCTGATGATGTACAGGCATTGTTTCAAATCCCTAAACACCGGAGTTATAAGGAAGATAATCCCTTGTCAACCCCTTTGAGCCTTGTAGCAGGAGTTCTTTCTGAAAACGAAAAACCCTCAATCATAACCTGGGGCAGGGTAGGTGTTAGCTAATTTGACTGAGCGTCCAGATTGCAAAAAGAGTGTCCGTTCGAGGATCAATCACACCCCTAGAGGTCGTGCCTAAAAGACCACAATGATTCAGTCAAGAGTGGGACAGCCACATCATTCCCCAAAGAGTCAGACAACCAGTGTCACACGACTTGTTCGAAAGGAAAAATGAAAAAAAAAAAGAATCAAAAGCCCGCTAAGTCAAGAAAACTTCAAAACAAATGACTTAGGCAAAAATGAGGGCATCCCGCTGGACTTAAAAAAAATCAAAAGAAACTCAAAAGGAGTCAGTCCAGGCAAAAGTTAGGGATATGCAGAGAGAAAGATGAAAAGGATCAAAAGAAAAATCCTCGATGGAAATACGAGTCGTGTGACCTCAAGTGTCAAAGATGCAAAGTGAGTGGCTGTCACTCCAGAATCCAAAAGTTTCTCGAACTATCAACCTCTGAGAGGTGAGCGCTAAGGTCAAATTAGCTGAACGTAGGATGGGAGAACATCAAGGAGAATGGGTGGGTTAAAGTAAACTTTGAGCCTTTATCCTTCCTTTCAAAACCATGAACCTGACCACATTACAACCTTCAAAAGTCCTAATTGAAGCAGGTTGTTTCGAAAGCATACTCCGGTAAAGGTCGCGTCGATTCTGACTCCTAAAAGGTTCCTCTTACCAGGTTGGTACGGATGTTGATAAATGTTTTGTGCATTATATGCCATAAACTGTTTTTCCTTTTCCAGTGAACAGATTGGATGTCAAAGCTGTCATATGTGTTGCATTAATACATCTTTTACGCAGAACAACTTGTTTTACTTGCGAGTAAGCGCTGGACAGCAGGAAAGTTTCCTACAGTGGAAAGTATGGTCAAGATAGAATACAGAACGCCCGAATGTTCCGAGAGCAGGGGCAAGCTTTTATTGTGATCCCCAGTCAGGTCAGCTTTTCGAAGTCAGTTACTCTGGGGCAATCAGGTTGAGATTCGGTGAATGCGTTGTAGTCAGGAAATACTGCTTTGGATCAGATAATCGGGGCAAGATCATTGCAGTCAGGGGCAGACCATCTTAAGCACGCAAAGGTTGTGCGAGAAGCATGTGAGGTGAAGTGTCTCTCAGAAGTTCAGAACACTGAGGCATGTTATATCAGACCATCAGGGCTCAGATTTGCAGATTTCCTTTCAGGGGCTATCCCCACAGAGGTCCCGTAGGCTGGGGCATATCAGAAGCAAAAGGATTATTGTTCTCCGTACCCACCGGGTCACTCGGAGTTATTCGAGCAGATGCAGTCAATTTTGAGAACGAGATGGATGCGGGAAGTCGTGTCACTATCCCTTGACTCTTCACTAAAAGGCTGTGTATTCAGGGAGAATATTTTCCAGCGGCAGGTGTATCTGACCCAATAAGATAAGCTTAAGAGCTCAAATCCATGATTGCGATTACTGTGAAGCCCATCCGTGTTGGTGCATCAATTTCCAGATCCGAGCTTCGTCAGTACGCAGGAGGGCTCCCTCCATTTTGCCAGCAAGGTATTACTTCGTCAAGGTGTTTGGTTAAGTTCCCAATATCCCCAGTAGAGTTGACTTCACTCTCCCAGCATTTATTTTGCTAGGACGATTCAGTGATATCCAGTTTATCCCCAGCAGAGTTGGCCTCGCCTTCAACATTTATTTTGCTGAAGTGGTTTTCTGTACCTGGCTCTCTCCGGCAGCTCGAGCCTGCATTAGCATATTGCATGCATCATCATACTTGCATCATACTTGCATATCATGGTCAAAATGCGTAGCATTTCTATCCAGAATGGAGCATTACGCTGTAGAAAGAGTAAAGCATATGCATATGCATACGAAGCATAAGTCAGGTTTTCTATCAGCCTCATATGGCGCGTGAATTACTCTGTGATCAGTTCAGGGGCATCTATCCAGCAACAGTATTCAGACAGTTCAGCAGATTATTTGTATCTCAGATCATGCAACGATTATGCTTGGATCAAGCAGTCATCTGATATCGACAGACTTTTCTTCCCGTCAATTCATATTGACGATGTGTTCCTCCAATAAGTGGATTTCTCCGTCTATCATTAGACGTCTTGAGTATGAATGTGGTTCTTTCCGTCTATCCATAGACGATGTGAAATTGCGGATGGTCGCAGTAAGGTTTCAAGAAGGGGTTCCCCAGGATGTGCTTTTCTTCCCGTCTATCAGTAGACGATGTGAAGTTTTGATGGATTTTCAATAGGGTTCAAAATAGAGCTTTTCTAGCAAGTGGCTTTCCTTTCCGTCTGTCAGCAGACGATGTGAAGTTTCGAGCTATTGTTCAGCGGGTTTCTTATTGCCAGATCATACAAATGATGAGGTGTTTCCCCAGCGAGTCTTCTCCGGCTATCCTTGGTTGTTGAGGGGTTTCAAAACGATTTTGGATATTGGTTCTCTTTCTGGTTATTGGATATGATGACGTTTAAGAGGGACTTTTCTGACCATCAATCCTTATTGATGTCGAGGCTCTTCGAAGAATGTTCGGTTTTCGTGATTGTCGATTCTTATTGACGACATGATTCTTTAAAAGGTGGTTTTCTTCCCGTCAGTCCATACTGACGATGTGGCCCCTTCAAGGATATTGATCTTTCCATCAATTTCCGTAGACAGAGGGATTCTGAAATTCAAAGGATGGTGTTGAATTGCGTTATGGTGACTTCCCGTCTATCCTTAGACGATGTGAATATGGAGATAATGGTGTCTTCCCGTCTATCCTTAGACGATGTGAGATTAAGAATTTGATTTCGTCTATCCTTAGACGATGCGAATATGGAGATTAATGGTGTCTTTCCGTCTATCCTTAGACGATGTGAATTGATTTGTTCATCGATCAGGATGATGCCGTCTATCCATAGACGATGTGAATATGGTGATTATGGTGACTTTCCGTCTACCCTTAGACGATGTGAGTATGGAGATTATGGTGATGCCGTCTACCCTTAGACGATGTGAATATGGAGATTATGGTGATGCCGTCTACCCTTAGACGATGTGAGTATGGAAATTATGGTGATGCCGTCTACCCTTAGACGATGAGAATATTGATTTGTTTCATCAATCAGGATGATGCCGTCTACCCTTAGACGATGTGAGTATGGAGATTATGGTGACTTTCCGTCTATCCTTAGACGATGTGTGTATGGAGATTAAGAATTTGATACCGTCTATCCTTAGGCGATGTGAATATTGATTTGTTTTATCAATCAGGATGATCCCGTCTACCCTTAGACGATGTGAATATGGAGATTACTTCATCCCGTCTATCCTTAGACGATGTGAATTGGGAGATTAATGTTGTTTTTCCATCTATCATTAGACGAGGTGAGTATTCAATCAGGGTGTCTTCCCGTCCATCTTTGGGCGATGTGAGTATATCTCTCTTCCTGCCTATCAGTAGGCAATGTGAAAGGATCAGGTATTTTGTTGCAACCCTCAGGGTTTGTTATATGGGGTATCACAAGCAACGGGTATTCAAATCAGGAGTTCTTTATCAGATGATTGATCAGTTTGGTGCCATAATGACTGGACTCGGTTTTCTGGACTTTATTCCCCAAGCAGTTGACAGTATATGCTCGCGGTTGGCAAATTTTCGGGTTTTATTTGTATTCAACCGTCTCGTACCTTTGAATGTTTGAAGGCTGAGCGCTCTCCAAACCCTTCAGGTCCAAGTCGCTTGAATAGGGGCAGCTGTTGCACCCTAAAATTTGACCAACCGATTCTCCTATCTGACTCATGGTTTAATTTCATATTCACAGCTCAGATGTATGATTTTTGTGCACAAGCAGGGGATATCAGAGTTTACAGCTTGATTTTTGTCTATCAGATATGGCAGACCCGGTCCAGATCACCAGGGTTTTATTTTCGGGAAATTGTGCGCTCCACGGTGATTTTTAGCTTGCACAGTGATTTTGAGGATATTCTGATGCCCGGGGATCTCTGTTCGATTCGATCTGGTCTCGTGCGCTCTTTTATGGCGGTCCTTTGCATTCATCTGCATTTTTAGGGTTTAATAGGCTTTTGTGAATTTTTAACAGGCTTTATAGATTTTTCTGGAATTTAAATAGGTTTATAGAATATTTTAATAGCTTAAATCTCTTTTTAGAATTTTTATAGAATTTTTAAATAGGTTTTAGAATAATAAAGAAAAAGGGGAATATAGTTTTTCTTTTATTACTAATAGATAATAATAGTTTAGAATTTTATAGGTTTTTTAAATAGGTTTAATTGCTTTTTAAATCATTTTTAGAATTTTCTATAGATTTTAAAATAGGTTTAAGTGTTTTTTAGATAATATAGAAAATAATATAGTTTTTCTTTTATTAATAGATATTAAATAATATTAGATTTTTAATAGAAAATTAGATTGATATAGAATTAATTAGACTTTAATTGACTTTTTAGAGTTTAATTAGGTTAATTGACTTTTTAGAGTTTAATTAGGTTAATTGACTTTTTAGAGTTTAATTAGGTTAATTGACTTTTTAGAGTTTAATTAGGTTAATTGATTTTTTAGATTTAATTAGGATAATATGAGTTTTAATCATTTTTTAGAGTTGATTAGGAAGTTAGTTAATTAGGTGTTAATTGTTTTGATTAGATATAATTGGGTTTAGTTAATTGTTTTTTTATGCAGTTTTTTACAGTTTTTGTTGATCAGGTTCGTATGGGCCCAGGGGATGTTTTTGTAAGGCCCAGTTCTCATCAGTGGTCCAGAATTATTCAGAAAGCGTCCAAAATGTCCAGCAGTTCCCCAGAAGCTTCTGGAAGTGTCCAGGCGTTTCAGTGGTATAAAAGCACGCCACGTGTTGCGTCAGAGGAGGCCCCACGCGTTTCTCAATCCCCACGCCACGCCACCCTCTGACTCTCTCCCCCCAGGACACGTGTATCCCATGCAAACACTTCACTGAGACACCTGTCTTCCCCCCATCCTCGCCGGAGCCCCCTACCGTCGGCCATGCATCAGCCCTAACTGCACACCGCCGGCCACCGTCAACCAACTCCGGCCACCTTCATTTCCGCCGGAGATACCAAAAACCCAGAATCCTTCATCTTCTTTCTTCGACCTTCATCCTTTCCTCCGATCTCCTCCCTTCCACCTTCATCATCTTCATCCCCTAATTTCCAGAAATCACCTTGAACATCAATCCTCCATCAAGATTTTTCCAGAACAATATCAATCCTCCATCAATTTTTTCCAGAACACTCAAACCTTCAACAATCTTCATCATATTCTCCAGAACGCCAACGTTCTTCATCAATTTCTCCAGAACGCCATCATCTTCATCCCAGGATTTCCAGGAATCCACCAGGCTTCAGGATCTTCAACTTCATCAACCGATCCTAGTTCTTCGCGCGCGATTTTCCTCAAGGATCTTCAGAGTGCATCAAATCGTCAAGGAGATTCGTCCGTTGTCAGAATCCCTCGAAGGTGTTCATCAGCCAAACTCCAGATTCTGAGTTCTCTTCAAGACGACTCAAGATCTTCGTGTTAAAGGTTCCAGAAGCTTCAATATCTGCTCGTATTCCACATCCAGGTGCGTGGTTCTTCGATCCTTGTTTGCATCTTGTTTTGATTGTTGAAGCGTGGATTTAATTTTGGTTTGAAGAGGATTTAGGTTGAATGTAGGACTGAGATGGGAAAGATGGTGAGGCGTATTAGGGTTCAGTTCAGATTGTTGTGAAGGATTGTTTGATGTTTGAGAATTTCAGATAGGGTGAGATAGAGGAGGAAGATGACGAGAACGGCTAGGGTTTGGTAGATTGGTGAACAGTATTAGGGTTTGGAGAGAGAGATGAGTTTTGTTCACTGAGTATTGAATTAGGGTATTGGGCTTAGGCCCAAGCGCGTTTTCTGAACGCTACATCCCCGTTTACTTCCCCAACCCCCCTGGCTGTGTGAGAGTCTGGGTATAGGATTTGGGCCTTAGGCCCTTATTGCTTTTCACACCCCCCTGGGCGTAGGCCCAATGATTAATAACTGAGAAAAGCTGCTAACGGCACCCCCCAGGTTTTTTTTTCATTTTCAGTGTTTGTTAGTTGTTGTTGGTAGCTGGGCCCTGCGCCCAAATTGCTTTTAGCACCCCCCTTCAGGGCCCAGTGAAGAATTAACTAGTATTCTTTGCTGTTTAAACCCCCCCTCCAGTTTATTTCAATTATATTTCTTTCAATTTCTTTTATTTTCCTTGCATATTAAATAATCCATAAAAAATTGAAAATAATTGTTTTTTTAATTCTTCTTCGTTCTACCATTTCATGAAAATGTTTAGAAAATTAGATAAAAATAAAAATGCCATTTTATTTTTATTTCCTATTTTTGTGCATATTTTCCAATTAATTGATTTCTTTTTAATATTTTCAATGCATGCATATCATTAGAAAATTAATAAAAAATAGTAGATTTAGTCAAATAATTCCGTTCTTTTTTCTGTGGACTCGTGATTCAGTGTAGAATTTTATAATACAAAAATATTAGCTTAATCATGCATTTTCATTTTAATTGCATTTTTTCACTGTTATTGATGTTTGAATAATTGGTCTGTGGATATGTCTGTGTTGCTAATTTTAGTGCTTTCATCTGGTGTTGAATTTTGTTCTGATTTTTCAGTATGTTATCCTAGAGCCATGTAGGTCTCCCATTAGATTTTTGATAGATTTTTGTAGGGTGTCCTGATGTGATTTGTCTGAGCCTGAAGATAGGAGAAGTCTTGATGACTTCTGACTTTGAAGTTCAACTGTGGTTGAACTTCAGAGATAGTCTCTTGTGGTTTCTTGGCCTGTGGGTTCTTCTTGAGGTTGGGAGCTGATTGAGGTCCTGTTGGAGCTTGCAAGGATGCATTGGACTGAGGCTTAGTCTAGGAGCTTGTTGTCTGTTTGTGAGGTTCGAGATCCTGAAGTTGGAAGGGAGTTCATGGTACTTTCCTGAGGAAGGCACTATGAATGACTTTCGTTCTTTCTTCTCACCTCTTTCTTAAGTATCCAATGATGTCGGAGCCGACTTGTGAGTTTAATTCCTCCTGAGGAGGGATGTAAACTGATCACATGTTGTTGAGCCACATGGGATACGATTCCTAAGTGGAAGCCTCCTAGTACTTTCCTGAGGAAGGTCCTATGGGTCTATTCACTTAGTTCCAGTAGTTTGTCTAGGATTTCTCAAGTATCCAGTGATGTTGGAGCCAACTTGTGAGTTTAATTTCTCCTGAGGAGGAATGTAAACTGATCACAGTTGTTGCACCACGTAGGATACGATTCCTAAGTGTCAGCCTCCTAGTACTTTCCTGAGGAAGGTCCTATGAGTCTGCTCACTTAGTTCCCCTAGTGCATATAGGTTTCTCAAGTATCCCGTGATGCCGGAGCCTTCATGTGAGTTTAATTTCTCCTGAGGAGGAATGTAAACTGATCACAGTTGTCGAGCCGCATAGGATACGATTCCTGAGTAGTAACCTCCTGGTACTTTCCTGAGGAAAGCACTATGGGCTTGTCTGCTTAGCTTCCTTTCTCTGGTAAGCTTGTTCTGAAGCTTGGAGACTGGGATTGATTCCTCTTGCTTAGAGTTTTGGATTAGAATTGTTGCTTAGATCTTTGCTTAGGGTTTTGTGTAGAGTTTTGTTTGAGAGATAGATCAGGAGCTTGTTTCAGGTTTGATGGAGGCCCTGCTCAGGGTTAGTCTCTTTGTGTTGTTTGACTTGTATGATGTTATGTTGCATTAGACTTAGGTATTCATCTAGATAATTCTGAGTAGGTGCATCTTAGAAGTAGACTTTGTGTGCATGGGAAGTTGAGGTGGTCCTCCTTCTGCTTGTTTGTTATTGCGTGGCTTTGCTTGTTGGTATTTGGTAGAGCTGAGCTCCCTTGCCTTTGTGGTTTGCGGTCTCTGTGCCTTGTTTGTCTAGTTGTTGCATTCATGCATATTCTCAGTATTTCTTTACGTTGCAGTTTCTTGCTTATAGTTTAGTCCTGTTACCATGATCCCTTAGGAGCTCTGACTTCTCCGCTGCGGAGTTGTTATGATAGACATTAGGATGGTCAACCAGGTGTGATAGCAGTATGTAGATTCCCCTTTCTCAGCTATAGTTCTTAGGGTTTCCCTTTCCTTTCTGTAGGAGCTTTTGAGTAGCTTGACCCGTAGTTGGCTGAACTACAGCTGCTCTGATTCTTCGTTCCAGACGAAGATATGTAGGCATAGGATGCGATATCCTAGCGAGCACACTAACGACTAACTTTTGTTCTCTCGCGGCTGTGCGATCGAGACTTTCCCGCTAACGACTAATTGTTATCCCTTTCTCTTGCCCGAGCGCACTTGTGACCAGATCGTATTTGTAGGTTCCCGAGCCTTAGAGACCAGTTTGTTTTCTCACTGCTGTGTGAGAGCCCCTGTTTACCCGTAGTTAGCCGAACTACGTTTGCTCTGATCTTTCATACTAGATGGAAGTACGTAGGCATAGGACGCGATGTCCTGGCGAGCAACCTTTCCCCTGTTTAGACGTAGGAAGTCGAACTACGTTGACTCTGACTTTCCCATTGCACGAGGGAATACGTAGGCCCAGAACACCGTATGTTCTGTCGAGTCCTGTCCTTTTATTTTCTTTTCAGACCAGCCATTAGCGTAGATAGATAACACACCCTTTTACCTATAAACACCAAGCGTGGATCCCATCGAGTACGATGGACGTGAGGGGTGCTAATACCTTCCCCTTGCGTAACCGACTCCCGAATCCAGGTTTTGGTTGCGATGACCATACCTTTTCCCGTCTTTGCGAGGTTTACTTCGAGCGTTTCCTTTCCCGCTCTGAGGGATAAATAACGCACGGTGGCGACTCTCCTGTCAAGCCGGCGCCGATTTTCGCAGTAGCGACAGCTGGCGACTCTGCTGGGGACTTATAGCATCTAGGGACTTTTCCCATCCCTTATGCTGGGATCGTTTCCCATCCCCTACGCGAGTCAATCCTAGCGCTTGGGTGTTTATTTGTTGGGTGTTGTGCATATTGTGTTTACTTTTCTGCACTTTACTTTTCTGTACCTTTACCTTTCCGCATTTATTTTCCAGCATTATATTATTATGATTATTGCTGTGGGCAAAGGGAGGTTACTGTGAGTGAAAAGCCGGACCTGGGCTTGAGTACACACCTAGATATAGTTGCGGAGAAGTAGTAGACGAACCTGTCTGCTGAGCAGGCACAGTTCCCTACGAAAATCTGCGCTCAGACGAGATTCTTGCAGAGGTGCTCCTTTCCAGTCCTGAGGATCTGAGGGGAGTCCAGACGTGAGGGTTGTCGACTCTGGGGACCGATCATTTGGAAGTCAGCTAAGTGAGGCCTCTTCATGACTTGATGATGCCACTCCTTCTGGGAATCGTATCGTCACTCATGAAAGTCTGTGACGCTGATGACCGCATAGGATGCCGTACTTTGTCCGTGGATTAGGTTTATCCTACCTGTGAGAGGGACTGGGTTATTGCAGGAAAACTGGCCTTCAGAAACCATGATTCAGTATCTTTATCAGATGGTGTTCTTGATTCATCTCCAGGTGTGTTGTCTGGGTCAGATGGGTTTCTTATCTGAGGTTGAGGCTATTATCAGATGGTATTCTCGTCAGATACAGAGGTTCAGATGGTTTTCTTACCAGGGGATTGATATTTTGAGTATCAGATGATAGTTAGTGGCATGAGATTCTGGTGACCGTGTTGGTTTTCTGTTCTTGATCACAGAGATATTCCTCTTCAAGCTACAGCATAGCCCCTATGTTCGCAGATTGCATTATTTATCATATTGCATCATTGCATTACCATCTGCATTCAACTAACGTGTGTGTATTGCAGGTACATATTTTCCCTTCCAGTTCTGGTGTTTGTTCCTAGCAAGACATGGAAAACCTGAAGAGAGTATTGCCCTATAAGTTTCCGTCGCCGAATATCAGTCTATTGTTAGAGTTGATTGCTATTGCTAAGAAGAGAGGAATGGGTGACTTCAGAAAGAGATATGGGAGGATTCTGACCTACGTTTATCAGCCATCTGCCTACGAGACCAGCGGCATCTATACTCTGTTACAGTTTTACGACGCGGAGCTCAGGTGTTTTGTATTTCCCGACTTCGTTTTGGCTCCTACCCTGGAGGAGTACTCTGCACTTCTGGATATACCGATCCGTGAGCAGATGCCTTTTTATCGTACGGACGCTGAGCCTAAGCTGGCTGAGCTTTCTGCCATCCTGTGCTTGAAAGAGTCTGAGCTGTCTGGGAAGATGATCAGAAGAGGAGACGTATGGGGATTTCCATTGGATGTCTTGGTGGAGAAGGCTCGAGAATATGCCCAGAAGGGTAGCTGGGATGTTTTTGACGTTATCCTTGCTGTATGTGTGTATGGCATCGTGTTATTCCCGAACATTCCTGATTTTGTTGATTCTGATGCCTTCTATATTTTGGCTGCGGGAAACCCAATTCCTACTTTGCTGGGAGATATCCACCATTCAACTCATTACCAGAATGAAAAGCGGCGAGGAAGGAATGTGTCTTGTTGTGTACCTCTCCTATGCAGGTGGTTCACCAGTCATATGCCTAAGTCAGGCCCTTTTGTCACCTCTATCAATTCTCTAGGATGGCCCGAGCGCTTAATGGGATTGACTGCTGAGAACGTGGTATGGGTCAATAAAGAGGTATTTGGAGCTGAAGTCATACTCAAAGGCGAAGGATTCCCAAATGTTCCGTTAATAGGAAGGAAAGGTTGTGTCAACTATAACCCTTCCTTATTGATCAAGCAATTTGGATATATACCTCAAGGAGCGCCAAAGCCCGAGGAGATACAGGAATCTCTGTATCTCACCGGGGCAATTGGGAAAGAGATGCTGTCCAAACTTGAGAAAGCCTGGAAAAACTTGCACAAGAGAGGGAAGCTTTCAGGTAGCAGAGGGGATACTCGAGGTCCTAGCCCATATGTAGAATGGATTCGTGAGCGAGCTGTGAAGTTCCTTATGCCGTATCCAGTAGTTCAGCCATTGCATCCTCCTCCGGTAGAGGAGCCTACCACTGTGGACATGCAGGTTTACAAGCAGCTGATGGCGGAGAAGCCGTCCATGAAGGAGAATACGGAGAACTGAGCAGTGTTATCAACCAGCACATCAATGTGAGGAAGTGGAAAGTCGTCTTTCGGGCTCGCCCTATTCAGATCACGGTAGTCCACACACATTCGCACTTTACCGTCTTTCTTCGGCACTGGTACTATATTAGCGACCCATGACGGATAAGTTGTAACAGCTAGGAAACCAGCGTCCCACTGTTTTTGCACTTCCTCCTTGATTTTCACCGCCATGTCTGGTCTGGTTCTTCTGAGTTTTTGCTTAACAGGCGGACATTCCTCTCACAACGGCAGACGGTGCACAACCATGTCCGTATCCAACCCAGGCATATCCTCGTACGACTAAGCAAATATATCACCATACTCTCGCAGTATCTCAATCAGCCTTTGCTTGACGTCGCTCTGCAGCGCAACCCCTATATGGATATTTCTCACGACTTCTTCCGACCCCAGATTGATAATCTCAATTTCCTCCTGATGAGGCAGAATGATTCTCTCTTCCTGTTTCAACAAACGAGTCAGCTCTTCTGGCAGGTCGCTATCCTCCACAATCTCTTCCTCTGCTTGGAATACCGGGTACTCGAAGTCGAGACGAGTCATAGGCGGTTCGTAGGAGATGTCATCTGAAATATTAGTCCTGCAAAGGAAATGGTTAAACGCTTCAACACTCGAGCAAAGCAAATAACCACGTTGCCATTTATTGTTAAAGTAAAAACAAGAAAGACAGGGATCACAATATTTGAATATGAAAAATGCCTTTATTTCATGATTAAAACAGTGCAGTACACATAATCAAGTAGCCCTAAGGTAAAATCACTATGTCCCGGGTAGGACATAGGATTATTCAACAATTCATAAAACAAATCATTACTGTTTAAAAGTCATTGGTGTTGCACCCCAAAATTTGACCAACCGGGTCCCGTATTTGGTCCTATGTTTCGATGCATAACCGCATTCGCATCTGCATATTGCATACAGTGCATTTCTCATTTGTTTTGATTTTATCGGGATCACAGCTCTCGTCTCGCGTCTCAGGTGTTTTTAATCAGTTTAGATAGGTAGAATCGTATTTTTGGGATATTTCGGTGCCCGTTTATGTTTACCGGTTATTTTGGTGCGCTCTCGCGGTGTTATGTGTCGTTCGGTGCTTATTTTGTCCCTCTGGGAATTATTGGGACTTTTCTGGATTTTATTGACCATTTTTAGATTTTTAATAGATTTTTAAATCATTTTTTAGAATATTAATAGGATTTTTAATAGTTTTTAATTCTTTTTAAATAGATTTTCCATTTTAGAATATTAATAGATTTTTCTAGGATATTAATTGAATTTTTGAATATATTTTTAAATATAGAATTTTTTTAGGATTTTTGATAGTTTTTAAATAGTTTTAATAGATCTTTAATCTTTTTGATATAGATTTTTTTCTTATTAAATAAATAGTTTTTTTTTAGATATAATGTTTTAGTATAATAAATAATAGGGATTAAATGTTTTAGATAAATAATATAGTTTTTTTCATAGAATAGAATATAGATTTTTCATTTTTCTTTAATAGATATTATAGAAATTTATTAGATTTTTCTTAGTGGAATTTTTAGAGCATTAGGAGTTAATTAAAATTAATAGCTTTTTAGAATAATTCTCATTGTTGAGTTTAGTTTAGTTAATTAGGATTAGATATTAATTAGGTTGTTAATCCTTGTTTTAATTCAGTTTTTTTGGAGTTTTTTTTATGGTTTTCGCAGGCCCAGTTATCAGCAAAGCCCAATTCAAAGGCCACTTCAGTCCAGAATTTCCCAGCAGTTTCCAGAAAGTTCTAGAACGTGCCAGAACTCTCAGCAGTATATAATCTCCACAGCCACGTGTAAACCAGAAGAGGATGGCCCCACGTTTTCACTTCAGCTCACGCCACCTCACCCTCACGTTCAGACTCCTTCTCACCCTGCCACGCATGGGACACGCGTCCCACATGCGTTCACCCTATCCACTACCTCACACCACGCGTCCCTCTCCCACCACTCCACCGTTCCTCGCCGGGAATACCCACCGGCCGGCATGCATGGCCGGCGGCCACCGCACCCCTCACCGGAGAAACGCCAAAAAACCCAGAAACCACCCATCTTCATCCCTTCTCCTACAAGTTTTTCCAGACTCCGATCAATAACTTACTCCGGCCGCCGCCACAAACTCGCCGGAAAACCAATGTTCATCTTTTCTTGCTCAGTTCTTCAAACCGTTTCCAGAAAATAGCAACAATCATCATCATTTCCAGATAATCATCAACAACTTCAAGGATTTTATGCATTGTTCTTCATCATTTTCGTTCATGAAACTTCCAGATTCAAGAACCATCATCGCTCTTCAATAGGTTTTCCAGAAACTCATGAAGATCATTCAAATCTTCATCCCGTTCATCATCGTTCTTCGCCTTCCAAGAACACCTTCAAGGTTCTCCAGGAAAAAACCTCCAGAATGTTCGTCTGAAGTTGTTAGGTCTCCACCAGAAATCGTCAACCTCCATGTGCTATCAAGAGTTGATCTAATGTCGTCCACGATCCGGCAAGCATGCGAAGATCTTCAGCACTTTCCTCACATTCCAGAATCCTCTAATATTCTTCAGAGAGCATCCAAGATTCTACATCCAGATTTCTTCAGAGGACGCTCAGATCTCCATATATTCTTCAATGAATCGCCAGAACTCCACATAGATCTTCATCGTTTCGTCAAGAAAGCATCAGAACGCCATCGGGTTATTGTTCTTCGTCAAGATGGACCTTCACACTTTCAAGGTTTCACCTGAGCTCATTAGCCATAGATTTATTTTTCTACAATGTGTCTTCGTTTGCGCGTTCGTGAGGTTGTTGTGAGAGGAGAAGACGACGGCGGCGCAGTGGGGAGAAGGGAGAAAGGTCTGCTAGGGTTTCAGAGTAAGAGGGGATGAGGAGATGGACCAGGTTGGGCTTGGGGGCTACGAGGCCCAGAGTTCTTTTTTTTCCCATCTCTTCGTTTTTTGGCTGAAGGAAGTGGGCCAGAGCCCAACGTTCCTGGCATACCCCCTCGTTTCACTCCATACCACCCCCCTCTGTTTCCTGTGTTGCTGATTGGGCTGGGCCCAATCCCAACTTGCTGTTTTTTTATTTATTTTTATTTGTATCAACCCCCCTTGTAAACAAGCGCCCCCCTCCCTTTTATTTTCTTTCTTTATTTTTTCTATATAGTCATATGAGAGAAAAAAAGGAGAAAAGCATATTGAAGAAAAGAATTTGAAAATAGAAAAAGAAAAGATTATATTTGAAGAAAAATAATAGAAAAAGAAAAGATTATATTTGAAGGAAAATAATAGAAAAATAAAAGAAAAGAAATATTATGGAGGAAAATATAGAAAAAATATGAAAAAGAATAGAGAAAAATAAAGAGAAAAATATTGAAAAAATATGAGAAAAATATGAAAAATACTTTGAAAGAGAGGAGAAAATGATTGGAAAAGAATAAAAAATATTAGTATAGACTTAATATTTTTTTTTTTAGAGTGCATTTTCTTTTAGGATGTATTTTCATAGAGATTATTTTACGATTTTAGGATAGTTTAGAAGCCCACTTGTTAAGGGACTTTTTCATTCGATTTTTCAGGATAGGATAGGATAGTGCTTCCTAGGAGATTTATTTTTCAGTATTCACTCATTGTAATCATTTTTCAGAGATTAATAAAACGAGATTGGAGCTGTGGTCCCAAAGTAGCCGAACTACAGCTGCTCTGATTCCTTGTACCAGATGAGGATATGTAGGCATAGGATGCGATATCCTAGCGAGCACACTAACGACTAACCTGTTGTTCTCTCGCTGCTGTGCGATCGAGACCTTCCTGCTGACGATTAATTGATACCCCTTTTTCTCTCTTGCCCGAGTGCATTTGAGACCAAACCATAGTTTTGCCCATAGGTTCCCGACCCTTGTGAAACCAGTTGTTTTTCTCACTGCTGTGTGAGAATCCTTATTTAGCCGTAGTTAGTCTGAACTACGTAAAGCTCTGATCTTCCATGCAGTGTGGAAGTACGTAGGCACAAGACGCGAGGTCTTGGCGAGCCATTTTCCCTGTAGTCCCGAACTACGTTGACTCTGACTTTCTCTCTTGAGAATACGTAGGCATAGAGTGCGACGCTCTATCGAGTCAATTCCCTTCCGTTTAGATTTAGCAGCCGTAGATAGATTGTTTTGCATCCTTTAGACAACCCAAGCAAGCGTGGATCCCGTCGAGTACGACGGACGTGAGGGGTGATAATACCTTCCCCTTGCGTAACCGACTCCCGAACCCAGGTTTTGGTTGCGATGACCATACCTTTCCCCGTTTTTTGCGAGGTTTACTTCGAGCGTTTCCTTTCCCGCTCTGAGGGATAAATAACGCACGGTGGCGACTCTTCTGTCAGCCGGCGCCGATTTTCGCAGTAGCGACAACTGGCGACTCTGCTGGGGACTGCGATAGTTCCCTATGTAAGTCTGCTGGGGATCCAACGTCCCCTGGCTGCTAAGGACTGCCATAGTTCTTATGCATGTGGGATCCAACGTCCCCTAAGAGAGAGTCAATCCTAGCGCTTGTTTGCTTGTCTATTTGGGGCTTATTTATTGAGATTCTCTGTTGCTGTTGGGGTGTTACGGGTGTTCTATGATGAGAGATAAGCCGGACCTGGGCTTGGAGTGCACCTTAGACTTAGAGTAGAGATTAGTGGGCGCGTACCGGCTTTGCTTGTACTAGTGTCCCGCGAAATCTACACTCGGACGAGGTTCTTCTGGTTGGCTTCTTTTTCTACCCTTTGGGTCGAAGGGGTTGTTGGTCAGCTGAATTGTCGACTCTGGGAACCGATCATTTGGAAGTCAGCTAAGTGAGGCCTCTTCAAGACTTGATGATGCCACTCCTTCTGGGAATCGTATCGTCAGTTTTGAAAGTCGGTGACCCTGACGACCGCATAGGATGCCGTACCTTGTCAGATATAGGTCCATACCTGTGAGTGGGGGGTTTTTTGTGCAGGAAACTTGACTTCCAACCTACCCGTTATTCTGGTCTTCTCTTCAGAGCAACCGTACTCCGTCAGCAGTGCAGCAGTATTTAGATTGTGGGGGGGCTGTGATCCCGTGTTTGTTGCATTGCATTGCATTTGCATAGGCATCTTCGCATCATATTGCATACCATTCGCCAGTTATTCAGAGCTCTTATCCAGCCATTATTTTGATTCTGAAGGTGAGTGTTGAAGACGACCAAGAGGTTGAGGCAGATTTAAAGCAGATTTGATCAGAGTCAAGCATTGAAGTCAGCTGAAGACTATTGGTAGCTATGTCTGAAGGCAATTTCCAGTCTCCTAACACCCTGACAGGGTTCACTATGGCGTCCAACCCTCTGTATGATTCCATGGAAGACTTCCCGCAAGTGAACAACGTTACTGCAGACCAAGTAGTACAGCCTTCTGTTGAGAACCGAGGTCGACATGAGCAGTTTGTTGCCCAGAATGAGCATTTTCCTCCTGTCAACAACCAAGGTGTTGCTTTCCCTGTGATGAATTACCGAAGAGATATTCCAATGGCTGGGATGGTAGATCCAAGAGCTCTCGACCAGGCTAGAAGACTCCGAGCATTGGAAGAGCAAATGAAAGCTTTGAAAGCCAAAGATGCTGTTAACCTGGAGGCTGTAGGCATGTGTTTGGTTCCTGATCTGGTGTTGCCTTACAAGTTCAAAGTGCCGAAGTTCGAGAAGTACACGGGAGATAGCTGTCCGAAGCTGCATTTGATGATGTTCTGTCGAAGAATGACTGCGTTTGCGCGAGATGATAAGTTGATGATCCATTGCTTTCAAGATAGTCTGACTGGGGCATCTTTGAGGTGGTATATGCAGTTGGAGAGAAATCAGATTCAGTCATGGATGGATTTAGCCAGAGCTTTTCTGAAGTAGTACGATTATAACCTAGACATTGCTCCCTATCGCATGCATTTGCAAGAATTGTCTCAAGAGGACAATGAACCTATCAGGAAGTATTCTCAAAGATGGAGAGAATTTGCTGCTAGAGTGCGTCCCCCGCTGTTAGACCAAGAGCTGGCAAGCATGTTTGTAGATTCCCTACAATATCCGTACTTCAAGAGATTGCTCGGGATTCCAGCAAGTTTCTCTGACGTGGTAGAATTAGGAGAACGCCTCGAGTACTCCATAAGAATGGGGAAAATTCAGATTACTTCAAATGATCAAGCTGATGAAATTGAATACCCTTGTGACTATCAGGATGAAGAAGAAGTTGTGATCAACTCAGTCATGCCAAAGGTTGAATATCCTCGAAGCGAATCAGTGAATTTTGTTGGTTCATCATCTTATCAGAGATCAGTACCTCCCGTGGCTTGTTATACTGAACAAACAGCCGTGCCTGGGGCACCCCATCAGGAACCTTATGTCGCTTCCATTGCAAATCAGCGAACTCGTGGCCAAGGTTATCAGAGTCAGCGTCGGAATCAGAATCGACCTCGCAACAACTTGGAACGAAGGAATGGTCCTTCTCACCCAGTGCCTATGCCGTATAGCCAGTTGCTACCATCTTTGATCCAGAAGTCTTTGGTGGAACCTAAAGCTCTTAAGCCAGTGCCAGAACCTTACCCTCCTGGGTACAATCCCCACGTTCAGTGTGGTTATCATGGTGGCTCACCGGGGCATTCGACGGAAGATTGTAAAGCATTTCAGGCGAAGGTACAGCAGTTGATTGATCAGGATCGCATTTCCTTTCGAGAGGGGTTTCTGTTTGTTCATCCCAACCGCTCAGCTGTCTAAGCTCGTAGGCTCGGAAAGTATTCCCCAGCAAAAGCCAGTGGTTCAGACAGGCAGGCGCCTCAGCATTGGCAGTTCTCAAGCTTTTATATCATTTGCATCTGTAGTTTCTTTTTCTGTTAGTTACTACCTGCTTTTAAACATTGTATGTTTCGAATGGTGATAATAATAAAGTGACTATGCATTTGTCTGAATTAATCACGTCGATGTCGCTCATTTACTGCATTGCACTGACACTTGCATTTTTTTCACTCCACTTTATCCCTGTGACTAGCAAAGATTGGAGGGAGGATGATGAAACTAAAATCATAACCGATGATCGTATGCTTTCAGATAAGACCTTACCGATGACGTACAAGGCATTGTTTCAAATCCCCCAAACACTGGAGATATAAGGAGTTAGTCCCTTGTTAACCACTTCGAGCCAGGAAGTAGAAGTTTTTTCGGACTTATAAACCCTCACATCTTAACCCGGGGCAGGGTAGTTGTCAGTTAACTTGACCGAGCATTCAAGTCTTACAGAGGAGTGTTGTCTTTCAAGGACCAATCAGTGTATACCTTTCAAGAGGTTAAACCTCACCAATCAGGAGTGAGACAGTTACAATCCTTTCGGAGCAATCAAGACAACCAGTGTCACACGACTTTGTTCCAAAAGAAGAAAGAAAGCCCGCTAAGTAAAAAAGAAAGAAAAGCTAGAAAGCTAATACTTAGGCAAAAATTAGGGCATCCTGCTGGACTTCAAAAGAAATCGAAAAAATCGAAAAGAACTCAAAATGAGTCAGTCCAGGCAAAAATTAGGGAATCAAAAGAATGAAAAAGAAGGGGTAAAAAGAAAATTTTCCCCAGCAAATCACAAAGTCGTGTACACAGACACCGAAAGCAAAGAAGGAGTAACTATCACTCTAGAAGAAAAGCTTTATGAGTTCCTTAACTGTAGGTCTTACCATTCAACATACTTCTTGAAGAGGCGAGCGCTTGTGCCAGGTTAACTGAACCTTAGGATCGGAGATCATCACGTAGAAGGGGTGGGTACAAATCAAATTTGAGCCAAATATCCTTTGATTCACGAACCGTGAACCCGACCACGATACAACCCTTAAAAGACCTAATTGAGGTAGGGTCATTCTGAAGCGCATTACGATAAGGTTGAGTAACCTGACTCCTTCTTGACTTGCTAGTCACATCCTTGTTGTATTTTTCACTGACCACGTAAGCACTACGTTTGAACTTTGGTTCATTCGTCACTCACAATCATTGCATGTAAATGAGTGACAGCTCAAACTTTTTCAAAATCTGCATAACCACTGCATTAGAATTACCATTCGTGAATAGACAATTTTAATTGCAGGTTAGTAGTTGGCGTGAAAGAAATTCCAGCAGGGAATAATCAAGCAGGACTGAGTAATTCAGCAGTCTGAATCAGAATGGTGTATGTTGTGAAGCCTTGTGAATCAGGGGCATTGACTTCCAGTAAGTTCGGTATCAGTCAGTCTGAGGACAAGTCCCGAAGCTTCAGTTGATCAGGGGCATTTTGTGTGAGAGGCAGTTGATCAGGAGTGAGTCTTCTCAAAGAGCCAATCAGGGGCAATTATGCCGAATGCTGAGATTTGAAAGCAGATACTTCCAGTGGATAATCAGATCGAGTTAAGTCGCTAGAACGCTCATTCAGGGGCAAGTCATCGCAGAGAATGTTGAAATCAACTGGGTTGTTAGGTGTTTAATTGGAGATTGAATTCTTTTGTCGTGCAGATGTCGGGGCAAATATTCTCGAAGTCTTGTAGCAAGCTGTTCAGAGCAAGTACTCCCAAAAGTTAGATTGGGGCAAGTTGAGTGCACATAGGCAAGTTATTCAGGCCAGTTGTTTATCCCCAGCCGGAGTGGAGCATCAGGGAATCATGTCGTTACCCTTATCAAAAACCTTATCATTCCAAATAAAAGGCCTTGCTGTCATTGGATCATTATCCTGCAGTTTAAACCTGTTGCGTGTCAGTAACCAATCATTCCCAAAGTCCAGTTCTCGCCTGGAAAACCGGTAACCAGTTCTCGTCTGGCCCACCTTCCGTAAGCATTAGTTCCCGTCCTGGTGCAGTTTATTGTAAGCATCAGTTCTCGTCTGGTGCAGTTTATTGTAACCAGTTCTCGCCTGGTCACCTTTTCTTCCAGTGTTGTATCAGTTCTCGCCTGGTACATGTCGTCGCGTAATCAGTTCTCGTGTGTTTTACCCTATGTGTTATACCAGTTCTCGCCTGGTGTACGTCAGCTTTCAGCCAGTTCTCGCCTGGTTGTCTATACCTCAGTCTGTTATTCCAGTCAGCCCCGTCTGACATTCAAAACACAAAAATCAATGTTTGTGCAATTTTCCTAGTCTCCTATCAGTTCTCGTCTGGTAGTCTACCTTTGAATGCTAGTTCTTGTCTAGTATTTTCCATATCTTCCACTGTGTACATAATCCATGTGTATCCTAAACCAGAAAAAGAAAAAAACCTAAAGGTATCTGACACAGTAATTCCCGATGACCCGCATGTTGTCATGTTCCCCGATACGAAGCTCGACGGATGCTAGCGCTCCGAGTAATGTTTGAATTCCTTGTGGATGTTGTTAAATCAGAATTGCCACTCTTCAGCAGATGAAAGTTGCTTATTATCCCCGGAAGAGTCGAGATCGTATTTTACCCCGTATCAGAGTAGGATCAGAAGGATCCTCAGCAGATTAAGATTGATATCCTTGATAGTAGGGGCATTTCCAGCAGTGTGCCGCGCGCAATCAACCCCAGTTTGGGTCAATCCCCGCAGAGCGCAATCAGTTGTCAATGGTTTGAAGGGAGCATCCCCAAGCAGAGTTGTTCTTTTCTTTCCCCAGCGAACTCGCCAAGCAGGGTTGCTTTTCATTTCTCCAGCAGGACGATTATTCCCAGCGGATTTGGTTTCCCTTCTCCAGCATTTATTTTGCTGAGACAATTCTGTGACTTCAGGTCATCCCCAGTAGAGTTGGCGTTACCTTCGGCATTTATTTTTCCAAGCGGTTTTCAGACCTGGTGTTCTCTGGCAGCTAGAGCTTGCATTAGCATTTGCATATATAGTCATAGCATTTATACAAACCTATAGCATTTCCATGCCATCTGGGCATTGCACTTTCAAACAGAACGCATAACATTTACATGTCATATAGGGCATTGCATCAGTCTTAAACATACGCATGTCGAAACATGGACCAGAATGGTTACCTATTGGATTTCGAATTTGTTCACCTGCAGAGTTGTGTGGTTCAGCTTCTCGTCTTCCCCAGCGGAGTGATTCTTCATATTTGGTTGTTACGTCAGCATCAAAAAAAAAAAACAAAGAGAGATTGAAACATATCAAACTTCTGAAGCTGCCCCCTTCGTCAAAATAGGTGCCAGACAGTTCCATTCAGAATTCCCCAGGAGAATTGTCCTCAAATTCGTAGTGAACTGTGAGTTGACCAGATTTGATCCCATGAGAGAGATGGGAATCAAGGTGTTTGCTTTGCGAAGCATTATTTCAATACTTGTGGCGTCACACAGGTGTTGAAAAGGAGAAGAAAATTTTATCAGAAAATTGACCAGTTGTTGCCGTGACAACCAAACTTCAGTTTATTGGAAGCTTTTCCTCAAGCAGCTTTGCAGTATATTCTTGCGGTTGGCAAATTTCAGGGTTCCATTTGTATTCAACCGTCATCTACCTTGAATGTTTGAAGGCTGAGCACTCTTCACCCATTCAGGTCGAAGTCGCTTGAATAGGGGCAGCTGTTGCACCCCAAAATTTGACCAACCGGGTCCCGTATTTGGTCCTATGTTTCGACGCATAACCGCATTCGCATATGCATATTGCATACAGTGCATTTCTCATTTGTTTTGATTTTATCGGGATCACAGCTCTCGTCTCGCGTCTCAGGTGTTTTTAATCAGTTTAGATAGGTAGAATCGTATTTTTGGGATATTTCGGTGCCCGTTTATGTTTACCGGTTATTTTGGTGCGCTCTCGCGGTGTTATGTGTCGTTCGGTGCTTATTTTGTCCCTCTGGGAATTATTGGGACTTTTCTGGATTTTATTGACCATTTTTAGATTTTTAATAGATTTTTAAATCATTTTTTAGAATATTAATAGGATTTTTAATAGTTTTTAATTCTTTTTAAATAGATTTTCCATTTTAGAATATTAATAGATTTTTCTAGGATATTAATTGAATTTTTGAATATATTTTTAAATATAGAATTTTTTAGGATTTTTGATAGTTTTTAAATAGTTTTAATAGATCTTTAATCTTTTTGATATAGATTTTTTTCTTATTAAATAAATAGTTTTTTTTTAGATATAATGTTTTAGTATAATAAATAATAGGGATTAAATGTTTTAGATAAATAATATAGTTTTTTTTCATAGAATAGAATATAGATTTTTCATTTTTCTTTAATAGATATTATAGAAATTTATTAGATTTTTCTTAGTGGAATTTTTAGAGCATTAGGAGTTAATTAAAATTAATAGCTTTTTAGAATAATTCTCATTGTTGAGTTTAGTTTAGTTAATTAGGATTAGATATTAATTAGGTTGTTAATCCTTGTTTTAATTCAGTTTTTTTGGAGTTTTTTTTATGGTTTTCGCAGGCCCAGTTATCAGCAAAGCCCAATTCAAAGGCCACTTCAGTCCAGAATTTCCCAGCAGTTTCCAGAAAGTTCTAGAATGTGCCAGAACTCTCAGCAGTATATAATCTCCACAGCCACGTGTAAACCAGAAGAGGATGGCCCCACGTTTTCACTTCAGCTCACGCCACCTCACCGTCACGTTCAGACTCCTTCTCACCCTGCCACGCATGGGACACGCGTCCCACATGCGTTCACCCTATCCACTACCTCACACCACGCGTCCCTCTCCCACCGCTCCACCGTTCCTCGCCGGGAATACCCACCGGCCAGCATGCATGGCCGGCGGCCACCACACCCCTCACCGGAGAAACGCCAAAAAACCCAGAAACCACCCATCTTCATCCCTTCTCCTACAAGTTTTTCCAGACTCCGATCAATAACTTACTCCGGCCGCTGCCACAAACTCGCCGGAAAACCAATGTTCATCTTTTCTTGCTCAGTTCTTCAAACCGTTTCCAGAAAATAGCAACAATCATCATCATTTCCAGATAATCATCAACAACTTCAAGGATTTTATGCATTGTTCTTCATCATTTTCGTTCATGAAACTTCCAGATTCAAGAACCATCATCGCTCTTCAATAGGTTTTCCAGAAACTCATGAAGATCATTCAAATCTTCATCCCGTTCATCATCGTTCTTCGCCTTCCAAGAACACCTTCAAGGTTCTCCAGGAAAAAACCTCCAGAATGTTCGTCTGAAGTTGTTAGGTCTCCACCAGAAATCGTCAACCTCCATGTGCTATCAAGAGTTGATCTAATGTCGTCCACGATCCGGCAAGCATGCGAAGATCTTCAGCACTTTCCTCACATTCCAGAATCCTCTAATATTCTTCAGAGAGCATCCAAGATTCTACATCCAGATTTCTTCAGAGGACGCTCAGATCTCCATATATTCTTCAATGAATCGCCAGAACTCCATATAGATCTTCATCGTTTCGTCAAGAAAGCATCAGAACGCCATCGGGTTATTGTTCTTCGTCAAGATGGACCTTCGCACTTTCAAGGTTTCACCTGAGCTCATTAGCCATAGATTTATTTTTCTACAATGTGTCTTCGTTTGCGCGTTCGTGAGGTTGTTGTGAGAGGAGAAGACGACGGCGGCGCGGTGGGGAGAAGGGAGAAAGGTCTGCTAGGGTTTCAGAGTAAGAGGGGATGAGGAGATGGACCAGGTTGGGCTTGGGGGCTACGAGGCCCAGAGTTCTTTTTTTTCCCATCTCTTCGTTTTTTGGCTGAAGGAAGTGGGCCAGAGCCCAACGTTTCTGGCATACCCCCTCGTTTCACTCCATACCACCCCCCTCTGTTTCCTGTGTTGCTGATTGGGCTGGGCCCAATCCCAACTTGCTGTTTTTTTATTTATTTTTATTTGTATCAACCCCCCTTGTAAACAAGCGCCCCCCTCCCTTTTATTTTCTTTCTTTATTTTTTCTATATAGTCATATGAGAGAAAAAAAGGAGAAAAGCATATTGAAGAAAAGAATTTGAAAATAGAAAAAGAAAAGATTATATTTGAAGAAAAATAATAGAAAAAGAAAAGATTATATTTGAAGGAAAATAATAGAAAAAGAAAAGAAAAGAAATATTATGGAGGAAAATATAGAAAAAATATGAAAAAGAATAGAGAAAAATAAAGAGAAAAATATTGAAAAAATATGAGAAAAATATGAAAAATACTTTGAAAGAGAGGAGAAAATGATTGGAAAAGAATAAAAAATATTAGTATAGACTTAATATTTTTTTTTTTTTAGAGTGCATTTTCTTTTAGGATGTATTTTCATAGAGATTATTTTACGATTTTAGGATAGTTTAGAAGCCCACTTGTTAAGGGACTTTTTCATTCGATTTTTCAGGATAGGATAGGATAGTGCTTCCTAGGAGATTTATTTTTCAGTATTCACTCATTGTAATCATTTTTCAGAGATTAATAAAACGAGATTGGAGCTGTGGTCCCAAAGTAGCCGAACTACAGCTGCTCTGATTCCTTGTACCAGATGAGGATATGTAGGCATAGGATGCGATATCCTAGCGAGCACACTAACGACTAACCTGTTGTTCTCTCGCTGCTGTGCGATCGAGACCTTCCCGCTGACGATTAATTGATACCCCTTTTTCTCTCTTGCCCGAGTGCATTTGAGACCAAACCATAGTTTTGCCCATAGGTTCCCGACCCTTGTGAAACCAGTTGTTTTTCTCACTGCTGTGTGAGAATCCTTGTTTAGCCGTAGTTAGTCTGAACTACGTAAAGCTCTGATCTTCCATGCAGTGTGGAAGTACGTAGGCACAAGACGCGAGGTCTTGGCGAGCCATTTTCCCTATAGTCCCGAACTACGTTGACTCTGACTTTCTCTCTTGAGAATACGTAGGCATAGAGTGCGACGCTCTATCGAGTCAATTCCCTTCCGTTTAGATTTAGCAGCCGTAGATAGATTATTTTGCATCCTTTAGACAACCCAAGCAAGCGTGGATCCCGTCGAGTACGACGGACGTGAGGGGTGCTAATACCTTCCCCTTGCGTAACCGACTCCCGAACCCAGGTTTTGGTTGCGATAACCATACCTTTCCCCGTTTTTTGCGAGGTTTACTTCGAGCATTTCCTTTCCCGCTCTGAGGGATAAATAACGCACGGTGGCGACTCTTCTGTGAGTCGGCGCCGATTTTTGCAGTAGCGACAACTGGTACAATTTCCCAGATGGACCAGTTGTAGAGACTTTGTCCTGGCACGCTTGGCTTGATCCACGCGTCCATATCGCAGTCGCTATCTCCGTCTTCAGCATCGGAAATAGCGTTGATAGTCTCAAAGCACACCCCGCTTGGTGTAATCGTGTCCGGTCCCTTGAACTTGGACGCCCCTGAAGATGACGCTGACGACGTCGGTCGATACCCTAGCCCAAACTTGTTATTCTTCACGGGAATCTCCAGAACCTGCCCCTAGCCTTTAGTCTCACCAGTCTACACTAAAGCTTGAGCCTCCTTGTAGGATGACACTGCCACCTCTGATACTTTGTTGGAACCCTGAGCTTTGTCTTTAATCCGCAACCCTTCGAAGGCTTGACAAGGTGTCTCGTGTATTTCTCCGTCGACCTCGACATATCTGAATGATGATAGGTGACTGACCAAAATGTCCTCCTCCCCGCAAACGGTAACAACACTATCACCCACCATGTACTTCAAATTCTGATGCAGCATGGACGTTACGGCCCCTACAGCGTGGATCCATGGGCGTCCAAGAAGGCAGCTATAAGCTGGGTGTATATCCATGATATAGAATTCGGTATCAAAAATTTCTGGCCCCACCTGGAGCGGTAATGTTATTGACCCAAACACTGATCTTTTCGTCCCGTCAAACGCCCTCACAACCAAATCGCTGGGCGTGCAAATGATTCCCCGTATGTCCAATTTCATCATGGCTTTCTTTGGCAATACGTTCAACGATGATCCAGTATCCACCAATACACGCGACAGTACGGTGCCCCGGCATTCCACCGATATATGCAAGGCCATGTTGTGCTCTCGACCCCTGGGCGTTAGGTCAAAATCTGTGAAACCCAGGCTATGTCCAGCATTAACATGTGCCATTACCCCCTCCAACTGATTTACAGAAACTTCTTGAGGCATAAATGACGTATCCAGAATCTTTAGCAAGGCGTTCCAATGGGCCTCGGAACATAACAACAACGACAAGATAGAAATCTTCGACGGCGTCTGCTGTAGGTGTTCAACAATTTTGTAGTCGCTTTTATGAATCAGTCTCATGAACTCCTCTACGTCCTTGAGCGACGTATCTTTTCCTTTCGACTGAGTAGGCCCGCTTTCATTTACTTTGGCTTTGCCTTTGGCCAATCTCTCGGCTTCTATTTCAGGTGAGGTAAAGATCCTTCCGCTGCGAGTCATGCCCCCCGTTCCAACGACATTATCAACAGCCCCAGCTGGCTGGCTATTCACCACAATATTTTCACCGTTGCAATATGCTTCTAATCCGTAGGTCCACGGGACAACTTTCGTACCCTCAAAGGGAACAGGCCCTGCTTTGGTAATTGTAATAGTTGGCCGCTTGGCGGGCGCCGTTATCGTTATGGTCTTTCTCGAGATCGTCACCGTTGCAATGTCATTCTGCTTATCACATAATGCCTCCACAGGCTTCTCCACCGCAGTTCGATCAAATTGCAAGGTCCCGTCGTTGATCATGGCCTGAATGCCCCGTTTCAAATCAGTACAACCCTCAGGCTGGGTCCAACACTCTAAACAGTATTCATCACAACCAGGGAATACTCCCCGTCTGAGCAACCTGCTTTTCACCTCACTCAATGGTGTCTTCAGTTCGTGAACATCCATCACCAAGTTCAAATTTTCTTCTGTTAAGATAGCATTTGCCCCATGATTAGGCATAGGCTGTTGTACAATATTAGGCCCAGTTGGCCAAAATTGATGGCTTTACTGTCCAACAAGTCCTGAACTTTATGCTTGAAAGCATGACAAGATTCTACATCATGTCCGGGCGCCCCAGAATGGAATTCGCAGTGCTTACTAGCGTCGTACCCATAAGGAAGTACCGGTCCTGTAGGTGGTTCCAAAGTTCTTTTCTCAACCAAATTCAACCCCAGCAATGTCTGAAGAAGCTCTGCATACGTCGACGGAGGCTTGTCAAATACTCTCTTCGGCTTTGCATTCTGAAACCTTCTTTGACCCTGATTCTGCCTTTGCTGCTGCTGTGGTTGTTGTTGCTGCTGTTGTTGTTGTTGAGGAATTGGAATAGTAACACTGGCTATTTGTTGAGGTTGACTGTACTGATTTCTACCTCTGCCCCGGCCTCTGCCACCAAATACAGCGCTTGTATCCCCTTGTCGTCTTCCGCCGAACCCTTTTCTCATACCCCCAGCTGAAGTAGATTCACCTGCCTGAATCTTCCCAATTTTAATTCCATTTTCGATCCTTTCTCCCATAAGGATCATATCGGAGAAGCTGCCCATCGAAACATTGAGTAACTTGTCATAGTACATTCCTGTAAATGTCCCCACAAACATGTCATTCATCTCCCTTTCAACCAAAGGAGGGTGCACCCGAGCTGCCATATCGCGCCACCGCTGCGCGTACTCTTTGAAACTTTCACCACTTTTCTGCGACAGATTCTGCAACTGAACTCTATTTGGCGCCAAATCACTGTTATGTTTGTAATGCATAACGAAAGCATCAGCCAACTGCTTCCAGCTCCTAATCTGGGTGGGCTCCAGTCCCATGTACCATTCCAATGATGGTCCCGATAAGCTGTCTTGAAAGAAATGCATGAGCATCCTTTCATCATTGGAATATGCAGGCATCCTTCTATAATAAGAACGTACATGGACCTTTGGGCAGGTATCCCCTTTGTATTTGTCGAATGTTAGAGCCTTGAATTTCAATGGCACCCTCAGCCCTGGTACCAACCCCATAGTAGTCATGTCTAACCCAGCGGAGTTCTGATCAACCACCCCTTTCATCTGCTCTTCTAGCATTCTGATCCTCTGAACAGGGTCAATAGGGCCTTCAGGTCCCATACCTCTTCCTGAAAAAGCGTCATCCTGTTGATCCACATTCCAGTCATTGCCATACCCATCGTAACCCATGTTACGGCCAAATCCTTGCTGATTGAGCACAGGACCCTGTCCTCGGTTGCCGAACCCTTGATTGATCCCAGCAGGTCCAAAACCATTGTTGAAAGGAAATGCTCCCGCGTCGTTCACATTACCGAATCCACCGTTACCGTAGCCATACCCCTGATTGTTGCCGTAACCGTCATTACCGAAGCCTTGATTGTTGAACCCGAAGTTCCCGTCCTGATTGACATTGCCATACCCATTGTTTCCAAAGCCAACATTGTCAACGAATCCTTGATCGGCATCCACAGTGTTGCCTTTGTTGTTAACAACATGCCCATCACCACCATTTCCAGTGTTGCCATTACCAACGCCAGCACCTGCACCAATACCAGTGTTTCCGTTGACAGTCACAACAGGTGGAGTAACAACTTCCGGTATCTCATCCTCCCAGCGAGGAGTTTCAACAGAAATGTGGTCAGTGTTGCCATTTCTGTTTGCCCACGTCAGCAGCGGCTGCACCAAGGTCTGGAGGTTCTCCTGGCCCTTGGCCATGCTCTCCATGGCTTGCATGAACAGAGACAACTTCTCACGGATTTCCTGCATCTCGACTTGAACTTGATCCATTATCTTCTTGCAGTTGTTTCTAGTTGAATAGCGGTGGACTCTTCGGTTGTCAATCCTGAAAAACCTGAGATGCAGGAAATAAGATATGGATTCAAAAATACCGGTCATGCAATATAAGGATGCAGATGCAAATGTATAAATATGCTACAGGTTATATTCCCCCCCCCCCCGATTCTAGTTTCAGAGAGAAGGCCATCACGACAATGGAGTCCCCATCAAGCAAGCAAGGAATCAGAAAACCCTCATACATAAACAAATGCCAAGAGGCAGAGTACAAGAATACAACTGAAGAGACATCGGCCAACAAGCCTGGCGATGGTCAAAATACAAGTACAGATGACAAAAGCAAGGCAAAGATAACTCAGGCCAAATGGCACGCTCTGACATCTTCCAATATCCTCAACGTCTCCGAATGACCTAGTCTGGAGATTAGCTCTTGTATCAGTAATGCATGTCGCTCAGCAGTGGATCTCAGCTTTTTTGCGTCGTCCTTGCAGGTTCCTTCGCCAAAACACTCGTCGAGTCTGCATCTCTTGGATCCGGCCTTCAATTCACAACCTCTCAGCTTCTTGCCAAGGTCACTTACTCTAAGCTCAACAACACTCCTAAGTGACGTCTCTTCAGCAATCTTTGCATCCTGGGCTCTAATATGCGCCTCTAGCATGGCAATCTGCAGCTTCAGCTCATCTTCACGCTCCTTCCGCTTGGTAAGCGTGGTATTCCATAATGTTTCCCACTTGTCGAGTCGGGAATAAGCTTTGTTTAAGAGTTCCTTCTTGGAAGCAAGCACCTTGCTAACACCGTTCAAGGCTACTCCCACCTTTTCCCTCTTGTCGGTCTCTTCAGTCAAATCTGAACCCAACCTATTAATCAACTCAATTTGTTCCTTCACGGTGAAGGTAGATTCATTCTTCTCATGACGCAATTGGAAGATCTCTTTCTCTAACTCATCATTGGCCTTCTTCAATTCTTCATTTTCAGCCAACAATTTGTTATACTTCTCAATCTCTACCGAAGTAGGTGCCTCAATCACTGGAAGATACAGAGGTTCCACAGCAGAATATGGCATCAAGGAAATCCTAGCTCTCTCGTGGATCCAAGCCAAATAGGGATCATAAGCTTTGTTGTTGCTCTTACCAAGCAAAGCTTTCCCTCTCCTATGGATGTTAGCCCATGCATGTCTCAACCTGATCAAAATAGCCTCGTCTAATAAGCCCGTGAGATACAAAGATTCCTGTATCTCAACCTCAATAGGAGCATTTCTCAAGGCATACCCAAACTGTCTCACCAGCAAAGAAGGGTTATAGTTGATACAGCCTTTCTGTCCAATCAAAGGGACATTCGGAAAGCCACTGCAACTATATACAATATCAGTGCCAAGCATGCTTCGATCAAACCAAATGATGTTCTTAGCAGACAGCCCCATCAACCGGGAAGACCAATCCAAAGTATCAACAGCATCAACAAAAGGCCCTGTCTTCTGAAGATGTCCCTGGAACCACCTGTACAAAAGAGGAAGATAGCAGGAAACATTCTTGCCATGACGTTTCTCATTCTTATAGTGAATAGAATGATAAACATCGCCCAAGAGAGTAGGAACTGGATTCTTCGAGGCAAGAATCAAGAAGGCATCTGAGTCAACAAAATCTGGCACATTAGGAAACAAGACAATCCCATAGATGCAGACAGCTAGAATGGCACTGAAGGCAACCCAACATCCACTCTTCGCGCATTGTGTAGCCTTCTCGACCAGGACAGACAGGTGAAAACCATAAGCTCCGTTCAGCTTGACCAGACCTCTAGGGAACTCAGAAGCGTCCAAACTGACGATCTCAGCAAGTGTAGCCAACTCAGGCTCAGTATCAACATGTATAAAGGGCATCTGGTATAACACAGGAACTCCCAATATAGCAGAATACTCCTCCAAAGTGGGTGCCAGAACATAATCGGGGAACAGGAAGCATCTCAGCTGAGGCTCATAAAACTGCATCAAAGTATACACCCCAGTCGTCTCAAATGCTGAAGGTCTGTACAACAAACTAAGAAATCTCCCATAAGATACTCTGAACTCAGCCCTCACTCTCTCATATGCTAAAGCAACTAATCTCAGCAAGGAACTAATATCTGGCGAATGCAACCGGTAAGCAATTGTCCTCTTCATGGGCTCCATGTCTGGCCAGAAGATACACTAGAATTAGAGGGGAATGATCACACCTGCAACATAAATACACGTTAATGAAATGCAAGCATGAAAATGCACATGTGTATGCAAACAGGAGATCAAGTGCAATGCTGATGAACTGTGCTACTTTGTACTGAAACCTGAGAACCATCAAATCTTCATCTCAAACCAAACCAACCACTCAAATGAACCCTGTAACCACATCTCACTGACAGAGATAAACCAGGTACTCTGGGGTCAAAGGTTTCCTGCAAACAGACCTACCTACCCCTCACAGGTATGTACTTAACTCGCAGACAAGGTACGGCATCCTATGCGGGTTCAACGTCACAGACTTTCAAGAGCGGTGATACGATACCCAGAAGGTGTGGCATCATCATCCCTTGAAGCGGCCTCACTTAGTTGAATCCCAAATGATAGGTCCCCAGAGTCGACAATCCTCGGGTCAGACAACTTGTCGAGCCCTAAGGGCCAGACAAGAAGCATCAAAGAGAATCTCGTCCGAGCGCAGATTTCGCGGCTAGCTGGTGCGAGCTAAGCAAGCAGGCTAACCACTACTCTCTACTTCTAAGTCTATGTGCAAACTCAAGCCCAGGTCCGGCTTATCTCTCAATCTAACCCTCTTCCCAGCACAACAACAATAATATAATACTGAAAGTAAACACAGAAAAGTAAATCCATACAACACCCACGACGGGAAAACAAGCGCTAGGATTGACTCGCGTAGGGAACCGTTGGAGTTCCCAGCAGAGTCGCCAGCTGTCGCTACTGCGAAAATCGGCGCCGGCTATGACAGAAGAGTCGCCACCGTGCGTTATTTATCCCACAAGAGGGAAAGGAAACGCTCAGAGTAAACCTAACGCAAAGAGGGAAAGGAATGTTCGTCGCAACCAAATCCTGGATTCGGGAGTCGGTTACGCAAGGGGAAGGTATTAGCACCCCTCACGTCCGTCGTACTCGACGGGATCCATGCTTGTTTTCTATCTAAGGGTGTATTATTCTATCTACTCTACAAGTCTGAGTTAAAAAGAAAAGAAAATGACTTGGCAAAGTATCGCACTTTATGCCTAAGTATTCCCGTCTGGAACGAGAAATCAGAGTCAACGTAATTCGCCTAACTACGGGTTAAGGGGGGAAGGTTGCTCGCTAGGATATCGCATCCTATGCCTACGTACTTTCATACAGCATGAAAGATCAGAGCAAACGTAGTTCGGGCTACGGACGACACAAGCTTGTCTGACAGTTTTTATCTCCTTCTGAAAAGGGTTTTTCTTGATTAAGAGTCCGAGCAAACAAAAATGACACTTTGATGTTTGTTTTGAATCTTTTACGAAAGAACTGTTTTTTAGTCTGTTTGCAACTTGTACTGTACTAAAGACTTGTGACCTGAGAGTGACTACGTCGCATGTCACCCTAAGGGTACCATACTAAGCAGCCAGATTACTGAAGAGTGACCCTTCAGCAACCAGTTCTCAAATAACTTAAGGCCCGTAGCGTACAGCGCGCGTTATCCTTATTACTGTGTTTTTGAAGTGTTTTGAGATGAGAAGAGAAAGAAGCTCTAAAAGCCTAGGGTTGAAAGGGAATAAAACTAACCTAATGTCGTCATGTATGGATAAGAATCCTAATGTCTGTCATAATTTCCTCTTGCGCAGAGGAAATCAGAGATCCTAGGGGATAAACAGAAAAGAAAGCCAGCAAATACAGTAAAATGCATGCAATGCAGCAATACAAGCGAGGCAAGGGAGTCCCACTCGACCTCGAACCTGGGAAAACAACAGGAAAAGTGAATCAACATTCACCTCAAACCTAGGGGGCAAGCTACACAAGCCAACAATCAATACAGAAAACAAAATCCACAGCAAAGAAGGCAGCCCAAGCAGCAACACCACTCTCCTACAGCAAACAGCAGCTCTGACAACAACAGATGATTAACCAGCAAACAGTTGATAACAACAGCCTTCATCTTCATGAATAACCCCTATCTTCAAGCTTCAATAAACTTTCAATCTTCAATAGACACCAAACTTCAACAAGCTACCAGCTTAAACAAGCTCAAACCCCAGCCAGTAAACAGCTTCAACCAGCTCCTGACCTCAACAAGCTCCTAGCTTCAACAAGCAAACAAAACCCTAGCTTCAACAAGCTACCTCATCCTTTCCTTTACCAAGCTTCAACAAGCACCTCCAAGGGATAATTAAACCAACAAGATCAAGGTTGGAATGTTAAGAAGCTCAATGACAACCAAGGGAAGTCACTGAGAACTTAACATTATGATAGACTGGCATCCTCAAAGTTCTACTCTTAAAGCATGCCATTCATCCCTCCTAAGGAGAGATGTGACTTCTTTAAAAATACTTTATGTCATTGGATTGAATGGATATGAACAATATACTCCATGTTTGAAGAAACAAACAAAACTACTCTGATGCTCTTCCTAAAACCCTAGTTTTCCTAAGCTCCTGACAAGCACTCCACCAGATGAGAAATCTTCAACTCCAAGCTCCTTCAAGCTCTCCAAAGAATCTTCCATTGGTATTCATGATCACCCAAGCTCAAAAGCAACACCATCCTAATCTAAGGGGAACTACTGAGTCAAACTAGTCAAATTAGTTCATCAGAAACACCTAGAAGTTAGTCTTAAAACTAATTCTACTTAAAATACCAAAAGGGATTGTAAAATCCTACAAATATTTTTAAGGGTTCCTAAACCTCTTAAGAATATCTCATACAAAAACCAGGGGGTTAACCACTCATTTGGACCTAAAACTATGCCCTAAACCTAAAGGTACCATCTTAAAACCCTAATTCTAAACCACCTAATGTTCAATGCTCAAATTAGCCTAAAATTATCTCACAAAAATATGAGAAAATTACTATGGGGACATGCATATCTAAGCTATCTATACCAAAAAGAATCAACTCAAAATCCATCACCAATCATCTATAATAAAATCAGCAAAATGGCATAACAAACATATCAAAATAAAAACAATTAAAAATACAAAAATGCAAATAAAATATAAAATGCATGAATTAAAGAAATTTTAACCATATTAAACTCTACACATTCTAAGGAGTTAGGGAAAAAAAACTAGTTTAAAAAGATTAATTTTTCTATTTATTATGGATTTATTTCTAAACTATATTAAAAATATGAAATTAAAAGAAAAATAAAGAAAATGAATAAAGTGGCGTGTCAGATAGCAATTAAAACCAGTTGAAATCCAAACCTGGGCCCAAGAGGGGGTGTGCGTAGAAAATATCTCATAAGCCCAAACCACATAAGAAAATCAGAGAAAATAAAAATGGAAATTAGCAAATGCGTGTGGTAAATAGCAAGGTTTCACAGTGCATTCTCACAATGGGCCCAAACCAGGGGTGTGCATAGCAAGCAAAGACTAAGGCCCATCCAATTGCCATTAAGTGAAACCGTGCGTTTCAATCTCAACTCAACTCTTCAGCAATTGAAATAAAATCCTGGTCGTGGGTTTCTATCTTCAGTCAAAGTCAAAACACAAATCAAAGGTGAGAGATTCATCTTCTCCAATTGAGTTTGGAAATGGGAGGGAAACTCAGACGGTGGCCTGAGCTTTGCGCCACCGTCTTCTCCGGCGTGGCAATCCCAAAAAGGCATCAAACTCAACAACTAAATATCCTATCTCACCTGAAATTCTCTCCTGATCACGAATATAACTTCCAAATCCATTGATTCTCACCCAATTCTCAAACCCGATAGAAGTTGCAGAAAGATCACCAAATCTTGATCGTGGCAATTCTTGAAATTAAAGATCCTAGCATGAACTACATTCTTCAGGCTTCAATTCTAACTATTCAAACACCATTAAAGCTTCAAGAACAAGGAGACACAAGCTTCAACAGATAATGGCATCACCCTAACTTGGTCTCTAATTGCTCCCAAACTAATCCGGAAACGTTCCTTATGTATCCTAGGTCCTAACCACATGCAAGATTCTACTCAATTCTCCCTAGATCAATGTAGAATTTGGAAGTTACTAACCTGATGAAAACTCACTAACAGAAGCACTTGGAGCACGATTCCACCTTTAAATCTTTCCAGAAATGTTCAATGATGCAAGATGAAGCTTTCCCAATCTTCAATTTGGCTTGATTGTGCTTGCAAATCCAAAACCGATTCTGAGTTGGAGCTCTTGAAACTCAACCTTCTCTAACAGCTTCTAGCACGAATTGATCACCAAAATGAGTCTGAACTCACTCCAATCAATATATAGGAGGATTCCATGGGCTTTTTGATCCATTTTGAGGCCCAAATCATTGTATCCAAAATTCTGATTTTTGCCATTGAAGCTCAAGGTGACAGTTGCAAATTCTGGCTTATTCCTTGTTCCAGAAGATCCCATTCAGTTGCAAATTGACTTTGGAATGTGTTTGGATCAAAAGCACAGCCTGAATTGCATTGGTTGTTGATTTGGATTAGTGACTTGCATTTGAAGAAATCATTTTAAAAGGCAAGCCATGGAATCAAGCCTCGCCTCAAAAATGTAATATTGCCAATGTCTTTGAAATGCATTTCCTGATCAATTTGGTATATCACATGGACTTGTTTGGACCCCAATCAAGAAATTCCTTTTTTTTTACCTTTTAATACTTTTAAATTCTTCATTTAAAAACCATTTCAAACCAACTTCTCCTATGAGCCAATTAAAAACCTCCTAGATGCATGGTCAAGGTTAAAACCCTATTTTGAGCAACTTTCTAGTTGAACAATTTTCCATTTGAGGCCTCTAAGTTGGAGATTTTGACCCATGCTTGAGAATGACCTATAATCACCAATACCCAAAATACCCCTGGATTGCCAAGATCATAACTTGAGTTCTATAAATCCCCTTGAGGACTTCTAGTACTCTACGGAAAGCTAAGATCAATATATACAACTATTATGTTGGATAAGAATCGATTTGAAAACTCCTTGAAGGGAAAAAGTTGCTTGGAAGTCAAGTGACTTTCACAGATAAATTTCAGTGTCCTCTGATGGCCTGTAATTTGCAAGAACCATAACTTGAGTTCTACAAATCCTCTTGAGGATTTCTAGTACTAAAACTAAAGGTATTGAGATGCTATACAAGTTTCATGTTGGCCAAAGATCCATTTGGAACTTGTATTTTGACTTATGTGGCTTTGAAGTTAGGCACTAAATAGGGGATTTTACACTAAAACCCTAATTTAGCAACTTCCCACATTCTTGATTCTTCTTTGCTTAATCTTGGCACAACACCACACATGTATCAACATACCAATCCATGAATCCCATGACCTCAAGGTAGGCTTTGATGCTCTCCAACTACTCAATTGAATTAGGGTTGACCCAGATGAAACCCTAGTTGACTGCACCTCAATTGTGGCTCTCATACTTGAATCAATGACTTGCCTCAGCTTCAATAAGGCCCTCTAGACATCCCATGAGATCCATACACACATCACATTCACATCCCATGTTTCTCATCCCACTGATGATTCTCAATATTCCTCAGGATAGGAGCAAAACCCATATGTAGGCACTCAAACTTCTCAAGACTTCAAATCCCTTCTTGATGGCTTGTATGACTTTCCCACTTGGATAAGACCTCTTGCTAGGCTCTTCTCTTGATAGACACCTTGATCCCCTGTTGGATTCATGCTATGCTATGATATGCAAATGAAATGAAATGAAACATAAATCAGGCAAGAAAAGGTTGAGCAAATTTTGGGGTGCAACACTGGAAAACTAGATTGCCATGGTGTTCCAAGACTGGATGATGTCTTGTTGGTTAAAGGACTGACTGTTAATCTCATCAGTATTAGTCAGCTCTATGACCAAGGCTTCAGTGTAAAATTCATTAAAGATGAATGTGTTGTCATCAATGAAGAAGGTAAGGAAGTTATGAGGGGATCTAGAGCCAAGAACAACTGCTATCTATGGGAGCCTAGAAGTAACCTCAATGTGTTAGTCAAAAAGGAAGAAAAGGATCAAGTATGGATGGAGAAAGGAAGGCAAGTTCTAAAAATAGAAATGACCGTGTCCAAAACAGTAGCAAGAGGAACTCCAAAGTCTACTTCAGATAGTAGGTTAGGATGTCGTAAATGTCGTGTGGACATGCAAGTCAAGAAGGGACACCCAAAGAATGGCCATCAGGGAAATCTAGATATGCTATACTGGAACCTGATGGAGTCCATACTCAGAATGTCATAACATCGTTTTGTGACTATCTCAGTAACATGAACTGCTATCCTAGTCAGCCAGAGAAAATTGTGAAAAATTCGGAATGGCATCACCTTGGGAAAGAATGTGAGGAACCAAGAGACTCAGGAGCATACAGTGATCAAAAGGGTACAAGAGGCCTCAATGATACTCAATTTGAAAAATCTCTAAGGAAGTTGAGGTCCTCTATTAATGATGAATTATAGCAATTAAAAGTAATAGGGAATTACTTTTTGAAATTTGATCATTTATTATTCGATCAAAAAGGTAAGTTCCCTCCTATTGGGCAATCGTATCTATTTACTACATATACGATACACCCCCTCTATATTTGGTACTCTCACAAACTGTTCATCTTCCATTCATCCTTCAACAAGCACATAAAATTCTCTCTCACACGATCAAAGTCACCAAAAATGTCTCAACATCCAACAAATATTTCTTCCAAGAAGATGCCCACCAGCTCTGACACAGATTCCGCTGCTAACCCTAACAAGGTTCTTGAGATAGCTCCTCTGAGAATGCTAACCCAGAAGGATTGATGGTGAAGAAACCACGAACCTCACATGCAAGAAGACCTAAAGAACTTGTAACAAGTCAGGCTCCTCACTCTTCAACTCATGATGAGGAGATCAATGAGGAAGAAGCTAGGCAAATCCACTCCGTCATTGCCAACTTAGTAGCAGGGTTCTGATTGAGCCAAATGAGGTACCAAGGATAGCCATTCAACCTAACTCTAAGAGTCTTGCGCCTAATTTGAATAATCAAAACAATGTCTATAACACCCCCTTCTATACCCCCCAAATTAAATAATATTATATATAGGCACATATAAATTTTATCAGAGTATGATTTAAAATACAGTATAGAAGAAGTATGCCACATTATTACCAATAAGACACTCAACACCTGCTCTATAAAAATATGCAACAGTGGGATAGTTTTCAAAGTAGAGGAACTTAGTCCTTAAACCCACGTCTCAATATTTAAAATTACAGCGGAAGAATAAAACATTTGAATTACTTCAAAACATTTGATCACATAAATACATGTTATCCAGTTGTTCATCAATCATTCATGTTACAAAACATCATCAACTGATACATCACAAATGTATCACAAAAGAATGCTATACAAGCCTAACTACCCGGTGTTACATAATTAGAGCATCCGACTCAAAAGAATGAAGCTATACTTCACAAAAGAAACCTCCAGCAACCTAATCTGCAATGCCTCATAGAGCATTATAAAACAACAGAAGGGTGAGAAATATTACCATAATAATCAATGCATAAGATTATATATATCCAAGTAACAATTACATATAATCCACATTTCTCACCACAGTTCATTTTCATTATCATATGCATCATCATACATATACACAAATCATTCATGGATATTCAACAAGTATATTTCATTCTACATACATCCATATCCTCAACTCCATAATTCACAATCAAGCATATTCATATAACCAGGACATCCATGTTATGTGACTCAATCACTTCTCAATGCAACTCAATGCTATGTGGTACCAACAGTTGTTATCATTTTTCGGTTTTTACACTTAAACCGGGTCCACCCTTCTAGACCGATAACAACAAAGCCCATCCCCTAGGCTTCAAACCCACCCTTCTAGGTTTGGGACAAGCCACTAGTCTCCACGAAACTAGCAAACATTGCCTCTTGACTAAATGATGCATATGCAATCAACCAACAAAAATGCACTTAAGACCGTTCCCGCATCTTAATCCCATGCATTCAAATAATTCATCCCTTCAAGAATTACAACATGATTGCACACACAACATATTCATAACAATTCAAGGCATTCACATTCAATACCATCATCACATTCATCAAAACAATGCACACATATCCACGATATGTTCTCATGCATTACATACATTAGCATACAACAATATGCATTCACATACTTATTAGACAATACACACATATTCACTAATATGTTCTCATGTATCCCTAATCAAATTCAAACAAGACACATATCACGATCTAGGATTCACGCCCAAAGGCTACCCACAGCTCACCACAATAGTACACAAGCTATTCATATCACATAGGATTAACATAATTGAACCAAGCAATTAATCATTGGATGGATAAAACAGAAAAGAAACCATGATGTCCTGCTCGCCACCCTTCGCCTGGCGAAGCCATTGGCGAATGCTTGCTGGGACCTTCGCCTGGCGAACTCGCCAGCGAACAAAGTCAATAGCTACTGACTTGTTTCGCTACCCTTCGCTGATGTACTCGCTTGGCGAACCCTCATCACTCACCTTCGCCTGGAGAACTTGCCAGCGAAGACCACTGGGAGTTTTCTTGAATTATTCGCTAGCTATTCGCTGGGCTTTGCCCGGCGAAGCTTCGCCTTCACTCGCCTGGCGAGAGCCAGCGAACTTGCGATATCAGAACCCTCATTCTGTCCCAAAACTTCTACCCTCCAAAAATCAACCGATTCTCACCAAACCAGTTCCAGTAATCTTAACCCCACATCACCCGACTATTTTACGGCATTATTTCCAGTTTCTAACCGATTAAACAACGATTTTACCGATTAAATCCAATTTTCCCTAACTTGAAAAATGGTGGAACTCACAACAAAACCCAACCCACACATACATAACCACATACATTGACTAGATAATAATGTTTCTCACCCTTACCTTGATTGGATTGAAGCTTGAAGTTGATTCTTGATGATTTCTCCAAGATTCCCTCTTCTCTTCTCTTTTCTCCTCTTTCTCTATTCTTTCTCTTCTATTTTCTTTCTATCCAATTCTTTCCACTTATTCCTTATATGCTTCTATTATTTTCTTTCCTTCCCATTTCTCTCTTCAATTATCTACCAAATAAATCCAATTAATCCAAATCATTAAGATTAATTCCAATAAATTAATTAATTAACATAATTAATTAATTAATGAAATTTGGGCTGTTATAACCCTCCCCCACTTTAGGAATTTTCGTCCTCGAAAATGTTACCTGGTTCAAACAGTTCTAGATAAGACTCCCTCATTTGGCTCTCCAGTTCCCAAGTCACATTTCCACCGCCCGGTCCTCCCCAAACGACCTTCACCAAAGAAATATCTTTGCCTCGAAGTTGCTTCAACTTCCGATCCTCTATCCGCATAGGTGATGCCTCCATAGTGAGGTTATCTTTCACTTGCACATCATCTGCTTGGACTACATGAGACGGATCCGCAATGTATTTCCTCAACTGAGATACATGGAACACATCATGGAGATTAGCAAGCGACAGCGGTAAGGCCACACGATAGGCCACTTCTCCTATCCTCTGCAAAATCTGATAAGGACCAATGAAACGCGGCGTCAACTTACGCGACTTCAATGCCCTACCAACACCAGTCATTGGAGTAACCCGAAGAAACACATGATCTCCCTCTTGCAATTCAAGTGCCTTCCTCCTCTTCTCATGATAACTCTTTTGACGACTTTGAGAAATCCTCATCTTTTCTTGAATCATCTTAATCTTGTCCGTAGTCTGCTGAACTATCTCGGGTCCAACTACAGAACTCTCTCCGGACTCATACCAACACAGTGGCGTCCTACACCGCCTACCATACAATGCTTCGAACGGTGCCATACCAATGCTCGAATGAAAACTATTGTTGTAAGTAAATTCAATCAAAGGCAAGTAGCTATCCCAAGCTCCTCCTTTCTCCAATACACAAGCTCTCAAAAGATCCTCGAGTGATTGAATAGTTCTCTCAGTCTGACCATCTTTCTGAGGATGATAAGCTGAACTCCAACGCAACTTTGTACCCAAAGCACTTTGCAAGCTCTCCCAAAATCTCGAAGTAAACCTCGGATCCCTATCCGACACAATACTAGACGAAATACCATGCAAACTGACAATCCTCTCGATGTATAGTTTTGCCAATTTCTCCAACGGATAATCCATTCGCATAGGAATAAAGTGAGAAGATTTAGTCAATCTATCCACAATAACCCAAATAGCTTCAAAATTACCCGGCGTCCTAGGTAATCCAGACACAAAGTCCATAGAAATGCTATCCCATTTCCACTCAGGAATACACAACGGTTGCATCAAACCCGACAGTTTCTGATGCTCAATCTTCGACTTCTGGCAAGTCAAACAAGAATACACAAATTCGGCAATATCCTTCTTCATACGAGGCCACCAAAATACTTTCCTCAAATCTTGATACATCTTAGTAGCACCCGGATGAATACTCAATCCGCTACGATGTCCTTCCTCAAGAATACTCTTTTTCAGTTCATCAAGATTCGGGACACAAATTCTATCTCGACACCTCATAATACCATTCTCATCAATCCGAAAATCACCACCTTGGCCTTGGTTGATCAAAGTCAACCGGTCAACTAAACCCAAATCGGATTTCTGTCCTTCTCGAATTTCGTCCAGAATACCACTCGTAAGCTTCAACATTCCAAGCTTAACCCCATAAGAAGTCTCCTCACACACCAAACTCAAATCACGAAATTGCTCAATCAATTCCAACTCTTTCACCATCATCATCGACATGTGCAACGATTTCCAACTCAACGCATCCGCTACCACATTCGCTTTACCCGGGTGGTAATTCAATCCAAAATCATAATCCTTCAAAAGCTCTAACCACATTCTTTGCCTTGCATTCAATTCCTTTTGATCAAAGAGATACTTCAAACTCTTGTGATCACTAAACACTTCAAATCTCGCACCAAACAAATAATGCCTCCAAAGTTTAAGCACAAACACAACGGCAGTCAACTCTAAGTCATGCGTCGGATAATTCTTCTCATGCACTTTGAGTTTCCTTAAAGCATAGGCTACAACTTGATTATTCTGCATCAACACACCTCCCAAGCCCATCAAAGAAGCATCACAATACACAACAAACGGCTCTTCCGGATTTGGCAAAATCAGAACAAGGGTTGTCGTCAATCTTCTCTTAAGTTCTTGAAAACTCTCTTCACACTTGGAATCCCAAACAAAAGCTTGACCCTTCCTAGTCAATTGTGTCAACGGTAACGATAACTTAGAAAATCCTTCAATGAACTTACGATAATAACCCGCTAAACCAAGAAAACTTCTAATCTCAAAAACTGATTTCGGAGTCTCCCATTGCGATACCGCTACAACCTTCGATGGATCAACCGCAATACCTTCACTTGAAATCACATGACCAAGGAAACTCACTTCTTTCAACCAAAATTCACACTTAGAAAGTTTCGTATACAACTGCTTCTCTTTCAACACAGATAACACAATCTCCAAATGTTCGGCATGCTCCTCTTCATTCTTCGTGTAGACCAAAATGTCATCAATAAACACCACAATGAACTTGTCCAAATAAGGATGGAAATCCTATTCATGTACTCCATAAATACACCTGGTGCATTAGTCACACCAAATGGCGTTACAGAATACTCATAGTGTCCATACCTCGTTCTAAAAGCAGTCTTCTGAATATCCTCAGCTTTCACACAAATCTGATGATACCCAGACCTCAAATCTATTTTACTGAACACAATTGCACCAACCAACTGATCCATCAGATCATCAATCCTCGGAAGTGGATACTTGTTCTTGATAGTCACCTTGTTCAACTGTCTGTAATCCACACAGAGTCTCATAGAACCTTCTTTCTTCTCAACCAACAACACCGGTGCACCCCACAGCGACACACTCGGACGAATAAACCTCTTCTCAAGCAAATCTTAAGTTGATTCTTCAACTCTTTCAATTCCGATGCGGACATACGATATGGATCCATCGATATCGGACTGGTTCCAGGAATTAGGTCAATCAAAAACTCCACTTCTCGTTCCGGCGGTAAATCCCTTATCTCATCAGGAAAAACTTCCGGAAAATCACGGACAACTGGTAAGGCATCAATTGCCTCACTTTCACCAATACTCAAAGTTGCCATCAACATAAATACCCTTGCACCATCTCGCACCGATTCTTTCACTTGCTTAGCAGTCATAAACAAATTCCCTTCATCACCCGGTTTAGAAAAAATAACCATTTTATCAAAACAGTTAATATAAACACGATTGAATTTTAACCAATTCATTCCCAGAATGACATCAAGTTGATCTAAGTGAAGACACACTAAATCAACCCCAAAGTCTCTACCGAAAATACTCAAAGGGCAATTCAAACACACATACGATGTAGTTACCGAACCCATCGCAGGAGTATCAATAACCATGCCACCACCAATAACAGACATCTCAAGATTCAACCTTCTAACACACTCCAGAGAAATAAAAGAATGTGTAGCTCAGTATCAATTATAGCGATCAAAGGCATACCATTAATAAAACACGTACCTCTGATCAAGCGATCATCATTAGCAGTTCAGATCCAGATAGAGCGAACACTTTTCCGCTTCCTTGATTCTTCTTCGGCTTATCACAGTTGGTACTAATGTGCCCTTACTCACCACAATTGTAGCAAGTCACACTCGTACCGCTTCTGCACTCAAGAGCCTTGTAGCCTGGCTTGCCACACTTGAAACACTTCTTCTCAACACTTTTGCATTCCGGAGCACGGTGTCCCACTTCACCGCACCTATAACATCTCACTGGAGTAGAAACTCCCCCACTTGGCTTCTTACCGAAACCAACCCTTTGTTTCCCCTTTTCAGCAAGAGTCACGTAAGGTTTTCCTCTGAATTGGCTCTTTCCTTTCTCATCACTTAGGCTCTTGTAGTGGATAGACCGAGCCCTACTATCCTCATCATAAATCCTACTCTTGTTTACCAACTCAGAAAATCGCCGGATTTCTTGATAACCAATAGCTTGCTTGATCTCAGGCCTCAAGCCATTCACAAATTTGAGGCACTTAGACCTCTCAGCATTAACAGTGTTGTAGTGAGGACAAAACTTGATCAACTCCTCCAATCTTGCCGCATACTCAGCTACCGTCGAATTACCTTGCTTCAGCTCAAGGAATTCAATTTCTTTCTTTCCGCGCACATCTTCTGGAAAATACTTCTCCAGAAATGTCTCTCTAAAAAGATTCCAAGTAATCACAATCTCATCCTCTTCAAATCTTTGGAGAGATTACCCCACCAATCCTCGGCTTCCTCTTCGAGCATATGAGTTCCGAACTGCACCTTTTGTGCATCCGAACAATTCATAACCCAAAAAATCTTCTCAATAGCTTTCAACCAAATTTGTGCTTTGTCAGGCTCATGGGTTCCCTTGAACATCGGTGGATTGTTCCTTTGGAACCCTCCCAAAGCACGGAATTCATCACCAACATTATTCCCCCCATTCACGTTGGCCTGAGGATTCTGTCCAATAGCCCCAGCGAATCTCGTCAAAGCCTCCACAATTGCGTCGTCATTCCTACCTGCAACCATCTTACTGAATTCCAACAACAGAACCACGTAAGAACACCAATATCGATAGTGTAACACACACACATATCAATATACACAGAGAACAACACACTAACAATTTGGCCGGACGAACCAACCTGCTCTGATACCACTTAATGTAACACCCCCTTCTATACCCCCCAAATAAAACAATAATATATATAGGCACATATAAATTTTATCAGAGTATGATTTAAAATACGGTATAGAAGAAGTATGTCACATTATTACCAATAAGACACTCAACACCTGCTCTATAAAAACATGCAACAATGGGATAGTTTTCAAAGTAGAGGAACTTAGTCCTTAAACCCACGTCTCAATATTTAAAATTACAGCGGAAGAATAAAACATTTGAATTACTTCAAAACATTTGATCACATAAATACATGTTATCCAGTTGTTCATCAATCATTCATGTTACAAAACATCATCAACTGATACATCACAAATGTATCACAAAAGAATGTTATACAAGCCTAACTACCCGGTGTTACATAATCAGAACAGTCCGACTCAAAAGAATGAAGCTATACTTCACAAAAGAAACCTCCAGCAACCTAATCTGCAATTCCTCATAGAGCATTATAAAACAGCAGAAGGGTGAGAAATATTACCATAATAATCAATGCATAAGATTATATATATCCAAGTAACAATTACATATAATCCACATTTCTCACCACAGTTCATTTTCATTATCATATGCATCATCATACATATACACAAATCATTCATGGATATTCAACAAGTATATTTCATTCTACATACATCCATATCCTCAACTCCATAATTTACAATAAAGCATATTCATATAACCAGGACATCCATGTTATGTGACTCAATCACTGCTCAATGCAACTCAATGCTATGTGGTACCAATACTTGTTATCATTTTTCGGTTTTTACACTTAAATCGGGTCCACCCTTCTAGACCGATAACAACAAAGTCCGTCCCCTAGGCTTCAAACCCACCCTTCTAGGTTTGGGACAAGCCACTAGTTTCCACGAAACTAGCAAACATTGCCTCTTGACTAAATGATGCATATGCAATCAACCAACAAAAATAAACTTAAGACCGTTCCCGCATCTTAATCCCATGCATTCAAATAATTCATCCCTTCAAGAATTACAAAATGATTGCACACACAACATATTCATAACAAGTCAAGGCATTCACATTCAATACCATCATCACATTCATCAAAATAATGCACACATATCCACGATATGTTCCCATGCATTACATACATTAGCATACAACAATATGCATTCACATACTTATTAGACAATACACACATATTCACTAATATGTTCTCATGTATCCCTAATCAAATTCAAACAATACACATATCACGATCTAGGATTCACGCCCAAAGGCTACCCACAACTCCCCACAATAGTACACAAGCTATTCATATCACATAGGGTTAACATAATTGAACCAAGCAATTAATCATTGGATGGATAAAACAGAAAAGAAACCATGTTGTCCTGCTCGCCACCCTTCGCCTGGCGAAGCCATTGGCGAATGCTCGCTAGGACCTTCGCCTGGCGAACTCACCAGCGAACAAAGTCAGTAGCTACTGACTTGTTTTGCTACCCTTCGCTGATGTACTCGCTTGGCGAACCCTCGTCACCCACCTTCACCTGGCGAACTTGCCAGCAAAGACCACTGGGAGTTTTCTTGAATTATTCGCTAGCTATTCGCTGGGCTTCTCCCGGCGAAGCTTCGCCTTCACTCGCCTGGCGAGAGCCAGCGAACCTGCGATATCAGAACCCTCATTCTGTCCCAAAACTTCTACCCTCCAAAAATCAACCGATTCTCACCAAACCAGTTCCAGTAATCTTAACCCCACATCACCCGACTATTCTACGGCATTATTTCCAGTTTCTAACCGATTAAACTATGATTTTACCGATTAAATCCATTTTGCCCTAACTTGAAAAATGGTGGAAAATCACAACAAAACCCAACCCACATATACATAACCACATACATTGACTAGATAATAATGTTTCTTACCCTTACCTTGATTGGATTGAAGTTTGAAGTTGATTCTTGATGATTTCTCCAAGTTTCCCTCTTCTCTTCTCTTTTCTCCTATTTCTCTATTCTTTCTCTTCTATTTTCTTTCTATCCAATTCTTGCCACTTATCCCTTATATACTTCTATTATTTTCTTTCCTTCCCATTTCTCTCTTCAATTATCTACCAAATAAATCCAATTAATCCAAATCATTAAGATTAATTCCAATAAATCAATTAATTAACATAATTACTTAATTAATGAAATTTGGGCTGTTACAATGTCACTCACGATGTTGAAACATTGGAAGCCACTTCACAAGAGGGCAATAACAAGGGTCAAGGTTTTGAGAATATGTATGGTAACATGCAAGGTGACCAGAATGATGATGTGGCTGAGTACTCTGATGATGATTTGATAATCAAGAGCAATTCTGGTATAGCCAAAAGGCTCATGACGAGGAAAGGGAAGAAACAAGTCATGCAAAGCAACCCCAAAAAGAAGACGGTAGCCAAGAATATCCCTGTTGGGCCTGCTAAAGCATGGAGCAAGGTGGTTCCGAAGAAGAGGAAGGCCCAATCCAGTACTGAAACTGATTCTATTTCAGATGATGATGATGATGTATCTGAAATTCCATCAAAGAAGAAACCAACCACTAGCAAGCTTGCTGCTAGTGTCCCTGAGGTTCCTATTGACAACATTTCATTTCATTATCCCTCATGTGTAAATAGATTGAAGTATGTTGTTCACAAGAGGCTGGCATTGGAAAGGGAGCTGGGACAGAATGCTCTTGAGAGTAAAGAAATCATGAATCTCATTCATGATGCGGGATTGATGAAAACAATTAGTCAATTCTCACAATGTTGTGAGTTACTTGTCAAAGAATTCATCGTTAATCTTTCAAAGGAATATGCTGACAGGAAATCTAAAGAGCTTGGCAAGGTGTATGTAAGAGGGAAGTGTGTTACTTTTTCTTCAACAACAATCAACAAGTATCTGGGTAGGTCAGATAGAGCTCATCCTGATGTAACTGTCTCTGAAAACAAAATTTGTCAAGTGATAACATGCAACCAGGTAAAAAGCTGGCCATCAAAAGGAAAACTAGTTGCCAGCAAATTGAGTGTCAAGTATGCTATGTTACACAAGATTGGTGCTGCAAAGTGGGTACCCACAAACCATAAGTCTACTGTGGCAACAGTTCTTGGAAAAGATCATATATGTTATTGGGACCAAGGCCAAATTTGACTTTGGGACATATATATTTGATCAGACTATAAAGCATGCAGGCAGCTATAGCATCAAAGACCCCATTGCATTCCCTTCACTCATCTGTGGCATCATTTTGAAACAGTATCCAAACATTCTCAAGTAAAGTGATGCTGCAAGCAAAAGAGAAAGCCCCTTATCCTTCCATCCCAAGCTGTTTCAAGGAACTCATGTTCCTGACATTGTTGTAACATCAGCTGAGACATCCAAGTCTAAATCAAGAAAAGCTGAAGTGATTGACATGCTAAAGGAAACCTGTCAGGAGCTGGATGCTAGGAAGAAAAATCTTGAAGCATTGATCAGAACCCTTGAGCAAAATGAAGATGCTGAGTTCACTGATGAGGATAGGCAAAATGATGGGTCAGAAGAGAATGATAGCCAGGCAGCTGATTCAGAAAAAGATGCTGCCAGCTCAGAGGAACTAGTCAAGGAGAGGACATTGATGAAGATGGTTGCCCTGATGCTGAGGAGACTAGTGATGAAGAAATCTGAGAAGGTTAGTTCTAGTTCTGCCTCTGAGGAGGAAGAATGACATGTGCTGATGAAATGCTGTGGAGCTCAAGCTGCTTTTGTGTGCTGCTGGTTTGAAGGTTTTTTTGGTCTGAGTTTCTTTTGTTAGACTTATTTGACAACAAGAATTGTATTTGTGATGCTCTTCATGAGCAGTGTTTATTTGTAATGACCCCAAACATATGTAAAGTTACACATTGTGATCTATACTATTTAGTTGGATCTTAATTTATGGCTAAAAAAGGGGAGAGAGTGTTAGATAACAGCAGGGAGTAACAGCAGGTTAGAATTATATTAGCATGGTGATTCTCACAGGTGGAAGACTTGGCTGTTGACAGTGCTGAGCAGGTGTAATCAGCTGTGTTGATATATGCAGGATGCTGATCTTGCTGTGTGATCCTAATAGTATTAGGAGTGTTTGTGTGGTATGCAGTGTGTTGCTGCTAATGTGCAGGTTATGCAGTAAACATGGTTGCGGTTGTATGACTTCCTAGTAGGAGTAGGAATGTTAGATCTACCATGTGTATGTTTGCTAAAGCTGCTAACTTGTGTGATCCTAGAAGGTGTTTAGGAGTTGTGTGTGTATCTGCATTATGTTAGTAGATTGTGAGTGTTGTGCATCTCTTCAGGGGGAGTAGCACATGATAGTCCACAGAAAGGTGAGACATCTGTAGTCTAGGCTAACAAGTGAGAGTGTTATGTTGTGGAATTAGTGTACTTCAGGAAGTTATCCTGAATGTCTGGACATCCAGAACAGGCTGGATGTTTTTATGTGTGACTGCAGGATTGGTTGCAGGTTGTGTGCTCAGCTGAGTGGATATGCATAAAATGCATCAGTTGAGGGGGAGTAACCCAGAATGTTACTCAGTATAGTGTGGTATCTGTAGTGCTAACTAACAGATGGTATTGTGAACAAGTTGATCCTAAGAGCTCATAGTGTAAGTGTGTGTAGACAACACTGATTGTGTAGCTTTTCTGCATGGTAGGTTAAGACTTCTGCTGGTTGTAAACTCTGATATGTTAACAGGGTGTTTTAGCCAAAAATTAGCCAAAGGGGGAGTTTGTAAGTGCTTTTGATTGACTGCATTTTATGGCAAAGCATTAATGTATGAGTAAATGTCATAACTGATGTTAGGACATACATGAAGAGTGTTATGCAAGGAAAGCTATGAGTAAGTAAAGTTGAATGTCATACTGAATGTCATGACACTGATCGTATGATATCAGTCGTGCAAAGTTTGTTTTTCTGGTATTCAGAATGAGGAAACTCAGGCTAGAATTCAAGAAACTTTATAGAAGCTCAAGCTGGAAGTCAGGAAACAATTGAAAAGCCCTGGCGAAATTAAATATACCTGACCTAAGTGGTAAGTGCAGTTTTTTGAAGAGAGGTTTGGGTAAACCTAATTGCTTCACCAAGGCCCAAAGCAGGTCTGCTATTATAAATAGCAGAAGGATCATTCCAACTGACAGACACACAGAGGAGAGAGCATCTAGTGAGAGATCATAGAGTGTATTTGTAAGTGAAGAACCGTGTTCTTCACGTGAGTCTAGGAGTCTTAGGATTCTTTGGGTTCCAAGCAATTGTATGTTATAGAATTGTTGTGGTTATTATGTCTGAACAGGTGTGTTCATTGAAGTCACTCAAAGCAGTTAAGTAAGAGTGTGTGTCCCTTGATCAAAGCTGTGAAGCAAGATCAAGGTGTGTGGTTGAAGTGTATCTTCATAATTTTCTGTAATTGTATTTGGATATCACTGAGGTGATTGAGGGGGAGTGAGTGGGAATACTCAGGTCTAGAGTGTCTCTAGGTTGAAGTGTCATTGGGTAGGTTTTAAGTGAGGAGTGCAAACTGAGTTGTTTGACTCTGAATTAATTCTACTGATAGTGAATTTCCTCCCTGTCTTGGTAGCCCCCAGATGTAAGTGTTGTTGACACTAAACTGGGTGAACAATTACTGTATTATTTACTGCTTTCCTTTACAGCTTTTTAATAGCCTGTGTTACAGTGGATGTCATAACATCCATAATAACTTTCAATGTGCTTGCCAAAATTTCAATTAACTTTGGTGTTAGAGTGTTAATAGCACGTAAAACTTGTTCCGCTATTACTAACTTAAATGTTAAAGTACTAACTTTACAAATTTACCTCTTATTTATCGCAAAAAAAATATTCTGCTACATCAAAACTATATTTCATTATTTCATGTAGATTTTTTATTCTCTTACCGAACAATATTAAATATTAATAATTGTATTTGTTTATTATTAATTGAATAATTACTTTTTAAAATTCATAATGATGGTTCATTCCATTCTATCAAATTCACACTATGAACACGCAAAGATGTTGTCTCAACACAAAAATATTCGGTGTGAACTGTCATCATTTATGAAATGTGGATTTCTATTTTCTAACACTCGGCCAATTCAATGAAATTAATTTCTTTGTCGGTTAAGTTTTGAATGACAACATTTGCCAAATTTTTTATTTGCTCTTTGGCTCAATGTTATTTCAATTTCTTTATTTTTAATTGATTTACTATTTTACCCCCTAGTTTCAATATCGTAGAAATATGGTTTTTAAATCTTTTCTCACCAACTTAAGACATTTTTTTATAAATTTTTTGAAGTCTATTGATGAGATGACAAGTCGAGTTATGGCATTTCTTCATTCAAAGTTCTAGTTTTTAAAATAATATATTAATAACATACTATCTACTCTCATTTTAAATTATAGTAAACCATTTTATTATAAACGTTTTACTATTCTAATAAAATATTAATGATTTTTCCATTGTACGCTTCTTATTTAATATTTTTTATTATTTCAATTATTTATATTTATATGTTTAATATTATTAGTAAAACATAATTTTAGAAATTTTATTGTAATTTTTTTATATTTAAAATTAAATATATTTTTAAACCATGTGAAATAGTGAAAATGTTATATGAGACAAAAAGAGTGGAAAATAAAATTATACTCCTTTCCTCTTTTTTCTTTTGTGAAATTTAATTTTGTTAAAAGAATTGTTTGAGTAATTAATGTGTCCATTATATATAATTTTATTTATTATATTTCAAAATATTTAATAATATCAACCAATAATATTATTTTAGATGAATAATTAATGGGCATGTTTGTTTTAGTTTTAAATAAATCTTCTTTTTTTTCAAAAAAACATTTTTATAAAAACATTTTCTAAAAATTTAAAAGTTTTTTTAAATTTGTGTATTATAAATTGAAAGATTAGTTTTGACATTCTATAATTTAAATATACATAATTAAAAATTAAAATATAATCGAAATTATAATTTTTTAAGAAGTTGTATCTCAAAACTAATATTTATAGAAAAAAATCATTTAAAATAGTTTTAAAATTAAGTGATTTTTTTGATATTTTAATATTTAAATTTTTTTTAATTAAATTATAAAATCCCTAAAATAATATTTTTAAAATAAGTATTTAAACAAAATTTTAATTTAAAACTTTTATGAAAACTTTCTTTTTTTAAAACAAAAATATGAAACACATTAAAAATAATTTTTGAAAAATTGAAATAAATCGGCTGTAATTTAAATGAATTTATACTTAATCCATATAAGAATTGTCATATCATCCTATGAAGGATCTTACTATTAATATCTTAATCTATCTTCTTTTTTTTTTATAATCGAAATTGCAATAAAACTAGAGTATTAGGGGTGCTCTAACTCAAATATAATCGAAACAGATCAAAAGAATCGAAAATCAGAACAGATCAAAAGAATCGAAAGTCACATAAGACTTTCAATAGGAGCTACAAAAAAGTCTTGAAAATTACAATTATTGTGGATATTTCTACCTATTACACTCCATCTCCAAACAATTATTTTAATGGTTAATACAATAGCATTCACATTAACTACCTCTCCTTGGAAGATGATTCTATTCCTCTTTGTCCAAATAATCCATAACGTGACCCACCATATTAAATCTACATTCTCATCTTTAACTTTCTTATGCATCTCTTTTTTGAACTACTGTCAAAAAACCCAACAAGGTTGATCCAAGTCGAAAAAGAATCCCAACCCAATCCAGTTTTTCACCCCTTTCCATATGTTCCTAGAAAGTTCACAGTGGAATAAAGTATGAAGAATATTCTCTTCTTCCAAGAATCAAAGAGCACAAGTAAGATCATGGGGTTTTCGAGAATTTCTCTTCTAAATAATTGGTCTTTACTAGGAAGTAGAAATGACAATATAACCCATACTCGCGGATACCCGCCCCGAATTTGACGGGGAAAATCCGCTTTGACTGGGTTTGGGTTCGGGTTTGGGTTTTCCCCGATTTTTAAATATGGGGACGGGGCGGGTAATGGGGACTGTAGTACCCACCCCGAACTCGTCCCTGAACCCGAACCCGCCTCGTTTATTATTATTTAAAAAAATTATAATATTTTGGAATGTAGAATATTTTGTTAATATGCGTTTGTTTGGATGGTAGTTTGAAATATTGACTAGTGGTGTTATTTCCCTCTTTGAAGATGGAGAATAGCATGCAGAGAAAGAAAGAAGACAATATTGGTGTTGACCACTTATCTATTTCCATTGACAAATGATGTTGAATATTTTTAGTTATGTGGTTGTTTTGTTGGTATTTTGGAATATAGAATATTTTTTACTATGTGTTTGTTTGGATGGTAGTTTGTAATATCAATTTGTATTTTATTATTTAGTTTTTATATTTTGTATTATTTGGTTTTGCTAATTTGAAATATTAATTGTATGATTAATGAATTAATACTTTCGTTTGTATTTTATAATTCGAAATATATGTTTGAAATTCTTCGAGATTGTATTTTATTTTTGTAATACAAGTTAATATTTCTTAAGATTGGGACAGGTTTTGGGTTTGGGATGAAATTTGGGTTCGGGGAAAAATTTGGGTTTGAGGCCGGATTTGGGTTTGGGGGCGGGGCGGAAATCCCCGAACCCATTTGGGACGGGGTTGGGGTTCAATTATTCATCCCCGCTGGGGTTCGGGGCGGGGAACGAGGATTTATTTGGGATTCGGGTTTGGGTTTGGGGAATACAAAAACCGTCCCCGCCCCGCCCCGTTGCCATCCCTACTAGGGAGCCTATTGAGGAACAACCTCCAACCAAAAAGTTTAATTTAATTTTTGGTGGGATTTTGTTCCTCTATAATTCAGACAAAGCTTCTAAAAGAAAAGGGTCTAGAGCAATAGAGTTAACATACAAATCCAAGAAATTCATGAAGGAACGTTTAGAACACATGCCAATGGTTACGCAATGTCAAAGAAAATTCTGAAAGCTAGGTATTACTGGTTAACCATGGAATTTGATTGCATCCAATAAGTCAGAAAATGCCATAAGTGCCAGATTTATGCTGACAAGGTGCACATGCCTCCACTGTAACAGCCCTTTTCATTAATTAATTATTTGCATTAATTAAGTGGGTTTATGAGAATTAATTAATTGATGGGTAATTAATTAAATGAATTAATAGATGTTGGAGAGAATTAGAAGAGAAAGACATATTAAAGAGGAGAGTGGAAAGAAAAGGAAAATATAGAAACAAAAAGGAAAGAATAGAGAAAGAAGGAGAAAGAGGAGAAAAGAGAAGAAGAAGAGGGAAGAACTTGGAATCATCAAGAACAACTCTCAAGCTTTGGATTAATCAAGGTAATGGTGTGAAATATCATCATCTTAGCAATGTGTATGAATATGTATGCTTGGGTTAGAGTATTGGATGTTTTTCTACAACTTCCATTTTAGGGCATAAGCGGATTAATCGGTAGAATCTGAGTTTTCACGGTGGGAAATGAGAATAAGTGGTAGTATTTAGTCGGGAGGATGTTAGACTAAGGTTACAGAACTTGTTCGGTGAGAATCGGTTGGTTTTGGAGAGTTTGGTGGGAGTTGGACAGTAAGAATTCTGAGTTCGCAGACATTCGCTAGCGTGTTCGCTGAGCGAGCTGGTAGCGAACGTTCGTTAAGCGAGCTAGTAGCGGGCCAGTAGCGAACGGTCCCAGACTTGGACAGAATGTATTTTTGTGGTGTTCGCTGGTAGCAAAGGGGGTGGCAAAGGTTCACTAGGCCTTCGCTGAGCGAGCGAGGTAGCGAACGAAGTCAGAAGCTTCTGTTTGCCTTCGCGAGCTTGTTCCCTGGGCGCGAATACTCGCTAGGAGCTCGCTAAGCGAGCAAAGTAGCGAACGTGACAGGATGTGTTTTTCTTTAATGTTTCCATCCGAGGTCGGATTTCCAACTTAACTTTGATTATTTTCCATGCTTGAGGCGTCGATTACGCTGGGATATATTATACTGTGGGTAGCCTTACGGCGTGAATCCTAGATTGTGAATTGATCGAATTGTGATTCGTGGAGAAATGTGATACATTGTTATAATTGATTTAAAAATGTATTGAGAATGCATGAGAACATATTGTGTATATGTATGCATTGTTTGTTAATATATTGATGATATGTATGAATATGTTGTGTGTGCAATCGTTGTGATAATTCTTGAAGATATGAATTATTTGAATGCATGATATTAAGATGTCGGTCTTAAGTGCATTGAATTGTTGATTGCATATGCATCATTTAGTCAAGAGGCAATGCTTGCTAGTTTCGCGGAGACTAGTGACTTGTCCCAAGCCTAGAAGAGTGGGTTTGAAAGCTTAGAGGACGGGCTTTTTGTGGTTATCGGTCTTGAAGAGTGGACCCGGTTTAATGTAAACCGAAAAAAGATAACAAGTGTTGGTACCACATGGCATAAGTTTGCATTGAGTCGTATTGAGTCACATAGCATGAATGTCATTATTATATGAAATATGATTGCGTGTGGACTATGTATATGAGTTAAAATGGATTTTGGTGAGAAATGTAATGTAATGTATGTATGTTTCATGTTATGTATGTATATATAATTATATGCACTGATTATTATGATAATATTTCTCACCCTTCTGCTGTTTTATAATGCTCTATGAGGCATTGCAGATTAGGATTGCTGGAGGTTTTCTTTTGGTGAAGTATAGCTTCACTCTTTTGAGTCGGTTGCTCTGATATGTAACATCGGGTAGCTAGGCTTGTAGAGTATTCTTTTGTGATACATTGTATATGTATCAACTGATGATGTTTGTAAAATATGAATGATACTATGAACAACTTGATAATGCGTACTTCTAGTATATCATGTCTTAAGTAATTCAATGTTCTAGTCTTCCGCTTTAATCAAAACATTGATATGTAGACTCTAAGAGTCATGCTTTACTTTTAGTTGAGATTTACCCCTTTTGTTTTATCTCTTTATGAACATTATTATTTATGTTGTCGTTTCGTGAATAATGTGATGCGCCTCTTTATACCATGTTATAAATATACTCTGATGAATTTTGTATATGCGATTAAGTGTTTAATTGCATTATTTTGGGGGTATAGAAGGGGGTGTTACATTAAGTGGTATCAGAGCAGGTCGGCCAGTTGCCCAAGTTGTTAACTTGTTTATTCCCTTTGTATATCTGATTGTGTGTGACACTATCGATATTGTTTGACCTTGTGAGTTCTGTTGTTGAGATACAGAACAATGGTGGCTGGTAGGAACGACGAGGCGATTGCGGAGGCTTTGACTAGATTGGCTGGAGCGATCGAGCAAAACCCTCAAGCCAATTTGAATGTTAGGAATCATGCAGATGATGAATTCCGTGCTTTAGGAAAGTTTCAAAGGAATAATCCACCAGTGTTCAAAGGAACCCATGAGCCTGACAAAGCATAGGTTTGGTTGAAGGCTATAGAAAAGATCTTTCGAGTTATGAATTGTTCGGATGCTCAGAAGGTGCAGTTTGGCACCCATATGCTGGAGGAGGAAGCGGAGGATTGGTGGGGTAATACTCGCCAAAGGTTTGAGGAGAATGAGATGGTGATTACTTGGGATCTTTTTAAAGAGACATTTTTGGAGAAGTATTTTCCAAAAGATGTGCGTGGAAAGAAAGAAATCGAGTTCCTAGAGTTAAAGCAAAGTAACTCTACTGTGGCCGAGTATACGCCAAGATTTGAAGAGTTGATTAAGTTTTGTCCTCACTACAACACCGTTAATGCTGAGAGATCTAAGTGTCTCAAATTTGTAAATGGTTTGAGGCTGGAGATCAAACAAGCTGTCGGATATCAGGAGATCAGGCGATTTTCTGAGTTGGTAAACAAGAGTAGGATTTATGACGAGGATAGTAGGGCTCGGCCTAGCCACTACAAGAATTTGGGTGATAAGAAGGGAAAGGGACAATTTCGAGGGAAACCTTATGTGACTCCTACAGATAAAGGGAAACAAAGAGCTGATTATGGTAAGAAGCCAAGTGGGGGAGGAGCCTCTACTCCGGTAAGATGTTATAATTGTGGTGAAGCGGGACATTGTGCTCATGAATGCAAAGGTGTTGGGTTGAAGTGTTTTAAGTGTGGCAAGCCAGACCACAAAGCTATAGAGTGCAGAAGCGGTGCAAATGTGACTTGCTACAATTGTGGTGAGCAAGGGCACATTAGTACCAAATGCAATAAGCCGAAGAAGACGCAAGGGAGCGGAAAAGTGTTTGCTCTATCTGGATCAGAAACTGCTAGTGATGATCGACTGATCCGAGGTACGTGCTTCATTAATGGTATACCTTTGATCGCTATAATTGATACCGGAGCTACACATTCTTTTATTTCTTTGGATTGTGTTAAGAGATTAAGTCTTAAGTTGTCTATCATGGGTGGCGGTATGGTTATTAACACTCCTGCTATGGGTTCGGTAACTACCCAATATGTGTGCTTGAGTTGTCCGTTGAGTATTTTTGGTAAAGATTTTGGAGTTGACTTAGTGTGTCTTCACTTAGACCGAATTGATGTCATTCTTGTAATGAATTGGTTGAGGTTCAACCGTGTTCATATTAACTGTTTTGACAAAACAGTTATTTTCCCTGAATCTGACAAAGAAGGGGATTTGTTTATGATGGCTAAGCAAGTGAAGGAGTCGGTGCAAGATGGTGCAAAGGTATTTATGTTATTGGCAACTTTGAGTATTGGTGAGAGTGAAGAAATTGTTGTTTTACCAATTGTTTGTGATTTTCCGGAAGTTTTCCCTGATGAGATAAGAGATTTATCGTCGGAACGGGAAGTGGAGTTTACCATCGATTTGGCTCCTGGAACTAGTCCGATATCGATGACTTCATATCGTATGTCCGCATCGGAATTGAAAGAGTTGAAGAGTCAAATTGAAGATCTACTTGATAAGAGGTTTATTCGTCCGAGTGTGTCGCCATGGGGTACACCAGTGTTGTTGGTTAAGAAGAAAGAAGGTTCTATGAGACTTTGTGTGGACTACAGACAGTTGAATAAGGTGACTATCAAGAATAAGTATCCACTTCCGAGGATTAAAGACTTGATGGATCAGTTGGTTGGTGCAAGTGTGTTTAGTAAGATAGATTTGAGATCCGGATATCATCAGATTCACGTGAAGACTGAGGATATTCCGAAAACTGCTTTTAGAACGAGGTATGGACACTATGAGTATTTTGTGATGCCATTTGGTGTGAGTAATGCACCAGGTGTGTTTATGGAGTACATGAATATAATTTTTCATCCCTATTTGGACAAGTTTGTGGTTGTGTTCATTGACGACATTCTAGTCTATTCGAAGAATGAAGAAGAGCATGTCGAGCATCTAAAGGTCGTGTTATCTGTGTTAAAAGAAAAGCAGCTGAATGCGAAACTTTCTAAGTGTGAGTTTTGGTTGAAGGAAGTGAGTTTCCTTGGGCATGTAATTTCAAGTAGAGGTATTGCGGTTGATCCGTCGAAAGTGGAAGCGGTATCGCAATGGGAGACTCCGAAGTCAGTTTTTGAGATTAGAAGTTTTCTTGGGTTGGACGGTTATTATCGGAAGTTCATTGAAGGATTTGCTAAGCTATCATCGCCGTTGACGCAGTTGACTCGGAAAGGTCAAGCTTTTGTTTGGAATGCCAAGTGTGAAGGAAGTTTCCAAGAGCTTAAGAGGAGATTGACGACGACCCCTATTTTGATTTTGCCAAACCCGGAAGAGCCATTTGTTGTGTATTGTGATGCTTCTTTGATGGGTCTGGGAGGTGTGTTGATGCAAAACAACCAAGTTGTAGCTTATGCTTCGAGGCAACTCAAAGTACATGAGAAGAATTATTCGACACATGACTTAGAGTTGACTGTCGTTGTATTTGTGTTGAAACTTTGGAGGCATTATTTATTTGGTTCGAGATTTGAGGTGTTTAGTGATCATAAGAGTTTGAAGTACCTCTTTGATCAGAAGGAATTGAATGCAAGACAGAGAAGATGGTTAGAATTTCTAAAGGATTATGACTTTGGTTTGAATTACCATCCCGGTAAAGCGAATGTGGTAGCAGATGCATTGAGTAGGAAATCATTGCATATGTCGATGATGATGGTGAAAGAGTTGGAATTAATCGAGCAGTTTCGTGATTTGAGTTTGGTGTGTGAAAGGACTTCTTATGGAGTGAAGCTTGGTATGTTGAAACTTACTAGTGGTATTCTGGACGAGATCCGAGAAGGACAGAAATCGGATTTGAGCTTAGTTGATTGGTTGACTTTGATCAATCAAGGCCAAGGTGGTGATTTTCGGATTGATGAGAATGGTATTATGCGGTATCGTGATAGAGTTTGTATTCCTGACATTGTTGAGCTGAAGAAGAGTATTCTTGAGGAAGGGCATCGTAGTGGATTGAGTATTCATCCGGGTGCTACTAAGATGTATCAAGATTTGAGGAAAATATTTTGGTGGCCTCGTATGAAGAAGGATATTGCAGAGTTTATGTATTCTTGTTTGACTTGTCAGAAGTCGAAGATTAAACATCAGAAACTGTCAGGTTTGATGCAATCGTTGTTTATTCCTGAATGGAAATGGGATATCATTTCTATGGATTTTGTGTCCGGTTTACCGAGGACGCAGAGTAATTTTGAAGCCATATGGGTTGTTGTGGATAGACTGACCAAATCTGCTCATTTTATTCCTATGCGCATGGACTATCCATTGGAGAAATTGGCGAAGTTGTACATTGAAAGGATTGTCAGTTTGCATGGTATTCCATCTAGCATTGTGTAAGATCGAGATCTAAGGTTCACTTCGAGATTTTGGGAGAGTCTACAGAGTGCTTTGGGTACGAAGTTGCGTTTGAGTTCAGCTTATCATCCTCAGACAGATGGTTAGACGGAAAGAACGATTCAATCACTTGAAGATCTGTTGAGAGCTTGTGTATTGGAGAAGGGAGGAGCTTGGGATAGCTACTTACCTTTGATTGAGTTTACTTACAATAATAGTTTTCATTCGAGCATCGGTATGGCACCTTTTGAGGCATTGTATGGTAGACGTTGTAGGACGCCATTATGTTGGTATGAGTCAGGAGAGAGTTATGTAGTTGGACCCGAGTTAGTTCAAGATACTACCGACAAGATTAAGATGATCCAAGAGAAGATGAGGATATCCCAGAGTCGTCAGAAGAGTTATCATGACAAGAGGAGGAAAGCAATCGAATTTCAAGAGAGAGATCATGTGTTTCTTCGAGTCACTCTTATGACTGGTGTTGGTAGGGCATTGAAGTCGTGTAAGTTGACGTCGCGTTTCATTGGTCCTTTTCAGATTTTGTAGAGGGTAGGAGAGGTAGTCTATCATGTTGCTTTGCCGCCATGTCTTGCTAATCTTCATAATGTGTTCCATGTATCTCAATTGAGGAAATACATTCCGGATCCGTCTCATGTAGTCCAAGTAGATGATGTACAGGTGAGAGATAACCTGACTGTGGAGACATCACCTATGCGGATAGAGGATCGGAAGTCGAAGCAACTTCGAGGCAAAGAGATTGCTTTGGTGAAGGTCGCTTGGGGAGGACCGGCTGGTGGGAATGTAAAGTGGGAGCTGGAGAGCCAGATGAGGAAATCTTATCCAGAGTTGTTCAAATCAGGTAACATTTTCGAGGACGAAAATTCCTAAAGTGGGGGAGAGTTGTAACACCCCGATTTTTCATTAATTAATTATTTGCATTAATTAAGTGGGTTAATGAGAATTAATTAATTGATGGGTAATTAATTAAATGAATTAATATATGTTGGAGAGAATTAGAAGAGAAAGACATATTAAAGAGGAGAGTGGAAAGAAAAGGAAAAGATAGAAACAAAAAGGAAAGAATAGAGAAAGAAGGAGAAAGAGGAGAAAAGAGAAGAAGAAGAGGGAAGAACTTGGAATCATCAAGAACAACTCTCAAGCTTTGGATTAATCAAGGTAAGGGTTTGAAATATCATCATCTTAACAATGTGTATGAATATGTATGCTTGGGTTAGAGTATTTGATGTTTTTCTACAACTTCCATTTTAGGGCATAAGCGAATTAATCGGTAGAATCTGAGTTTTCACGGTGGGAAATGAGAATAAGTGGTAGTATTTAGTCGGGAGGATGTTAGACTAAGGTTATAGAACTTGTTCGGTGAGAATCAGTTGGTTTTGGAGAGTTTGGGGGGAGTTGGACAGTAAGAATTATGAGTTCGCAGACATTCGCTAGCGTGTTCGCTGAGCGAGCTGGTAGCGAACGCTCGCTAAGCGAGCTAGTAGCGGGCCAGTAGCGAACGGTCCCAGACTTGGACAAAATGTATTTTTGTGGTGTTCGCTGGTAGCAAAGGGGGTAGCGAAGGTTCACTAGGCTTTCGCTGAGCGAGCAAGGTAGCGAACGGAGTCAGAAGCTTCTGTTTGCCTTCGCGAGCTTGTTCGCTGGGCGAACAAGTAGAGAATACTTGCTAGGAGCTCGCTAAGCGAGCAGAGTAGCGAACGTGACAGGATATGTTTTTCTTTAATGTTTCCATCCGAGGTCGGATTTCCGACTTAACTTTGATTATTTTCCATGCTCGAGGCGTCGATTACACCGAGATATATTATATTATGGGTAGCCTTACGGCGTGAATCCTAGATTGTGAATTGATCGAATTGTGATTCGTGGAGAAATGTGATACATTGTTATAATTGATTTAAAAATGTATTGAGAATGCATGAGAACATATTGTGTATATGTGTGCATTGTTTGTTAATATATTGATGATATGAATGAATATGTTGTGTGTGCAATCCTTGTGATAATTCTTGAAGATATGAATTATTTGAATGCATGAGATTAATGAAGATAAAAACTTAGAAGTAAAAACTCAAGTATTTTTATCCTGGTTCGTTGAACTCAACTACTCCAGTCCACCCTTTCTAGAGTGATTTGCCTTTCTCAAACAAGGACTTAATCCACTATTTAATCAACTGATTACAATAGTAAGCACTAAGAACAATTGTTCAAAGTCTTCTCGAGAACTACTGATCCTAACTGGATCTTCTTAAGGTTTTCTTACAATCAAATGTAATAATAAATACAAGTGTTAAATGCTTTTAATAAAGCTTTATCACAACTGTGATTTTTCACTTAAGATTAAGAATAATGAAATAATTCTAGAAAGAATATATGAGTAGTATGAGAGCTTGTTAATGAATTCTTTTTAAGTGTGTTCGTCAACTGAAGAAGATGAGTGAAGACTTGCTTTTATAGGCACAGTGATCCAAGAGCTTTTCACGTTGAGAAGAGTGTACCAAAAGGTCTGAGCCTTTTTGTCTTCACATCAAGTGACCTTTCCTAGAAGAAGAATGCACAGAGAAATTCTTTTTGTCTGTGTTCTTGTGTCTAGCATAAATAAGGAAAGAGTCGTTTGGATATTCCAACGGACATAATCTTTGAAATCTTCTTCAACAATTTTCAGCAAGAATTATCAGAGTCTAAGTTAGTCAGAGCCTTCTGATGTTCATCAGAGTTTTGCTGAATCAGAGTCTTTGCAGCAAGTGTGCTTTCAGCATGTATAAGTTCAGAGCAGAGTTTTAGGTCAGATCCTCAGTATTGGCAGCGTTAGTACTATCAGAGTCTTCTGAAGTAACTGTGCTTGAATAACTCTTCATACAGACTTCTTCATTGCTTCAGATGCTTCTGGCTTGCTTCAGATTCTTCTGTAGCTTCTGCTTCAGATCCATCTGGAGGTAGCGCTCAGAATCTTCTGGTGGCAGCATTCAGAATCTTCTAAGAGATGCTTCTGACGCTTCAGAGTCTTGCATATTTCTTATGTTCAGATCTAATTTGCTTCTGGAGTGATATTTACTTTAACATCTACAGCAAATATTCTCAAGCAAATTTTAGAGTATATAATTCTTAAATACAAAATTTCATAATAGTTATCATCAAAACATAGAGATATTATTAAGAACCAATATGTGTTCTAACAATTAAGATGTCGGTCTTAAGTGCATTGAATTGTTGATTGCATATGCATCATTTAGTCAAGAGGCAATGCTTGCTAGTTTCGCGGAGACTAGTGACTTGTCCTAAGCCTAGAAGAGTGAGTTTGAAAGCTTAGAGGACGAGCTTTTGGTGGTTATCGGTCTAGAAGAGTGGACCTGGTTTAATGTAAACCGAAAAAAGATAACAAGTGTTGGTACCACATGGCATAAGTTTGCATTGAGTCGTATTGAGTCACATAGCATGAATGTCATTATTATATGAAATATGATTGCGTATGGACTATGTATATGAGTTAAAATGGATTGTGGTGAGAAATGTAATGTAATGTATGTATGTTTTATGTTATGTATGTATATATAATTATATGCACTGATTATTATGATAATATTTCTCACCCTTCTGCTGTTTTATAATGCTCCATGAGGCATTACATATTAGGATTGCTGGAGGTTTTCTTTTGGTGAAGTATAGCTTCATTCTTTTGAGTCGGTTGCTCTAATATGTAACATCGGGTAGCTAGGCTTGTAGAGTATTCTTTTGTGATACATTGTATATGTATCAGCTGATGATGTTTGTAAAATATGAATGATACTATGAACAACTTGATGATGCGTACTTCTATTATATCATGTCTTAAGTAATTCAATGTTCTAGTATTCCGCTTTAATCAAAACATTGATATGTAGACTCTAAGAGTCATGCTTTACTTTTAGTTGAGATTTACCCCTTTTGTTTTATCTCTTTATGAACATTATTATTTATGTTGTCATTTCATGAATAATGCGATGCGCCTCTTTATACCATGTTATAAATATACTCTGATGAATTTTGTATATGTGATTAAGTGTTTAATTGCATTATTTTGGGGGTATAGAAGGGGGTGTTACATTCATCACTATTGAATGTTTTATCATCACCGTGGCCTTTCTTAATGTGGGACATTGACATGATTGGAGCAATCAAACCTAAAGCTTCCAACGGTCACCGTTTCATTTTAGTTGCCATTGACTATTTCACAAAATGGGTAGAAGCCGCTTCTTATGCCAATGTAACCAAGCAAGTGGTTGTCCACTTCATTAAGAAAGAAATTATTTGCCGTTATGGAATTCCAAGTCGGATCATTGTTAGAACACAGATTGGTGTTTCTTATATCTCTATGTTTTGATGATAACTCTTATGGAATTTTGTATTAAGAAAATATATACTCTAAAATTTGTTCAAGTATTATTGTTTCAGGTATTAAATTGAATACTCTTAAAGAAGAAAAATACATAAGTACAAGCAACTACGCAAGGCTCTGAAGCATCAGATGCAAGACAATCAGAAGACTCTGAAGCGCTGCCAGAAGAATCTGAAGCAGAAGCTGCAGAATAATCTGAAGCGTATCTGAAAGAATTATATGAAGAGTTAAAAGTTTTGATCAAATCAGACTCTGAAGTTCATTTCATTGCAAGAACAGAAGCTTTGATAATCATACTCTAATCAAATTAATATTCACGCTCAAAGCACTTACTGCTGCATACTCTGATGAAGACTCTGATCAAGATTGAGACTCTGATATATCAAGTTCTGATCATCTATCAAGCTCTGATCATCTCAAACATTTAGCTCTGATCATCTTAAGCATTTCATTCCTTTTAAGCTAGTTACAAGATCTGAAGTGAAGATTATGAAGACTTCATCCTGAAGGAAGCTTGTTGAGGAAGCTGTAAACTTGATTGGACGTGGTTCTACTTCCAAAGTAACCAACAACTATTTTGTCCAATGAAGAGACGCGGTGCAAATCCCAAAGCTTCTACAACTATACTTTTACTGCAAAAAGCATATCTCTGCCCATACCTTTTGGTGATGAAAAGTCTTATATCTCAATATAATACTCAACTGCACATTACTCAAACGAATTGGTAAAAGTTATAAAAGGAGAACTTCTACAACATTTAGAAGTTGCTAGCTCATTCAGAAAGAAATATTCATAGACACGCTTAAAGCATCAAAGTGAAATCTCTCAAAGTTCATATACTTTTGTTCTATCATAAAATTGTATAGTTTTATTTGTACTTAATCTTAGGTGTAAATATCACAGCTGTGATACAGCTTATTAGAAGCATTTAAACACTTGTTTAGTTTACATTAATTTGTAAGAAGTTCCTTGAGAAGACCAAGGTGTGGTCAGTAGTTCTTGAGAAGACTAAGACAGTTGTTCTTAGTGCTTACTATTGTAATCAGTTGATTAATAGTGGATTAAGTCCTTGTGGAGAAAGGCAAATCATCTTTGAAAAGGTGGATTGGAGTAGTTGAGTTCAACGAACTAGGATAAAAATCTTGAGTTGTTTTTATTGCCATATTATTTAAAAACTCTTATTCAACCCCCCCCCCCCCCCCCTTCTAAGTGTTTTTCTCACCTTCAGTTGGCATCAGAGCTCCGGTTCTGTTTGTGCTATCACTTAACCGTGACCAGAAAAGATCCAGTGGGAAACACTCTTGATACTCTTGGTTGATATTCAATATGGCTGCTGAAACTTCAACATCCAGCAACAACAAATATGAAGAAAGAGTCAGCACAAAACCTCTCATGTTTGATGGAGAAAAATTTGACTATTGGAAAGATAGACTAGAAAGTTTCTTTCTAGGATTTGATGCTGATCTTTGGGACTTAGTTATTGATGGATATGTTCATCCCACTGATGGACTGGCAAGAAAGTTGACAGAAAATCAATGACTGAGGCGCAAAAGAAGGAATTCAGAATCACCACAAGGCTAGAACTATCTTGCTAAATGCTATATCTCATACTGAGTATGAGAAAATAACCAACAGAGAAACTGCCTTTGATATATTTGAATCCCTGAAGATGACTCATGAAGGGAACTCTCAAGTTAAAGAAACCAAGGCTCTGGCACTGATCCAGAAATATGAAGCTTTCAAAATGGAAGAATCTGAATCTATTGAAACCATGTTTTCCAGATTCCAGATTCTCACTGCTGGCTTAAAGGTTCTGGACAAAGGTTACTCTACAGCAGATCATGTCAAGAAAATAATCAGAAGCTTAGCCAATCAGATGGAAACCCATGGTCACTGCTCTGAAGCTGGCAAAGGATCTGAACAAGATCACGCTGGAGGAACTAATCAGTTCTCTGAGGAGTCATAAGATTGAACTAGAGGAAGATGAGCCTCTAAAGAAAGGTAAGTCAATTGCTTTAAAATCTAATAAATCTGTTAAAGCATTGCAGGTAATAGAAGAAAGCTCTGAAGAGTCTTCTTCTGAAGATGAAGAAGAACTATCCTTGTTGTCCAGAAGAATCAACAATCTCTGGAAGAATAAGCAAAGGAAGTTCAAGAACTTCAGGAAACCAGATCAACACAAATAATCTTTTGGACACAGAAGATCTAGAGAAGCCTCTGGACACAGAAGATCTGGAGAATCCTATGGACACAGACGATCTAGAAAAAGAGAGGTTGTTTGCTATGAATGCAAAGAACCTGGGCACTACAAGAGTGAATGCCCAAAGCTTCAGAAGGAGAAGCCAAAGAGAAAGTCAGATCACAAAAAGAAAGTTCTGATGGCTACCTGGGATGACTCAGGTGCATCTGATTCGTCATCAGAGTCAGAAGAAGAATGTGCTAATGTAGCATTCATGGCTGACATAGAAGACAATGCTGAATCATCTGGATCAGAATCAAAATCTGATTCTGAGGAGGTATTTGCTGAACTTTCTAGACAAGAACTTGTTGAAAGTCTATCTGATATTCTTGAAAACTATAGAAAAGTTAAACTCAAATACAAAAAGCTTCTAAAGCATGTTGAATTTGAGAGTAACAAGTTTGAATCAGAAATAGCTGAGCTAAAAGCTGAACATCTTCAATTGAAAAATAATTTAGAATCTGCTCAACTAAATTCTGATCCAAAGTCTGAACCATGCTCCAAAAATATTTTACAAGAGTATGACTATAGCTTCAGGAAGTTTCTAACTAAAAGCCTAGATAGAAGCAAGATGGCTTCAATGATCTATGGTATTAGCAGAAACTATAGAAAAGGTGTTGGATATAAATCTTTTTCTTATGAGGATTCAAATCCAAAACCTGTAGATAAACTGGATATCAAGTATCCTCCTTTATATTCTCAGTTTACATTTGGTCACTTAAATGATATTAAACACACAAGTTCTAATCAGAACAAACCTGTGTTTAATAAATCTAAAGCTAATCGGAACAAGTCTTATGTTGAAAGACAGAAGTTCAGAAAAAGCTTCAAGGCAACTAACCAAAAAGGACCCAAGAAAATTTGGGTACCTAAGGATAAGATAATCTATGTTGCATACATCCTTAGCAGCGAAGTCAAGACTCCAGTCATGGTACCTAGACTCTTGATGCTCACGACATATGACGGGAAAAAGGTCTATGTTCCAAATTCTGGAGCTTAGATCTGGAGGAGACGTCAAATTTGGAGGGAATCAGAAGGGCAAGATAATTGGCTCTGGAACCATTGGCAATGGTAAATTTCCTTCCATAACTAATGTCTTGCTTGTTGAAGGATTAGCTCATAATCTATTGTCCATAAGTCAATTAAGTGACAATGGTTATGACATAATCTTTAATCAAAAGTGTTGCAAAGCTGTTAGTCAAAAGGATGGCTCAATCCTCTTTAATGGTAAAAGGAAAAACAACATTTATAAAATCAGTCTTTCAGAACTTAAGGTTCAGAATGTTAAATGCCTTATGTCTGTTAATGATGAGCAATGGGTCTGGCACAGAAGATTGGGTCATATTAATATGAGATGTATATCTCAGATTAATAAACTTAATCTGGTCAGAGGACTTCCTAATTTGAAGTTCAACTCAGATGCTCTTTGTGAAGCATGTCAGAAAGGAAAATTTTCAAAATCATCTTTCAAATCCAAAAATGTTGTTTCAACTTCAAAATCATTAGAGTTACTTCACATTGATCTGTTTGGACCAGTGAAAATGGCATCCATCAGAGGCAAGAAGTATGGATTAGTCATTGTTGATGACTACAACAGATGGACATGGGTAAAATTCCTAAAGCACAAGGATGAGTCACATTCTGTATTCTTTGACTTCTGCAAACATGTCTAAACTGAAAAAGATTTCAAAATTGTTAAAGTCAGAAGTGATCATGGTGGTGAATTTGAAAACAAACATTTTGAAAAATATTTTAATGAAAATGACATTGCTCATGATTTCTCCTGTCCTAGAACTCCACAACAGAATGGAGTTGTAGAGAGGAAAAATAGAACATTGCAAGAGATGGCCAGAATCATGATCAATGAGACTAACATGGCAAAACATTTTTGGGCAGAAGCAATTAACACAGCATGTTACATTCAGAACAGAGTGTCTATTAGACCTCTTCTGGAAAAGACTCCTTATGAATTGTGGAGGAATAGAAAGCCAAACATTTCTTATTTCCATCCTTTTGGATGTATATGTTTTATGCTGAACACTAAAGAGAATCTTAACAAGTTTGATTCTAAAGCACAAAAGTGTTTCATGCTTGGATATTCTGAACGCTCTAGAGGCTACAGAGTATACAATACTGAGACACAGATTGTGGAGGAATCTATACATGTTAGATTTGATGATAAGCTTGGCAATCAAAAGCCAAAGCAGCTTGAAAACTCTGCAGATGGAGAAGTTATTCTCACAGAATCTGAGAAACCAGAGGTAGAGAAAGCTCAAGAAGAAGCTACGCTAGATGCAACTCCATTGGCTGCTCAGATGAATAACATGAATATTTCTGAAGAACCAACAGTTAAAGGATCATCCAGAATCAAAGCTTCTCATCCAGAAGAAATGATTATTGGGAAGAAAGATGACCCTATAAGAACAAGGTCGTTTATCAGATCATCTGGAACATCACTCCTTGGGTTGGTGTCTATTATTGAACCAACATCTGTGGATGAGGCACTGAGTGAAAATGATTGGATACTTGCAATGCAAGATGAGCTGAATTAATTTACAAGAAATGATGTTTGGGATTTGGTTCCAAGACCAAAAGGTTTCAACATTATTGGAACAAAGTGGGTATTTAGAAATAAACTAAATGAGCAAGGAGAAGTTGTTAGGAACAAAGAAAGGTTAGTAGCTCAAGGATACAGTCAACAAGAAGGAATTGATTACACTGAGACTTATGCTCTAGTGGCAAGGTTAGAATCTATACGCCTTCTTATTTCATTTGCTGCACAACATAACATCACTCTATATCAGATGGATGTTAAGAGTGCCTTCTTAAATGGTATTATAGAAGAAGAAATTTATGTCCATCAACCTCCTGGTTTTGAAAGTGATAAATTTTCAGATCATGTTTTCAAACTCAAAAAATCTCTTTATGGTTTGAAACAAGCTCCCAGAGCTTGGTATGAAAGATTAAGTAATTTTCTTCTGGAAAAGAATTTTATCAAAGGCAAAGTGGATACAACTCTTTTCTCTAAAACAGTTAAGAAAGATTTACTAATTTGTCAAATTTATGTGGATGATATTATTTTTGGATCTACCAATATTATGCTGGGAAAGGAGTTTGCTTTGTCTATGCAGGCTGAATTTGAAATGAGCATGATGGGAGAACTTAGATTCTTTCTGGGAATCCAAGTAAATCAGACTCCAGAATACACATATATTCGCCAGACTAAATATGTCAAAGAGCTTTTAAAGAAGTTCAATCTGAATGAAAGCAAATTGGCAAAGACTCCAATGCATCCTACAAGCACACTTGGTAAGGAATAGGTAAGTAAGAAAGTTGATCAAAAACTTTACAGAGGTATGATTGGATCTCTCTTATATTTGACTGCTTATAGACCTGATATTTTATTCAGTGTTTGTCTGTGTGCTAGATTCTAATCAGATCCTAGAGAATCTCACTTAACAGTTGTTAAGAGGATTCTAAGGTATCTGAAAGGTACTACTAACGTGGGTCTGTGTTACAGAAGATCTGATGATTATAAATTAGTTGGATTCTATGATGTTGACTATGCTGGAGACAGAATAGAACGTAAAAGTACTTCTGGAAGCTGTCAGTTTCTTGGAAGTCATCTGATCTCATGGTTCAGCAAGAAGCAACCCACAATTGCACTTTCAACAACAGAGGCAGAATATATTGTTACTGCTAGTTGTAGCACCCAGATGCTCTGGATGAAAAGTCAGCTGGAAGATTATCAGATTTTTGAGAGTAACATTTCTATCTTCTGTGATAATATTTATGCTATATGCTTATCTAAAAACCCTATTTTACACTCTAAAGCTAAGCATATAGAGATTAAACATCATTTCATCAGAGACTATGTTCAGAAGAGAATTATTAATTTAAACTTTGTGGATACAGATCATCAGTGGTCTGATATCTTTACAAAACCCCTTGCTGAAGATAGATTTAAATTTATTCTGAAAAATATAAGTATGGACTTCTGTTCAGAATAAAATATTCATCAGATGAAATTTTTACTCAGATGATAAATGTCTAAACTCTGAAGTATTTCTTCATTTCAATTCTGTGTTTATTTCTTTGTGTGTAAATCTGAACTAACAAGGCTCAGAGGATCTGAACGTTGCCTAACGTTTCATTTCTCAAGAAGTTTCAGAGGCACATGCAAGCAAACACGTGTATCTCAGAATCTGGAAAGGTAGAGTGCACCATACTGAATTGACGTTTGAGGTATTGCTTTGAAAATCCAAAATCTCTTGATTCCCCCCCCCCCCCCTCTGTTAGAATCATAAATGCTTGAAATGATTTTATTCTTTGCATTAATTGCTTGATATGATTATTTTCACTTCATTAGTTGTTTTGTGTACGTGTCACACCCTAATTTTTGACCATGAGATTTCGCCTCCTTGTTATTATTTCCTGCTTATTTTATTTTACTTTTTATATATTTACTACGACTAATCAGTTTTACGCAGGCAACAAATTCGAGTGTAGACCATATCATTTTCTCCCATTTAAGTGTTGAGTTTAGTCATTCAAGACTACTCATGGTAGTGTGGCAAGCGAGATCGCAGGTTACATCTATGAGGTCCTGAGTATTAAGAGATGAGATATCTTCTAAGCCAAGTCGGGGCTCACGAAGTCCACATCAGTGCTGGACTTTATTGGATTTACAATATATTTATTGTTTTGAGATAAAGATGCAATTGGTTCAAGGCTCATATTCTATTTCAATTTCTTTGTGAATAAAAGCCCACAAGTTCAAATCCAAAACGAGGACAAGGTCATATCACCTCCTATCACTAAAGCGCGCCTTATAGTCATAGAGAAAAGTTTCCGAATTTAAAGACGTAGGAGATTAAAGAAGGATTGTTGACCCACGAGCCCTTGATTTTATAAGTTTTTCTCCATACGAAGGTTTTGATTAGACTTTGTGTCGGTTTACATAGTTTCTTCCAACAAGCCAAGCATTAAAGTTTAGAGAGTGATAACACACGGATGACCGTCAAAAGTGGCGGTAGGCATCAAACAGGATGCTCATAAGCATAAATCATCTACATTAACACTGCATTAAGGATATCAACAGACGATGCTTATTTATTATACATTCGTAATTATAGATTCTATGTTAGTAATTACAATTTGCTAAACTACAATATTGACAGTACAAATGCCGGCTACGGTACTCTTGCTACACCAGCCGTCGTTTTATCCATGTTTGCGTGAGCTCATCCGCAATTGCCTGCCATGACCTTCTACTCCTTCATCAAAACTCTTGCAACCGTTGGCCCAAGTCTTTACCATCCCTTGTGTGGTTATCAGCAGAAGTTTCCCCCCCTGCAATTGAATTAAGAGGAAATCCTGAGCATGAACAAGATGTACAAACAAAACTTCATGAACATCACTAATTTGTTTTCAACACTAGAATAAATTGACTTAAAAGAGGCATTGTTTTAAGTTGATATTACAGCACAAGTTTGGTTGAACATAAACCAAACAAGAACCTACTGATGAGTCGCTCCCCTTCGACGATCTGCAACACAACCCAAAACCTCACATATATCCGCATACAACTGAAAACCGAATTAGCCATTGAGTAAAGGACCCGAAAGAGAAAATAGATCAATTGAAATCGAAACAGGATGAGACTACTAATGAGAAAATAGCTACTACATCATGACAATTTTAGGAGGAGAGTAACAAGTATACCTTTGAGTAAAATACAACCATCAGCCCATGGGATCTCCAAATCAATGTCAGATTTTTTCTTTCCCAGCGGAATCCAAAGCATTCAACTAACGTGACTTCGCCATGACTGTGTCAACCACAAACCAGCAGCACATGAAGGATACGCCCTTGATACTTGCCAACAGCTCCAGCTCCCGCTCTCAACGTCCCTACACCCAATAGAATTGTTGTCATCAGTTGATTATCATGAGGAATATCAAATCCGCAGTTTCCTTCTAACCTGTCAAAACACAATCGTCAATCAAAATGCCGTCGAAAATAAGGTGAAGTTTAAGGAGAGTTGATCTAAATACAGCCCTCAGATCAACTCTTTACCAGGCATCGAGAAATCCGAATATAGACAACGGGACAATCATCCTCAATTTTTTTCTCAACACAGGCCAACGGCACCAACGACACAGCCTCAAGCACACAAGTTCAGACCATCCATGTCATCATCACCGTTATGCATTTCTCGGCACTGAAGCTAAGACCAATAGATTCTGAACTGACCAGCAACAACCTGAAGGAGGAAGAGAAATACTAGCGTCAATGATACCAACTGCGAGCAACACCGACAATGTCAGCTGCGAACAAATATCAATGTCAAGAACAAGCAAATTCCAACAACGGTATAACACTGCAATATCATTAGCAACAACACATCATCAGTATTCCATCATCTGCAAGCATTTCCAAACCAGTAAGAATGAACAACACAACGGATAATCCGAACCAACATTTGCAAAGATATTTGGAAGTCTAAACCTAAAAATAAGAAGAAGGTAATCTCAGCCCTCAAGCCCAGTTCATCATTGGACAAGCCCAAGTAGCCAGGAGGACAACGAAGGTTCGCCGTCAAATCCCTACCAACTCAAGAGCCGAACAACATCCAAAAACAACAATGCCAACTATAGCTCTCAGTTCAGATGCAATGTCGTCATCGCCGGCTCAACTCCACCTCAACCATAGCATAAGGTCAAGCCAGTATCTGAACTCGTACGAAGCTCCCTGCGAGAAGAGAAGGAAAACATTAAATAACTAAAGTCAACGAATCCAGATATCACAAAATTAAGCGGAGAGGAAGATTAAAACTTCCCAAATCAAAACCTTCGCCACCTGTACCTGCCAGGTCACAAAAGATAACGATTAGAGAATATTCCTTGAAGACAGAAGATCCTATTTAAAATCAAATCAAGTTGAATCACAAAATCAAAGATTGAATGGTAATTAAATAGGTCATCACTGCAATTTTCGAAAGGGGAAAGTTTTCAATTCGATTCATCCCAAAACAGGAAACCCCAAATCAAATCCAAATCAACCTTCAAAACATTTTGAAATGAGATTTACAACCATTAATTCTCAGAGTCTACATAAGATGAATGAGAAGAAGAGGAAATCGTTCAAAAAAAAACCTATCATACGAAATCGAAGCTACCGCAAAAACCCCAACTTCATAACCTAGGAATTAGAGCAGAAAAACTTATCTTTTCAGCTCGCGAAAGTCATCTCCGGTCACCGCAAACGCAAACAGACATAACACCGTCTCCGACGTTGCTACGACCATCAAACCATCGATAATGCGTTATCCTTTTCCGAATTCTTAAGCTATTGATGCATTTGATTTTGTTTTCAGGTTCAAAATAAGATGAAAAGAAAGGAATCGACCGCGATTTGAACAGAAGGCGAGAGTAGTAAGATCGATTTTGGGGGAGGGAAGACGAGGAGGGGATTAGGGTTCCGTTTTCTTCTTTCTCGTTGTTTTATTCGTAATGTAATCGTACCACACTCACTAAACACACACATAATCTCTAACTGCCCCTTAATCTCTTTTTTATTTTGTTTAATCCGTTTAACTAATAACTTTGTTTTCCTAATCAACATCTAACTTTTCTAATTAATTGGTTAACTTTTAAAAATAAATTAATAATTCTTGTTAAATTAACAAGCTTTTGTTAGTTAATCTATTTAATTAATTAATCAATGGTTTTTCAGTTTTATCTTTTAATAAAAAAACCTTTTATATATATTAATATTAAAACAATTTTATTTAAAATTAGTTAACCCAATCAAGTGATTAACAACTTTAATAATTTAGTTTTATTTTTATCTATTACACTATTTTATTTAAACTTATAAATCAACCCTTACCCTAAAGTAATTAGGCCTCTTTTCTTTTAAAATATAGTAATCCCTTTTTATTGCGCTAATTATTAAATTAATCTTTTTAAGACTAGAGTTTTAGGAATATAATAAAACAATCTTTTATTATAATAATTTTCTCACATTAGAAACTTTTATAAACAAATTGCACCTTTTGACAATTTATTTAGTTAATAATAAAATCACTAGTTCTCAATCAAATTTTAAAAAAGAAATAACAGATTCAAAACTCAAACAATCTCTCGCTCAATTCAACCTCGCCTAAAAAAAGAAAAAACAATCAACAGCGTAAAATACAACCTAATTGTGCACACTCACATTCACGACACATTCACTCTCACACACTTCAGCGCTTTCATGCGTATGTGTATATTTACTTATTTGCCCTTTATTATTTTCGCAATTTATTTTACAAGCAATTTACTTTTATCGCAATTTATCATTCTCGCAATTGCATCCGTCCAAAGGAAAAACCTACACATGATTCAACAATTTTGTGTAGTGCATCATTTGCATCATTCTCCCCTACGATCCTTGATCTCATTCAAGTTGATCAATTAAGATAGATCCTACCCCATAGGAAGGACCGTTATTTATCTTTTACAACATAGGAAAACAATACAACTCAACATACAATATTCAAACATTCAAACACAATAGAGAAATAAATGTTAATCATCTTAAGCGAGATAGAATCTCCATCCCACAACAATACAATCAATACCGTAGGAACTTTGCCTTAAGAGAGATAGAGGCGTACCTCGTCGATCCCTATCCGAGTACTTGAGCCCTTCTCTTAAGACGATGCAAAGACTATTTTCCTACAATCTTTGGCGGTTAAAATCTCCCTTAAAATGATAACGCATATTTTCTCCTAAAATCAATCAATCAACTACCCTAAACCCGTAGGAACTTTGACCACAGTCAAAGAACTCCTCATACCCTTTAGGGGAACTACAAATACTCTGATTCCACTCCCGTAAGGATATGTAGGCATAAGATGCGATATCTTATCGAGTATACTTAGAAATAAACCCCTAGGTTTTTCACCCTTTAAGCAGATAAACCTTAGCAATAAACAAACATAAAACAAGAGGTTCCTGTAGAGTACTACAGAAACTTAGGATGCTAGTACCTTCCTTAAGTTTAACCAATCTCTGAACCTATAACTCTCTAGCTTGCATTTGCATTGCATTGTGGATATTTCGATCTTTATCCCTTCCTTTGGACAAATTAAAGTTCGGTTGCAAATGAATAAGATTCAAACTAATCAATAGTTTGGTATCCAATTTTCACCGCGACAGAAATGACGACTTCACTGGGGACTCTCAGTGAGTCTCCCTATCTTGTTTTGTCTCTTTATTGCTTTATATATTTGCTTACTTGCTTATTTGCTTATTTGTTTATTCTTTATTTCTTTGGGGCTGTTATCCTTGAGTGGTGAGACAAAGTCCTACACCCGGACTTGAGAGAAATTATGATAGGATGGTGATATATTCAATGAGGCTTATAGAGAGTGAGTCCCGACTAAGTTGACTAGAGAATCCCGCTTAGTTGAGACCCTTTTGAAAATAGTTCGGTTGAACGAGTTTAGTCGTGAAAACTTTTACTACTTTCAATTGGAGTCTATGATACTAAGAACCGTAGTTACCTTTAACCCCACTTTGGCCTTTATTAGGACGTAGTGCGAGGCTATGAGGGAGTAAGTCCTGAAATAGTGCTACGCGATGCTACACTCAAAAGAAGTTCTCTTGAGAATATTATTAATCCCCGAGTTAGTTGGGAAATTGGTAATATCCGATAGATGGACTAATGACTTTGGGACCTCCTTAGAACCTTGTTCTGCAGGTACCATCCGCCTCTAGTCATTCTCCTTTGGGAATGGGTATACACTTGGCTTCATGCTCGTTGCAAACCTAGGACCTTTGTTTGTTTATCTTTGTGTGCCCTTATGTGCTTACTTGTGTTTGTTGCATTCATATAGCATCATACTACATTAGACTTCATGGGATTTACCCTTTATTTATGAACATTGTAGGACATTATGGATAGACGAAATACTCTAAAATATACTTTTAAGAGTCCCAAATTGGATAACCTAAGGGAATTGAGAGCTTTGATTGAAGACCAAGAGAAATTCAAGGGTAAATATGGGAAGTTACTATCTTTGTTAAGACGCAAGGCAAATGAAGACCTCCTTTCCGCTCTATTACAATTTTATGATCTGATGTATCACTGCTTTACTTTTCCAGATTATCAGTTGTTGCCAACTTTGGAAGAATACTCCTTTTTGTTAGGTCTGCCTATTCTAGAAGAATCTCCTTTTCCTTTCTTGGAAAAGGACCCCGAAGAAAGAGACATCGCTAAGGCCTTTTATCTCAAGGTATCCGACGTTAAGGCCAACATGGTTGTTAAAAGTGGGACTTTTGGTTTGACTACAAATTTTTTATTCGAGAAAGCTTCATTTTATACTGATTTTACGAACAAGGCTCCATTCGAGGCAATATTCGCCTTACTTGTCTATGGGGTGTTTCTATTTCCAAGTTTTGAGGGGTTTGTTGACCTTAACGCAATTAAGATCTTCATGAAGAACAATCCAGTACCGACTCTATTGGGTAACACCTATCACTCTATACATCTCTGAAACCTCCGTGGTGGAGGAATGATTACATGTTGTGTGCCCTTATTATACAAATGATTCTATACCCACTTGCCCAAGTATGTTTCCTTTTGGCATCTTAATGATAAACGTTGGTCAGAAAAGATTATGGCTTTGACTCATTCTGACATTGATTGGTATAGCTGTGAGTATGATGGGATTCTAATCATTGATGAATATAGAGATTTTGCTAATATACCATTACTTAGCTTTGGTGGAGGGATCAGTTATAATCTGGTTTTAGCTCGCCGACAATTGGGATATCCGTTGAAGGGACCACCTAAGAGCATACAAGTTGAGAGTGTTTTCTTCGAGGATAATCAAGAGTTCTGAGAGAAGATTGTGGAAGCTTGGAAACATTTGCATAAGAAAGATAGGAATAGTTTGGGAAAGCCCAATTGTGTGTCTTTGGAACCGTATCTTCAGTGGGTAAGGAATAGGGCGATCAAGCTAAGGATGCCTTACTCTCGTCAAGATCCTATACCTCCGAGAAGGGATCCCACTTATGTCTTTATGTCCGAAACAGAGAAATTAGAGGTTGCTTTGAAGAAGTCACAACATGAGTTAGAGTCATGGAAGAACAAGTATCTAGTGTCTGTTGCAGAGATCGATGAACTTCAGAAAGAGAAAGATGAACTCCAGAAGCAACTACAATTGAAGGATGAAGAGTTACTCCCCTGCAAGAAGAGGAAAGTCATGAAGAATTTATTTTTCTCCGACCCACAATGCACTATTTGGAAGCTGATTGTAGACAACCTTATCCGTGAGAAGACGCAATTAGAAGAGCAACTCAAGCAGCAGAATTCGAAACTTCCTTAGTGTCTTTACTAGCTTTTAGTTGGGACTTTTAAAAGCAATTATTTGTATTCCGTTTCAAAAATTAATAAAAACGTTTTGTTTTACCGCAATGTTTATAAATAGTTGGGATTCCATGAAGTCCTACTCATCTTGCATTGCATTCTTTCTTTAGTTCATTTCAAGAAACTCAATTTTATTTCTTAGGTATTGTAACCATAGACTTCAAGAGAGAAGCATTGGAGTACACTTTTCAGAGCCCTAACATTGAGAGCTTGAGAGGACTAGCAGGTCTCATCGAGAACTGTCACGCCTTCGCCACAGAATATGGAGAAGTCTTCCATTTTCTCGAACTCCAGATGAAAGAAGGGTTGTTGGAGACTCTTGTTCAATTTTATGATCCATTGTACCACTGTTTCACTTTTCCGGATTACCAGTTGATGCCGACTCTGGAAGAGTATTCTGATTTCTTGAGGATGCCTGTGACGGCCCGACCTATATTCATCGGCCAGGAAGAGATACCCAGTCACCAAGAGATTGCAAACGCTACTCATATCAGCTTAGCAGATGTTCAAGCACACTTAACCACCAAGGAAGGAGTCCTTGGATTCCCAGCTGACTTCTTGATTGAAAAAGTCTGTTACCATGTGTCGCTACTGCGAAAATCGGCGCCGGCTGAACAGAAGAGTCGCCACCGTGCGTTATTTATCCCAAAGGAGGGAAAGGAAACGCTCGAAGTAAACCTAACGCAAAGACGGGAAAAGGTATGGTCATCGCAACCAAAACCTGGATTCGGGAGTCGGTTACGCAAGGGGAAGGTATTAGCACCCCTCACGTCCGTCGTACTCGACGGGATCCACGCTTGCTTGGTTTGTACGGATTACACTTCTATCTAAACTAAAGGATGAGGTCTGAAAAGAAAAGAAAACATGACTCGGCAAAGCATCGCACTTTATGCCTACGTATTCCCGTCTGGAACGAGAAATCAGAGTCAACGTAGTTCGCCTAACTACGGGGGAAGATGGGTGAAGGTTGCTCGCTAGGATATCGCATCCTATGCCTACGTACTTCCACACAGCATGGAAGATCAGAGCAAACGTAGTTCGGGCTACGTACAACACAAGCTGTTCAAGTGTCTTTTATGAAAAATCTCACCTTAAACAAAGGTTTTCTTATTGCAAAAAGGTTGATGTTTGTTCAAATCTTTTGACGGAAGAAATGAATTGATTTTGTTATAGCCTTTATTAATGTTTTTCTGTTGTTTTGAGAAAGAAGAGACAGAATTCTAACCTATGGTTGAAAAGGGAATCACACTAACCTAATGTTATCATGCATGGGTTAAGACCTAATGTCTATCACATCCTCCCTTGAACAAGGAAGAATGGAAGTCCTACGGGAAAGGAAAACGAAAGGAAGAAACGGAAATACAAGTAATAACCGCATATAAATGAACATGAATATAGCAATGATAAATGCGATGCAAAGGAGGGAGGAAGGTTCATCTCAACCTCAATCCCATTCATGGATGGAGTAAGAAAATATCAAGTGATCATATGCAAAGAATCGAGTGAAAACTCCGAATGAAACGCGTAATCCACTATTTGGAATCGCAACGTGCTTCATGCAAACAAGTCGATAATTGGGCAAGCTACACATACAAATAACAGCCACCTAAGGGTCTTCCAATACCTCTAATCTATCTACAATAAGAAATATAAGCCACGGCGTTCATCACGCAAACACAAAGCGGCCGTTGGAGCCTTAACAAAAATAAAGTCCGTTCGGAAGTCCAAATTACAAGTTCGAATACAAAAATATAAGAAGAATAGAAAAAGGGGCTAAAAAATTCAAATAAAAATCTCCAATGCCCTACATAAAGCCACAAACCAGAGGTGAGAGATACCACAAAAATATCCAAATATAAATGGTCAAATAAGATGGAAACGTTGCAAGATATCTCATGTATACCAAAGGAAAGATTAAAGTGGAGCATATTAAAGAAAGCATCCAAAACCAATTAAAATGGTACAATAAAATTCCCACAAAAATATATCACAATACCTCAACGTGTGTATGAGATCCATGCAAAAGGATTGACATTTAAATTGTGTTTTGATAGGTCAAAGAAATTCAACAATATGATAGCACCAGCATTGGCCTTTTTATGACGACCCAAATGTAAAAAATCCAAAGAAAATGTCAAAAAATGGTAAAATTATAATTCTAGTTTTATTAAATCCTAGACATCTTAAAGATTCAGCACAAAAAAATGGGGATCAAAAAGACTAATTTTCCTATTTTTTATGATTATTTGAAGTCAGCATATAAAACAGAAAAAATAAAAGAAACATGGCAATAGGAAAATAAAAGAAAATAACATGAATAAATAAAAGTGGCATGAGGCTTATGTGGCCGATTACGTGGCGCAGTGAGAGGCGTTGGATGAATGGAAAAAACCTTGACTTGGAAATGCATCCGACGATGTTAACACCTTCTTCTCCAAATCAAAATTTTCAACTTTGCGAATAGTAACCCGCAGCTCCATGAACATGAGTTTTTTGCTACTTTGAAGCACCATAACTCCATCAATAATTATCCGTTTCGCACAAAATTTTGGTCAAACTTGAAGGAAAAAAATCAAGGAATCCAAATATGGTCTTAGATTTTCTTGAAACTCTCTCTAACTCCCAAAACGTTGCACGTCAAGAAAAACTCAAGAACCAAAAATTGTCATAAAACCCATCTTTTTTGTACTAGAATCCATGTAGGAGATGAGAGCAATGTAATGCAACAACAATAATGCAAGAAAGACTCATAAATCATGAGTTATGTTGAATTCTTTATACCTCCGAAAAATGGCTTATGGAGCTTCACTCGATCACCAATTCTTTGAGAAAATGATGTGGACACGTCCTATAATTGATGAGGAAGGTGTTTGGATGGAAAGAAAGGAGTGAATTGATGGAAAACAAAAAATCAATTTTTCACTTGGAGCTCACTTTAATGGAGTTGTGTAGCTTGGTTCATGCATCAATTATGGCCAAAAAAGTGTTGAATCAATTGTAAGAATGATAAGGAATGTATTTGCAATGGTGGAATGAACCAAAAGTGGGAGAAAAATGGAATTGAAAATTTTAGTTTTCAAGTGTAGAAAAATGTGGGGAAAATGGAAAAATGGTGAAGAGAAAAATGAAAAATGAAGATTCAATATGATTTGCAAATGGAGAAAATGGATTCAACATCAACTATCACCAACCTCTACTCTTAATGATCTCAATCCAATATATAGGAGAGCATGGAAAGATCTAGAGTCTTCTAGATCAATCTAGGATGATTCTAGAAACTTCATGAATTTCTCATGATATGGTATTTTGATGTCTCATGATATCTCACTTCAATCCACTAACAGCCCCTTAACCACCTTTTAAAATCTCTTTTCATGACAAATTGGAGTGATATGGGTGAAAAACAAGGGATTCCTTTGCCTTATGTTGATTTTCTCACATGTACCTTATTATGCAAGTGATGGAATTACAATGCAAGTCCATTTTTAAAGCCCTATCTCAAAATTGTGGCTGAACCAAAGTCTTTAAAATGTTGTTTAGAATAAATTTGATATATTACATGACCCATTTTGGATTTATAGATTGCCCAAACCAATTTCCAAGTTGAACTTTTTCAACTTATGTCCATTTTTTAAGTCATTTTTACCAACTTTTATCAATTCTTGCTACAAGCTTTTCCAACATTCCATGACCTCTTTTCTAGACTTAAAATGCCATTTTGAGCAACTTTGATGTTGTGAAGTTTTTCATTTGAAGCTTCCTTGTATGAGTTTTGGGCATAGGCTAAGAATGACATATAATTCCACTTTCCCAAAATGCCCCTGACTTGCACAAACTATAACTTGAGCTTCACATATCAGATGAAGGCATACCATACCTTTTTGGAAAGGGGAGATCATGAAGAACAACCCTTATTTTTTCCAAGAATTCATTTGAAAACTCCTTGAAGGTCAAAAGTTGCTTGGAAGACAGACAACTTTCACAGACAAATTTCAGTGTCCTCAGATGACCTGTAACTTGCAAGAGCTATAACTTGAGTTCCATAAATCATCTTGATGACTTCCACCACTCAAATTAAAGCTATGAAGATACTCTACAAGTTTCATGTGGATCAGGAATTCATATGAAGCTTGCATTTTGAGTTACACTGCTTGGAAGTTTGACCTAGATCAGGGGATTTTACACTGAAACCCTAATTTGGTAATTTCACTTCTCCTTGACTTCTTTTGATTTTTATTTGGCACAACACCACATCCATATCCATGTAGCAAATAATGAATCCCACATTCTTCAAATGAGTCTTAATACCTTTCAAATCAAGCCCTTGACCTAGGATTGACCTAGATAAAACCCTAGTTGACTGTCTTCAACTGAGGCTCTTGCAATCATTCCAATGACCTGGCTCTTCTTCAAAATGATCATCTAGGTTCTTCATAACATCCATACACACCTCATGCTCTTGGCTCATAGCTCACACTTCCTCTGATGATCCCCAAATAACCTCAAGATAGGAGAGAATCCAATGATTGATCTGAGTAATCTTGAATATGAATGAAACCCCTAAATATGCCTTTTGAGATAAGAATAGCACTTGATCCCCTGATTAAGATAGCTTGCCTATGCTATGCAATGCAGATGAATACACTATGTACATGATGACAATGCAAATGACTATGCAATTGAAACATAAATCTAGGTTAGAAAAGGTTGGGCAAATTTTGGGGTGCAACACCATGCTGAAAGAAAAGAAGTCCTTATCTTGGAAGCCACCTTTGCTTTATTGGTCTATGGGATATTTTGGTTCCCTAAGGTTGATGATTTCGTTAATATGGATGCGATTAAACTATTCATCCTTAAGAATCCAGTCCCTACTTTGTTAGCAGACACATATTATTCAATCCACTCGAGGAATGCTGAAAGAGGAGGACATATTGTTTGTTGTACCGCTCTGTTGTATTCATGGTTCATTGCTCGCCTGACTCGGCATCCATCCATTTGGGAAGAGGAAGAGTCGCCCCGTTGGTCTGAGATAGTTATGGCCCTTACTCACTTTGACATTGTGCGGTATGGCCCTACCTATGGAGGTATATGTATGATTCTTAGCATCGGAGGATTTACTAACATACCGCTTATTGGGAGAGAAGGATGCATAAGTTACAACCCTGCTTTGGCTCGCCTCCAATTTGGGCATCCTATGATCGAAGTACCTGACCAAGCTCTGTTAGAAGGAATCTTTCTCAAGGAAGGAGAAGATCCAGACTTGAAGACCGTCGTAATTTGCACATGGAGATACATCAATAAGGCAGAAGTGACTGCTTTAGGATACCCCAACTGTGCTGTCTCCGAAGAATATCTACATTGGGTGCGAGAGAGAGCTCTCGGCCTCAAAATGCCATTTCCTTTTCATGAACCCATGGTATTGGCTTTTCATGATCCTTATTGGTTCGATGTGAGTGAAGTAGATCAATTGAAAGTCGCTTTGGATGAGGCTCGGAAATTGAAGGCCGCTTGGAAGAACAAATTCTTCACACTCAAGGTAGAGAAAGAGAAGTCCCAGAAGTTACCAGAAGTAGAACTCGCAAGGAAAAGGAAGGCGCGAGAGGATTTATTTTCCTCTCACACCTCTTCAAGAGCTGTCACCAGTTATGATCTTCCCCCAGATACTGTGGCTTGGAAGGAATGTGTCGATCAACTCATCAGAGAGAAGACTGAGTTACAAGAACGCGTCAGTCAGTTAGAAGAAGATCTCCGAGTTTTCTCTTTTGCTTTGGTTCAATGTAATAAACTCTTAAAAGAGTACTCTGCTTTGTAATGCTTCAAATATCAAAATAAAATAAGTTTTTCTCCAACGTTACAATACCAAAAAATAATTTGAGTTTCTTGAAGTCTCATACTCATTTGCATTTTGCACAAGCATAGCATCGTTTGCATTCCAGGGTCTCACTCTTGCTTCATCTCCGTAGACAAGCTGAATCACCGATATAACACTCGAGCTAGTCAACGCCAGAAGATGGATCAACTAGAACAAGAGAACAGAGTGCTCCGTGATGAAGTTGCAGTTCTGAAAGAAAGTTTGGAGAGGTTGAATAGTCTAGTGGAAGCTTTGTCCAATCAAGCCTCGATAAACAACCAAGAAGTTTCGAGGACTGTGATTTCTGAAGTGTCGCCAACACCGATCCCAGTGGTGTCTTCTGTTGCTGAAATATCCTATAGTATGCCTCAAGGTTTCCCGTGGGGATTGTCTCCCAATTTCTTCTCAACCGGTTACCACCTGTCTGTGTCCGAGATCCCTATTGTGACCGCTGTTCAAGCTACTCCTGTAGTTTCTGCTGTGATGACCACCGCATCTCCACATGTGAATGATGTTCCGTATATTCTGGATGAGCCAATTTTACAAGGGTCGCCGACTGGAACTGTGGGTTTGGAAGAGAGGATGGATGGATTTCAAGACCAATTTTCTGAAATGCAAAAGGAGTTGAAAGCCCTTCGTGGAAAAGATTTGTTTGGAAAGAGCGCCTCTGAGCTGTGCTTGGTTCCAAATGTTAAGGTCCCACCGAAATTCAAGGTCCCTGATTTTAAAAAGTACAAGGGGAATACTTGCCCTCAGAGTCATCTTATTATGTATGCCAGGAAGATGTCTGCCCAAACTGATAATGACCAACTGCTCATTCATTATTTCCAAGACAGTTTGACAGGTGCTGCACTCAAGTGGTATATGGGGCTGGATAGTACGAAGATTCGAACTTTCAATGATCTAGGGGGAGCCTTCATCAAGCAGTATAAGTATAATGTGGACATGGCCCCTGACCGTGATCAATTGAGGGCTATGACGCAGAAAGATAAGGAGAGTTTCAAGGAATATGCTCAACGTTAGAAGAAAAAGAGATGACCAAGATTTTTTTGAAGACCCTTGGTCCTTTCTTTTATGAGAAGATGGTAGCCAGTGCATCTAGTGACTTTATTGAAATGGTTAACATGGGAATACGCTTGGAAGAAGGTGTCTGTGAAGGAAGACTGGCTAAAGAAGAGATTGCCCCTAAGAAGTATGAGAGTAGTTTTGTGAAGAAAAAAGAGCAAGGTGTAAATGCCATTCAAAAGGGACAATTTAGAAAAAGGTATTCGCCACCACACCAAGTTACTGCCGTATCACCAGTATTTAATGCTCCAGGTTATCAACCTCAACAAAATCTACAGCCATATCAACAACCTCAGTCCCCCAATGCTCAACAGCCTCAGCCTCAGCAAAATCCGCAGTATCCTCAGTAGAGTCGGCCATTCAACAATCAGGGTCGTGCGTATAGAAGGATAAACTTTGAGCCTATTCCTATGAAGTATGCTGATTTGTTTCCAGCTTTGGTCCAGAAGGGTCATATTCAAACAAAAGCTCCACCTATGGTTCCTGCAAATCCTCCTCCTTCTTATAGAGCTGACAAGTTTTGCCCTTACCATCAGGGTGCTCCAGGGCATGATATTGAAAGTTGTTTCGGTATGAAAGCAGATGTTCAGAGGCTCATAAAATGCGGAATTTTGTCCTTCAAAGATTCCGACCCTAATGTGCAAGTTAACCCGTTACCCCCACATGGTTCACCCTCTGTTAACATGATTCAAGACTGTTTGGCAGATGATGATCAGAAAGTTTCAGTTGAAAGGGCCGAAGAGGTTTGTGTTATAGTGCCTCACTTTAAAGAAGTGGAGCGTATCGAAGTCGTGTATAATAGCAGAAAACCAGTTGTTACCCTGTTGGTAATCAATGTGCCTGGACCTGTCCCTTATACTTCCAGTAAGGCTATCCCCTACAGGTACAACGCTACGATGTTGGAGAATGGAAAAGAAGTGCCTTTACCCACTATACCTTCAGTAGTTAACATTGCAGATGTCAGCAGAGTAATAAGGAGTGGTCGAGTCTACCCGACTGTACCACCGAAAGAAAAAGAGGTCTCATTAGAACAGACAGGCTCAAAGGATCCAATTGTGAGGTAGTCTGGTGGATCTAATTTATCTAATTCAGATGAATGTCTAAAAGTGATTAAGAGGAGTGAGTATAAGGTTGCAGATCAGCTCCTGCAAACCCCGTCGAAGATTTCTGTGTTGCAGTTGTTGATGAGTTCTGAGGCTCATAGGGAAGCACTCCAGAAAATATTAGAACAGGCGTATGTTGAACAAGATGTGACTATGGAGCAGTTTGATAATATCATTGGTAATATTACTTCATGTGACAATCTGGGTTTTAATGAGGATGATCTCCCAGAAGAAGGAAGGAAACATAACATGGCTTTACATATTTCTGTGAACTGCGGAAACGACTCTCTGTCTAGTGTGTTGGTCGATACTGGTTCTTCTCTAAATGTGATGCCTAGAACTACCCTATCTAAGCTATCCTATCAGGGACCACCGATGAGGCCACGTCATGTTATTGTCAAAGCTTTTGATGGGTCTAGAAAGACAGTAATTGGAGAAGTGGATTTGCCGATGACCATTGGGTTGCAGACCTTTATGATCACGTTTCAAGTCATGGATATTCGTGCCGCCTATAGCTGTTTGTTAGGGAGGCCATGGATACATGAAGCTGGGGCAGTTACTTCCACTCTGCATCAGAAGTTGAAATATGCTTTTGAGGGAAAAACAGTTACAGTTTGTGGGGAAAGAGCTTTGGTGGTGAGTCACTTGTCATCATTCTCGTATGTCGAAGCTGAGGAAGAAGTTGGCACGCAATTTCAAGCTTTGTCTATTGTGGGCGAGGGTGTCCGGAAATCTCTGGCATCTATGTCATCATTTAAAGACGTGCAGCGAGTAATGAACAGTGGTCACCAGACAATTTGGGGGAAGGTTTTGTCTTTGCCAAAGAACAAAAATAAAGAAGGTCTCGGTTTCACCAGCAGTTCTGCTCAACAAACTATTAGAAGTCCAGGGTTTCTGTTGATTAATGAAGTGTTCCGTAGTGGAGGAGTCGTCCATCATCCTCAAGTTAATGTTGTGTCAGAGGATGAGCTCGAAGGTCACATATCAGATGGTTCTACAAGGTCCTCCATTCCTTACGAAGATTATGAACCCTATATGGAAGATCCAGGCTATGTTTCAGATGAATTTGACTATACCTTTGGAGTTTATGCTGTCTCCGAGGAGGATTCAGATGGGGACATTCCAGACTTTGTGACCCCAGGTGTTTTGGTTAAGAACTGGAGTGCAGTTGAAGCCCCTGCTGTCGTTCATATATCTAAGTAAAGCATTTGTTTTTAAATTTTCGCTCTGCCCAAGGCGAAACTGCATTTATTAGGGCTTACTTTTAATAATTCCCTTTGCTCTGCCCAAGGCAAAGGTGACTTTGTTGGGCGCGTCTTTTTGGTTTTTCTATCATCAATAAATTACTTTCATTTTCATTTGTGTTTTATACTTATTTACGACGTTGGGAAATAATGAGTAGCATCTTGCGTACACACACTTTCCACTTTACAAAAACTTATTAAAAATCACATCACTTGCGCAGATTGCTACATAAATTACATCTTGGGAATAATGATCCACTACCTTCTCCGAATTTCGAGTTTCCTGTGTACGAAGTTGAAGACGAAGAAGATGATATTCCAGAAGAGATTTCCAGACTGCTTGAGAAAGAAAAGAAAGCTATCCAACCTCATCAGGAGCCGGTGGAAGTAATCAATTTGGGATCAGAAGGAATCCGTAGAGAAGTGAAAATTGGAGCTCTGCTCAAACCCGATGTGAAGAAACGGCTGATTGATTTGCTTGGAGAGTTTGTTGATGTGTTTGCTTGGTCATATCAAGATATGCCTGGATTGGACACTGCGATAGTTGAACATCGTCTACCTTTGAAGCCAGAGTGCCCGCCGGTAAAACAGAAGCTTAGAAGAACTCGACCGGACATGGCTCTAAATATTAAGGAAGAGGTACAAAAATAGATTGATGCAGGTTTCCTTGTCACTGCCGAGTATCCGCTATGGTTGGCTAATATTGTGCCCGTTCCGAAGAAGGATGGTAAGGTTCACATGTGTGTAGATTACAGGGATTTGAATAAAGCCAGTCTGAAAGATGATTTCTCGTTACCTCACATTGACATTTTGGTTGACAGTACTGCAAGATATGAGGTTTTCTCCTTTATGGATGGTTTTTCAGGTTACAACCAGATTAGAATGGCTCCCGAGGACAGAGAGAAGACATCATTTATCACACCCTGGGGCACCTTTTGTTACAGAGTTATGTCGTTCGGATTAAAGAATGCTGGGGCAACATATCAGAAAGCTATGACTACTTTGTTCCATGATATGATGCACAAAGAGATCGAGGTTTATGTGGATGATATGATAGCTAAGTCGAAGACCGAGGATGATCATGTTAAACATTTGTCTAAGCTGTTTGGTCATTTGAGGGAATACAAGCTCCGTCCGAACCCCAATAAATGCACATTTGGAGTACGATCAGGGAAACTATTGGGTTTTATTGTCAGTCAAAGAGGGATTGAAGTGGACCCCGATAAAGTGAAAGCTATCCGAGAAATGCCAGCTCCCACCACCGAGAAACAAGTCAGAGGGTTCTTGGGACGTTTGAACTATATCTCCAGGTTTATATCCAACATGACTGCTACATGTAAACCTATTTTCAAGCTTCTGAGGAAAGAACAAGGGTATGTTTGGACTGAAGATTGTCAAAAGGCTTTTGATAGTATCAAAGAGTATTTGCTTGAACCACCTATCCTGATACCACCAGTTGAAGGCCGACCTTTGATCATGTACTTGACTGTTTTGGAAGATTTGATGGGTTGTGTACTCGGTCAGCGAGATGAAACAGGAAAGCAAGACCATGTCACTTATTACTTGAGCAAGAAATTTACTGATTGTGGAACAAGGTACACTATGTTAGAGAAGACTTGTTGTGCTTTGGCATGGGCCGTCAAATGTTTGCGCCAGTATATGCTGAATCACACCACTTGGTTAGTTTCGAAGATGAATCCCATCAAGTATATTTTTGAGAAGCCTGCTTTGACTGGGAGAATTGCTAGATGGCAGATGTTGTTATCCTAATATGATATCGAGTACCATGCTCAAAAAGCAGTCAGAGGAAGTGTTTTAGCTGATCATTTGGCTCACCAGCCTATTTTGGATTATCAACCCTCAAACGATGACTTTCCCGATGAAGATGTTATGTTTTTAAAGATGAAAGATTGTGAAGAACCCGTGCATGGTGAAGGGCCAGAACCAGGATCTTAATGGGGTTTAGTTTTTGATGGAGCTGTCAACGCTCATGGAAAAGGGATAGGTGTTGTTATTGTGACCCCTCAAGGGACCCACTTCCCATTTACTTCCAGATTAACATTCCAGTGTACTAATAATGAGGCTGAGTATGAAGCATGCATTATGGGTCTTGAGGAAGCAATCGATTTGAGAATTAAGAATTTGGATGTGTTTGGCGATTCTGCAGTGGTAATCAACCAAATCACTGGAGAGTGGATAAATCGACATGATAATTTGGTCCCATACAGAGATTATGCTAGAAGACTGTTACCGTTCTTTGATAGGGTCGAATTTCATCATATTCCTCGTGATGAGAACAGAATGGCATATGCATTGGTAACTTTGGCCTCAATGATTGTGGTAAACTTTTGGAATGAGTGTCCACGGATTGAAGTAAAACGTCTTGACAGACCCGCCTACATCTTTGCCGTCGAAGAAGTCGAAGATGGCAAACCATGGTACCATGACATTGAAGTTTTCCTTAGAACTCAAGAGTATCCTTTGGGAGCTCCCAACAAAGATAAGAAGACTTTGAAAAGGTTGGCTGGAAATTTTCTTTTGAGTAACAATGTGTTGTACAAGCGAAATTTTGACATGGTCTTGCTGAGATGTGTTAACAAACAAGAAGCAGATATGCTAATGACAGAAATTCACGAAGGATCTTTTGGTACTCACGCCAACGGACATGCTATGGCTAAGAAACTTTTAAGGGCTGGCTATTATTGGATCACAATGGAATCAGATTGCTACAAGTTTGCTAGAAAATGTCACAAGTGTCAGATTTACGCAGATAAGATCCATGTGCCTCCGAATTTGTTGAATGTTATATCATCCCAGTGGCCTTTCTCTATGTGGGGAATTGATATGATTGGTATGATAGAACCGAAAGCATCTAATGGACACCGATTCATCTTAGTAGCCATTGATTATTTTACCAAGTGGGTCGAAGCGGCTTCCTATACTAATGTGACTCGATATGTGGTTGTCAAATTTATCAAGAATCAGCTTATCTGCCGATATGGTGTGCCAAACAGGATTATTACAGATAATGGGTCCAATTTAAATAACAAAATGATGAAAGAACTATGCGAAGAATTCAAGATAGAGCATCACAATTCTTCTCCTTATAGACCAAAGATGAATGGGGCTGTTGAAGCCGCCAACAAGAATATCAAGAAGATCATTCAGAAAATGGTTGTTACTTACATATATTGGCATGAAATGCTCCCGTTCGCCTTGCATGGGTATCGCACAACGATACGCACATCGACTGGGGCAACTCCATTTTCACTTGTCTACGGTATGGAAGCAGTACTCCCGATAGAAGTTGAGATTCCTTCTATGAGGATCTTGATGGATGCAAAGTTATCAGAAACAGAATGGTTCCAGAACAGGTATGATCAATTGAACTTAATCGAAGAGAAAAGGATGGTTGCATTATGCCATGGGCAGTTATATCAGCAGAAGATGAAGAAGGCTTTTGATAAGAAGGTTCGACCCCGTGTATTCAAAGAAGGTGACCTCGTGCTCAAGAAGATTCAGTCTTTCCTCACCGACGTCAGAGGAAAGTGGGCCCTAAACTATGATGGACCGTACGTGGTAAGAAAGGTTTTGTCAGGAGGTGCTTTGATGTTAGCAACAATGGACGGAGAAAAAATCACTCATCCTGTGAATACGGACGTTGTCAAGAAGTATTTCGCTTAAGGGAGTTCTTATTAACTCAGGGAGAGCAAGTTGTTATTCCCTTGATGTAATCTCTATTATTTTCCAACATTGTAATATTGGGGTCACGCTTTTCTGCTGACCGCCATTCAATAAAGTTTCCCATTTATCAAAATCCTTTCTCGATAGCAAAATCCAAATTGATTTAAACTTTTTCACTACTTCGTGTTTTACTCGGTATATGAATAACAAAGGGATGACCATGGACGTTTATTTCATCCATGGAAGAACGTCAACCACACATGTTCCTGCAAGCAAAGGGTATTTATTTTATCCTGAGACGAGGTCTGTTTATGTTCAAGATTTCTTTACAGGTGAGGTCTGTGAAGATTTGGCTTGAGTACCTTTCCGTCTGAGACGTTCATTTCACTTCTCCCAATCTGTCAGCATCCGCATGGCATATAAGTAGACAACATGACATGTGCATTTTTTTTGCATTCTTTGTTTTTGTTTTATTCTATCGTCTTGGCTGTAGTTATCCCTAGGTGTTTGGGTGTGTCTTATCCTTCCAAATAGAGTTGTCAACCATAGGCAGAAAGAGAACGATGTTTTATTTTCCCCATGAAGTTCCACCCTCATGGAAGATGGTTATTTTAGTACAATTCTATTTGAGTTCATACCTCAGTGGTCGGGTCTTGCTTGACAGCTTCCCTTCAGCTACTCCCTGAATTGAACTTCGGCCTTTGGCAATCACAGTATGGACAATCTCCAATTGCCAGACAGGGATTAAGTGTGCATTTATTTTGCACTCTTTGTTCCCCAAGAAGAGTATTCATCGGCAGACATTCCTCCGACAATAGCATCACAGGATTTTCTCGAACATCTACATTCGGACTATGCACGATCTCTTTATTTGAGCAACTCGTTTTGACTAAAATCTTATTCAAAACGACAAATGATAGTTCCTACGAGACAGTTCATTCACCCTCATTAGGGTCCTTTAACATCATTAATTCGTCAAATGACATCACTTCATAAATTCATCAGAGAAGCTTACCGGAGACGTTACAAGACGCTTCTTTTTGCATCTAAGAGTATTCACTACAAAGATTTCACAGGAATGCATTCCCTAGTGAATTCATCACACAAATTTATTTCATCAAGCAACATCTTCCCAGAAAAGTCGAAGAAGTTTATCATATCAATCTCTTCATCTAATGGGACATACATTACAATTCAACCAGCCTACATATCTTCCGAAGATCCTCGTTGAAGTTTCACAATCTACAATACATTATGGCTCACAGCCAGGAAATTTTACAATCTACAATACATTATGGCTCACAGCCGAGAAATTCTACAATCTACGATAACATTATGGCTTACAGCCGAAGTTCTACAATCACATCTACATTGACAAATCCCATCCACAATATACAATCTACAAATTATATCTACAAGAGTTTCACAACTTACATCGACATCTACACTCTACAATGACAACTACTACTACAAATTACAGTGATTCTACAATCTACAAACTTTTCAACATTTCAAGTAGAGGCTGAGACCAGCTCATGGTTCCCATACCATGACGCTCGGGGAGGTTCTACAACAGAGACTGAGACTAGCTCATGGTTCCCATACCACGACGCTCGGGGAGGTTCTACAACAGAGACTGAGACTAGCTCATTGTTCCCATATCATGACGCTCGGGGAGGTTCTGCAACAGAGACTGAGACCAGCTCATGGTTCCCATACCATGACGCTCGGGGAGGTTGTACACTTTACTTTTCCCAGTTGGAGTTCAAAAGAGAAAAAATAATTTCAAAAAAAAAGGGATATACAAAAAAAATAGGGAAAAGAGAAAAAAGAAAAGAATACGAAATAAAGTTGAATTATCGACTCGATTAAAAGAAAATTCATTTGGGCTATTACTGACCACTATATTATGATAATAAGTACATCCTTCTACTACAAGTTTCTCTCCTATTGTCTAAACCACCATATCCTGGGTGTATGAGATACTGTTTTACTTCTGGAGATTTCCCATCGTGGTTGTTTCCTGTCCCTGTGGAGTCCCGCTTCTTTGAGTCTGCTACTCCTTTATCCCTCGCATGTCGTATCTGGTCTTTCCCCGTGACATATTTTCCTCACAGGACTGTCGTGTTTTGCATTTTCATATCATCGCTTGCATGCGGTGGCTTCTCAAGGCCAAAAATCCGTGTCATGTTTGTATTTAAGTCCCTCCTATCGTGTCGAGACGGAAATTTTGGTCTCCATATCCCCAGATAGAAGTAACTTAAATAGGGGCATCTGTCACACCCTAATTTTTGACCATGAGATTTCGCCTCCTTGTTATTATTTCCTGCTTATTTTATTTTACTTTTTATATATTTACTACGACTAATCAGTTTTACGCAGGCAACAAATTCGAGTGTAAACCATATCATTTTTCTCCTATTTAAGTGTTGAGTTTAGTCATTCAAGACTAGTCATGGTAGTGTGGCAAGCGAGATCGCAGGTTACATCTATGAGGTCCTGAGTATTAAGAGATGAGATATCTTCTAAGCCAAGTCGGGGCTCACGAAGTCCACATCAGTGCTGGACTTTATTGGATTTACAATATATTTATTGTTTTGAGATAAAGATGCAATTGGTTCAAGGCTCATATTCTATTTCAATTTCTTTGTGAATAAAAGCTCACAAGTTCAAATCCAAAATGAGGACAAGGTCATATCACCTCCTATCACTAAAGCGCTCCTTATAGTTATAGAGAAAAGTTTCCGAATTTAAAGACGTAGGAGATTAAAGAAGGATTGTTGACCCACGAGCCCTTCATTTTATAAGTTTTTCTCCATACGAAGGTTTTGATTAGACTCCGTGTTGGTTTACATAGTTTCTTCCAACAAGCCAAGCGTTAAAGTTTAGAGAGTGATGACACACGGATGACCGTCAAAAGTGGTGGTAGGCATCAAACAGAATGCTCATAAGCATAAATCATCTACATTAACACTGCATTGAGGATATCAACAGACGATGATTATTTATTATACATTCGTAATTATAGATTCTATGTTAGTAATTACAATTTGCTAAACTACAATATTGACAGTACAAATGTCGGCTACGGTACTCTTGCTACACCAGCCGTCGTTTTATCCATGTTTGCGTGAGCTCATCCGCAGTTTCCTGCCATGACCTTCTACTCCTTCATCAAAACTCTTGCAACCATTGGCCCAAGTCTTTACCATCCCTTGTGTGGTTATCAGCAGAACTTTCCCCCCTGCAATTGAATTAAGAGGAAATCCTGAGCATGAACAAGATGTACAAACAAAACTTCATGAACATCACTAATTTGTTTTCAACACTAGAATAAATTGACTTAAAAGAGGCATTGTTTTAAGTTGATATTACAGCACAAGTTTGGTTGAATATAAACCAAACAAGAAGCTACTGATGAGTCGCTCCCCTTCGACGATCTGCAACACAACCCAAAACCTCGCATATATCCGCATACAGCTGAAAACCGAAATTAGCCGTTGAGTAAAGGAATCGAAAGAGAAAACAGATCAATTGAAATCAAAACAGGATAAGACTACTAATGGGAAAACAGCTACTACAGCATGACAATCTTAGGAGGAGAGTGTTGCACCCTAAAATTTGACCAACCGGTTCTCCTATCTGACTCGTGGTTTAAATTCATATTCGCATATCAGATGCATGACATTTGTGCACATACAGAGGATATCAGGGTTACAGCTTGGGTTTCATTTACCGGATATTTCAGATCCAGTCTGGATAATCAGGGTTATATTTTCGGGGAATTGTGCGCTACTCGGTGTTTGCAGCTTACGTGGTGATTTTGGGATATTCTGATGCCAGGGGTTTATTGTTTGCTTCGATCTGGTCGCTCTCTCTTTCATGGTGGTCATTTGCAGTTGTCTGCATTTTTTTTTTAGGGTTTAATAGACTTTTGTGGATTTTAAATAGGCTTTATAGATTTTTTAGGATTTAAATAGGTTTTTTAACATTTTTAACAGTTTAAATCTTCTTTTAGAATTTTATAGAATTTTTTAAATGGATTTAATAGTTTTTTAATCATTTTTAGAATATAATAGATTTTAAATAGCTTTTAAATGTTTTTAGAATAATATAAAAAGAATATAGTTTTTTTCTTTTATTAATAATAGGATTTTAATAGTTTTTTAAGTAGAAATTAGTAGAGTTTAGAAATTAATTTGGTTTAATAGAGTTGGCTATATTTTAATCATTTTAGATTTAATTAGGGTTTAATTAGGTTAATTAGGATTTAATCTTTTTAGATTTTAATTGAATTTGTTAGATTTAATTAGGGTTTAATTAGGTTAATTAGGATAGATTAATTTTAGCTAGAGTTAATTGTAGTTTGATCATTTTTAGTTAATTAGGTTAGTGTAGATTTAATTAGTTTTAATTAGACTTAATCAGGTTTTTAATCCATTTTCATATTAATCAGTTTTTTTTTCCAGTTTTTTGGGTTTTTGTCCATCATTTCCGTGTGGGCCCAGAAGTAGGTTTTTTGGAGGCCCAGAATATTTTCAGTCCAGTTTTTTGTTTGTGTGTGCAGTTTTTGGTCCAGAATTGAGTGACACTTGTCACTATAAAAATAATGCCACGCGTGATTCTAAAAAGGACCCACCTCATTTCCACTCAGACTCCACCATTTCTCTCTCTCTCTGCCAGCTCCCAGCACACGTGGCCACACCACCATCCCTCCCTCTCTCCCCCGGTGCCACGCGTTCCCCTCTCCATCCTTTCCCTTGCATGCCCGCCACGTACCCCCCTTGAGGTGTCGCCCTCACATCCCTCACATGCAAACAGCCGGAGGAGTTCATCGGCGAAATCATACGGCCAAAACGCTACCGGAAACCTCGCCGGAAGCTTCATCATCTCACCAGAAAATTCATCATCGCCAGAAAATTCCTCAGAAACTCACAAATTCATCCGTTTCTTCATCCAGATTCCCCAGACCTGCGTAGATCTTCTTCAAGATCTTAATCCAAGATTCGATCTGCCTTCATCTCCTTCATCAATCCTTCCAGATTTCCTCCAGAACATCGTTGTTCTTCATGGACATTCATCATCCGTGTTTCCAGTTCAAGAACATCCAACCGTGTTCATCGTTTTCCCAGCGAGATTCATAGATTGCCATCGTTTCTCCATCTGTTTCCTCTGAGATTTACCAAGAACCTTCATCGTTCTCATCAAGAATGTTCATATCGTTCTTCTAGATTTTTTTAAGAACATGAATCACTCATCACGTCTCCACCACTTCTTTCCAGATTTTTCCCATCGTCAGCCACAGATCTTCGTAGATCTTTAAACGATCTTCATCAGGTTCTTCAGGTTTCTTCAAGATCTTCAAATATCTTCGAAGGTCTTCACCGTGTTCGTTCGATCTTCCAAGGATCTCAAGAAAGCTTCGTCGTCTTCATGTTCATCTTCTAGACCTTCAACGATCAGAATCTCCTTTCAAGAACTCCAACGATCCAAGGCTTACTTCGCAAATCTCCAGAATCTTCATCTATTGAGATCTTCAGATGCGTTCATCGGGTATGTTCGTGTTGTTTCATTGTTTATAGAATGTGTTATCTGTTTTGGTCCGAATGAAGTTTAGGGTTAGGTTTGTTTGTGTTGGCTGAGAGAAGTAGAGAGAATGTTGAATAGTAGCGGCGTGAGAAGAGGTAGTTTGATTTAGGGTTTCAGAAGGTTGAGATTGAGAGAATCAGAGAGAAGTTCGAGAGAGTGTTGGTTTGCGGCGTTAGGGTTAGGATTGATGAACAGTAACCGAGAGGATAGAGGGGAAGAAGGGTTTTTGTTGATTGTTAACTTGGATTAGGGTTTGGGATTGGGGCCCAAGCCCAAGTTTGATTTACTGAAATACCCCTGGTTTACTCGTATCACCCCCCCATGCGTGTGAGAGCTGAATGATTATTGGGTTGGGCTTTGCCCTGAGTCGCTAAACGCACCCCCCGTGTTTGGGCCCCAGTGGATAAACAACTAGGAATTGCTTTTGCTGCACCCCCCCTCCATTTTTATTTTCTTTTCATTTTTCTTTGTTCATGCATGTTAGAAATAATTCCATACAAAATAGTAGATTTGATCAAATAATTCCATTCTTTTTTCTGTAGGTTCGTAATTCAATGTAGAATTTTATAATGCCAAAAACATTAGTTTAATCATGCATTTTCATTTTAATTGCATTTTTTTACATGTTTATTGATTTTGAAGTGTATTTTGTGGATATGTATGCCTTGTTGATTTTCGTTCTCTCATCTGGTATTGAATTTTGTTTTAGTTTTTTAGTATGTTATACTAGACTAATGCATGTTCCCCATAGGATTTTAGTGGATTTTTTAGAGGTTGATTGATATTGTTTTAGGGTTAGAGAATAGAGACCTCACAACTTGTTGGTAACCCTTGACCATTCATATATTAGGGATTGTTTAGTAGCCTTAGAAGTTGACTTAGGCTTTGAGATTTGATCTTGGGATCATAGAGCCATGTAGGCTTCCCCTAGATTTTTGGTAGATTTTTGTAGGGTGTTCTGTTATTTTTGTTTGAGCCTGAGAATAGGAGAAGTTTTGATGGCTTCTGACTTTGAAGTTCAACCGTGGTTGAACTTCAGAGATAGCTTCTTGTGGTTTGAGGGCCTGTGGTTTCTTCTTGAAAATGGAGGCTGGATGAAGTATTGATGGAGCTCGCAAGGATGCATGGATTGAGGCCTAGTCTGGGAGCTTGCTCTCTGTTTGTGAGGTTTGAGATCCTGAAGTTTGAGGGGAGTTTATGGTACTTTCCCGAGGAAGGCACTATGAATGACTCTCATCCTTTCTTCTCACCTCTTTCTCAAGTATCCAATGATGTTGGAGCCTTCATGTGAGTTTAGTTTCTCCTGAGGAGGAATATAAACCGATCACAGTTGTTGGGCCACATGGGATACGATTCCTAAGTGGAAGCCTCCTAGTACTTTCCCGAGGAAGGCACTATGGGCCTGTTCACTTAGTTCCCTTAGTTCAGGTAGGATTTCCCAAGTATCCAATGATGTCGGAGCCTTCATGTGAGTTTAATTTCTCCTGAGGAGGAATGTAAACTGATCACAGTTGTTGAGCCACATGGGATACGATTCCTAAGTGGAAGCCTCCTAGTACTTTCCCGAGGAAGGCACTATGGGGCCTGTTCACTTAGTTCCCTTAGTTCAGGTAGGATTTCTCAAGTATCCAATGATGTTGGAGCCTTCATGTGAGTTTAGTTTCTCCTGAGGAGGAATATAAACCGTTCACAGTTGTTGAGCCGCATAGGATATGATTCCTGAGTGGTAACCTCCTAGTACTTTCCTGAGGAGGGTATTATGAGTTTGTCTGCTTAGCTCCCTTTCTTTGGTAAGCTTGTTTTGAAGCTTGAAGACTGGGATTGATTTCTCTTGTGTAGGGTATTTGTGTAGGGTTTTGATTAGGGTTTTGCTTAGAGATCTGATTAGGGTTTTTCTTAGGGTTTTGCATAGGGCTTTGTTCAGGGATAGATCAGGGGTTTGTTTCAGGTTTGTTTAGGGGTCCTGCTCAGGATTGTTGTTTAAGTTTTAGATAGGGGTTTGTCTTCTCTTTGTGTTGTTTGACTTGTGTGGTGTTGTGCTGCATTAGACTTAGGGGTTCATCTAGATATTTCTGAGGTAGGTGCATCTTAGAAGTAGGCTTTGTGTGCATGAGAAGTTGGGGTGGTCCTCCTTCTGCTTGTTTGTTATTGAGTGGCTTTGCTTGTTGGTATTTGGTAGAGCTGAGCTCCCTTACCTCTGTGGTTTGCGGCCTTTGTGCCTTGCTTGTTTAGTTGTTGCATTCATGCATATTTCCAGTATTTCTTTACTTTGCAGTTGATTCCTGTTTGCTGTTAGTCCTGTTGCCATGATCCCTTAGGAGCTCTAACTTCTCCGCTGCGGAGTCGTTATGATAGACATTAGGATGGTCAACCAGGCATGATAACATTAGGTAGATTCCCTTTTCCAGCCGTAGTTTTAGGGTGTCTCTTTCCTTTCAATAGAAGCACTTGAGTAGCTTGTGTCGTAGTTAGCCGAACTACAACTGCTCTGATTTCTCGTACCAGACGAGAATATGTAGGCATAGGATGCGATATCCTAGCGAGCACACTAACAACTAACCTTTTGTTCTCTCGCGGCTGTGCGATTGAGACTTTCCCACTGACGACTAATTGTTACCCTTTTCTCTTGCCCGAGTGCATTTGAGACCAGACCGTAGTTGTAGGTTCCCGAACCTTTAAAACCAGTTTATTTTCTCACTGCTGTGTGAGAACGCTCAGTTTAGCCGTAGTTAGTCGAACTACGTTTGCTCTGATCTTCCATGCTGTGTGGAAGTACGTAGGTACAGGATGCGATGTCCTGGCGAGAAACCTTCCCCCCGTCTAGACGTAGGTAGTCGAACTACGTTGACTCTAACTTTCCCATTGCACGGGGGAGTACGTAGGCCTAGAACACCGTATGTTCTGTCGAGTCCTGTCCTTTTCTTTTCTTTTCAGACTGACCATTAGCGTAGATAGATAAACACACTCTTTTCCTTATAAACACCAAGCGTGGATCCCGTCGAGTACGACGGACGTGAGGGGTGCTAATACCTTCGCCTTGCGTAACCGACTCCCGAACCTAGGTTTTGGTTGCGATGACCATACCTTTCCCCGTTTTTTGCGAGATTTACTTCGAGCGTTTCCTTTCCCTCCTTTGGGATAAATAACACACAGTGGCGACTCTTCTGTCAGCCGGCGCCGATTTTCGCAGTAGCGACAGCTGGCGACTCTGCTGGGGATCTTATAGCATCTAGGGACTTTTCCCATCCCTTATGCTGGGACCGTTTCCCATCCCCTACGCGAGTCAATCCTAGCGCTTGGGTGTTTATCTGTTGGGTGTTGTGCATATGTGTTTTATCTTTCCGCACTTTACTTTTCCGCACCTTTACCTTTCCGCATTTACTTTCAGCACTATATTATTATGATTATTGCTGTGGGAGAGGGAGGTTACTGTGGGTGAGAAGCTGGACCTGGGCTTGAGTATGCACCTAGATATAGTTGTGGAGAGTAGTAGACGAACCTGTCTGCTGAGCAGGCACAGTTCCCTACGAAATCTGCGCTCAGACGAGGTTCTCGTAGAGGTGCTCCTTTCCGGTCCTGAGGATCTGAGGGGAGTCCAGACGTGAGGATTGTCGACTCTGGGGACCGATCATTTGGAAGTCAGCTAAGTGAGGCCTCTTCATGACTTGATGATGCCACTCCTTCTGGGAATCGTATCGTCACTCATGAAAGTCTGTGACGCTGATGACCGCATAGGATGCCGTACCCTTGTCCGTGGATTAGGTCCATACCTGTGAGGGGGATTGGGTCATTGCAGGAAAACTGGCCTTCAGAAACCATGATTCAGTATTTATCAGACGATGTTCTTGATTCATCTCCAGGTGTGTTGTTTGGATCAGATGGGTTTCTTGTCTGAGGTTGATGCTATTGTCAGGTGGTTTTCTCGTCAGATACAGAGGTTCATATGGATTTCTTACCAGGGGATTGGTATTTTGAGTATCAGATGATAGTTAGTGTCAGGAAGTTCTGGTGACTGTGGTGGTTTTCTGTTCTTGACATTACAGAGATGTTCCTCTTCAGGCTACAACATAGCCCCTGTGTTCACTGATTGCATCATTTATCATATTGCATTATTGCATTACCATTTGCATCCAACTAACGTGTGTGTATTGCAGGTACATATTTTCCCTCCCAAGTCCGGTATTTGTTTCCTAGCAAGACATGGAAGCCATGAAGAGAGTGTTACCCTACAAATTCCCGTCTCCAGATATCAGTCTGCTGTCAGAGTTAATTACTATTGCTAAGAAGAGGGTGATGGGAGATTTCAGGAAGACATATGGGAGGATCCTGACTTATGTTTACCAGCCCTCGGCTTACGAGATCAGCGGCATTTACACCCTGTTGCAGTTTTATGATGCGGAGCTCAGGTGTTTCGTATTTCCTGACTTTGTCTTGGCTCCTACCCTGGAGGAGTATTCTGCACTCTTGGATATACCGATTCGCGAGCAGATGCCTTTCTATCACACGGACGCTAAGCCTGATCCGGCTAAGCTTTCTGCTATTTTGCACTTAAGAGAGTTTGAGCTGACAGGGAAGATGATCAGAAGAGGAGATGTGTGGGGATTTCCATTGGACGTTTTGATGGAGAAGGCTCGGGAGTATGCCAAGAAAGGTGGCTGGGTTGTTTTTGATGCCATCCTTGCTGTGTGTGTTAATGGCATTGTATTGTTCCCAAACATTCCTGATTTTGTTGACGCAGATGCTTTCTATATTCTGGCTGCAAAGAACCCAGTTCCTACTTTGCTGGGAGATATCCACCATTCCACTCACTACCAAAATGAAAAGCGACGAGGAAGGAATGTTTCTTGCTGTGTACCTCTACTGTGTAGGTGGTTTACGAGTCATATGCCGAAGTTAGGGCCTTTTGTCACTTCCATTGATTCTTTAGGATGGCCTGAGCGCTTGATGGGGTTGACGTCTGAGAATGTGGTGTGGGTTAACGAGGAGGTGTTCGGAGTTGAGGTCATATACAGAGGCGAAGGATTCCCTAATGTTCCTTTGATAGGAAGGAAAGGGTGTGTCAATTACAACCCTTCCTTATTAATCAGGCAGTTTGGGTATGCACCTCAGGAAGCGCCGAAGCCCGAGGAGATACAGGAATCTCTGTATCTCACTGGGGCAATAGGGGAAAAGATGTTGATCAAGCTTGAGAAAGCATGGAAGAACCTGCATAAGAGAGGGAAGCCTTCAGGTAGCAGAGGGGGTACTCGAGTTCTTGGTCCGTATGTGGAATGGATTCGTGAACGAGCTACGAAATTCCTTATGCCTTATCCTGCAATTCAGCCATTGTATCCTTCTCTGGTAGAGGAGCCTACCACTATAGACATGCAGGTATACAAGCAGCTGATGGCGGAGAAAGAAGAGTTAGCAAAGGCTAAAGAGGCTTTAGAGAAAGAGAATGCCCGACTTCGTCATGAAAAGATTGAAACAGGATATCTTTCCAAGCAACAGGCCGAAACTTTGAAACATCTGAAGACTACTTTATTGGAGCTGACTGAAACCAAGAAGCGTCTGGAGCTAGATGTAGACTCAGTTAGCAGTGTATTGGCTACTAAGAAACAAGAGCTAGAAAGGGCCTACACAAAGTTAGCTAAGTTCAGAGAGCACTGGGATCTCACTATGGCCAAACGCAAAGAACGGGAAGAAGAGCTAAAGACACAGGTTGCTCAGTTGGGAGAACAGGTTAGAGTAAAGACTCAAGAGCTTGAAGAAGAAGCATGCCGTCGATACGAGGCCGAACGCAAACTGATTGATGCCATGAAGAATTTGGAAGATTGTCAGCACAGAGCAGACGCCAAGAGGCCCAAACCTGGGGATGATGCCCAGGATAAGGCTTGGGAAGATTTTGTCAGAGATATCCAGGGAACGGTCAGAAAAAGGGATCAGTTGATAGAAGGCTTGATTTATCAACCGGATCACCCAGAGACAAAGAAGATGGTCGAGGATTTCCGCGACCGTACCCGCACTTGATTTCTCTCTTGTATTCTGTGTGTTGAGATCACCACCAGGCATGTTGGTCGGGATCCTCCTTTATCACCTCAGTTGTATGGAACATAGTTGTGTAACGTCTTGACAAGACTTTCATTCCAATAAATATATGAGGGTTTTTCTAAATATTGTCTTTATGGTTTATCTTGTCTTGCTATCTTGACACTGGAATTGGAGGGGAAATATCCCCAATGCACACATGCACGTTAGCATTTTTTGTATTCTGTCTGCATAAATCATATTGCATAGCATTTCTCTAGCTGGCCAGAGCACTTATCCAGCCTTTGTTTTCACCAGAGGGTGATTCTCGGGGGATTGTTCGAGCCAAGAGTGGAGTGTTGAAGACGACCAAGGGGCTGAAACAGATTTGAGCAGAATCAAGCAGTGTAGTCAGTTACAGGTAATTGGTAGCTATGTCTGAAGGCAATCTCCAGTCTCCTGACACCTTGACAGGGTTTACTATGACGTCCCACCCTCGGTATGATTCTATAGAAGACTTCCCGCAAGCGAACAACGTTACTGCAGACCAAGGGGTACAGCCTACTGTTGAGAATCGAGATCGACATGAGCAGTTTGTTGCCCGAAATGAACGTCCTCCCCCTGTTATCAATCAAGGTGCTGTTTTCCCTGAGAGGAATCCATGCAGAGATATTCCAGCAGACAGGACTGTAAACTCAAGAGCTCTTGAAGGTGCTAGAAGGTTCCGAGTATTGGAAGAAAGAGTTAAAGCTTTGGAGGTCAAAGATGCTGTTAACCTGAATGCTGCAGACATGTGTTTGGTCCCTGACCTGGTGTGGCCTTATAAGTTCAAAATGCCGGAATTTGAAAAGTACACGGGAGATAGCTGTCCGAAGCAACATTTGAGGATGTTCTGTCGAAGAATGACTTCGTTTGTGCGAAATGACAAATTGATGATCCATTGCTTTCAGTATAGTCTGACTGGGGCATCTTTGAAGTGGTATGTGCAGTTAGAGAGTAATCAGATTCGATCATGGGTGGATTTAGCCAGAGATTTCATGAAGCAGTACGATTACAACCTGGATTTGGCTCCTAGTCTCGTACATCTGCAAGAATTATCTCAAGCGGAAAATGAATCATTCAGAGGGTATGTGCAAAGATGGAAAGAATTGGCCGCTGGTGTTCAACCACCGCTTCAGGAAAGAGAAATGGTTGACATCTTCTTGGGCACTCTGAAAGGCCATTATTATGACAAATTGTTCGGTTGCACAAGCTTTGTGGGCCTAATGAGAATGGGAGAGCTTGTTGAGAGAGGACGCAAGAGCGGAAAGCTTCGAGATGCTCCTTATATCCCATTTGATAAGAATGAGTCAGTTGTCAGTTCTCAAGAAGAGTGGGAAGGAAATGACGTCGTCTCAGAATCTCTAGCATCTCAGGATCGGTTTTCAGACACTTCAAATCAACGGTCATCCTATCGTCGATCGCGTCAGCACGCCCAGCGAAGACCAAGGAAACCTGAAAGACAGTTTACTCAGCTACCGGTGTCATACAGTCAGTTGTTGCCAGATCTGGTCAGAAGTGGATTGATCGTGCCGAAAGAGACTAATCCAATGATTCCACCGTATCCTCCAGGTTTTGATGCCAGCGCCCGCTGTGAGTACCATGCTGGGGCACAGGGGCATTCAACAAATGATTGTAAGGTGCTTAGAAGCCAGGTTCAGGATCTATTAGACTCTAACCGGATTTTCATCACGCCCCAGGGTTTTGTTCAGATTAATGATTCTCCGTCATCCAGTTGTGTAGGTTCGTCAGTTAATGTCATGGAAGACTCCACAGGAAGTGTGTGCTCTGACGATTGTCAATCAGAGAAGTCAGTTGAATATGGGAGAAGTTTCTAGAGGTTTCTGTGCCGGGGGTCGCATCTGTTTTCTCTGCCTAATCCGTTTAGCTTTTGTGCACTAGTGTTTGCTGACCACCACCAGGATTGTTGGCTGGGGCCACTGTATTCGTACTCGTTTGCGCTTACGTGCTACTTTTGTTGGTTATACATGTAGGGGAGATGTTTGTCTGTGTGCTTATAGCTTGAGTTTCTCGCTGTCTTGTCATGAATATGTGTTTGCTTTCTGCTTTGCATTATCATGTAACAGGTACACCAGAACTGTGGATCTTATTTCCTCATCGTCCAGTTTGTTGCAGGAATTCCTTCAGAGATATGGAACAGAATCAGGCTGAATTGATTGAAGTCCGAAGCCAGCTGGGGCAGATGATGAGAGACATGCAAGAGATGCGTCTGGAGCAGAAGATCCTCAAGGAGGAGAATAGTCAGCTGAAGACCCAAATGAGTTTGATCATGGAAGTTGTCAAGAATGTGCTTAGGAAGGAGGATGATCAGCTATTTGAAGCCACGGCGAAGAAGCTCGTGCCACCTGTGCCTGTGGAACCTGAGCAGCAACAAAAGATGCACCCGGCTCAACGGAGGATTCAGGAGGGGAAGCCAAAGAGGATACTTGAGGCGCCACCTTCAACATATGCTGAGCTCTTGAAGACTTTATTGAGGTTCAATTTGGTTGAAAAGAGGACAATGGAACCACCCACAGGAGCGCTTCCTTATGGGTACGATGCCAGTAAGCAATGTGAATTTCATTCTGGGGCACTCGGACATGACATCGAGGATTGTCATGCTTTTAAGCACAATGTTCAAGACCTGATTGACTCGAAAGATATTGAATTCTCGCCGAGCGGTGTAGCTATACGTACTGCTCCTATCTCAGTTGATGCTAAGATGACGGATGTTTCTAAAACTGCAGTAGGGCAGAAGCGTATCCTGGACTCCATGGTGTCAGAACCTCCATGCCCACAACTGTTGCCTATTCCTGGGGCAGATCTGAGAAAGAAGATGGCTAAGCATAAGGAGTGCCTTAATCAGTACGGTGAAAGTCAAGAAACCGATGGTGTATTTTCTACGAAGGTTGTTCAACAGTCAACCCGATACCAGCAACAACAACAACGATCTCAACAGTGGGAAAGGCAGCAGCATCCCAATCAGCGAAAAGCTCAAACTCAGAGGCCGTTGAGGGTATTTTGTGTGCCTCCGATGCCATATGCCAAACTTCTTCAGGTGTTGCTACGATTGCAGTTGGTTGAGAAGAGGAAGTTAGCCCCGCTAACAGGTACACCTCCAGCAGGTTATGATATCAAGGAGTGCTGTGATTTCCATTCAGGAGCACAGGGGCACAACATTGAAGATTGTCTGGCCTTCAAGCATAAAGTACAGGACCTACTTGACAGTGCAGCAATCAACTTCGGGCAAGAAGGTCCCAAAATCATCTGAATGAGGAAGGGGGCTCTATAATTTGGTTGGGTCAGCTTCGGGTTGCCTCTAATAACTGATTATGAAGATAGCTGGTTCAGCAGCAGGACAGATGTGAAAGCCCAGCTCTCGGAAGCTGGCATTTTTCTTTGTTTTATCTTGTCATTGCTTTACATTTGTAGTTTCTTTTCTGTTTAAATTGCAATCTTGTTTGTAAAACTTGTTGTTTTCATTCAATTGATGATAATGGAATAAATATGCATGTTTTGATTAAATCCATTCGTGTTCATTAATTGTTTTTACAAATGTCCAACGCTTGGTTAAGAAGAATGTGGGGAGGATGACGAAAATGAACGACATGCAGCTTCTGATTATATGCTTTTGAAATAAAACCTGTTGATGATGTACAGGCATTGTTTCAAATCCCTAAACACCGAAGTTATAAGGAAGATAATCCCTTGTCAACCCCTTTGAGCCTTGTAGTAGGAGTTTCTTTCTGTGAATGAAAAACCCTCAATCTTAACCTGGGGCAGGGTAGGTGTTAGCTAATTTGACCAAGCGTCCAAATTGCAAAAGGAGTGTCCGTTCGAGGATCAATCACACCTCTAGAGGTCGTGCCTAAAAAACCACAATGGTCAAATCAAGAGTGAGACAGTCACATCATTCTCCAATGAGTCAGACAACCAGTGTCACACGACTTGTTCGAAAAAAGAAAGCAAAGAGAATCAAAATCCCGCTAAGTCAAAACTTCAAGACAAATGACTTAGGCAAAAATGAGGGCATCCCGCTGGACTTAAAAAATCAAAAGAAACTCAAAAGGAGTCAGTCCAGGCAAAAGTTAGGGATAAGAAAAAATATGAAAGGAGGACAAAAAGAAAAATCCTCAAATCAAATGCGAGTCGTGTGACCCTAAGTGTCAAAGACGAAAAGTGAGTGGCTGTCACTCCAAAAACTCATAATTTCTCGAACTATCACTCCTATCTTTCATCCTCTGAGAGGTGAGTGCTAAGGTCGAATTAGCTGAACATAGGATCGGAGAACATCAAGGAGAATGGGTGGGTTAAAATAAACTTTGAGCCTTTATCCTTTCTTCCAAAACCGTGAACTTGACCACGTTATAACCTTCAAAAGTCCTAATTGAAGCAGGTTGTTTCGAAAGCATACTTCGGTAAAGGTCGCGTCGATTCTGACTCCTGAAAGGGTTCCTCTTACCATGTTGGTACTGATGTTGATAAATGTTTTGTGCATTATATGCTATAAACTGTTTTTCTCTTTTTCCAGTGAACAGATTGGATGTCAAAGTTGTCATATGTGTTGCATTAATATGTCTTTTACGCAGAACAACTTGTTTTACTTGCGAGTAAGCGCTTGACAGCAGAAAAGTTTCCTACAGTGGAAAGTATGGTCAGGATAGAATGCAGAGCGCCCGAATGCTCCGCAAGCCGGGGCAAGCCATTAAGTGCTCCCCAGTCAGGTCAGCCATTCAAAGTCAGTTACTCTGGGGCAATCAAGTCGAGATTCGGTGAATACCTTGTAGTCAGGGGCACTACTTGGAATCAGATAAACAGGGAGCAAGGTCATTGCAGTCAGGGGCATGCCATCTCAAGCGCGCAGAGGTTATTCGAGAAGCATGTGATGGGAAGTATCTCTCCGAAGTTCAGAATGCTGGGGCATTTCTTATCAGACCGTCAGGGTACAGATTTTTAGATTTCCTTTCGAGGACTATCCCCACAGGCTGGGGCATATCAGAAGCGAAAGGTTTGTTCTTCTCCGTATCAGCAGAGTTATTCAGAGTTATTTGAGCAGAGTCATCCAATTTTTCGAGTGCGAGGCGAATGTCGTGAAGTTGTGTTACTATTCTTTGACTCTTCAACCAGAAGGCTGTGTATTCAGGCAGAATGTTTTCCAGCGTCAGTTGTACCTGACCCATCACAGATAGCCTAAAAGTTCAAATCTATGTTGGCGATCACTGTGAGGCCCATCCGTGTTGGCGCATCAGTTTCCAGATCCGATCTTCGTCAGTACGCAGGAAGACTCCGGCTATTTTCTCCAGCAAAGTCCAGTTTTTCATTGGCGCAGGTAGGCTATCCCCAGAGAAGTCCAATCATATTTGGCACATCTGCTATTCCCCAGCAGAGTTATATTCCTCAGCAGGGTGTTACTTCAACGAGGTGCTCGGTTGAGTTCCCAGTTTCTCCAGCGGAGTTGATGCTACTCTTCCAGCATTTATTTTGCCGGAATGATTCTGTGATATTCGGGTTATCCCCAGCGGAGTTGGCTTCATCTTCAACATTTATTTTGCTGAAGTGGTTTTCTGTACCTAGCCTTCTCCAGCAGCCCGAGCCTGCATCAGCATATTTCATGCATCATCATATTTGCATCACACTTGCATTTCATTTTCAAAATGCGTAGCATTTCCATCCTGAATGGAGCGTTACGTCATAGAAAGATTCAAACATATGCATATGCATACTAAGCATAAGCCAGGTTTTCTATCAGCCTCATATGGCGCGTGAACTACGCTGTGATCAGTTCAGGGGCATTCATCCAGCAGCAGTGTTCAGACAGTTCAGCAGATTATTTGTATTTCAGATCATACAACAGTTATGCTTTGATCAATCAGTCATCTGGTATCGACAGAATTTTCTTCCCGTCAATTCATATTGACGATGTGTTCCTCCAATAAGTAGATTTCTCCGTCTATCATTAGACGTCTTGAGTTTGAAGGGGATTTCTTCCCGTCTATCAGTAGACGATGTGAAGTTTCGGGTGATCTTTTCAACGGGGTTTCAAGATGGGGTTCTCTAAGTGGTGTTCTTCCCGTCTATCCTTAGACGATGTGAGTATTGATCGATTATCTTGGGTGTCTTTCCGTCTATCCTTAGACGATGTGAGTATTGGTTTGTTTCTTCAGATTATGGGTCTCTTTCCGTCTATCCTTAGACGATGTGATTAGTGGTTTGTTTCTTCAGATTGTGGGTGTCTTTCCGTCTATCCTTAGACGATGTGAGTATTGATCGATTATCTTGGGTGTCTTCCTGAGTATATTTCTCTTCCTGTCTATCAGTAGACGATGTGAGAGGATCAGGTGTTTTGTTGCAACCCTCGGGTTTGTTATATGGGGTATCGCACAGGTAATTGGCATTCAAATCAGGAGTTCTTTATCAGATGATTGATCAATTTGTCACCGTAATGACTGGACTCGGTTTTCTGGATTTTATTCCCCAAGCAGTTCTACAGTATATTCTCACGGTTGGCAAACTTTCGGGTTTTATTGGTATTCAACCGTCTCGTACTTCTGAATGTTTCAAGGCTGAGCGCTCTTCAACCCTTCAGGTCCAAGTCGCTTGAATAGGGGCAGCTGTTGCACCCTAAAATTTGACCAACCGGTTCTCCTATCTGACTCGTGGTTTAAATTCATATTCGCATATCAGATGCATGACATTTGTGCACAGACAGAGGATATCAGGGTTACAGCTTGGGTTTCATTTACCGGATATTTCAGATCCAGTCTGGATAATCAGGGTTATATTTTCGGGGAATTGTGCGCTACTCGGTGTTTGCAGCTTACGTGGTGATTTTGGGATATTCTGATGCCAGGGGTTTATTGTTTGCTTCGATCTGGTCGCGCTCTCTTTCATGGTGGTCATTTGCAGTTGTCTGCATTTTTTTTAGGGTTTAATAGACTTTTGTGGATTTTAAATAGGCTTTATAGATTTTTTAGGATTTAAATAGGTTTTTTAACATTTTTAACAGTTTAAATCTTCTTTTAGAATTTTATAGAATTTTTTAAATGGATTTAATAGTTTTTTAATCATTTTTAGAATATAATAGATTTTAAATAGCTTTTAAATGTTTTTAGAATAATATAAAAAGAATATAGTTTTTTTCTTTTATTAATAATAGGATTTTAATAGTTTTTTAAGTAGAAATTAGTAGAGTTTAGAAATTAATTTGGTTTAATAGAGTTGGCTATATTTTAATCATTTTAGATTTAATTAGGGTTTAATTAGGTTAATTAGGATTTAATCTTTTTAGATTTTAATTGAATTTGTTAGATTTAATTAGGGTTTAATTAGGTTAATTAGGATAGATTAATTTTAGCTAGAGTTAATTGTAGTTTGATCATTTTTAGTTAATTAGGTTAGTGTAGATTTAATTAGTTTTAATTAGACTTAATCAGGTTTTTAATCCATTTTCAAATTAATCAGTTTTTTTTTCCAGTTTTTTGGGTTTTTGTCCATCATTTTCGTGTGGGCCCAGAAGCAGGTTTTTTGGAGGCCCAGAATATTTTCAGTCCAGTTTTTTGTTTGTGTGTGCAGTTTTTGGTCCAGAATTGAGTGACACTTGTCACTATAAAAATAATGCCACGCGTGATTCTGAAAAGGACCCACCTCATTTCCACTCAGACTCCACCATTTCTCTCTCTCTCTGCCAGCTCCCAGCACACGTGGCCACACCACCGTCCCTCCCTCTCTCCCCCGGTGCCACGCGTTCCCCTCTCCATCCTTTCCCCTGCATGCCCGCCACGTACCCCCCTTGAGGTGTCGCCCTCACATCCCTCACATGCAAACAGCCGGAGGAGTTCATCGGTGAAATCATACGGCCAAAACGCTACCGGAAACCTCGCCGGAAGCTTCATCATCTCACCAGAAAATTCATCATCGCCAGAAAATTCCTCAGAAACTCACAAATTCATCCATTTCTTCATCCAGATTCCCCAGACCTGCGTAGATCTTCTTCAAGATCTTAATCCAAGATTCGATCTGCCTTCATCTCCTTCATCAATCCTTCCAGATTTCCTCCAGAACTTCGTTGTTCTTCATGGACATTCATCATTCGTGTTTCCAGTTCAAGAACATCCAACCGTGTTCATCGTTTTCCCAGCGAGATTCATAGATTGCCATCGTTTCTCCATCTGTTTCCTCTGAGATTTACCAAGAACCTTCATCGTTCTCATCAAGAATGTTCATATCGTTCTTCTAGATTTTTTTAAGAACATGAATCACTCATCACGTCTCCACCACTTCTTTCCAGATTTTTCCCATCGTCAGCCACAGATCTTCGTAGATCTTTAAACGATCTTCATCAGGTTCTTCAGGTTTCTTCAAGATCTTCAAAGATCTTCGAAGGTCTTCGCCGTGTTCGTTCGATCTTCCAAGGATCTCAAGAAAGCTTCGTCGTCTTCATGTTCATCTTCTAGACCTTCAACGATCAGAATCTCCTTTCAAGAACTCCAACGATCCAAGGCTTACTTCGCAAATCTCCAGAATCTTCATCTATTGAGATCTTCAGATGCGTTCATCGGGTATGTTCGTTTTGTTTCATTGTTTATAGAACGTGTTATCTGTTTTGGTCCGAATGAAGTTTAGGGTTAGGTTTGTTTGTGTTGGCTGAGAGAAGTAGAGAGAATGTTGAATAGTAGTGGCGTGAGAAGAGGTAGTTTGATTTAGGGTTTCAGAAGGTTGAGATTGAGAGAATCAGAGAGAAGTTCGAGAGAGTGTTGGTTTGCGGCGTTAGGGTTAGGATTGATGAATAGTAACCGAGAGGATAGAGGGGAAGAAGGGTTTTTGTTGATTGTTAACTTGGATTAGGGTTTGGGATTGGGGCCCAAGCCCAAGTTTGATTTACTGAAATACCCCTGGTTTACTCGTATCGCCCCCCCATGCGTGTGAGAGCTGAATGATTATTGGGTTGGGCTTTGCCCTGAGTCGCTAAACGCACCCCCCGTGTTTGGGCCCCAGTGGATAAACAACTAGGAATTGCTTTTGCTGCACCCCCCCTCCATTTTTATTTTCTTTTCATTTTTCTTTGTTCATGCATGTTAGAAATAATTCCATAAAAAATAGTAGATTTGATCAAATAATTCCATTCTTTTTTCTGTAGGTTCATAATTCAATGTAGAATTTTATAATGCCAAAAACATTAGTTTAATCATGCATTTTCATTTTAATTGCATTTTTACATGTTTATTGATTTTGAAGTGTATTTTGTGGATATGTATGCCTTGTTGATTTTCGTTCTCTCATCTGGTATTGAATTTTGTTTTAGTTTTTTAGTATGTTATACTAGACTAATGCATGTTCCCCATAGGATTTTAGTGGATTTTTTAGAGGTTGATTGATATTGTTTTAGGGTTAGAGAATAGAGACCTCACAACTTGTTGGTAACCCTTGACCATTCATATATTAGGGATTGTTTAGTAGCCTTAGAAGTTGACTTAGGCTTTGAGATTTGATCTTGGGATCATAGAGCCATGTAGGCTTCCCCTAGATTTTTGGTAGATTTTTGTAGGGTGTTCTGTTATTTTTGTTTGAGCCTGAGAATAGGAGAAGTTTTGATGGCTTCTGACTTTGAAGTTCAACCGTGGTTGAACTTCAGAGATAGCTTCTTGTGGTTTGAGGGCCTGTGGTTTCTTCTTGAAAATGGAGGCTGGATGAAGTCTTGATGGAGCTTGCAAGGATGCATGGATTGAGGCCTAGTCTGGGAGCTTGCTCTCTGTTTGTGAGGTTTGAGATCCTGAAGTTTGAGGGGAGTTTATGGTACTTTCCCGAGGAAGGCACTATGAATGACTCTCATCCTTTCTTCTCACCTCTTTCTCAAGTATCCAATGATGTTGGAGCCTTCATGTGAGTTTAGTTTCTCCTGAGGAGGAATATAAACCGATCACAGTTGTTGAGCCACATGGGATACGATTCCTAAGTGGAAGCCTCCTAGTACTTTCCCGAGGAAGGCACTATGGGCCTGTTCACTTAGTTCCCTTAGTTCAGGTAGGATTTCCCAAGTATCCAATGATGTCGGAGCCTTCATGTGAGTTTAATTTCTCCTGAGGAGGAATGTAAACTGATCACAGTTGTTGAGCCACATGGGATACGATTCCTAAGTGGAAGCCTCCTAGTACTTTCCCGAGGAAGGCACTATGGGCCTGTTCACTTAGTTCCCTTAGTTCAGGTAGGATTTCTCAAGTATCCAATGATGTTGGAGCCTTCATGTGAGTTTAGTTTCTCCTGAGGAGGAATATAAACCGTTCACAGTTGTTGAGCTGCATAGGATATGATTCCTGAGTGGTAACCTCCTAGTACTTTCCTGAGGAGGGTATTATGAGTTTGTCTGCTTAGCTCCCTTTCTTTGGTAAGCTTGTTTTGAAGCTTGAAGACTGGGATTGATTTCTCTTGTGTAGGGTATTTGTGTAGGGTTTTGATTAGGGTTTTGCTTAGAGATCTGATTAGGGTTTTTCTTAGGGTTTTGCATAGGGCTTTGTTCAGGGATAGATCAGGGGTTTGTTTCAGGTTTGTTTAGGGGTCCTGCTCAGGATTGTTGTTTAAGTTTTAGATAGGGGTTTGTCTTCTCTTTGTGTTGTTTGACTTGTGTGGTGTTGTGCTGCATTAGACTTAGGGGTTCATCTAGATATTTCTGAGGTAGGTGCATCTTAGAAGTAGGCTTTGTGTGCATGAGAAGTTGGGGTGGTCCTCCTTCTGCTTGTTTGTTATTGAGTGGCTTTGCTTGTTGGTATTTGGTAGAGCTGAGCTCCCTTACCTCTGTGGTTTGCGGCCTTTGTGCCTTGCTTGTTTAGTTGTTGCATTCATGCATATTTCCAGTATTTCTTTACTTTGCAGTTGATTCCTGTTTGCTGTTAGTCCTGTTGCCATGATCCCTTAGGAGCTCTAACTTCTCCGCTGCGGAGTCGTTATGATAGACATTAGGATGGTCAACCAGGCATGATAACATTAGGTAGATTCCCTTTTCCAGCCGTAGTTTTAGGGTGTCTCTTTCCTTTCAATAGAAGCACTTGAGTAGCTTGTGTCGTAGTTAGCCGAACTACAGCTGCTCTGATTTCTCGTACCAGACGAGAATATGTAGGCATAGGATGCGATATCCTAGCGAGCACACTAACAACTAACCTTTTGTTCTCTTGCGGCTGTGCGATTGAGACTTTCCCACTGACGACTAATTGTTACCCTTTTCTCTTGCCCGAGTGCATTTGAGACCAGACCGTAGTTGTAGGTTCCCGAACCTTTAAAACCAGTTTATTTTCTCACTGCTGTGTGAGAACGCTCAGTTTAGCCGTAGTTAGTCGAACTACGTTTGCTCTGATCTTCCATGCTGTGTGGAAGTACGTAGGTACAGGATGCAATGTCCTGGCGAGCAACCTTCCCCCCGTCTAGACGTAGGTAGTCGAACTACGTTGACTCTGACTTTCCCATTGCACGAGGGAGTACGTAGGCCCAGAACACCGTATGTTATGTCGAGTCCTGTCCTTTTCTTTTCTTTTCAGACTGACCATTAGCATAGATAGATAAACACACCCTTTTCCTTATAAACACCAAGCGTGGATCTCGTCGAGTACGACGGACGTGAGGGGTGCTAATACCTTCCCCTTGCGTAACCGACTCCCGAACCCAGGTTTTGGTTGCGATGACCATACCTTTCCCCGTTTTTTGCGAGGTTTACTTCGAGCGTTTCCTTTCCCTCCTTTGGGATAAATAACGCACGGTGGCGACTCTTCTGTCAGCCGACGCCGATTTTCGCAGTAGCGACAGAGAGTAACAAGTATACCTTTGAGTAAAATACAACCCTCAGCTCATGGGATCTCCAAATCAATGTCAGATTTTTTCTTTCCCAGCGAAATCCAAAGCATTCAACTAACGTGACTTTGCCCATGACCGTGTCAACCACAAACCAGCAGCACATGAAGGATACGCCCTTGATACTTGCCAACAGCTCCAGCTCTCGCTCTCAACGTCCCTACACCCAATAGAATTGTTGTCATCAGTTGATTATCACGAGGAATATCAAATCCGCAGTTTCCTTCCAACCTGTCAAAACACAATTGTCAATCAAAATGCCGTCGAATATAAGGTGAAGTTTAAGGAGAGTTGATCTAAATACAGCCCTCAGATCAACTCATCATAGGGCTAAAATGCGAGCGGCCGGAAGGACTATGACCGAAGCCATTATCAACTCCTTACCAGGCAACTAGAAATCCGAATATAGACAACAGGACAATCATCCTCAATTTTTTTCTCAACACAAGCCAACGGCACCAACGACACAGCCTCAAGCACGCAAGTTCAGACCATCCATGTCATCATCACCGTTATGCATTTCTCGGCACTGAAGCTAAGACCAATAGATTCTGAATTAACAAGCGACAACCTAAAGGAGGAAGAGAAATACTAGCGTCAACGATACCAACTGCGAGCAACACCGACAATGTCAGCTGCGAACAAATATCAATGTCAAGAACAAGCAAATGCCAACAACGGTATAACACTGCAATATCATTAGCAACAACACAGCATCAGTATTCCATCATCTACAAGCATTTCCAAACCAGTAAGAATGAACAACACAACGGATAATCCGAACCAACATTTGCAAAGATAATTGGAAGTCTAAAGCTAAAAATAAGAAGAAGGTAATCTCAGCCCTCAAGCCCAGTTCATCATTGGACAAGCCCCAGTAGCCAGGAGGACAACGAAGGTTCTCCGTCAACTCCCTACCAACTCAAGAGCCGAACGACATCCGAAAACAACAATGCCAACTATAGCTCTCAGTTCAGACGTAATGTCGTCATCGCCGACTCAACTCCACCTCAACCACAGCATAAGGTCAAGCCAGTATCTGAACTCGTACGAAGCTCCCTGCGAGAAGAGAAGGAAAACATTAAATAACAAAAGTCAACGAATCCAGATATCACAAAATCAAGCGGAGAGGAAGATTAAAACTTCCCAAATCAAAACCTTCGCCACCTGTAGCTGCTAGGTCACAGTAGATAACGATTAGAGAATATTCCTTGAAGACAGAAGATCCTATTCAGAATCAAATCAAGTTAAATCACAAAATCAAAGATTGAATGGTAATTAAACAGGTCATCACTGCAATTTTCAAAAGGGGAAAGTTTTCAATTCGATTCATCCTAAAACAGGAAACCCCAAATCAAATCCAAATCAACCTTCAAAACGTTTTGAAATGAGATTTACAGCCATTAATTCTCAGAGTCTATATAAGATGAATGAGAAGAAGAGGAAATCGTTCAAAAAAAACCTATCATACGAAATCGAAGCTACCGCAAAACCCCAACTTCATAACCTAGGAATTAGAGCAAAAAAACTTATCTTTTCAACTCGCGAAAGTCATCTCCGGTCACCGCAAACGCAAACAGACAGAACACCGTCTCCAGCGCTGCTACGACCATCAAACCATCGGTAACGCATTATCCTTTTCTGAATCCTTAAGCTATTTATGCATTTGATTTTGTTTTCAGGTTCAAAATAAGATGAAGAGGAAGGAATCACCGCGATTTGAACAGAAGGCGAGAGTAGTGAGATCGATTTTGGGGGAGGGAAGACGAGGAGGGGATTAGGGTTTCGTTTTCTTCTTTCTCTTTGTTTTATTCGTAATGTAATCGTACCACACTCACTAAACACACACATAATCTCTAACTGCCCCTTAATCTCTTTTTTATTTTGTTTAATCCGTTTAACTAATATCTTTGTTTTCCGAATCAACATCTAACTTTTCTAATTAATTGGTTAACTTTTAAAATAAATTAATAATTCTTGTTAAATTAACAAGCTTTTGTTAGTTAATCTATTTAATTAATTAATCAATGGTTTTTCAGTTTTATCTTTTAATAAAAAAACCTTTTATATATATTAATATTAAAACAATTTTATTTAAAATTAGTTAACCCAATCAAGTGATTAACAACTTTAATAATTTAGTTTTATTTTTATCTATTACACTATTTTATTTAAACTTATAAATCAACCCTTACCCTAAAGTAATTAGGCCTCTTTTCTTTTAAAATATAGTAATCCCTTTTTATTGCGCTAATTATTAAATTAATCTTTTTAAGACTAGAGTTTTAGGAATATAATAAAACAATCTTTTATTATAATAATTTTCTCACATTAGAAACTTTTATAAACAAATTGCACCTTTTGACAATTTATTTAGTTAATAATAAAATCACTAGTTCTCAATCAAATTTTAAAAAAGAAATAACAGATTCAAAACTCAAACAATCTCTCGCTCAATTCAACCTCGCCTAAAAAAAGGAAAAACAATCAACAGCGTAAAATACAACCTAATCGTGCACACTCACATTCACGACACATTCACTCTCACACACTTCAGCGCTTTCATGCGTATGTGTATGTTTACTTATTTGCCCTTTATTATTTCCGCAATTTATTTTACAAGTAATTTACTTTTATTGCAATTTATCATTCTCGCAATTGCATCCGTCCAAAGGAAAAACCTACACATGATTCAACAATTATGTGTAGTGCATCATTTGCATCATTCTCCCCTACGATCCTTAATCCCATTCAAGTTGCTCAATTAAGATAGATCCTACCCCATAGGAAGGACCGTTCTTTATCTTTTACAACATAGGAAAACAATACAACTCAACATACAATATTCAAACATTCAAACACAATAGAGAAATAGATGTTAATCATCTTAAGAGAGATAGAATCTCCACCCCACAACAATACAATCAATACCGTATGAACTTTGCCTTAAGAGAGATAGAGGCGTACCTCGTCGATCCCTATCCGAGTACTTGAGCCCTTCTCTTAAGACTATGCAAAGCCTATTTTCCTACAATTTGTGGCGGTTAAAATCTCCCTTAAAATGATAACGCATCTTTTCTCCTAAAATCAATCAATCAACTATCCTAAACCCGTAGGAACTTTGACCACAGTCAAAGAACTCCTCATACCCTTTAGGGGAACTACAAATACTCTGATTCCACTCCCGTAAGGATATGTAAGCATAAGATGCGATATCTTATCGAGTATACTTAGAAATAAACCCCTAGGTCTTTCACCCTTTAAGCAGATAAACCTTAGCAATAAACAAACATAAAACAAGAGGTTCCTGTAGAGTACTACAGAAACTTAGGATGCTAGTACCTTCCCTAAGTTTAACCAACCCCCGAACCTATAACTCTCTAGCTTGCATTTGCATTGCATTGTGGGTATTTCGATCTTTATCCCTTCCTTTGGACAAATCAAAGTTCGGTTGCAAATGAATAAGATTCAAACTAATCAATAGTTTGGTATCCAATTTTCACCGCGACAGTACGCGTGAGATTCTGTGTGACTTTTGCTTGTCCAAATTTTTTCTATATATTCTCACAACACTTCACATTTCACACTTTCCACTATCCATCACTATTCTCATATGCATTTCTGTCTTCTTTATTGCTTCCATCTCTTCTCAAAACCCAAAACCTCACGTAAACCCAGACGTATCTCAGGAATATCAATGGTATCATCATCTTCAACATCTGCTCAGATGTAAACCTCTAATGTTGTTGCATCATCTCCAACTGCTGTTGTGTACAAGGAACCAGTGAGAACTCTTCTCACTCCAACAAAGGATCTTGAAGTTCTATGTGAAAACTTTGTGGATTTTGCTTCCATTGAAGAAAATGGATTTGATCTCAAACCATCCATTAGAAATCAAAACTGGGCTAAGTACTTTGACAGGTTGATGGGTCCTGTTTATCCAGCATTGGTGAAAGAGTTCTGGATACACGCCCAAGTTTGCCCTAAGTTCATTCATTCTTCTGTTCTTGGAAAAGAGATTGTTATTACTGAGAAGTTAATCAGACAGCTTATTGAGTACAAAGAAACTGATGGAGTTACAAGTATGGCAACTACTCGTGTGGACTTGGCTGATGTTTTTCAAGAAGTTTGTGTTTCTAGGGAACCATCCAACAAAGTCAGAGATCTGAAGCCTGTTTACAGAATCTGGGCTAAGATTTTCATGAGCTCTATTTTTCATAGAAAATCTTCAAACTCTCCAGACTATGTCAACACAGAACAACTGTACTTCATGTTCTGTATGAGTAAAGGCAAGAAGGTGGATCTGCCTTATCTTCTGTTCAGTCATCTTCTGAACCACATAAAGGAAACAAGAGAAGAAGTAAGAGCTAAGGCTGGAAAGATCAGAAATTGGATCCCTATGGGAAGGCTGATATCAGACATTCTAATGGAGAATGGTCTTGTAAAGCATCTGACTGATGCTGGTTTGACAGAGGATATGGCTTACGTTATAGGATCTGTCATTAATGGGAATACTCTGAAAAGGATGAAGGTCATCTTAGAGCTTGCCGGCAAACCTAAGAAGTTTGACTCTGAAGAAGTCAGCAGAAGAAGGATGCCTATAGCAGATTTTCCCATGTTCAGTGCAGATGAACCTAGGGAAATCATTCTGTCATTCATTTCTGACTGTTTGAGAAATAGTATTCCTCTGCCTGCCAATATAGTACAGAAGGAAGGAGAAGTGTTGCCAAATCTTCTAAGAGAAAGGCGCAAGAAAAGGAAAGTTGAGGAAGGATCTATTGCACGGCCTAAGAGGAAAGCCTCTGATGCTGCTGACAAGCCTCGGAAGGACAAGAAGCTGAAGGAAAATCCTCCAGAAGCTAGCTTGGAGGAAATAAGAGAAACAATTAAACAGGTATTAACATCTGATCCAAAACCATCTGTCCCTTCACCCTCACCTTCACCTCCACCATCTCCTCCTCATACATCTGGACCTCATACATCTGAACCCATTTCATCTCCTCATATACATTCTCAACCATCTGAACCACATCAACAAACAGCATCTGAACCACATCAACAAACATCATCTGAACCACCTCAACAAACAACATCTGAACCACAACAATAAACAGCATCTGAACCACAACAACAAATACCATCTGAACCACCCTCTTCTACTCAACCACCAGAAGAACCAACCATCCAAATCCTGAACCCTCTATCCCACAACCATCTGAAGACATTCTGGATGTGCAACCCATTGCAACCATGTATGTCTTATCTTCCACTTCATGTCATTCAACTGAATCATCTGATTATGATGAATCTGAAGTTCCCTCACCAACTTGTTTACAAGTTCCTGATCCTTATAAACCACTACCATCTGATCTACCTGCTTCTGAACAACACCTTCATCACCTTGCACTTCGCTCCAAATTTAACTTCACAGACTTTATACCATCTTCATCTGATGTTGTTACATCAACTCCATCTGATGTTGATACTTCTACACCTCATCTCACCATACCACAATCATCTGAACAACCACCATCTAAACAACCACCATCTGATCAAACACCTCCTTAACAAACTCAAACAAACCCTGAACCTTCACAAAAAGTCTTCCTAGAAGACTATCTGAACCCCAAACCCAGATCAGATGTTTATACTTTGTTTAAAAATTTCAAGAAGGAAATGCGTATGGGGATTGCTTCTGTAGAGAAAGAGTGTCTATCTAGTATAGATCATGTTGTATCTGAAGCTTCTTGGAACAGATTCATCTCCAGGTTCAACATTGCTGCATCTGATCTCAGAACAGTTTGCGCTGATGATGCAAAGGCAAAGTTTGCTGAAATGGTCAGACAGACTCTGCTGAGCATTCTCACAACACCAGTGATACTTCTGGAAGATGCTCCTGCTGAAGACTCTTCATCTGAAGATACTGCTCCAATGATAGAAGATACTCCTGATCCTCCGACTGCATCTAACATGGATATTGATCATCCTAAGACAACTGCATCTGCTTCTGCACCCTCTACATCTGAAATGAAGACTGAGACTCCAGATGTTGTCTAAGAAGTTAAGGAAATCAGATCATGGATGGTAAAATAGGAACAGACTACTGAGGAGATCAAAACTTGGATGGCTAATCAAGAAGAGTCTACTGCAAAGATTACTGATCTTCTGACCCTGATTGCATCTCGCCAGCCCTAGTTTTCTTTTCCATGTTTTTGCATTTTGTTTTAAATCATCTGTTGTCTGAACATCTTATCTTTTGTTCTGTTTGAATCTGAATGAATCTGGTTGTTTTGCTTTTCATTTATGTGTTATTTTCTTTTCTTCTGTTATCTTTTCTGTCTTTTAAAATCTTTTTGATTATGACAAAAAGGGGAAGAAAAATAATCTGATTGTTCAATCCATAAGCAATACTAAAATGAAATTCAGACATAGTATTAACTAACATTGAAGTTTAAGACTTTCAGATTTTATTGTTTCATCTGACAAAAACCCTTTGAAGTTACCCTGAGAATTACCCAACCAGGCTCTGATCCTTGAAGCATATTTGACTCTGATTCTGGAAGATAAACCAGACTCTTTATTTGAAAGAATTCATCAGGCTCTGATTCTGGAAAGCATCAAGCTCTAATTCTTTATTCTAACAAGGATTCCTACCAGGTTCTGAAATATACTCAAGCAAAAAGGAAAGTATTCTCTTCTATTAGAGTATTCATTTCAGGGGGAGATTCTTAATCTCAGGGGGAGTTATATATTTTATTCTCTGAATTGAACAAAATTTCTTATGTTTTGTCATCATAAAAAAGGGGGAGATTGTTAGAACACATATTGGTGTTTCTTATATCTCTATGTTTTGATGATAACTCTTATGGAATTTTGTATTAAGAAAATATATACTCTAAAATTTTTTCAAGTATTATTGTTTCAGATATTAAATTGAATACTCTTAAAGAAGCAAAATACATAAGTACAAGCAACTACACGAGGCTCTGAAGCATCAGATGCAAGACAATCAGAAGACTCTGAAGCGCTGCCAGAAGAATCTGAAGCAGAAGCTGCAGAATAATCTGAAGCGTATCTGAAAGAATTATATGAAGAGTTGAATGTTTTGATCAAATCAGACTCTGAAGTTCATTTCATTGCAAGAACAGAGGCTCTGATAATCAGACTCTAATCAAATTAATATTCACGCTCAAAGCACTTACTGCTGCATACTCTGATGAAGACTCTGATCAAGATTGAGACTCTGATATATCAAGTTCTGATCATCTATCAAGCTCTGATCATCTCAAACATTTAGCTCTGATCATCTTAAGCATTTCATTCCTTTTAAGCTAGTTACAAGATCTGAAGTGCAGATTATGAAGACTTCATCCTGAAGGAAGCTTGTTGAGGAAGCTGTAAACTTGATTGGACGTGGTGCTACTTCCAAAGTAACCAACAACTATTTTGTCCAATGAAGAGACGTGGTGCAAATCCCAAAGCTTCTACAACCATACTTTTACTGCAAAAAGCATATCTCTGCCCATACCTTTTGGTGATGAAAAGTCTTATATCTCAATATAATACTCAGCTGCACATTACTCAAAGGAATTGGTAAAAGCTATAAAAGGAGAACTTCTACAACATTTAGAAGTTGCTAGCTCATTCAGAAAGAAATATTCATACACATGCTTAAAGCATCAAAGTGAAATCTCTCAAAGTTCATATACTTTTGTTCTATCATAAAACAGTATAGTTTTATTTGTACTTAATCTTAAGTGTAAATATCACAGTTGTGATACATCTTATTAGAAGCATTTAAACACTTATTTAGTTTACATTAATTTGTAAGAAGTTCCTTGAGAAGACCAAGGTGTGGTCAGTAGTTCTTGAGAAGACTAAGACAGTTGTTTTTAGTGCTTACTATTGTAATCAGTTGATTAATAGTGGATTAAGTCCTTGTGGAGAAAGGCAAATCATCTTTGAAAAGGTGGACTGGAGCAGTTGAGTTCAACGAACCAGGATAAAAATCTTGAGTTGTTTTTATTGCCATATTATTTAAAAACTCTTATTCAACCCCCCCCCCCCTTCTAAGTGTTTTTCTCACCTTCAATCATAACAGACAATGGGACTAATTTGAACAGTAAAACCATGAGGGAGTTGTGTGAAACTTTCAAGATTGCACACCATAATTCTTCTCCTTATCATCCTAAAATGAATGGAGCTGTTGAAGTTGCGAATAAAAACATCAAGAAGATCCTGCAAAAGATGGTGAAGACTTACAAAGATTGGCATGAAATGCTACCATTCGCCTTGCACGAATACATAAACTTAATGCGAACCTCAACATGGGCAACCCCTTTTTCATTGGTGTATGGAACAGATGCGATCCTTCCTATTGAATTAGAGATACAGTCCTTGAGGGTATTGATGGAAATCAAGCTTGATGAAGCATAATGGGTCAAAGAAATGTTTGACCAGCTGAACCTCATTGACAAGAAGCGCATGATTGCGATGTGTCACGGTCAGTTATACCAGAAACGAATGAAGACAGCATTTGACAAGAAGGTCTGAATTTGAGAATTCTGAGAAGGAGAGCTTGTGCTTAAGAAGATTTTTCCAGTTCATAAAGACATGCGTGGGAAATGGATGCCCAACTATGAAGGCCCATTTGTTGTGAAGATAATCTTCTCAAGAGGATCGCTAAATCTCACAACAATAGATGGTGAAGAGCTTGCACATCTGTCGCTACCGCAAAAATAAGGTGCCGACAAAACAGAAGAGTCGCCACCTTTCGTTATTTATCCCTCAGAACGGGAAAGGAAACGATCGGAAAAACCTGACGAAAAGGTATAAGACAAGGTCATCGCAACCAATGTCTGGGTTCGGGAGTCGGTTACGCAAGGGGAAGGTATTAGCACCCCTCACGTCCATCGTACTCGATGGGATCCACGTTTGTTGTGTTTATCTGACGGGTTGTTTTACTATCTACCTATCAAGGCTGGTTTAAAAAGAAAAGAAAATGACTCGGAAAAGCGTCGCACTTTACGCCTACGTATTCTCATTAGAGAATGAGAAATCAGAGTCAACGTAGTTCGGCTAACTACGAGTTACGGGGGAAGGTGGCTCGCCAATACATCAGTATTGTGCCTACGTACTCTCAACAGGTATGAGATAATAGAGCTTACGTAGTTCGGGAAAATACGGTTTACGGGGATTCAGATTCATCTGTTTTTCGAGTAGGGTTAACAAACAGTTCCAGCAGTTTGGGTGTACGCAGCTCGACCCTTGGAGACTTAGGCGTTACCGTTTGTAGTAGAACTGGGAGTTAACGACACTCTTTTCTTCAGAAAAGCTTCCTTTGAATTATGGGCCCACGGGGCAAAAAGGTTTGAAGTTTGTTTTCTGTCTTTTACAGAAGAACTGTTTTTTAGTTGTCTGTAGTTTGTACAGCACTAGAGACTATGACCTGGGAACGAATGCGTCGCATATCGTCCAAAGGACGTATACTAAACATTTTAGACGATTGAGAGGAGGCCGCTCAATTATCATTACCCAAGTAGCTTAAGGCCCGTAACGCGCTTATACTAACTTGCCTTTATTACGTTTTTTACTGTTGTTTGAGATGAGAAGAGAGAACAGGCTCAACTAAAGGGAGACTATCAAGTCCTAATGTTGTCATGCCAAAGATTCATCCTATGGTTGAGGTTTGAAACAGGGAACTCCTAGAAGTTATCATGCATAGGTTTCAACCTAAAGCTATAATCATCATTTCCTTATCAAAGGAAGTGAGATTCCTAGGGGATCATGCCAGGGTAAACAGAAACAGAAAAAGCATCAACTAAACAGTAAACAGTAAACAACTGTAAAATGCATGCAATGCAAGTGAGGGAGGAAATGTGTGTGGGGCATCAGCCTCCACAAGCTCGTCTCAACCTCAAGCCAGATATGAATAACTGCAAAAATAATAGAAGAAAATAGAATGCCATCAAGCAAACCACAGACCACACAGGCAAGGGAGCGAAGCTCTACCGAATACCCGCAAGCAAAGCCATACAGTAAAAATACAAGCAGAGGGCGGAACTCGACCTCTAATGCAATCATGCTCCTAACTTAAAATAATCTAAACATGAACTTGCTCTAATGCATCAAGCAAATCAAACAAGGGAGAGCAACCATAATGAGCAATAAGGAAGTCATCCCAGGCTGCATCAGGTTAGAGGTATATCAATACCAGAGTCCATCATGGGCTCAACCTCTTGAGGAATGCACAGAATCCAACCAAAGGAAGGATTAGGCTCTCACAAGAGGGATCCTATGTCAATAGGACTGAAAAGACTGGGTATTAGTCCTAGATATCAATATAAGGGTAACTGACTGTAGTGTATCAACACAGAATGTCCATCTCAGGCTCAACCTGTTGAGGAATGCACAAAATCCAACCAAAGGAAGGATTAGGCTCTCCCAAGAGGGATCCTAAGAACAGGACTTTGAGATGGATGATAATATATAAACCAAGGGAATATACCATGCCAAGAATTTCAATCCAAGGCTCTACCTCCTGAGGAATGCACAGAATCCAACCAAAGGAAGGATTAGGCTCTCACAAGAGGGCTCCTCTTCAAGACTTGAAGGATAAAGATAGTACAAACCAAAGGAATGTACTATACTGAGGAATGTCAATTCAAGGCTCAACCTCCTGAGGAATGCATAGAATCCAACCAAAGGAAGGATTAGGCTCTCACAATAGGGTTCCTCTTCAAGACTTGAATAGAGAATGTAGGTCAAAGCCTAAGGAAGAAATCATAGGGGACAGAAGGCAACACAACACTCCAGAGAAACCCTATAAACTAGTTACAAGGTTCACCTAAGCTAGGGGCATCAAAAGCTCTATCAAGGCTATGGAAAAGTTCTAAAGGGATCTCCCTATTTACCAATCTATCAAGAAAGGACTACATCATTTAGAATCATCTAATGGTTACTTACAATGTTAATCTATGAAACTTTCTAAGTTTGGATCACCTAAACTGAAGTTAGTTTGTAAAAGGGGGAACTAATTGAAAATTACTCCTAAAAATTCTAGGAAAAATATCATATCATCCTACATGTATCCACATGTTCTAATCCAAAAATCAGAAAGTAAACCTAAGTCTAAAAGGTTCAACCTAAACCTAAAGCTCAAGGTATCTCAAAGGGGTTCAATCATGAACACTCCTAAACAAGCATACTAAACCCTCATTTATAATCACCTAAAAATCATGATAAAAATCACAAGGCAATATCAATGTGTACTCCAACAGCATACAAAAAGTCAAGATCAAATTCAGAACCATGAGGGAGAAAGAAATTTGACAAGATCACAACATCAATATTTTGACATTAAACACATGTTAAACTAAAATAAATGCAATAAAATGAAAATGCATGAAAAATGGAAAATAAAATCATGACAACATTCTAAACATTTTAAATTGTATCTAAAATTTTTATCAATATTTAATATCACTTTTTACTATTTTTTGAGAATTAAAATCAAACAATCATGCAAACAAATATTAAAAGAAAAAGAAAATTAAAAGAACATGAGTGAGGGGTGCAGTCAGCAACCAAATTCAACTGAAGGCGCTTGGGCCCAACAAAAGGGAGGTGAGGATAGCAACTGGGCGTGAGGCCCATCTGAATATCAATTCAGTTCAAGGGAAAATAAGCCAGGGAGGGTGTATTGAGTAAGGAAATTGCCTTGCAAAACCATGTAGGGCCCAAGGGAGGGGTGGTGATAGCAAGGGGAAATTGAGGCCCATGCGCATGAATTCATTTAGTTCAGCATAGTTCAAAAATTAAAAAGAAAAACAATACACGCGAGGTATCGAACTCGCTCTCTCTTGGTGAACACAGTGTAGCAAACAAAGCCTGAGAACTAATTACTGAAACGTTGTGTTGCAAAGGGGGGCATACGTGGCGCCTTGAGGGCGCTAGGATGGAGAGAACAAGTCAAATTTTCCATGCAAACAGACGGCTAATACTATCTCTTCCTCATTTTAAATCTCTGCAAGCAAACAAGACTCGCGTGCAGCCATGGCCACCGCCAGTGGCTTCTCCGGTCGCCCTGCATAACCCTAAGTCCCTCTACAATCCACCATTTGCCACGAGTTCTACATGAAACTTGTCCAGAATTTCACCAGCAATCTAACCATACCACTTATGCACTCTAAAAACGCATGAATCTCAAAATCACAATCTCAACCGAAAATGGTGTCCAACCTAAATCGTCTCTAATCATGCAATTGATCATCCTAAATCCAACTACACTTCTGTCGCTACTGCGAAAATCGGCGCCGGCTGAACAGAAGAGTCGCCACCGTGCGTTATTTATCCCAAAGGAGGGAAAGGAAACGCTCAGAGTAAACCTACCGCAAAGATGGGAAAGGAATGGCCATCGCAACCAAATCCTGGATTCGGGAGTCGGTTACGCAAGGGGAAGGTATTAGCACCCCTCACGTCCGTCGTACTCGACGGGATCCACGCTTGTTTTCTGGTACGGATTGTTATTCTATCTATTCTACAGGTCTAGGGTTAAAAGAAAATAAAATGACTCGGCAAAGTATCGCACTTTATGCCTACGTATTCCCGTCTAGAACGAGAAATCAGAGTCAACGTAGTTCGCCTACTTACGGGAAAGGAGGGGAAGGTTGCTCGCTAGGATATCGCATCCTATGCCTACGTACTTTCATACAGCATGAAAGATCAGAGCAAACATAGTTCGGTCCACGTACGACACAAGTCTGTCTTGATTGTTTTTATCTCCTTATGAAAAAGGTTTTTTTTTATTACTAGTCCAAGCGGACAAAAATGACGTTTTGATGAGTTCACATTCTTTTACGGAAGAAGTGGCTTTTATTGTGTTTGAAATATTTATTGTGTTTTTTTGTTTGTTTTGAGAAAGAGGAGATAGAATTCTAACCTACGGTTGAAAAGGGAATCAAAATAACCTAATGTTATCATGCATGGGTTAAGACCTAATGTCTATCATGCTCCTCTCTTGCGCAGAGAGAAACAGAGATCCTAAGGGATAAACGGAAACAGAAACAATAGCATATATACAATAAAGCAATAAAATGCATGGATGCAGCAGTACAAGCGAGGCAAGGGAGTCCCACTCAACCTCGAACCTAGAAAACAACAGGCAAAAGCGAACAAAATTCGCTTTCAACCTAACAAGTCAATTAGCAAGCAATACAGTCAGAGAAATTCAAACAATACATCAAAAATTATAAACAGCAAAAATAAACAGCAGCAACAGTCTTCATCAACATCTGTCTTCAAGTCATCTTCAACTATTTACAGGCCTCAAGCAAGCATCAGTCTTCATCTTCAAGCCTTCAAGCAAGGTCTCTGTCTTCAATCTTTTAGGGCTTTTCTTCAAGTCTCACTCTCCAAGATGAGCAGCAGTCAACAAGATGAATTGGATGTTAAGCAGTCAGTTGCCTACCAAGGGTGGCCCACTGACTGTTAACATGATACTGACAGTTTTCTCTCAAAAGTTCTATCTTTTAAATACATTCACTAATCCTTCCAAAGGAAGGAGGTGGATATTTAAAAGAGACTTTGAATCATAGAGAAAGAATGGAGGCAAACAAAACCTTCCATGTTTATGAAGCAAGTTTTCTACTCTAGAGCTCTGCCTAGCTCCTAGATCCTATAGCCTTCAACAGCTGCCAGCAAGATATACTCTTCATCACCTCTGGAAATTGATCTTCATTCCTTTTGTCTTCAATGGGCTTCATCAGCAAAGTCTTCAGCTCAAACCCAACCCCCAAGCAGGCCCAATACCCCACACAGTCAAATAATAACCCTAGAGAGGGCACACCACACAATCAAGCAAATACAGGAATTATACTAGTAGTATTAATAGAATAGGGGAAGTCTAATATTTTCTAAGGGATCTATTATTTACCCATAATACCCCTATAGTCCCATCATTTAATTTTTCCTAAAGAAAACCCAAAAGAAAATTTGTTTTGTTAAACTTACATTATATTCACAACCCTAAATGATTAGCCTAATGTGTTCTAACTAAACTAGCTAAAATAAATCCTAAAAAATTGGTATAAAAATCAAGGGGGCACCTAATATATGTATCTAATTATACTAAAAAAATTGGCCTAAAAAGATTATGAGAAGCACCTAAAAGAAATTCTACAAAACTATATACAAATTAAATCTATTTAAAAAGGCATTAAAAGAAAAAATGTGCAAAAAATATTAAAAGAACATAAAATGGAAATTTTATTACATGATATTTTTCTACACAAAAATATGAAAATAGTAAAAAAACAACCAATCAAAAATATGGAATTTTCAATTTGTTATGATTTTTCAAACAATTAAGAAAAATAAAAGAAATTAAAATGAAGTAAAATTGGTTAGGGGTGCAGTCAGCAATGATTTTAAGTTGAAAAATAGATGATGGGCCCAGACTGGGGGTGCGCATAGCAAGGCGCGCCTGGGCCCAGTGCAATCAGAAAAACACCAAAGAAAAATAAACACAAAAACGGTGCAGGAAGTAATAAACTCAGTTCAATTGGAAATGGGCCTGGATATTGGGGGTGTGAAAAGCATGAGTGCACTTAAGCCCAGCAAAGTCGTTTAATGAAACGACGCGTTTTGGCTTCAGACTCTTCCCTCTCATTTCAACTTTAAACCTGGGCCGTGCGATCAAATTCTCAGTCAACCAAGTCTTGCTCATCCAACGATTGCAGTGCTTCGTCTTCCTCTAGTCTAGGGTTTGTATGAAACAGCCATGGAAGCTGAACCTCATGCATCAACTTCTCCTCACTCATACGTGCTCGATTCTTCACCAAATTCAAAAGTGTAAAAAGAAAACTCACTCCAAATTCATCACTGAATCCATCTACAGTATTAGTTTCAATTAATATCCACTCTTGCATGAAACACGATCCTCACCTCAAAATTACTCAGAATTTTCATTATCACCAATCCATGATCTAGGCACACTAAACTCTTCATGGCCTTGCACTGATCAATAATCACTAACAATTCAAGATTCTAACAACCTAATCATCAAGTTCTAGGTCTCAACAGAATTTGTGCTCCAATGTCAAACTTCATGAAATGCTCTCAAATTCACTGGAAATGATCATCTACCTATTCCTAACAGTTCTAACCTAATGATTCTACATCATACCATCTAAATCAAGCTAATTCGATAGAAATACTAACCTGGTGCAAAATTGAAAACAGATGGATGAAACCTTGGATTCACAGCTAGCAATGCTCTGCACTTGATCAATGGCTATGGATCTTGGTTCTGTATGCACCTGTGCTTGCTCAAAGGCTTTGGATTCTTGTAACCAATTCTTTTTGCAATTTGGATGATAAACTTGTAGCACACGATTATGGCTTCAATACACTCAAATCTTTCTTGGGATGTGATCAATGATGATCATGGAGTATGGTAGGATCAATAATCTTGCAGAATGATGAAGAATTGGGAGGGTTTGAATGAATTTGCAAAAATGCAAAATGGAGTGAAACTTGGTGTTTTTGATCAAAATGAAGTGTAACCCTGCATTGAAGGAACTCTAGGGTTTATATAGATTCCCATGGAATCATCTAGAACTTGTTGGAAACTTCTTGCACACCAATCCCTTGTGATTTGGCTTATGTCACTTTAATCATAAGCAAGCCATGATAATTCTCAAACTTTGAACTAAACTCAAAAATCCACTATTTCCAATGGTCTCAAAACATTATTTCCAATCAAAATGACCTATAATTTCATCCCATTTGGACATATTATGAAAAATCTCATTTTTAAGTCACTTTTATTCATTAAATTCACCTTTTAATTGACAAAATTTGCAACCTTGAGCTATGGACATTTGCCAACTTCCATGACCACTTTTCTAGACTCAAAATGTCATTTGGAACAACTTTTATGTTGTGAAGTTTTTCATTTGAAGCTTCCTTGCATGAGTTTTAGGCATATGCTTGAAATGACCTGTAATTCTCAAATGACCAAAATACCATTTGCTTGCCAAGGTCATAAGTAGAGTTCCACAAATCAAATGAAGGCATACCATACCTTTATAGAAATATAAGATCATGAGGAACAACTTTCATGTTGACCAGAAATCCATTTGAAAGCTCCTTGAGGGGTAAAAATTGCTTGGAAGACAAGTAACTTTCACAGACAAAATTTCAGATGCCTCAGATGACCTATAACTTGCAAGGACCATAACTTGAGTTCTATAAATCTCCTTGATGTCTTCCACCACTCAAATTAAAGGTCTTGAGATCCTCTACAAGTTTCATGTTGGCCAAGGATCCATTTGAAGCTTGCATTTTGAATTATCTTGCTTGGAAGTTTGACCTAAATCAAGGGATTTTACACAGAAACCCTAATTTAGAAACTCCTCCTCTTCTTGATTCCTCTTGATTTCTCCTTGGAACAACACCACATCCATATCTACATGTCAAATGATGAACCCCACATCTTTCAAATAGACCTTGATACCCTTCAATCAAACATTTGACTTAGGGTTGACCCAGGGTTGACCAAGATGAAACCCTAGTTGACTGTCTTCAACTGCAACTCTTGTAATCACATCAATGACTTGCCTCACTTTCAAAATTCCCCTCTAGGTCCTCCATGATGTCTATATACCCTCCATGACCTCAATTCATGACTCACAACTTCTTTGATGATCTTCAAATACCCTCAAGATAGGAGATAGATCCACTGCTTGGTCCATTAACTTCTCAGATTTCAATTTCTTTCTGATGACTTGGATAGGCTTGAATTTGAATAAGAACCTCTTGATAGGCTCATAAAGATAAGAATTTCATTTGGTCCCTTGTTGGATGACTTGCTATGCTATGCTATGCAAATGATTAGACTATGTACATGACTTCTTATGCAAATGACAATGCAATTGAAACATAAACCAAGTGAAGTAGGTTAAGCAAATTTCAGGGTGCAACAGCTGCCCCTATTCAAGCGACTTGGACCCGACTGGGTGAAGAGCGAACGACCTTCAAACATTCGAGGTACGAGACGATTGAATACTAAGAACCCGGAAATTTGCCAACCGCAGAAATAAACTTCACAACTGCTTGGGGAACGTTATCTACAAATCTGATTTCATCATTATCTTGTCAATACTGGAATGAACTTATCGACTTCACTGGGAGAAGTACTTCTGTCAACAAAACGGGACACTGCCACTGATACAGGAAAATAACTCCGTCATCACTACGGGAAATCACTCCGCCATTACTATGGGAAATTTTGTCATTATTACAGGAAAAAGACTCTGCCACCACTACAGGTACGTACTCTGCCAAATACAGGAAAATACCTCCGTCTCTGCTACGGGAAAATCATCTGTCTACACACAGGAAACTTCATCCGCCTATCCATACGGGAAAATCATCTGCCTAAACACAGGAAACTTCATCTGCCTATCCATACGGGAACATCATCTGCCTAAACACAGGGAACTTCATCCGCCTATTCATACGGGAACATCATCTGTCTGAACACAGGAAACTTCATCCGCATATTCATACGGGAACATCATCTGTCTGAACACAGGAAACTTCATTCGCCTATTCATACGGGAACATCATCTGTCTGAACACAGGAAACTTCATCCGCCTATTCATACGGGAACATCATCTGTCTGAACACAGGAAACTTCATCCGCCTATTCATACGGGAACATCATCTGTCTGAACACAGGAAACTTCATCCGCCTATTCATACGGGAACATCATCTGTCTGAACACAGGAAACTTCATCCGCCTATTCATACGGGAACATCATCTGTCTGAACACAGGAAACTTCATCCGCCTATTCATACGGGAACATCATCTGTCTGAACATAGGAAACTTCATCCGCCTATTCATACGGGAACATCATCTGTCTGAACACAGGAAACTTCATCCGCCTATTTATACGGGAACATCATCTGTCTGAACACAGGAAACTTCATCCGCCTATTCATACGGGAACATCATCTGTCTGAACACAGGAAACTTCATCCGCCTATTCATATGGGAACATCATCTGTCTGAACACAGGAAACTTCATCCGCCTAGGCTACGGGTAATACTCTGGTACATCTTTTCTGTCTATCTCTGCAGCAGCTAGCTCCATCAATCACATGGGTGACACAATATGAGTCTAGTCTTCCAATTTTCGGCGCTGACATGGCAGCAAATCTGAGAAGGATTCCACTGGGGATTTTCTGAACTCAAACTGCCAGACACCTACTTCGACATATGCGGCAACTTCCACAAATGGATTCACGAAATCTTTTGATACTGGCACAACAACAACCTTGAAGAAATACTCCGCTGGAGGGGTAAGAGAAACTTAACCAAGCAGCTCTGTGGGGAATAAGGCCAAAACTGACATTATCATTGAATGTCTCATGCCGAGATCTTGAATGTTTGGTAATTAATTTGAGCAAGAGCTCCCTCCACCTGCAAGGGCAACAACACTTGAAAACAAACAGTTAACCAACCTGGTTTATGTTTCAAAATGCATATGTTTGACAATGACGCAATGCTTCATTCGACATGGAAATGCTACGCGTTTTGTTCGGTAGATGCAAATATGACACTATATGCCAATGCAAATGCAAGCTCGAACTGCTGGGATACAGAAAACCGCTTCAGCAAAATAAATGCTGAAGATAATGCCGACTCCGCTGGGGGTAACCAGGTGCCACAGAATTATTCCAGCAAAATAAATGCTGGAAGAGTGAAGACCGCTTCGCTGAGGAATAGCTGAATGCACCAATCATGATTGGACTTCTGCTGGGGAGCTGAACGGGTGCCACATAGTATTCCGACAAAATAAATGCCAGGACACACCACCAACTCTGTCGGGGAGAGTTTTAATCTTTGAGTTCCACTGGGAGGAAAGAAAACACTTGCTGAAAAGAGAGAACTCCTCTGGGGACGAAACGACTCTCTTGGGGAAAATCAACTGACTCCGTTGGGGGAGTAAATGACCCTACTGGGAAGGGTAAACTGTCTAAACACATCTCACAAGTTGGAAATTAATCTTCTGAGGCTAAACCACTCTGCTCGAGATGGGGGATCCTTTTGGGGGGACACCGCACTGTCTGAATACAGCCTCCGATCTTGGAATCGTCAATTCTGCTGAGGATAAACGACCTTGCTGGAGAATGTCCCTCGGATAAACTACGACTAGCTGGGGAATTTGATCCTTTTTTAGTAAGGAATATTGTCATCTCAGAAGCGCGACCTACGTGGGGATCGAGTCTTCCGCTACGAGCCTCTGGTCAGTACTGCAATCTTTTGATCGCCCACTTCATACGGCTACGAACCCTGCAACACCACAAACAAGACAAGACAAATCTATGCAACCGAATCTATTCAGGTTAGTGTCAGTGACATTATTTTCAGTTAATTCAAAGTTTTAGCAATTATTGGCAAGGGCCAGCGACGTTATACACTTGCTAGTTTTATTAAACCTATGCATTTATCATGCACAAAACAGTAAAGAACCAGCATCAAAATATGTTTTATTGATTGGGCCCCTAAATGGGCGGAGTTTTGTACACGGGATGTAACTCCTGAAAAGAGGAAGCTACGCACAACAAATATACAAGTATGCACAAGAAGCATAAATATAATGACAAATCAAATCTGTACACATGTCAGCAACGGGATGCAGACGAACATCATGAACTGATCCTCCTATGACTAGCCCGACTCTAATGCTTTCCCGGTATTCACACTTCCGAAGAGATTGTATCTGATAATCGACCCCTCAGGTATATTCTCCCGCACCAATGCGCAATGCAGCATCAAATTCGGACCGCAGTCATTTGCTTTTCAAATCCCTAACTTTTGGGTGAACCGCCCTTTACGGGTTTTCAGTTCACCGGGATACCCTTTTTTGCCGAAGTCGCCCAGTGTAGGTTTTCAACTTCGCGGGTGTACACTTTTTTCAATTTTATCCCTAACTTTTGCCCGAACCTTTCATTCTGTTTTTGGTTCGCCAGGATGCCCCATTTTTGCCTGGACTCTCTTTTTCTGTCCAGCGGGTCAATTTCAAGCAAAGTATTTTTTAACTGCATCCGAATTCACAGGCGACGTAAAGTATTCACCGTCCATGGTGGACAACAACAAAGCCCCTCCTGAAAAGACTTTTCTGACAACGTATGGCCCTTCGTAGTTGGGGGTCCACTTGCCCCTGCGATCTGCCTGCGGCGGGAGAATCCTTTTCAGCACAAGGTCGCCCGTCTGAAAGCTTCGAGGATGTATCTTCTTATCATATGCTTTCTTCATTCGGTTATGGTACAAACGACCGTATGCCAGAGAAGCTAGCCTCTTCTCATCCATTAAACTCAGCTGGTTCAACCTGTCCTTCACCCATTCTGCCTCGTCTAGCTGGACATCTCGTAATACCCTTAGCGAAGGAATCTCAACCTCCAATGGTAACACTGCTTCCATTCCATATACCAATGAGAACGGGGTTGCCCCGGTTGATGTGCGTACCGTCGTACGATAACCGTGCAAAGCGAAAGGTAGCATCTCGTGCCAGTCTTTATAGGTCACAACCATCTTCTGTATAATCTTCTTTATATTCTTATTGGCCGCTTCAACAGCGCCATTCATCTTGGGTTGGTAAGGGGAGGAGTTGTGATGCTCGATCTTAAAACTCTGACACAGCTCCTTCATCATTTTGTTATTCAGGTTTGAACCGTTGTCGGTAATTATCCGCTCGGGGATCCCATATCTGTAAATGATATCTCTCTTGATGAATCTGGCTACCACCTGCTTTGTCACATTTGCATAAGAGGCCGCTTCCACCCATTTGGTAAAATAATCGATCGCTACTAGAATGAACCGGTGTCCATTAGAAGCCGTCGGCTCGATCTTTCCAATCATATCGATTCCCCACATCGAGAATGGCCATGGCGATGACATCACATTCAGAGGACTCGGAGGCACATGGATCTTATCTGCATAGATTTGGCACTTATGCACTTCCTCGCAAACTTGAAACAATCAGTTTCCATAGTTAGCCAAAAATAGCCCGCCCGCAGCAGCTTCCTCGTCATAGCATGCCCACCAGCATGCGTACCAAATGTACCCTCATGTATTTCCTCCATGAGCAACTTCGCCTCTTTCTCGTCTACACAACGTAGTAGCACCAAGTCGTGATTTCTTTTGTACAGGACACCGTCCGGATTCAGGTAGAAATTACCCGCCAATCTCCTGAGAGTCTTTTGATCGTGACTGGATGCCCCAGCCGGATACTCTTTATTTTTCAGGAAATTAAGGATATCGAAGTACCATGGTTTATCATCAGATGCTTCGTCAATGGCAAACACGAAGGAAGGTCTGTCAAGCCGAGAGATAACAATTCTGGGAGCCTCATTCCAGAAGTTGACTTTGTACATGGAAGACAAAGTGGCCAGAGCGTCAGCCATCTGATTCTCTGCTCGCGGTACATGATGCAATTCAACCTTGTCAAAGAAAGGCAACAGTCTCCTCGCATAATTCATGTACAGTATCAAATTGGGCTGACGTGTCTCCCATTCTCCTTTTATTTGATTCACCACCAGAGCTGAGTCTCCGTATACATCCAGATTTTTGATTCGCAAATCAATGGCTTCTTCAAGCCCCATGATACAAGCTTCGTATTCGGCTTCATTATTGGTAACTGGAAAGGTCAATCGAGCGGTAAACGGGATGTGCGACCCGTGTGGAGTAGTGATGACTGCCCTTATTCCGCTACCGTAGGCGTTTACAGCTCCGTCAAAGATCAACTTCCATTTGGAGCCCAATTCTGGTCCTTCGTCTGGCAACGGCTCTTCACAATCTTTCATCTTTAGGTACATGATATCCTCGTCAGGAAAATCAAACCTCATCGATTGGTAATCCTCAATAGGCTGCTCTGCCAAATACTCAGATAATACACTCCCCTTTATAGCCTTCTGCGAGACATACTGGATGTCATATTCGGTCAAAACCATCTGCCAACGGGCAATTCTCCCCGATAATGCCTGCTTTTCGAATAGATATTTGATAGGATCCATCTTCGAGATGAGCATGGTTATATGATTCAGCATGTATTGCCTCAAACGCTTGGCGGCCCAGGCTAGCGCGCAACAAGTTTTTTCAAGCATGGAATATCGAGATTCACATTCCGTAAACTTCTTACTCAAGTAGTAGATCACATGCTCTTTTCTCCCTGTCTCGTCGTGTTGACCGAGAACACAACCCATACTTCCCTCAAGCACTGTCAAATACATAATCAAGGGTCTCCCTGCCACTGGGGGTATCAAAATAGGAGGCTCCTGCAAATACTGCTTTATTTTATCGAACGCCTTTTGACAATTTTCATTCCATGTTACAGCTTGGTCTTTTTTCAACAGCTTGAATAATGGCTCACACGTAGCTGTCAGGTGAGATATGAACCGAGCGATGTAGTTCAACCTCCCTAAAAACCCGCGCACCTCTTTTTCTGTTTTAGGCGTCGGCATCTCTTGTATTGCTTTTATTTTTGCAGGATCAACCTCTATTCCTCTTTCGCTCACGATAAACCCCAGCAGTTTACCCGATCTCACCCCGAAGGTGCACTTGTTAGGGTTCAGTCTCAACCTGAACTTCCTAAGCCTTTTGAATAGCTTCAGCAGATTCACCAAATGCTCTTCCTCCGTCTGAGATTTGGCAATCATATCATCGACATAAACTTCGATCTCTTTATGCATCATATCATGGAAAAGAGTCGTCATTGCACGCTGATACGTTGCCCTAGCATTCTTTAGCCCGAAGGGCATCACTTTGTAACAAAATGTTCCCCAAGGTGTTATGAAAGTAGTCTTCTCCATATCTTCTGGCGCCATTTTAATCTGATTATAGCCCGAGAAGCCATCCATGAAGGAGAATACGGAGAATTGAGCAGTGTTGTCAACCAGCACATCGATGTGAGGAAGCGGAAAATCATCCTTCGGGCTCGCTTTATTCAAATCACGGTAATCTACGCACATTCTCACTTTACTGTCTTTCTTCGGCACTGGTACAATATTAGCGACCCATGAGGGATATTTTGTAACAGCTAGGAAACCAGCATCCCACTGCTTTTGGACCTCCTCCTTAATTTTCACTGCCATATCAGGCCTAGTTCTGCGAAGCTTTTGCTTGACCGGCGGGCATTCTTCTTTTAACGGCAGACGGTGCACAACCATATCTGTATCCAGCCCAGGCATGTCTTTGTACGACCAAGCGAACACGTCACTGTACTCTCTGAGCATTTCAACCAGTCTTCGCTTGACGTCGCTCTGCAGCGCGGCCCCTATACGGATGTTCTTTTCAACCCCTTCCGACCCCAGGTTAATAATTTCGATGACCTCCTCATGAGGCAGAATGACTCGTTCTTATTGTTTTACCAACCAAGACAATTCTTCGGGAACATCGCCACCTTCAACAATCTCTTCTTCGGCCTGAAATACCGGGTGCTCAAAGTCGAGACGAGTCATAGGCGGTTCAATGATGTCATCTGAAAATGTTATCCTGCAAAAGGAATGGTTAAATGCTTCAAAATGCGTATAAAGCGAATAACCACGTTGCCATTTTATTGTAAAACACAAAACAGGAAAAACAGAGAGCGCAATATTTTTACATGAAAAAACGCCTTTTATTTAATGATTAAACAACGCAATGTACATAACAGCACGACCCTAAGCAAAATCATGATGCCTCGGGTAAGACACCAGATTGTTCAACAATTAAGAAAACAAAGTATTACTGTTTGAGAGTCACAGGAACAATCTCCTGAATAGACCAATTGCATAATCCTTGTCCTGGCACGCTTGACTGAATCCAGGCATCCATGTCGCAGTCACTGTCTCCTTCTTCAGAATCTGAAACAGCGTAAATGGCCTCGTGACACACTACACTAGCGGTGATGGTTATCGGTCCTCTGAAACGGGGTGCCTCAGCAGCAGGTGTTGATGACGACGGTTGATATCCCAGCCCAAATCTATCCATCTTTACGGGAATATCCAGCACCTTGCCCAAGCCCTTTGTCTCACCAGTCTTTACTAGAGCCTGAGCTTCCTTGTATGACGAGACGGTTACCTCTGATGCTTTACTCGGCCAGGGACCTTTGTCTTTGATGCGCAACCCTTCAAAGGCTTGACAGGGTGTCTCATGAATCTCGCCGTCGACTTCTACATACTTGAATGATGACAGATGGCTAACCAATATATCTTCTTCTCCACAGACTGTGACCACACTGTCCCCTACCATGTATTTCAGCTTTTGATGCAAGGTAGATGTGACTGCCCCAGCACCATGGATCCAGGGTCGTCCGAGAAGGCAGCTGTATGCTGGCTGGATGTCCATAATATAAAATTCAGTTGCAAAAACCTCCGGCCCTACCTGTAGAGGTAATGTTATGGACCCAAAGACTGTTCTTCGTGTACCATCAAATGCCCTGACCAACAAGTCACTAGGCGTACACATGATTCCTCTGACGTCCAGTTTCATCATTGCTTTCTTGGGCAGCACATTTAAGGAAGATCCGGTATCTACTAGTACATGGGACATGACTGAGCCCCTACACTCAACTGAGACGTGCAACGCCATGTTATGCTCTCTCCCCTTCGGGGTCAAATTAAAGTCTGTAAATCCCAAGCTATGGCCTGTGTTCACATGCGCCAACACCCCCTCCAGCTGATTCACGGAAACATCTTGGGGTACGAAGGAAGTATCCAGAACTTTCAACAATGCATTTCTGTGAGCTTCGGAACACAATAGCAATGACAGTATGGATATCTTTGACGGCGTCTGTTGAAGGTGCTCAACAATCTTATAATCAGTCTTACGAATAAGGCGCATGAACTCTTCCACATCCTTCGATGACGCTTCTTTTTCATTCCTCTGCACCGGGACATTAGCATCCATCTTTCCTTTTCCTTTAGCCAGTCGTTCAGCCTCTACCTCAGGCGATATGAAGATTCTCCCACTTCTTGTCATCCCTCCGGTACCGACGACGTTGTCTACAACCTCAACTGGCGGCTTACTAACATCAATTTTCACCCCATCACAGTATGCTTCCAACCCATAGGTCCAGGGGACCGCCTTAGTGCTCTCATAAGGGATTGGTCCTGCCTTGGTGATAGTGATCGGCGGTCGCCTGGCTGGCGCCGTTATAGTTATTATTTTTCGAGGAATCGTCACAGTAGCTACATCACTTTGTTCGCCTGCTGATAACTTTGCAGGTTCCTCAACTGCCGTTCTGTCGAATTGCAATGTGCCTCCATCTATTAAAGCCTGAATGCCCTTCTTCAATTCAGCACACCCCTCAGCTTGGGTCCAACACTCTAAACAATACTCGTCGCAACCTGGATACACACCTCCTTGCAATAACCTTCTCTTTATCTCACACAACGGTGTCTTTAGGTCATCAACATTCATAATCAAGTTCAAACCCTCCTAAGTTAAAATGGCATTTGCCCCATGGTTGGGCATGGGCTTTTGCACTATGTTCGGACCCGCCTGTCCAAAATTGATAACCTTACTATCCAATAGATCCTGCACCACATGCTTGAACGCGTGGCAACCCTCTATATCGTGGCCAGGAGCCCCGGAGTGGAATTCGCAGTACTTGTTCGCATCGTAACCGTACAGAGGAGTGCCTGTTATTAGCGTTATAGTTCTCTTTTCTACCAAGTTTAAACCCAGTAATGTCTGTAGCAATTCTGCATACGTCGAAGGAGGCTTTTCAAACACCCTCCTTGGTCTGCCCCCCTGGATTTTGCGCTGGGCAGGGTGTACCCCCTGTTGTGGCTGCTGTTGCTGTTGTTGTATTGGTTGTTGCTGAAATGGAATAGTAACACTTGCCACCTGCGGTGGCTGATTGTATTGGTTTCGACCTCTACCCCGGCCTCGGCCTCGGCCCCCAAACACTGCACTTGCATCACCTTGGTGGCGCCCACCGAAAGCCCTTCTGTTACTGCCAGCTGAAGTGGATTCTTCAGCTTGGAATCTTCCCTGTTTAATGTTGCTTTCAATCTTCTCTCCCATCAGGATTAAGTCTGAAAAACTGCCCAACGAAGTATGAAACAACTTGTCATACAACATGCCAGTAAAGGTTCCTATGAACATATCATTCATTTCTTTGTCCTCTAAGGGAGGATGAACTCGAGCAGCCATGTCGCGCCATCTCTGCGCATACTCTTTAAAGCTCTCGCCCTTCTTCTGGGACAACCCCTGCAATTGGACCCGATTGGGTGCCAAGTCACTGTTGTACTTATAGTGAGCCACAAATGCTTCAGCCAACTGCTTCCATGTCTTTATCTGTGTTGGTTCCAGCCCCATATACCACTCAAGGGAAGGACCAGACAAGCTATCTTGAAAGAAATGCATCAGCATCCTCTCATCGTTTGAATATGCCGACATCCTTCTGTAGTATGACCGCACGTGCACCTTGGGACAGGTATCCCCCTTATATTTGTCGAATGTGGGAGCTTTGAATTTTATTGGTACCCTCAGGCCAGGCACCAGAACCATTGTAGTCATATCTAAGCCAACAGCGCTTTGATTCACGACCCCCTTCATCTGCTCCTCGAGCATCCTGATTCTCTGAGAGTCATCCATAGGACCTTCGAAACCTCCACCGGAGAAAGCATCCTCTTGCTGGTCTTCTTGCCAATTACCGTTCCCAGTTCCGTATCCATCGTACCCGTTGTTACGGCCAACTCTAGTCTTATTCATCACAGGGCCTCGCCCCCTGTTACCATACCCCGGAGCGACTCCTGTAGGTCCAAAAGCCATTAACCCAGCGCCATTTCCATTTCCGAATCCGCCATAACCCTGATTAGTCATACCAAATCCGTCCTGTCCGAAGCCCTGCGCGTTGAAGCCGTACTTCCCAGCATGATCAAACCCCTGGTCATTGAAGTCGAACCCATTATTACCGAAGCCATTACCTCCCATATTATCACCCAGGTTGACATCTCCGAGCCCAACGTTGTTGACGACAGTCTCGTTATCGATTCCAACGTTACCGTTTCCGGCGGCAGCGCCGTTGTTCACATTGACAGCAAGTATGTTTACCACAGGTGGAGCTACCGGTGTGGGAGTACCATACCCGTGAATAGTGTCGACTCGCACAGAATTATGGTCTTCATTTCCATGCCCAGCATTTCTCATCAGCAAAGGCTGCACCAAAGCTTGCAAGTTCTCCTGGCCTTTCACAATGGTCTCCATTGTCTGCATGAATAGCGCCAGCTTCTCACGCATGTCCTGCATTTCATTCTGCATCTGATCCATAACTCTTCTACAGTTGGTGCGAGTGGAGTATCGGTGCGGGCGTTGACTTTCAATCCTGAAAAGACTTGTACGGTGCAGGAAATGAGATACAGTTCAATAATCATCTGTAATGCAATATGAATTCGAATGCAATGCAATATGTGTCTGTGCATCATTCCCCGATTCTAGTGCGAATGTGTCAGTGCGGTGACAGTGATAGCAATACGAAGTTCGGAGCCGAATCATAGAAAACACCTCATATATTGTAGAGAAATCCATCAAGTCAGGAATACAATATCAATGAGTGTACAATAAGAAGGCATGACCTCAACCAACAATCCTAGTAATGGTCAGCACTATGCAAATAAATCATATACATTAATACATGAAATGGTCAAGTACTCCCATAGGCATGGTACTCCTCTAGTAACTTCTTAGTCTCTGGATGACTTGGTCGGGTAAGCAGACCCTCAACAAGTAAATCTCTTCGCTTGAGAACACGTCGTAAATCACCAGTGGACTCCTCCCATGCCCCTTCTCCGAAGCGATCCTCTAGCTTCTGCTTCTGAGACGCAGCTTCTTTCTTGCCTTCGATGGTCTTGTTCAATGCATTCTGGAGACTATATCTTGCCATTACCTCCTCTTCATACTTCTTAGTGCTAGCCTTCAACTGTTCTTCGAGTTCAGAAATTTGCTGCTTCAATTTGTCTTCCCTCTTTTTGTTGTTGGTTAGCGTAGCATTCCACGTCTTGTTACAAGAAGAGATTTCCCGGTGGGCGGCATCGAGCGCTTTCTTTTTGGACTCCAACATGTCATGAGAGCTTCTGAATTCTTTCCCCAGGCGTTCACGCTTCTTTTTCTCTTCAGTCAATTCAGCACCTAGCCTGTTTACTAATTCAATCTGCTGTTGGAAAGAATGCACAACCTTGTTCTTCTCACTACGCATCTGAGCCAATTCCTTTTCTAACTCTTCATTGATCTTTATCAAGGCTTCCTTTTCTTTTACAACTCGCTCGTAGACCTCCATAGTAACTGTGGTTGGTTCCTCTACTGGAATGTGAACAAGGACTGGTGCAGCGGGAAATGGCATCAGCAACTGTCTCGCACTCTCTTGGATCCAAACTTTGTATGGTACATAAGCCTGACAATCATTCTTCCACAACAGTGGTTTCCCTCTTATGTTGATACGCATCCAGGCGTGCTAAAGCTTGGCTAGTAACTCTCCATTCAAATCACCGGTGAAGTATAGAGATTCCTGTACTTCTTCCTCCCTAGGTGGGTTCTTCAACGCGTATCCAAACTGGCGAACGAACAAAGATGAGTTATAATTGATGCACCCTTTTCTTCCTATCAAAGGAACATTAGGATATCCGGCGCAGCTGAAAATAAGCTCAGACCCCAGCAAGTCTCGGTCAAACCACTCAACGTCTTCAGCAGATAGTCTCATCAGGCGCTCTGGCCAGTCAGCTGTAGTTGCACTATCTACAAAAGGTCCCTTCAGGGGGAGATGGCTCTTAAACCACATGTTCAACATCGACGCACAACAGTAAACAGTCTTTCCTCTTCTATTTTCATTTTTGTAGTGCAATGAATGATAGAGATCTCCAATCAAAGTGGGTATCGGGTTGCCAGCAGCAAACAGATGAAAAGCGTCCAAGTCCACAAAATTGGGTAAGTTGGGAAACATCACTATTCCGTAGATGCACAGAGCCAAGATAGCATTAAAGACTATCCAGCATCCGCTCTTGGCGTATTCTTGAGCTTTGCCAACCAGAAAATCAAGGGAGAAACCTGGAACCCCGAGCCAAGAAGTCAATAATAATTCAGAAGGGTTCATGTGCAAGGCCTTAGCTAAGTCCTCCAGCTGGGGCTTAGCGTCACGACGGATGAAAGGAACCTTATTTTGTACCGGCAGCTCGATAAACTCTGCGTATTCCTCCATGGTAGGCCCCAAAATAAAGTCAGCAAACGTGAAACATCTCAATGCAGGGTCATAGAATTGCATCAGCGCATATAGCCCATTCATCTCAACAGTAGTTGGCTTGCAGACCAGTCTCAACAATCTTCCATAACTCATTCTGAAACTTCTCCTAACCTCCTCATCAGCAAGGGACATCAGACCAAGTAGGGGAGTAATGTCAGGTGTAGGTAACTTGTACGCAACTGTTTTTCTCAAACCAGCCATGATCAATAAGCAGAAGCCCGGGCACTAGAATCAGGGAATATGCAAATGCACCTGCAGCACAGACGCACGTTAATAGGATGCAATGATTATGCAAACAATGCAATGCAAATAAAATGCAACAGGGACCAAATGCCATGGCTGAGAAGCCTGAACCATATCAAAAGTCTCAGATAGACCCTCCAGAATTCCTCAAACCCTGGTCTTAGACAGACCCAATACAAAGCTCCAATACTGGTCTCTGATAGACCCCATACTATAATTTTGACTGGTCTCTGACAGACCCCATATCATAACTCCAGCTGGTCTCTGATAGACCTCACAACTGTCCATAAATACCCTGAATCTCAGATCAAGAAACAAACCAGTATCTGAAGGTCTAGTTACCTGCATAACCCCAAACCCTCTCACAGGTAGGTGTCCTAGTAAGTGACAATGGTATGGCATCCTATGCGGTCGTCGGCGTCACAGACTTTCAGGGTTGATGATACGATTCCCAGAAGGAGTGGCATCATCAAATCCTGAAGAGGCCTCACTTAGCCAACTTCCAAATGATCGGTTCCCGGAGTCGACAATCCAACTAACCAACAACCCCTTCGACCCAAAGGGTAGAAAAAGAAGTCAACCAGAAGAACCTCGTCCGAGTGTAGATTTTGTGGGACACTAATGCAAGCAAAGCCGGCACGCGCCCACTACTTTCTACTCTAATTCTAAGTGCATTAAAGCCCAGGTCCGGCTTATCTCTCAATCATAGAACACCCGTCACAACCCCAATACAGCAATAATAACAATAATATAATGCTGAAAATAAATGACAGAAATATAAATCCATACAAAATCCTCGACGGGAAAACAAGCGTTAGGATTGACTCGCTTAAGGGACGTTGGATCCCAAATGCATAAGGAACTATCGCAGTCCTTAGCAGCCAGGGGACGTTGGATCCCCAGCAGAGTCGCCAGCTGTCACTACTGCGAAAATCGGCGCCGGCTGAACAGAAGAGTCGCCACCGTGCGTTATTTATCCCAAAGGAGGGAAAGGAAACGCTCAGAGTAAACCTACCGCAAAGATGGGAAAGGAATGGCCATCGCAACCAAATCCTGGATTCGGGAGTCGGTTACGCAAGGGGAAGGTATTAGCACCCCTCACGTCCGTCGTACTCGACGGGATCCACGCTTGTTTTCTGGTACAGATTGTTATTCTATCTATTCTACAGGTCTAGGGTTAAAAGAAAATAAAATGACTCGGCAAAGTATCGCACTTTATGCCTACGTATTCCCGTCTGGAACGAGAAATCAGAGTCAACGTAGTTCGCCTACCTACGGGAAAGGAGGGGAAGGTTGCTCGCTAGGATATCGCATCATATGCCTACGTACTTTCATACAGCATGAAAGATCAGAGCAAACGTAGTTCGGGCCACGTACGACACAAGTCTGTCTTGATTGTTTTTATCTCCTTATGAAAAAGGTTTTTTTTATTACTGGTCCAAGCGGACAAAAATGACGTTTTGATGAGTTCACATTCTTTTACGGAAGAAGTGGCTTTTATTGTGTTTGAAATATTTATTGTGTTTTTCTGTTTGTTTTGAGAAAGAGGAGATAGAATTCTAACCTACGGTTGAAAAGGGAATCAAACTAACCTAATGTTATCATGCATGGGTTAAGACCTAATGTCTATCATGCTCCTCTCTTGCGCAGAGAGAAACAGAGATCCTAAGGGATAAACGGAAACAGAAACAATAGCATATATACAATAAAGCAATAAAATGCATGGATGCAGCAGTACAAGCGAGGCAAGGGAGTCCCACTCAACCTCGAACCTAGAAAACAACAGGCAAAAGCGAACAAAATTCGCTTTCAACCTAACAGGTCAATTAGCAAGCAATACAGTCAGAGAAATTCAAACAATACATCAAAAATTATAAACAGCAAAAATAAACAGCAGCAGCAGTCTTCATCAACATCTGTCTTCAAGTCATCTTCAACTATTTACAGGCCCCAAGCAAGCATCAGTCTTCATCTTCAAGCCTTCAAGCAAGGTCTCTGTCTTCAATCTTTCAGGGCTTTTCTTCAAGTCTCACTCTCCAAGATGAGCAGCAGTCAACAAGATGAATTGGATGTTAAGCAGTCAGTTGCCTACCAAGGGTGGCCCACTGACTGTTAACATGATACTGACAGTTTTCTCTCAAAAGTTCTATCTTTTAAATACATTCACTAATCCTTCCAAAGGAAGGAGGTGGATATTTAAAAGAGACTTTGAATCATAGAGAAAGAATGGAGGCAAACAAAACCTTCCATGTTTATGAAGCAAGTTTTCTACTCTAGAGCTCTGCCTAGCTCCTAGATCCTATAGCCTTCAACAGCTGCCAGCAAGATATACTCTTCATCACCTCTGGAAATTGATCTTCATTCCTTTTGTCTTCAATGGGCTTCATCAGCAAAGTCTTCAGCTCAAACCCAACCCCCAAGCAGGCCCAACACCCCACACAGTCAAATAATAACCCTAGAGAGGGCACACCACACAATCAAGCAAATACAGGAATTATACTAGTAGTATTAATAGAATAGGGGAAGTCTAATATTTTCTAAGGGATCTATTATTTACCCATAATACCCCTATAGTCCCATCATTTAATTTGTCCTAAAGAAAACCCAAAAGAAAATTTGTTTTGTTAAACTTACATTATATTCACAACCCTAAATGATTAGCCTAATGTGTTCTAACTAAACTACCTAAAATAAATCCTAAAAAATTGGAATAAAAATCAAGGGGGCACCTAATATATGTATCTAATTATACTAAAAAAATTGGCCTTAAAAGATTATGAGAAGCACCTAAAAGAAATTCTACAAAACTATATACAAATTAAATCTATTTAAAAAGGCATTAAAAGAAAAAATGTGCAAAAAATATTAAAAGAACATAAAATGGAATTTTTATTACATGATATTTTTCTACACAAAAATATGAAAATAGTAAAAAAACAACCAATCAAAAATATGGAATTTTCAATTTGTTATGATTTTTCAAACAATTAAGAAAAATAAAAGAAATTAAAATGAAGTAAAATTGGTTAGGGGTGCAGTCAGCAATGATTTTAAGTTGAAAAATAGATGATGGGCCCAGACTGGGGGTGCGCATAGCAAGGCGCGCCTGGGCCCAGTGCAATCAGAAAAACACCAAAGAAAAATAAACACAAAAACGGTGCAGGAAGTAATAAACTTAGTTCAATTGGAAATGGGCCTGGATATTGGGGGTGTGAAAAGCATGAGTGCACTTAAGCCCAGCAAAGTCGTTTAATGAAACGACGCGTTTTGGCTTCAGACTCTTCCCTCTCATTTCAACTTTAAACCTGGGCCGTGCGATCAAATTCTCAGTCAACCAAGTCTTGCTCATCCAACGATTGCAGTGCTTCGTCTTCCTCTAGTCTAGGGTTTGTATGAAACAGCCATGGAAGCTGAACCTCATGCATCAACTTCTCCTCACTCATACGTGCTCGATTCTTCACCAAATTCAAAAGTGTAAAAAGCAAACTCACTCCAAATTCATCACTGAATCCATCTACAGTATTAGTTTCAATTAATATCCACTCTTGCATGAAACACGATCCTCACCTCAAAATTACTCAGAATTTTCATCATCACCAATCCATGATCTAAGCACACTAAACTCTTCATGGCCTTGCACTGATCAATAATCACTAACAATTCAAGATTCTAACAACCTAACCATCAAGTTCTAGGTCTCAACAGAATTTGTGCTCCAATGTCAAACTTCATGAAATGCTCTCAAATTCACTGGAAATGATCATCTACCTATTCCTAACAGTTCTAACCTAATGATTCTACATCATACCATCTAAATCAAGCTAATTTGATAGAAATACTAACCTGGTGCAAAATTGAAAACAGATGGATGAAACCTTGGATTCACAGCTAGCAATGCTCTGCACTTGATCAATGGCTATGGATCTTGGTTCTGTATGCACCTGTGCTTGCTCAAAGGCTTTGGATTCTTGTAACCAATTCTTTTTGCAATTTGGATGATAAACTTGTAGCACACGATTATGGCTTCAATACACTCAAATCTTTCTTAGGATGTGATCAATGATGATCATGGAGTATGGTAGGATCAATAATCTTGCAGAATGATGAAGAATTGGGAGGGTTTGAATGAATTTGCAAAAATGCAAAATGGAGTGAAACTTGGTGTTTTTGATCAAAATGAAGTGTAACCCTGCATTTAAGGAGCTCTAGGGTTTATATATATGCCCATGGAATCATCTAGAACTTGTTGGAAACTTCTTTCACACCAATCCCTTGTGATTTGGCTTATGTCACTTTAATCATAAGCAAGCCATGATAATTCTCAAACTTTGAACTAAACTCAAAAATCCACTATTTCCAATGGTCTCAAAACATTATTTCCAATAAAAATGACCTATAATTTCATCCCATTTGGACATATTATGAAAAATCTCATTTTAAAGTCACTTTTATTCATTAAATTCACCTTTTAATTGACAAAATTTGCAACCTTGAGCTATGGACATTTGACAACTTCCATGACCACTATTCTAGACTCAAAATGTCATTTGGAACAACTTTGATGTTGTGAAGTTTTTCATTTGAAGCTTCCTTGCATGAGTTTTAGGCATATGCTTGAAATGACCTGTAATTCTCAAATGACCAAAATACCCTTTGCTTGCCAAGGTCATAAGTAGAGTTCCACAAATCAAATGAAGGCATACCATACCTTTCTAGAAAGATAAGATCATGAGGAACAACTTTCATGTTGACCAGAAATCCATTTGAAAGCTCCTTGAGGGGTAAATATTGCTTGGAAGACAAGTAACTTTCACAGACAAAATTTCAGATGCCTCAGATGACCTGTAACTTGCAAGGACCATAACTTGAGTTCTATAAATCTCCTTGATGTCTTCCACCACTCAAATTAAAGGTCTTGAGATCCTATACAAGTTTCATGTTGGCCAAGGATCCATTTGAAGCTTGCATTTTGAATTATCTTGCTTGGAAGTTTGACCTAAATCAGGGGATTTTACACAGAAACCCTAATTTAGAAACTCCTCCTCTTCTTGATTCCTCTTGATTTCTCCTTGGCACAACACCACATCCATATCTACATGTCAAATGATGAACCCCACATCTTTCAAATAGACCTTGATACCCTTCAATCAAACATTTGACTTAGGGTTGACCCAGGGTTGACCTAGATGAAACCCTAGTTGACTGTCTTCAACTGCAACTCTTGTAATCACATCAATGACTTGCCTCACTTTCAAAATGCCCCTCTAGGTCCTCCATGATGTCTATATACCATCCATGGCCTCAATTCATGACTCACAACTTCTTTGATGATCTTCAAATACCCTCAAGATAGGAGATAGATCCACTGCTTGGTCCACTAACTTCTCAGATTTCAATTTCTTTCTGATGACTTGGATAGGCTTGAATTTGAATAAGAACCTCTTGATAGGCTCATAGAGATAAGAATTGCATTTGGTCCCTTGTTGGATGACTTGCTATGCTATGTTATGCAAATGATTAGACTATGTACATGACTTCTTATGCAAATGACAATGCAATTGAAACATAAACCAAGTGAAGTAGGTTGAGCAAATTTCAGGGTGCAACAACTTCATCCTGATCCTAACCACCTATGAAATGCTATCTAACAATGCCTAAATTATGAGTAATCAAGAAATTCACCAACCTGTGTTTGAGCTTGCAACAGAGATGGTTCTTGCACGATTCAGCCTCCACAAAAGTGCAGATTCACTCCATGATGCTTGATGAAGGTGATGAAGTCCTCAGTTTGCTTTGATATGCTCTTGAACTCCAAAATGAAATTTCAACTTCAAGCTTCTTTCTCCACTTCTCTCCAATGGATTCTCCCAGAAAATGAGCACTAGAAGCTTCCAATTCTGTTCTAAATCCTATTTATGATCTGTTTTAATGGGTTGGAGGCCCAAACCAAGCCCATTCACGAGTTTTGGATTTTCATCTTCCTTCAAAATTTTCAATGTGGATATGTGCCTTCAAGCTTTGTTCATACTCCAAGTTCATCCAAAATGACTCACTTAAGCCTTATGGAGTGTATTGAAGTGGTTTCCCTCCCTTGATTTCAACTTATGGAGCATATGGGATATGTTTCTTATTTGTGAAGCAACCTTCCAAATGGCCATGCTATGGACTTCAAACCAAAAATGTAATAATGCCAATCTCTCTAGAACATCAATTCCGTTCAAATTGAATACAAATTTGACTTGAAAACATGTTATTCTCAATTGTTTTGAATTTTCTCATTTTAATTCATTAAAATGGCCTTTTTATGAACTTTCTTCTACCAATGCTTGATATAATCCATATCAATGGACTCTTGATACTTAGGCAAGCTAAAAACATCATTTTGAACAACTTTCATGTTGAACCAAAATCCATTTGAGGCTTGCAAGATGGTGAAATGGACTTATGGTTCAAAATGACCTGTAATGCCCAAATACCCAAAATACCCTTGACTTGTCAAAGCCATAACTTGAGTTCTACAAATCCAATCATGGACTTCTAGCACTCTATGGAAAGCTAAGAGGATAAGAAAAAACATTCATGTTGACCAAAAGTTCATAGGAATCATCCTTCTAGGTCAAAAGTGTCATGCAAGTTGGGTAACTTTCAAGCTCCAAATTCACATGCCTCAGATGACCTGTAACTTGTCTGGCTCATAACTTGAGTTCTCTAAACCCTATCAAGGACCTCTAGTACTCAAATTAAAGCTAAGATCATGCCCTACAAAAATCATTTTGGGGTCAAGATGAGATGACAATCATATCTTGAGTTAAATAGCCTTGAAGTCAGGGGTCAAACTAGGGGATTTTACATTGTCAAGTCTTAGAAACCCTAGCCTGAAACTTCTCAAACTCTTCAATCATGATGAGTTAACCTTGGAATCATCCTTAGAACATCTTAATGCATCAATCCATGATCACATGGTTCTTGGATTAAGTCTCAAACTCCTCCAAATCATCAGTTGACTTAGGGTTGACCCAGTCAAACCCTAATTGCACCACTCATGGCTTAGTCTTCTTAATCTTACACAATGACCTGTCTAGGACTCAAAGTGAACTTCAACACTTCTCATGAGCTCTCTCAAGACCTCAAGTCCAACTTCATGGCCTCAGAATCATCTGATGGCTTTCCAAAACCCTCAAGTTAGGAGACACACCTTCTTGGTTTCAACCACTCTTTCTGAGGATCTTTTAACTTCTCTGACAAGGATATCAACCCTTGAACACATGAATAAGACTTCTTATCTAGCTTCATAATATTGTATAGCTCTTAATTGGTAATCATACCTCTTGATCTCCTGCACACATGTCAATGAAATGCAAATGATAATGCTAATGTGAATGAAATGAAACACAAGCTAGGTAAAGAAATGTTGGGCAAATTTTGGGGTGCAACAGCTGCCCCTATTCAAACGGCTTGGACCTGACTGGGTGAGAAGCGAACAGCTCTCAAACAATCAAGGTAAAAGACGGTTGAATACCAACAAACCCGGAAATTTTCCAACTGCACAAGTATACGGTACTCTGATGGGGACAAATCTTCGGAAACTGAAATAATAGTTGCACGACAACTAGCTGGAGAAATACTGATCTGAACCTCCATCAGGATGATTCTCTGATTTTTCTGATAGCATTGTGTCCTTAAATCATCAAGGGATCACCGCTTACATGGTAACTGGCGGTTTGCCAACCGCACATGTAAACGATACTCTGATTGGTAGGAACATCGTCAAAAACTGAGCATGACAATTGCACGGCAACTCTGCTGGGGAATTGGTCACACGGGAATTGGTGAAGGGTCTAATCTCAAATCTCCGTCAGGATGATTACCTGATTTTGCTGTAGATCTTCGTCCTCAAGTCATTAAGGGATCACCAGTTACGCGGTAACTGGTAATGGAAGGTCGATTATACCGTCAGGCATTCTGCTTCACTGCAGAAGAATTCCTTATCGTCGCCTATGGACTCATCATGTCGCTAGGAACGTCGACAACATCTTTGTCGGACTTCATCAGTAAGTCAATAAGGGATCACCGGTTACTCGGTAACTGGTGAATAATGGTTGATTCTGCCGTCGGGCATTCTGCGCCACTGCAGAGGAATTCCTTATCGTCACATATGGACTCATCGTGTCGCTAGGCACGTCGACAACCTCTTTGTCGGACTTCATCAGTAAGTCAATAAGGGATCATCGGTTATTCGGTAACTGGTGAATGATGGCTGATTTTTCTGTCAGGCATTCTGCGCCAATGCAGAAACAATTCCTTATCGTCACCTATGGACTCATCGTGTCGCTAGGAACGTCGACAATATCTTTGTCGGACTTCATCAGCAAATCAATAAGGGATCACCGGTTGCTTGGTAACTGGTGAAGGGCTACTCTCAAATCTCTGTCTGGATGATTATCAGATTTCGTTGCAGCTACTTCCTCAAGTCATCAAGGGTTCACTGGTCTCTCGGTAACCGACGATACATAGCTGGTATTACCGTCAGGCATTCTGCGACACTGCGGCAGAAGGATTTCTCGGGACTCATCAGGTCATTAGGAACTTTTTAACAATCAAGTTAGTCATGCCATCGGGAATTCAAAGAAATTTTCGGGCGTCAGCTGGGCTTCGTCAGTAATTCTGAAATAGAATCCTCGGTCAATCATGAACCACATAGGGGTATCCAAACTTCTGCCATTAGAGGCACTCTACATCAGCTGAGAGAACTGCGTCGACATCATAGTTGGACTTCGTCAGTAAGTCTTCAAATGGAATCCTTAATCAATCAGGAACCACTAAGGATACACAATCTTTCGCCATCAGGCACCCTGCGTTAGCTAGGCAAACTGCTTCGACATTGCAGCTAGACTTCATCAGTAAGTCTGGGGTTTTGGCACCGCTGTCGGACTTCAATCATCAAGTCTTCGAGGGAATTTCAACTTCTACATTCAGAAACCTGCTGGGGATGACGCATCTCCATTGGGGATTCTGGAGAACTATCAAGTGATTCTGCTTCGGGGATCCAGAAATCATTCTGGATTAATCATCTCTCTGCTAAGGACTTCAAGAATCATCTTGGACAAATAACTCCGCCGGGGACTTCAAGAATCATCCTGAACCAATAACTTTGGATATTTCAGGAATCATCCTGAGCAAACACTCTGCCGGAGATTTCAGGAATCATTCTGAGCAGACACTCTGCCGGGGACTCTAAGCATCAACTTGAGCAACCAACTCTGGCGACTTCACTGGGGATTTTAAGAATCATCTTAAGCCATCAACTTTGCTGGGGAATTCAAGAATCATCTTGAGAAAACCATTATGTGGAGGGACACCTGCAAAACCAGCACGGTAACAACCTAGCTCATGTTTCATATGCATGTGTTTGACAATGGCGTAATGCTCCACACGGTGGAAATGCTACGCATTTTTTTGGGTAAATGCTATGCAGCCATGCAAAAATGCTATGACCCCATCAGCAAAATAAATGCTGAAGGGATAATCCCCCTGTCAAGGGGAAAGAACCACTCTGGTGGAGGAAGGAATCATCCTGCCGAGGAGAAGAAGTCCCGCCAATCTCAATCGGATTTCGCCTGGGGAAACGAACTCCAGACGACTGCTGCAGGGGAGTAAAGTTCTTCGAGGACCTGAACCCGCTCAACTGGGTGAACGAACCACAAATGCTGAGGAAAACGATGTCAACCGCAGAAATAAACTGCTTGGCATTCACGGCAAAACTTTCCTGGAGATAACGACTCCTGTGGGGAAATATAGCATCAGCTATTCAACATTCTACTGGGGAGAACCAATCGTGGCCTAAACGCTTTCTAAAGACTCGGTTCTCTTGAGGAACTGCCAAATCGGCTGGGGCACAAGGAATCATCCTGCTTGCCGGGGAGAATACAACTCTATGGGGAATTTCAGTTCCGCTGGAGACTTCAGTCTGAACTGTCGGAAGCTGCACACCTGCGAATAGTCTTCTACGAGAGAACTGCACATTGACTCAGTGCTGGGGAGATGATGATTCTGCCTCAGGATACCTCTGGTTGGGGAGAGAATCTTCTCTGCTTGGGGAGACATATCAATGCTCTTGGTCCCATGTTCAGACTCGGTGGGGATACGTTGTTGAACTTGCTAGGGAAGAAGGAATCATCCTGCTTGGGTACACATACGGCGTACTACCTGGAATATGCCATTCCTGCAACAACACAAACAAACAAACAAGATACCCTTCTCAAAGGGACCTATCAAGGTTATCATCTTGCGACAATGTTCAAGTAATTCAATGTTTCAACAATTAGTGGCCTAGGCCAGTAAGTTTATGTATGTGCATTTTATCAAAAACATCGGCGTTCTTTTTCGCAAACAAAACAGATAAATGCTAAACAAGCAAACATAATTGCTGAATAATATATGTTTTATTGATAACGAACCCCTGAATGGCAAAAAATGTTTTACAACAGATGCAAGCTCCTGGAATGAGGAAGCTGCGCAAACATAAAAACATAAATATACATCAGTATATACACAAATGTCGGCAATGTGGCGTAGACGAACACCATGAGTTGATCCCTCTATGACCCACTCGACTTCGATACTTCTCCGATGCTTCAGCTTCAGAAGAGATTGATTCGGATAAATGGCCCTCAGGTCTTCCAAACCACTAAACAATGAAAGTCCATACGCGGAATGCAGTCATTTGCTTTTTCAAATCCCTAACTTTTTCCTGAACCGCCCTTTCGGGTTTTCGATTCACCGGGATACCCTTTTTTGCCAAAGTCGCCCTTCTAAGTTTTCGACTTTGCGGGTGTACATTTTTTCATTTATATCCCTAATTTTTGCCCGAACCTTTTTCCTTTTTTATGGTTCGCCGGGATGCCCCATTTTTGCCAGGATATTCTTTTTCTTTCCAGCGGGTCATTTTTAAGCAAAGTATTTTTTAACTGCGTCCGCGTTCATCGGGGGTGTAAAATCTTCACCGTCCATTGTGGATAACAACAAGGCTCCTCCCGAGAGGACCTTGCTGACGACGTACGGACCTTCGTAATTGGGAGTCCACTTGCCCCTGTGATCGGAGTGTGGAGGAAGAATCTTCTTCAAGACGAGATCACCCGTCTGAAAGCTTCTAGGATGCACCTTCTTATCATAAGCTTTCTTCATTCGGCTCTGGTACAGACGACCGTATGCAATCGATGCTAATCTCTTCTCGTCCATCAGGCTGAGTTGGTTTAGTCGGTTCTTAATCCATTCTGCCTCATCGAGTTTCACGTCAACCAAAACTCGTAAAGAAGGAATTCAACTTCTAATGGTAGGACAACCTCCATACCGTATACCAGTGAGAAAGGAGTTGCCCCGGTTGATGTACGTACCGTCGTACAATAACCGTGCAATGCAAATGGCAACATCTCGTGCCAATCTTTATAGGTCACAACCATCTTCTGTACAATCTTCTTAATGTTTTTGTTGGCCTCTTCAACCGTGCCATTCATCTTCGGCCGGTAAGGAGATGAGTTGTGGTGTTCAATCTTGAAACTCTGGCATAACTCCTTCATCATCTTGTTATTCAGATTCGAACCATTATCAGTAATGATCCGCTCGGGAATTCCGTAACGATAGATGATGTCCCTCTTTATGAATTTAGCCACCACCTGCTTGGTCACGTTAGCATACGAGGCTGCCTCCACCCACTTGGTGAAGTAGTCGATGGCTACCAAAATGAAGCGATGACCGTTAGATGTAGTGGGCTCGATCTTGCCTATCATGTTGATTCCCCACATGGAGAACGGCCACGGGGAGGACATGACATTTAACGGGCACGACGGCACATGAATCTTATCAGCATAAATCTGGCATTTATGACATCTCTTCGCGAATTTAAAGCAATCTGATTCCATCGTCAGCTAGTAATATCCTGCTCTCAGGATCTTTCTTGTCATAGCATGTCCGCCGGCGTGCGTACTAAATGTACCTTCATGGACTTCTTCCATGAGCATACTCGCTTCTTTCTCATCTACACATCTGAGTAGCACGAGATAGTGGTTTCTTTTATACAGAACTCCATCAGGATTGAGATAAAAATTTCCAGACAACCTCCTCAGAGTCTTCTTATCCTGGGTTGACGCTCCCGTAGGATACTCCTTAGTCATAAGGAAGGTCTGGATGTCATGGAACCATGGCTTGCCATCGGAGGCTTCCTCGATCGCAAAGATGAATGCAGGTCTATCAAGACGAGAAAGGATAATCCTTGGAGCTTCATTCTAAAAATTGACTTTATACATCGAAGCCAACGTGGCTAAGGCATTAGCCATCTTATTTTCAGCTCTGGGCACATGATGGAGTTCCACTCGATCAAAGAACGGAAGCAGCCTTCTGGCATAGTTCATGTACGGCACCAAATTCGATTGAAGAGTCTCCCACTCCCCTTTAATCTGGTTAATCACAAGTGCCGAGTCACCATATACATCTAGGTTCTTGATTCTCAAATCAATTGCTTCTTCTAGACCCATGATGCATGCTTCGTACTCCGCTTCATTATTGGTGACCGGAAACGTCAGTCTAGCAGTGAATGGGATGTGGGACCCATGGGGAGTCGTGATGATTGCCCCTATGCCACTTCTGTAAGAATTAACCGCCCCGTCAAATATCAATTTCCATTGGGATTTCCTCTCTGGACCCTCGTCGGGCAACGGTTCATCGCAATCTTTCACCTTGAGGAACATGATATCCTCATCAGGGAATTCAAATTTCATCGGCTGATAATCTTTGATCGGCTTTTCGGCAAGGCATTCAGACAATACGCTTCCCTTGATCGCCTTCTGGGAAACATACTGAATGTCATATTCCGTCAACACCATTTGCCATCTGGCAATCCTGCCCAAAAGCGCTTGTTTCTCGAAGACGTACTTGATCGGATCCATCTTCGAAATTAGCATGGTTGTGTGATTGAGCATGTACTGTCGTAAATGTTTGGCAGCCCAGGCAAGTGCACAACACGTTTTCTCCAGCATCGAGTAACGAGATTCACAATCTGTGAACTTTTTACTCAAATAATAAATGGCATGCTGCTTTCTGGCCGTCTCGTCGTGCTGATCGAGAAAACACCCCATACTATTCTCAAGAACTGTCAAGTACATGATTAAGGGTCTTCCGGCCACTGGGGGTTTCAAGATGGGAGGTTCCTGCAGATACTGTTTTATCTTATCAAATGCCTTCTGGCAATCCTCGTTCCAGATAATCGCCTGATCTTTCTTTAGTAGTTTGAACATCGGTTCACACGTGGCCGTGAGCTGAGAGATAAACCTTGCAATGTAGTTTATTCTTCCCAGGAAACCACGAACTTCTTTTTCGGTTTTTGGCGCTGATAACACGAAATCATATAGATATTTTCATGCATAATTCAACTAAAGTCTAACCGTTTTTGATCCGATTTCGGGTTATTTCCGTGTATTTGTCTGATGTTTTGCAGGTATTCAACGACCACGTCTAAACAAGGCAACATGAAGAAAAGAAGCAATCTCAGATGAAATATGGACGAAAAAGGAGTGAAAACACAATGAAAAGCGCAGCAAGCTGTTTTTGCTGATGTGACGACCGTCACAGCTTCATGACGACCGTCACACGGGTGACGACCGTCACACCTTGTGACGACCGTCATGCAGGCAAAAACGCCCCACTCAGATTACACGTCAAAGGATCAGTTCCAATTCCCACAGATTTCCAAAAAGTAATTTTAACCCCGAACAGGATACGAAAGTGTATGTTTGGCCCTTAGGATTATGATTAGCGTCAATAACCATCGTGAGGCGAGAGTCTTCAAATCACCATTTTCTGCTTAAATAAACTTTGAAAATTATTTCATACACCAGTAACTTATCAAATCCCTGAAGAACACAATTACTACGTATCGATTCAATCAATTATAAGCCAAATAGTATTCTTAGTTCCCTTTTAGTGACAATCTTATTCCCTTAAACATATTCTACCTAGCTAAACATAGTAACTCCCGAGAACACTAGTTTGATTACGAGTCCTTGTAGGATCGATATCTATTATTACTACGCGATAGACTGTGCACTTGCAGTTAGGTTGTATTAGACATAGAAAGTCGCGATAATGTTTTTGGCGCCGTTGCCGGGGACCCGTTTAGTCAATAGTGTAACCTTCTGTTACGCCGTATAGACTAGGTTAACAATTTTCATTTTTCCTTTACTAGTTCTGTCAATTGTATGCCAAGAAATCGCCCGCAAGGCGATATCGTAAAACCTTCGGTCGCAGAACTAGAACGCTTCTTACATTTAAGAAGTAGAATCATTGAGTACCAACTCAAACAACTCAAACATAACACTCCCGAACCTCTCACTCCCATTCCCAAATCAGAAGAAGAAGAATCATTGAGTACCTGAAACGATTTTGAGCTGAAACCATCATTGCTGTCAGCTGTGCAACAAAACCAATTCTCCGGAAACGCAACTGAGGATCCGAACGAACATCTAACAAAGTTTGTACAATACGCAGACACAGTGAAAGCAAATGGAGTAACTCCAGACGCGATAAGACTTCGTCTTTTCCCATTCTCTCTTAGAGACAGAGCGTGGACATGGTTACAATCGTTACCATCCAACTCCGTTACGACGTGTGAGCAATTGAAGAACGTCTTCTTAGCGAGATATTTTCCGCCAAGCAAAACTGCCATGCTTAGAGCTCAAATCAACGGATTTCGACAGAAAGATACTGAATCTCTTTACGAAGCATGGGAACGATTCAAAGATATGATGAGAACATGTCCTCACCACGGTCTAGAAGACTGGGTGACAATCCATACTTTCTATAATGGGCTTCTATACAATACTAGATTGACAATAGACGCTGCCGCGGGCGGTGCACTTATGGATAAGCCATACGATGAAGCCTATCAATTGATAGAAAACATGTCACAAAACCATTGCCAATGGGAAGGTGAACGCACTCCAACTGAGAAAACAACAGCGAAAGGTGGGATGTACGAGATCAGCAGCCTTGAAAAGTTCAACGCTAAAGTAGATGCTTTAGCACAGAAGATCGATAGTCTGACCGTTAACCCCACTGCAACTGTCGCTGCAGTAACTCCAAATTGCGAGTTATGTGAAAGCACCACTCATAATGCACCCGAATGCCCATTGCTAGCCGGAATCCCACCAGACTAGGTAAATTATGCTCAAGGAAATCCCTACGCAAATACCTACAACCCAGGTTGGCGAAATCATCCAAACGTTTCTTACAAAAGCGAAAATGCATTACAAATGCCTACTGCTCCGCCAGGATATCAGAAACCAGCTGCTTAGAATGCACCTAGGAAATCGAACCTCGAATTGATGATGGAAAAGTTCATAGCTACTCAAGCTCAAACAAACAAAGAATTCCTGAATCAAAACATACACACTAGCGAGCAAATTAAACAGTTGACAGGAAAAGTAGACGCTTTAGCCACCCACAACAAAATGTTAGAAACACAGATATCACAAGTGGCTCAACAACAAGCCTCTGCTGCCGCACCAGCTGGCACATTTCCTGGACAACCCGAACAGAATCCAAAAGGCCAAGCAAATGCTGTAATACTAAGAAGTGGAAAAGAATTGGGCGAACCGATCGATCCGAGGACCGAAAACTCAGCCATGCAACAAAAACCAACTGAACAAGCAGAAAAGGAATCTGAGTTAGAGAAGAAGGAAGACAACGAGAAGGAGAATGCCGCAAGTGAAAAAACTCAAGCACCTCCAGCGCCATATAAACCACCTATTCCTTATCCTCAAAGACTAATAAACTCCAAAACTTCAGGACAGTTTAGGAAATTTGTAGAGCTCCTTAAACAGCTGAATATTACTATCCCTTTTACAGAAGCGATAACTCAAATGTCGTCATACGCTAAATTTCTCAAAGAAATCCTGTCAAATAAGAGAAAGATCGAGGATAACGAAACAGTTACACTTACTGCAGAGTGTAGCGCCATTATTCAAAACCGCATGCCTCCTAAATTAAAAGACCCAGGTAGTTTCTCCATACCCTGCGTCATAGGAAAGTTCGTAATAGACAAAGCTCTATGCGATTTAGGAGCCAATATCAGTGTTATGCCCTTATCTATATGCAAAAAGCTGAATATGGGAGACCTCAGACCAACCAAAATGTCCGTACAATTAGCTGACAGATAAGTGAAATACCCAGTCGGAATACTGGAAAACGTTCCAGTATGCATAGGACAATTCTACATTCCAACCGACTTCATAATCATGGACATCAAGGAGGACACTGTAACCCCAATTATCCTAGGAAGACCGTTCCTAGCTACAGCCGGAGCTATTATAAACGTGAAGAAAGGAAGGCTAACATTCGAAGTAGGAGAAGAAAAGATAGAGTTCATTCTCACCAAGTTCTTACAAGCACCAGCAATAGACGATACCTGCTATTTAGTAGACGAAATTGACGAATGCATAAGAGAACTTGAAAATGAAAAGACCACGTATTCAGAAATAATAAAGATTCAAATACCCGATATTTCTGAAGATGATAATTGGCGTAAACCGTATAAAGACGACAGCCTAAGCGAAAGCTTAGCACTGACCCCAAACCATATGCCAGGTCCGAAGAACCCATCTTTAGAACTTAAAACACTACCCAAAAACCTTAGATATGAATTTCTAGACGATGAACTAAAAAGACCAGTGATAGTCAACGCCGACTTAGGACAACCAGAAACCGAAAAACTATTAGAAGTCCTAAAGAAGTACCCCACCGCGTTAGGCTATAACATAAGCGATCTAAAAGGTATAAGCCCTTCGATCTGTATGCATCGAATTACAATAGAGGAAGACTCTAAAACCTCTCGAGAGCATCAGAGAAGACTGAACCCCATCCTGAGCACTGTAGTCAGAGATGAAGTAAAGAAACTGCTAGATGCAGGAATCATCTATCCGATCTCCGATAGTGAATGGGTCAGCCCAGTTCATGTCGTACCGAAGAAAGGAGGAGTCACAGTAGTTAAAAACAAAAAAGGCGAATCAATAACAAAAAGAGTCGTGACTGGAAGCAGGATGTGCATTGACTATAGAAAGCTTAACAAGGCTACGCGCAAAGATCACTTCCCGTTACCCTTCATAGACCAAATGTTGGAAAGATTAGCCAAACATTCATATTTCTGCTATCTAGATGGTTACTCAGGATTCTTCCAAATTCCCATCCATCCTGATGACCAAGAAAAGACTACATTCACCTGTCCTTATGGTACTTTTGCTTACCGCCGAATGTCGTTCGGACTCTGCAATGCTCCAGCAACCTTCCAAAGATGCATGATGGCAATCTTTGCAGATTTCATAGACAACATCATGGAAGTATTTATGGACGATTTCTCGGTATGTGGACAAAGTTTCGAAGGATGCCTACAGAACTTAGAAATGGTATTAGAACATTGCGTAAAAGTAAACCTCGTCCTAAATTGGGAAAAATGCCATTTTATGGTCCGACAAGGAATAGTTCTAGGACATGTCATATCAGATAAAGGAATTGAGGTATACAAAGCTAAAATAGAGATTATAAAAGATCTCCAACCTCCAAAATCCGTACGAGAAATACTGAGTTTTCTAGGACATGCCGGTTTCTACAGAAGATTTATAAAAGATTTCTCGAAAACCACAAAACCTCTGACCGGCCTGTTAATGAAAGATGCTGAGTTCGTCTTCAACGACGACTGTCTAAAAGCATTCGAAACATTGAAATCAGCCCTTATCACCGCACCAGTCATGCAACCACCCGATTGGCGACTACCGTTTGAAATCATGTGCGATGCGAGTGATTATGTTGTAGGCGCAGTTCTAGGACAAAGGAAGGACAAGAAACTCCATGCTATCTATTATGCTAGTAGAACCTTAGATCCTGCCCAAATGAACTACGCTACCACAGAAAAGGAACTTCTAGCAGTTATATTTGCGCTTGACAAATTCCGTTCTTACTTAGTAGGAGCAAAAATTATCATATACACAGACCATGCTGCCATAAGGTACCTAATAAGCAAAAAGGATGTCAAACCAAGACTATTGAGATGGATCCTGTTACTACAAGAGTTTGACTTAGAAATCAAAGATAAGAAAGGAACCGAGAACGTTGTTGCGGATCACTTATCCCGAATAGAAGGCATCAAACATGAACCAATACCGATAAATGACGATTTCCCGTACGAACGTCTGATAGCCAAACTAGAAAGTGACACACCCAATTCAATCTCGGAAGATCCAGAATTCGAAAAGCCGTAGAAGCCGTCTATGCCCAAGTCACATTACCTTGGTATGCTGACATCGTTAATTACCTTGCTGCGGGCGTGCTTCCACCGGATCTTACTTATCAGCAAAAGAAGAAATTCTTCCACGATCTGAAACACTATTATTGGGACGAACCCCTACTCTTCAAGAGAGGGGCCGACAACATATATCGTCACTGTGTCCCAGAGGAAGAAATAGAAAATATTATTTCCCAATGCCACTCAGCACCATACGGTGGTCATGCTAATACATCCAAGACGTGCGCTAAGATTCTCCAAGCCGGCTTATTCTGGCCTAATCTCTGGAAAGACGTTCACATCGCTGTGCAAAAGTGCGATCGATGCCAACAAACTGGCAACATCTCACGACGCGATGAAATGCCTCCGAAAGGAATCTTAGAGGTAGAAATCTTCGATGTCTGGGGAATAGATTTCATGGGACCATTTCCACCTTCTTTTGGAAATAACTATATACTCGTCGCTGTCGATTACGTGTCTAAATGGATAGAAGCCATAGCTGCTCCAACAAACGACGCACGAGTAGTAATCAAACTCTTCAAAAACACAATCTTTCCTAGATTCGGTGTACCCAGACTCGTCATTAGTGACGGAGGATCTCACTTCATATCGCGAATATTCGATAAACTTCTCTCTAAATATGGAGTCCGATACCGGGTAGCTACACCTTATCACCCGCAAACTAGCGGACAAGTAGAGGTCTCGAACAGAGAAATAAAACAGATATTGGAAAAGACTGTCGCTACCTCAAGGAAAGATTGGTCGTCGAAGCTACAAGAAGCTTTATGGACTTATAGGACCGCTTTTAAGACACCAATAGGAACCACCCCCTACAAATTAGTTTACGGTAAATCCTGCCATCTCCCTGTAGAGTTAGAGCATAAGGCCTTTTGGGCCATTAAGACACTCAACTTCAACTACACCGAGGCAGGAGAAAAGCGAATCTTGAACTTACACGAGTTAGAAGAACTTCGATTAGACGCTTACGAAAATGCCCGTATCTACAAAGAACGAACTAAAAAGTGGCATGATAAACGTTCAATCAGGAAACAATTCAGTGTGGGAGACATCGTATTGCTCTTTAATTCACGATTAAAACTCTTCCCAGGTAAACTAAAATCTAGGTGGTCTGGACCTTATGAAGTGACTAAAGTACTTCAGAATGGAGCTGTTGAAATTACCAATAAGATGAATGCGCCGTTCATCGTAAACGGGCAACGTCTAAAACACTATAATAAGAACGACAACAGTCCTCAAGTCATCAATATAACATTGCTTGAGCTTCCAGCTCAGACACCCGAATAGCTTCACACCAAGCTATCGTCAGGCTTTAGACGTTAAAAACAGCGCTTACTGGGAGGCAACCCAAATTTCCCTCGTTATTGCATTTCATTTTTCTTTAAAAGTCCACTTTGAAAATCCAACAAAAATTCTAAACTTATAATTACTACTACTTTCTACTTTCGTTTGTTTTCATATTCTATTTTATTTTTCCTCTTTTATCTTTTGTTTCTACCGTTTTTCGTTTCTAAAAATCCTGACTTCAATTTCCTGTCTTAAACTTTTCAGGATTTTTAAAAGCCTTCAAAACATTCCTTCTGTTTTCTCCAAATTACCTGCGAGTATGGCCGAATACGACTTCACAAAGGTTCACTTCCGAGGACTAGCTCAAAAGGCAAGATTTGCAGCACTGACCGAAAGAGAATTCGCCTTAACACTGTATTATGATAAGGCTACTATGGATAAACTAGGAATCACAGATAGCATTCAATACCTGTTCAATCAACTGGGTTGGGAGAACACTGCTCTGAAAACACGTTTTGCTACCTATAAGGATCTTACCTATGAATTCCTTAGTTCTTTCAGATACATACCCAATTATGGTTTTGGATCCAGCACAGAGCTGATTACCTTCCGATTGTTTGGAATGGACCAAACCCATAGCCGAATGTCACTAGCTAACCTCCTAGGATTCCCTAGCGGACCGCATGTGTTCATCAGTGCAGAAGATGACGATATTTATTTTCAACTCGATCAATTCTGGGGTAGAATCACAGGCGACTATCACCCTGAACCAGACAGAATGTATAATGATGACATTCACAACCCAGCCTTCAGATACTTCCATAAGATACTTGCTCACACCTTGTTTGGAAAAGAAGAAAATATTACTGCAGTATCTAAAGAGGAGTTATTCATCATGTTCTGTGCTTCTCAAGGACGTACAGTAAATGCAGTGCCTTTCATGATGAGATCTTTCAAACGCCTAACGCTGGAACCTCAGACACCTATCCTTATAGGAGGCCTAGTAACAATGATTGCCCACGAGCTTGGCCTTAGATTCCATTTAAATGCCAGCACTCGTTTTGGCACCATCCGACCCATGAACATACAATTCTGCTTTAACAGGCGCATCTTAGGAACTATGGGACCTGGACCGTATGAGTACCTTATTAACGAAAAACCAGTACAGCTATTCACACTGCCTGATCATCTGATGACAAGTATCCACAACAAGGACAATTGGCTCTATGAATTGGATGAGCCTATGGGACCTCCTTCACCACAGTCAACACCACAGAACTATATGTATGACAGTGACCACATCTCTGAGGCACACGACTATATGTACTATGAGGATGCTGTATCCGAAGCTGAAGTAGACCCTACGACTCCTCCGCACTACAACACCTATCCTGAGCCTATCCCTGAGGAGACCACCGACAAAATGGATACCGTTTTACTCAGATTGGACGACGTTGATACAGCTCTGACTAGTGTAAAAGCTGACATCGCAGGCATGCACAGCAAATTGGTAGGCTTCATGGATTTAGTCTGCGACCAACTCGACTACTACGCACGGAAATTCGATGAGTTGAAGACACGAAAAGACTAGTTATTAGTTCTTAGCAGTAGTTTCAGTTTAGTTTAGTCTAGTTTAGTTTCATTTAATCATTTGGATTTTTCGCATTGTTAGTTTTCTTTATGTACTACATACAATCATTTCAATTTTATGTTATTTCAATTCTAGTTTTTATTCAATTATTCTGTTTTCGCATTATTTGTTGTTTGTTGGCTGTTATATTACATCACCGTATCAATACTAAGCCTTAAAGTCACTACGAGTACGCCCTCAGAGCAAAATTATGCGTTCTGCAGATTTTGCTGCTGTGACGACCGTCACAGCCTCATGACGAGCGTCACGCGGGTGACGACCGTCACACCTACGTGACGACCGTCACGCAGTCAAAAAACTGATATCTGATAAAACAGGGTTTGTGTTCTCTTCCACTTCCCCCATTACCACTTCCAATCATCCTAACTTCTACCCCACTACAAATTTTCGTCCTCCCCACATTGAATTCTATATTTCTACTTAAATCTAAACCTCCAAACCACACTTCTGTCAGTTCTTTCCTCTATGCAGAAAAACCCCAATCTTCAGAAACCTCTCCACCTTCCAACAATGGCAAGGAATGCAGAAACCCCAGATATCAGCAACATTACCTTCAGCGAAGGAGAATTAGGCGAAAGACAACGAGCAAACTACATCGCATTTCATCAGAGGTCGCTCCAGCCGACTCATTATCCGCACCTTCCATCGCTTACGGAGCTCGGACTCCTTGAAGGTGTAACCTGGATGCTTCAAAGAGCAGGCATCTGGAACCTCTGCACCAACCCACAGCCAACATACGAACAACTCACTCTTGAGTTCTTGAGTTCGTTCACTTACGTCACAAGCAGCGGCGAACTTAACCAGCATTCAGGTGCCGCTTGCTTCCGGATGTTTGGCGTCAACTACCAGATGCACCAAAATCAGATTGCCAGCATTCTACAGCTACCTCGCAGCGACAACGCTCACCGCCGCATCACCGATCAGTTCCAGCACGAAGCATTCACGTTGTGGTATCAGTTGACCGACATCAATGCCGATGGTTGGGACTCCCTACACGCCACTCATATCCATAACCCAACCATCCGGTACTTTCACAGAGCGCTGAGCAACACTATTTTCGCCAGAAACAACAACCACAAAGTGAACTCGAAAGAGCTCTTCTTTCTTCATTGCGTCTTCAACAATGAGCCTGTCAACGTTGCTCCATTTCTGTTGGCTCATATTCAGGTCAACTGCAACCGTGGCTCGAAGCCATTCTACTTTGGCGGGATTGTCACCGCTATTGCACTTGGGCTGAACCTTGGCGACCGCCTCCAGTACCTCCATTCCATCCCCTCGGTGTTCCTTGACACCGACCACTGCAGAGCCTCTCATCTTATCCGCTCCAGAGCTGACGGCAAATACCATCCGGTTGTGCGTGGCAAGACCGTCCGAAGCATCATCCTTCTGTCCTGCACCCGCACACACCCGGAGGACCGTACCAACTGGTTATTTGACCTCACTGCCCCTCCTGCTGCCGCTGTTCCTACTCAGGATCACACTCACGGTTCTGACGATGAAATCCAAGCTGAGTTGGACAGGTCCGAGCAGCCAGAGGCATCGCAGCCTCCTCCTCCAGAAGGCACATCCTCTCGCCGCCGCCGCCATCATCCCGTGCCAGACTACACAAAAGAGGACCTCCGCCGCTCCCTAGACCAGCAGGCACAGATACTCGCGATGCTGCAGCAGCAGAATCAGCGAGCTGACCAGTTCGAAGCTTGGCACCGGACTCAAATGCAACAACTTCACACCGGCCAAGCTACTATCACTGAGAGCCTGACGAATCTGACTTTGCAGGTCGAAGGACTCCGAGACACCGTCTACCACACCGGAGCTATGAGTTATGAGGACAGAGTAGCCCTTGCCAGAGCCAGAGGACGCCAGCGCGGACGTGACAGAGGTCGTGACTAGATTTCCATTTTTCCTTATTTGTTTACTATATTTCCAATTTATTTGTACTTTCATTTCAGTTGTATCTCTCTCTCGCATGCTTCAAGAATCAGTGAGGACACTGATCGAGATAGTGTGGGAGCGGAGCCTTATTTCCATTCCACTGTACTCTGAATTTCCTTTATTTCCTTTATTTCCATTTCACTGCACTTTGAATTTTAGTAATTTCTATTTTAACACTTTCTATTTCTAGAAAATAAAGCTCGTCTATATATTTTTCCCGTTACACAAACAATCCCCACATTATTCAACGTAAACAAAAATTTTAGTTCGTTTCTCAAAAGCAAAAGCACCACGAAAATGCACCTGAGTTCAAAACAAGTTTTGAAACTCCGAGGAAACGACAGTTCTAACAAAACCAGTATCGTCCAGACACCTTAGATCTCTAATTTATGCGAGTCGGTTTCACTACCTACGTGTACCAAAGTCTCAAGTGTCTACGCAAACTCAACCCCAAGTAGTTTATACTAGCAGTCAGCACCATCCTAAAACTCTTCTAAGCGAGCGACCGATGCAAATAATTATGATCTCCAAAAAGATGAAAAATCATGAAAAGAGAGCTAAATAGCCCAAAAATATAAGACACGTTTCCTTCTAAGTTAGATGCTCCTCACCCGAGCATTTAGCCCAACGGCACGAAAACCTCATTGAAAAATCAATGACATAAGCATTTGATCAATGAAGAAGATCAAAAACAGAAATGAGATCATATTCACTAACATGTCGACTTGTCATGAAAGTGTGCGGACAACGGGCTTAATGTGATTGCGCTAGAACAAACAGGGTGAACTTGCCGCGTGAACCTTGACACCAAGCTACAATAGCATGACTGAGACCGATTTGCATAAAAAGGAGACCTCCGAAGACTTGTAGTCCAGTGTCGTCATGATACTCGTCTTGTTCTTACCAAGAATCCCGGTTTTTCCAAACTCTGCGAACGAAGAAGTTGCCTCGTGCTTGCCGACTTTTCCATGTTTTACTTGAGGACAAGCAAAGATTCAAGCTTAGGGGAGTTTGATAACACGAAATCATATAGATATTTTCATGCATAATTCAACTAAAGTCTAACCGTTTTCGATCCGATTTCGGGTTATTTCCGTGTATTTGTCTAATGTTTTGCAGGTATTCAAAGACCACGTCTAAACAAGGCAACATGAAGAAAAGAAGCAATCTCAGATGAAATATGGACGAAAAAGGAGTGAAAACACAATGAAAAGCGCAGCAAGCTGTTTTTGCTGATGTGACGACCGTCACAGCTTCATGACGACCGTCACACAGGTGACAACCGTCACACCTTGTGACGACCGTCATGCAGGCAAAAACGCCCCACTCAGATTACACGTCAAAGGATCAGTTCCAATTCCCACAGAGTGGACCACTACTCCCTAAATTATCTGCCTCAAGGTCCATCATCTTCAGTGATAACCGTTGGGATTCCACTTCTATAAAAAGGGAAGCAGGGGACTTCAGAAAGGGTGCTGCATTCATACAACGAAGTGCTGCCAAATTTATTTCCAGAGCATATTTTCCAGTTTTATATTCTTATTCGTTTATCTTTATTTCTTCTGTATTCCCATTTTCATTCTTCTGTAATTTCTATTTTATTGTACGATCAATTTGGCATAAAGACCAGAATCCTGCCAACATCTGTGGAGGATCTGCCCAAAGGCCAATTGGAATATTTACAGGTTTCTCATTTCAATCGATTCCAGTTTTATTATAATGCAAATTATTATTTATTGCTTTTATTTATGTTTTATCTCTCCCAAATCCATGTCTAGCTAAACTTAGGTAATCGATATGTAGTAATAATTCGAATGGGATTTGATAACAACTGGTTGAAAAACTTTCTTTTCAAAAAAGTAATTTATGGTCTGAGTGTTTAAAATTGATTTACTGAATAAACTTCGTCGCGAAAGCGAGAACTTATTTAAAAGTAGTTTTGCCACGAAAGTGGGAAATTAATTAAGATACGAACCAACAAGCGAAAGCTGCGGTAAGGTCAGATAGTAAACACCAGTCATTTATTTTAATAACAGCGAAAGCACTTTAAAATGAATTAGAACTTAGAGATTTCCAAAAAGTAATTTTAACCCCGAACGGGATACGAAAGTGTACGTTTGGCCCTTAGGATTATGATTAGCGTCAATAACCATCGTGAGGCGAGAGTCTTCAAATCACCATTTTCTGCTTAAATAAACTTTGAAAATTATTTCATACACCAGTAACTTATCAAATCCCTGAAGAACACAATTACTACGCATTGATTCAATCAATTATAAGCCAAATAGTATTCTTAGTTCCCTTTTAGTGACAATCTTATTCCCTTAAACATATTCTACCTAGCTAAACATAGTAACTCCCGAGAACACTAGTTTGATTACGAGTCCTTGTGGGATCGATATCTATTATTACTACGCGATAGACTGTGCACTTGCAGTTAGGTTGTATTAGACATAGAAAGTCGCGATCAGGCGTCGGCATTTCTTGTATTGATTTTATCTTCGCAGGATCAACCTCAATGCCTCTTTCGCTCACGATAAACCCCAGTAGTTTTCCAGACCGTACTCCGAAAGTACACTTGTTAGGATTCAGCCTCAACCTGAATTTCCTAAGCCTCTCAAAAAGCTTCAGCAAATTGACCAGATGTCCCTCCTCCGTTTGGGACTTCACGATCATATCATCAACATAGACTTCAATCTCATGGTGAATCATGTCATGAAACAAAGTAACCATTGCTCGTTGGTAAGTGGCCACTGCGTTCTTCAGACCGAAAGGCATTACCTTGTAGCAAAATGTTCCCCAAGGTGTAATAAACGTAGTTTTCTCCATGTCCTCCGGCGCCATCTTGATTTGATTGTAGCCGGAGAAGCCATCCATAAACGAAAACACGGAGAACTGAGTTGTATTGTCGACCAACACATCAATATGAGGGAGCGGGAAATAATCTTTAGGGCTCGCCCTATTCAAATCCTGATAATCGACGCACATTCGCACCTTACCGTCCTTCTTCGGTACAGGCACTATGTTGGCGACCCACGGAGGGTAAGTAGTGACCGCTAAGAAGCCAGCATCAAGCTGCTTTTGTACTTCTTCTTTGATCTTAACGACCATATCTGGTCGTGTCCTTCTAAGCTTCTGCTTAACGGGAGGACAATCTTCTTGCAGCGGCAAGTGATGGACCACGATGTCAGTATCAAGTCCGGGCATATCTTCGTATGACCAAGCAAAGATGTCACTATACTCTCTCAGCATCTCGACCAATCTCTGCTTGACATCACTTTGCAATGCAGCCCTTATCCTGACGTTCCTGACAAGTTCTTCATAACCCAGATTCACAATCTCAATCTCTTCCTCGTGAGGCAGAATAACTTTCTCTTCTTGTTTCAACAAGAGGGCTAACTCTTCGGGAAGGTCTTCGTCTTCATCAATCTCTTCTTCGGCTTGATAGATCGGGCAATCGAAGTCGAAGTGAGTCGTAGAAGGTCCAGAGTCGATGTCATCTACTATGTGGATCCTGCAATAACAAGGGTTAAGCTTAAAACAAGGATATGCAGGTTAGCACAAACCCTATTGCCATTTTATTGTTTTTCAAAACAAATATAAAACAGGAATAACAGAGATCACAACATTTGAATGCGAAGAAAAACACCTTTTGATTTATTGGTAAAATGCATGTACATAATCAAACAAGGCCCTGACAATAAACCCATTATGCCCCGGGTAGGACATAGGGTTGTACAATAATTGGAGAAAGTAAATCATTACTCTTTGCCTGTCACTTGGATGGTATCCCTGATGGACCAGTTATTGAGGCTCTGGCCTGGTTTGCTTGGCTGGATCCAAGAGTCCAGGGTGCAATCGCTGTCTTCGCCATCTTTAGACACTGCGTTGACACCTTCAAATATCACCCCGCCACTGGTAAACTGGATCGGCCCTTTACCTCGCGACGCACTGTGAGAGGAGGAGGCTTCAGCCGTAGGAGAGTATCCTAACCCAAACTTGTCCTATTTGTTGGGCATTTCTAGAGCTTGCCCCCAGCCTGGGGTAGATCCGGCTTGAACAACGGCTCGGGCTTCCTTCAAGGAAGAGAGAGTCATCTCTAGTTTCTCAGTCATTACTGGAGTCACGTCTTTGACCTTAACAGCTTCGAATGCCTGACATAGGGTTTCATGGATCTCCCCATCCATCTCAAAATATTTGAAGGACGACAAATGGCTCACCATTATATCTTCCTCGCCGCAGACAGTTACAATGCTGCCTCCGACAGCATACTTGAGCTTCTGGTGCAACGTGGAGGTCACGGCACCAGCAAAATGGATCCATGGCCGGCCTAACAGACAGCTATAGGCTGGCATGATGTCCATGATGTAGAAGACTGTGTCGAACGTTTCCGGCCCAACTTGGATTGGCAGAGTTACCTCTCCAAAGACATGACGCTTGGTTCCATCGAAAGCCTTCACAACCAGATCACTGGGTGTGCAAATCAATCCTCTCGTATCTAGCTTCATCAGTGCCTTCTTCGGGAGAACATTGAGCGAAGACCCAGTGTCCACCAACACATGGGACATAACTGTTCCCCTACACTCTATCGAGATGTTCAGGGCACTGTTATGGTTTCTTCCCTTCGGCGTCAGCTCCAGGTCAGTGAACCCTAACCCGTTTCCAGCATTCACATGGGCTACTACCCCTTCCAACTGGTTGACCGAGATCTCCTACGGTACATACGTGGCATTCAAAACCTTTAACAGCGCGTTGCGATGGGCCTCAGAACACAGCAACAAATTCAGAATGGAGATTTTCGAAGGTGTTTTATGGAGGTGATTAACGATCTTGTAATCACTCTTCTTGATCAACCTCATGAACTCTTTAGCGTCCTTTACAAGTAAGTCCTTCTCTACCCCCACGAGGGGTCTCCTTAACGACTTTACTCTTTCCCTTGTCAGTTTTCTCAACTTTGTCTGCTTTGTCAACCACAATCTCAGGTGGAGCAAATACTCTTCCGCTACGTGTGATTTCGCCAGTTCCCACTAGGTTATCCACAGACTGCCCGGATGGTTCCAGTTCTAATTTATGTCCGTTACAGTAGACGTCTGCCCCATAGTTCCATGGGACAGCGTTGGTGCTTTCAAAAGGTATCGGACCAGCTTTTGTGATGGTAATTGTGGGCGGCCTGGGTGTAGAAATGGTTATTGTCTGGCGAGGGATGGTGATGGTGACAACCTCATCATCCTGTTTCAGCATTACCTCTCCAAATCCACATTCGGCCCTTCGGCTAAACTGCAAGATTCCTTCGGTCATCAGACTCTGAATCCCCGCTATCAATTGTTCACAGCCATCAGGACGAGTCGTACAGCCCATACACAATTCTCCACAGCCCGGAAAGAAGCCTCTCTTCATCAGCTTGGCTTTAACGAAGCTAAGCGGTGTCTTCAGATCCTTGACATCAGTTAACAAATCTAAGTTCTCCTCTTCAATAATGGCATTCACCCCACCTCCCCTATGGTTCGGCATAAGGTTCTTTGTGACATTCGGCACATTATCTGAGAAATTGATGATCATAGCATCCACCATATCTTGCACCTTGTGCTTGAAGGCTTTACAGTTTTCTATCGTGTGGCCAGGTGCCCCTGAGTGAAAATCACATGTTGCATTCACATCATAACCCTGCGGAGGTGCCCCTGTCAAGGGAGCCAGGGTTCTCTTCTGGACTAGCTGTAACTGAAGCAAAGTTTGTAATAGTTGAGCATAAGACATGGGTGGTTTCTCAAGGTGATGATTTGCCAGAGGTGTTTTGTTCTGATATCTTCTATATCCTTGCTGATTTGGCTGCTGCTGGGGTTGTTGGACAGCAGGGATGGTTATGCTAGCAACCTGCTGGCGCTGGCCCTTACCTTTCCTCCGAGCGTTAGACACGGCGCTCGTCTCTCCTTCACGCCTTTTGTAACTATATGGTTTCTTTCCTCCTCCAGCTGAGGATAGATCAACACATTGAATTTTCCCCAATTTGATCCCATTTTCAACGTGCTCGCCAGTAATGATAAGATCGGAGAAACTCCCTGACATACCACTGACCAGTTTCTCGTAATAAACCCCCGGGAGAGTGGCCACAAACATCTCAACAAGCTCTCGTTCAATCATCGGCGGCTGAACTCTAGCTGCTAATTCACGCCATCGCTGGGCGTATTCTTTGAACCCCTCGTTGTTCTTCTATGACAAGTTCTGCAGTTGAACCCGGTTCGGAGCCAAGTCACTGTTATACTGATAATGGTGTACAAAGGCCTCAGCAAGTTCTTTCCATGTGCGTACACTGGTGGGTTCCAAACCCATGTACCATTCCAGGGAGGGCCCGGACAAGCTATCTTGAAAGAAGTGCATCAGCAGCTTCTCGTCTTCAGAGTGAGCGGACATCTTTCGGTAGTATGACCTTAAGTGGACACGAGGGCAAGTGGTTCCCTTGTATTTCTCAAAGTCGGGTACCTTAAATTTAGGAGGCACCTTGAAATCAGCAATCAATCCCAGTTTAGTCATGTTGACACCCATAGTGTTCTGGTTCTCGAAATTCTTCATTTTGTCCTTGAGTGCTTTAAACCTCATACGTGCTTCAGCAGTCAGTTCTCCTTCAGCACTCCTCTGTGAGAACAAATCTTCTTGACAATCTTCTAGCCATGGCTGAGTGCCATTAGGCCCATACAGATTTCCAACACCTGTGTTGCCATTGCCTAGTCCAGTGTTGCCGTTAGCCTCAAAGTTTCCATTACCGACGCCAGTCGTATTACCATTGGGCCCGATGTTAGTGATCACATTGCAGTTACCACTCCCGTTCCCCCCGGTCACGGGGATGCCACCCTGAGGATTTTCAACAGGTGGGGGACTGGAACGCTCCCCCCATGAAGCACACCATTGCTGTCAACCCTTGCAATCAGTGGCTGAACTAGAGTTCGGAGCTGGTCTTGGCCGGTAGCGACCACTTGCATGAGCTCCATGAAGCGGTCCATCCTCTCTCGGAGTTCCTGGATGTCAGTTTGCACTTGTTCCATTGCTCTATCTTGATTCGCTTTGGTCAAATATCGGTCGATCGGTCTTCGGTCAATCCTGGAACAACCTGCATACACAAAGGGTTAGAAAAAACGACAAGGTGCTCGTCATGCAAATGCAAACGTGTGTCTGTGCCTTGGGGAGATTCCCCCCCCCCCCCCCCGATCCTAGTTTCCGAGACAAATAAAGTCTATCATCCAATCATGGAAAAGAAATCCTCATATATTCATCTGAAAAGCCCGCTTGGGTAGCGTACAATTGTAATCACATACAACTGAAGCAATAAGGCATGACCCCAACCAACAGACCTGGCGGTGATCAGCATATCAATGCATAAAGTGTACAAAGAAAATACAAAAAGATCAGGTGCAGGCACGAGCACGAAAATCTTCTAACAACTTCTTTGTAGCGGGATGATCTGGCTGAGTAAGCAAACCCTGGATTAGCAGGTCCCTCTGCCCGATGATATCTGGGAGGTTCTCGGCAACGCTCCTAGAGATACCTTCTTCAGAATGGTTCTCGACTCTACTCCTCTTAGCATCAGCCCAGAGTTGACAATCCATCAGGTTCGCCTTGGCTTCAACCAATCTATACTGGACATCTCGTTACAGTGAGGCTTCAGCCTCTATCTTCTTGTCTTTCACCATAATCTGAGCTTCTAGCTCGGTTACTCGCTGCATCAGCTTTTCTTCCCGCTCTTTGTACTTGGCTAGGGTGCTGCTTCATACCTTCTCGTATTGGGTTAACTTCCGGTACACTCTGTCCAGATCCTGTTTCTTGGTTGTCAACACGCCATGTACTGACTTCAAATCCAACCCCAGACGTTCCCTAGCATTAGTTTATTTGGCCAGATTGGCACCCAGCAGGTTGATCATCTCCGTCTGCTTCTTACAGGTATAAACAGCTTCACTTTTCTCTCTCCGAAGTTGAGCGATCTCTTTCTCCAACTCTTCGTTGGCTTTTCGTAGCTCTTCCTTCTCTTGGAGTACCTGGTTGAATTTCTGAATATCAACTATGGTAGGCTCTTTGTACACAGAAGGATACAATGGTTCCACAGCAGGAAACGGCATTAGAAACTGGGTGGCTCTCTCTCGGACCCAAGCCACATACGGATCAAAGGCCTTGTTATTGCTTTTTCCTAGCAAGACTTTTCCCTTTCGGTGAATTTTGCTCCAAGCATTTTGTACCTTAACCAAAGTGTCACCTTCAAGAAACCCTGTGAGATACAGAGATTCCTATATCTCTTCCTCTTTAGGAGGACCTCGTAGTGCATACCCAAATTGTCGTACTAGCAGAGATGGATTGTAGTTGATACATTCATTCCTTCTGACCAGGGGGACGTTAGGAAAGCCACAGCAGCTATGTACAATATCTTTGCCCAGTAGATCTCTATCAAACCAGATAATATTGTCAGCAGTCAAACCCATCAAACGTGCAGACCAAGGTGAAGACTCAGTAGAATCAATGAACGGCCCTGACTTGGGAAGATGGCTAGCAAACCACCTATACAGTAAAGGAGCACAACATGCCACGTTCTTCCCCTTTCTGTTTTCATTTTTGCTGTGAACTGAATGGTAGACGTCTCCGAGGAGAGTGGGCACTGGGTTCCCGGAGGCAAAAATATGGCAAGCATCCATGCTTATGAAGTCCGGATGACTTGGGAATAGCACGATCCCATAAATATAGAGGGTTAAGAAGGCATTGAATACATCCCAGCGCCCCTTCTTGGCAAACTTTTGGGCCTTTTCCATCAGGAAAGGCAAAGGGAAACCATGAACTCCAATCTTTCTAAATACCATCCCTTCCAACTCAGACTCATCTACATGAAGAGCGTCAGTCAACTTATTCAACTTGGGTTCACCCTCAACACGGTAGTAAGGCATTTGATTCAACAAAGGCACCCCCAACAGGTCAGAGTACTCCTTCAGGGTCAGAGCTAGGACATAGTCTGGAAACACAAAGCATCTGAATTGTGGGTCGTAAAACTGCAGCAGGGCGTAGAGGCCATTTAACTCGTATGTAGGAAGCTTATACAAAATACCCAGAAGTCTCCCATAACTCTTTCTGAAACTCTCCATCACTGTCTTATCAGCCAGAGAAATCAAAGCTCGTAATTCTCGGATGTCAGGTGTTGGTAGCTAGTAAGCCACAGTCTTCTTCAGAGATGCCATATCTGCCATGAGGATCAAGATCACTAGAACCAGGGGAGAAATATGCACCTGCAACACAGACACACGTTAATGACATGCAAATGAGGATGCAGACAATGCAAAATGCAATTATGCAGCAGGAGATCAAGATGACTGTGTTGTTGAGGAGATGAAGGCTTTGTATCAACAAAACCACAATACTGCTCTGTCAAGAACAAAACATCTCTCTGATGAGAAGAACCTCTAATACCAGACCATAAATCTGCTCTGTCAAGAACAACCACATATTTGATGATCAGAACCTCTGATACCAACAAAACTGATTTACTGTCAAGAAAACCAGGTAATTTGAAGGTTAAGGTTTCCTGCAACAAACCCGACCCTCTTCACAGGTATGAACCTAATCACGAAAAAGGTTCGGCATCCTATGCGGTCATCAGCGTCACAGACTTTCAAGAAACGATGATACGATACCCAGGAGGTGTGGCATCATCATCTCTTGAAGCAACCTCACTTAGCTGAATTCCAAATGATCGGTTCCCAGAGTCAGCAATCCTCAGATCCGACAACCCCTCGAGTCCAAAGGACCGATAGGAAGCCATCAAAGAGAACCTCGTCTGAGTGTGGATTACATGGGAACTGATGCAAGCAAAGCAAGCACGTCCTCCACTAACCCACTCTAATACTATGTAGCTCTCAAGCCTGGGTCTGGCTTCTCACTCATCAGAATGCCCCTCCCACAACAGCACAGATAATCATATCATACTGAAAATAAAGTGCGGGAAATAAAATGCGATAAATAAAAACAACCCAACAAGTAAACATACAAGCGCTAGGATTAACTCTCGCAGGGGACGTTGGATCCCCAGATTGACTCGCATAAGGGACGTTGGATCCCAGGAAACTATTAAGTCCCCAGCAGAGTCGCCAGCTGTCGCTACCGCGAAAATAAGGTACCGGCAAAACAGAAGAGTCACCACCTTTCGTTATTTATCCCTCAGAACGGGAAAGGAAACGATCGGAAAAACCTGACGAAAAGGTATAAGACAAGGTCATCGCAACCAATGTCTGGGTTCGGGAGTCGGTTACGCAAGGGGAAGGTATTAGCACCCCTCACGTCCATCGTACTCGATGGGATCCACACTTGTTGTGTTTATCTGACGGGTTGTTTTACTATCTACCTATCAAGGCTGGTTTAAAAAGAAAAGAAAATGACTCGGAAAAGTGTCGCACTTTATGCCTACGTATTCTCATCAGAGAATGAGAAATCAGAGTCAACGTAGTTCGGCTAACTACGGGATACGGGGGAAGGTGGGTCGCCAATACATCAGTATTGTGCCTACGTACTCTCAACAGGTATGAGAGATCAGAGCTTACGTAGTTCGGGGAAAATATGGTTTACGGGGATTCAAATTCATCTGTTTTTCGAGTAGGGTTAACAAACAGTTCCAGCAGTTTGGGTGTACGCAGCTCGACCCTTGGAGACTTAGGCATTACAGTTTGTGGTAGAACTGGGAATTAACGACACTCTTTTCTTCAGAAAAGCTTCCTTTGAATTATGGGCCCACGGGGCAAAAAGGTTTGAAGTTTGTTTTCTGTCTTTTACGGAAGAACTATTTTTTAGTTGTCTGTAGTTTGTACAGCACTAGAGACTATGACCTGGGAACGAATACGTCGCATATCGTCCAAAGGACGTATACTAAACATTCTAGACGATTGAGAGGAGGCCGCTCAATTATCATTACCCAAGTAGCTTAAGGCTCGTAACGCACTTATACTAACTTGCCTTTATTATGTTTTTTACTGTTGTTTGAGATGAGAAGAGAGAACAGGCTCAACTAAAGGGAGACTATCAAGTCCTAATGTTGTCATGCCAAGGATTCATCCTATGGTTGAGGTTTGAAACAGGGAACTCCTAGAAGTTATCATGCATAGGTTTCAACCTAAAGTTCTAATCATCACTTCCTTATCAAAGGAAGTGAGATTCCTAGGGGATCATGCCAGGGTAAACAGAAACAGATAAAGCATCAGCTAAACAGTAAACAGTAAACAACTGTAAAATGCATGCAATGCAAGTGAGGGAGGAAATGTGTGTGGGGCATCAGCCTCCACAAGCTCATCTCAACCTCAAGCCAGATATGAATAACTGCAAAAATAATAGAAGAAAATAGAATGCCATCAAGCAAACCACAGACCATACAGGCAAGGGAGCGAAGCTCTACCGAATACCCGCAAGCAAAGCCATACAGTAAAAATACAAGCAGAGGGAGGAACTCGACCTCTAATGCAATCATGCTCCTAGCTTAAAATAATCTAAACATGAACTTGCTCTAATGCATCAAGCAAATCAAACAAGGGAGAGAAACCATAATGAGCAACAAGGAAGTCATCCCAGGCTACATCAGGTTAGAGGTATATCAATACCAGAGTCCATCATGGGCTCAACCTCTTGAGGAATGCACAGAATCCAACCAAAGGAAGGATTAGGCTCTCACAAGAGGGATCCTATGTCAATAGGACTGAAAAGACTGGATATTAGTCCTAGATATCAATCTATGGGTAACTGACTGTAGTGTATCAACACAGAATGTCCATCTCAGGCTCAACCTGTTGAGGAATGCATAGAATCCAACCAAAGGAAGGATTAGGCACTCCCAAGAGGGATCCTAAGAATAGGATTTTGAGATGGATGACAGTATATAAACCAAGGGAATATACCATGCCAAGAATGTCAATCCAAGGCTCTACCTTCTGAGGAATGCACAGAATCCAACCAAAGGAATGATTAGGCTCTCACAAGAGGGCTCCTCTTCAAGACTTGAAGGATAAAGATAGTACAAACCAAAGGAATGTACTATACTGGGGAATGTCAATTCAAGGCCTAACCTCCTGAGGAATGCACAGAATCCAACCAAAGGAAGGATTAGGCTCTCACAAGAGGGTTCCTCTTCAAGACTTGAATAGAGAATGTAGGGCAAAGCCCAAGGAAGAAATCATAGGGGACAGAAGGCAACACAGCACTCCAGAGAAAACCTACAAACTAGCTACAAGGTTCACCTAAGCTAGAGGCATCAAAAGCTCTATCAAGGCTATGGTAAAGTTCTAAAGGGATCTCCCTATTTACCAATCTATCAAGAAAGAACTACATCATTTAGAATCATCTAATGGTTACTTACAATGTTAATCTATGGAACTTTCTAAGTTTGGATCACCTAAACTGAAGTTAGTTTGTAAAAGGGGGAACTAATTGAAAATTACTCCTAAAAATTCTAGGAAAAATATCATATCATCCTACATGTATCCACATGTTCTAATCCAAAAATCAGAAAGTAAACCTAAGTCTAAAAGGTTCAACCTAAACCTAAAGCTCAAGGTATCTCAAAGGGGTTCAATCATGAACACTCCTAAACAAGCATACTAAACCCTCATTTATAATCACCTAAAAATCATGCTAAAAATCACAAGGCAATATCAATGTGTAATCCAAAGCATACAAAAAATCAAGATCAAATTCAGAACCATGAGGGAGAAAGAAAATTGACAAGATCACAACATCAATATTTCGACATTAAACACATGTTAAACTAAAATAAATGCAATAAAATGAAAATGCATGAAAAATGGAAAATAAAATCATGACAACATTCTAAACATTTTAAATTGTATCTACAATTTTTATCAAGATTTAATATCACTTTTTACTATTTTTTGAGAATTAAAATCAAACAATCATGCAAACAAAAATTAAAAGAAAAAGAAAATTAAAAGAACATGAGTGTGGGGTGCAGTCAGCAACCAAATTCAACTGAAGGCGCTTGGGCCCAGCAAAAGGTAGGTGAGGATAGCAACTGGGCGTGAGGCCCATCTGAATATCAATTCAGTTCAAGGGAAAAGAAGTCAGGGAGGGTGTATTGAGTAAGGAAATTGCCTTGCAAAACCATGTTGGGCCCAAGGGAGGGGTGGTGATAGCAAGGGGAAATTGAGGCCCATGCGCATGAATTCATTCAGTTCAGCATAGTTCAAAAATTAAAAAGAAAAACAATACACGCGAGGTATCGAACTCGCTCTCTCTTGGTGAACACAGTGTAGCAAACAAAGCCTGAGAACTAATTACTGAAACACTGCGTTGCAAAGGGGGGCATACGTGGCGTCTTGAGGGCGCTAGGATGGAGAGAACAAGTCAAATTTTCCATGCAAACGGAGGGCTAAGACTATCTCTTCCTCATTTTAAATCTCTGCAAGCAAACAAGACTCGCGCGCAGCCATGGCCACCGCCGGTGGCTTCTCCGGTCGCCCTGCACAACCCTAAGTCCCTCTACAATCCACCATTTGCCACGAGTTCTACATGAAACTTGTCCAGAATTTCACCAGCAATCTAACCATACCACTTATTCATTCTAAAAACGCATGAATCTCAAAATCACAATCTCAACCGAAAATGGTGTCCAACCTAAATCGTCTCTAATCATGCAATTGATCATCCTAAATCCAACTACACGTCATCCTGATCCTAACCACCTATGAAATGCTATCTAACACTGCCTAAATTATGAGTAATCAAGAAATTCACCAACCTGTGTTTGAGCTTGCAACAGAGATGGTTCTTGCACGATTCAGCCTCCACAAAAGTGCATATTCACTCCACGATGCTTGATGAAGGTGATGAAATCCTCAGTTTGCTTTGATATGCTCTTGAACTCCAAAATGAAATTTCAACTTCAAGCTTCTTTCTCCACTTCTCTCCAATGGATTCTCCACGAAAATGAGCACTAAAAGCTTCCAATTCTGTTCTAAATCCTATTTATGATCTGTTTCAATGGGTTGGAGGCCCAAACCAAGCCCATTCATGAGTTTTGGATTTTCATCTTCCTTCAAAATTTTCAATGTGGATATGTGCCTTCAAGCTTTGTTCATACTCCAAGTTCATCCAAAATGATTCACTTAAGCCTTATGGAGTGTATTGAAGTGGTTTCCCTCCCTTGATTTCAACTTATGGAGTATATGGGATATGTTTCTTATTTGTGAAGCAACCTTCCAAATGGCCATGTTATGGACTTAAAACCAAAAATGTAATAATGCCAATATCTCTAGAACATCAATTCCATTCAAATTGACTACAAATTTGACTTGAAAGCATGTTATTCTCAATTGTTTTGAATTTTCTCATTTTAATTCATTAAAATGGCCTTTTTACGAACTTTCTTCTACCAATGCTTGATATAATCCATATCAATGGACTCTTGATACTTAGACAAGCTAAGAACATCATTTTGAACAACTTTCATGTTGAAAAAAATCCATTTGAGGCTTGCAAGATGGTGAAATGGACTTATGGTTCAAAATGACTTGTAATGCCCAAATACCCAAAATACCCTTGACTTGTCAAAGCCATAACTTAAGTTCTACAAATCCAATCATGGACTTCTAGCACTCTATGGAAAGCTAAGAGGATAAGGAACAACATTCATTTTGACCAAAAGTTCATAGGAATCATCCTTCTAGGGCAAAAGTGTCATGCAAGTTGGGTAACTTTCAAGCTCCAAATTCACATGCCTCAGATGACCTGTAACTTGTCTGGCTCATAACTTGAGTTCTCTAAACCCTATCAAGGACCTCTAGTACTCAAATTAAAGCTAAGATCATGCCATGCAACAATCATGTTAGGGTCAAGATAAGATGACAATCATATCTTGAGTTAAATAGCCTTGAAGTTAGGGGTCAAACTAGGGGATTTTACACTGTCAAGTCTTAGAAACCCTAGCCTGAAACTTCTCAAACTCTTCAATCGTGATAAGTTAACCTTGGAATCATCCTTAGAACATCTTAATGCATCAATCCATGATCACATGGCTCTTGGATTAAGTCCGAAACTCCTCCAAATCATCAGTTGACTTAGGGTTGACCCAATCAAACCCTAATTGCACCACTCATGGCTGAGTCTTCTTAATCTTACACAATGACCTGTCTAGGCCTCAAAGTGATCTTCAACACTTCTCATGAGATCTCTCAAGACCTCAAGTCCAACTTCATGGCCTCAGAATCATATGATGGCTTTCCACAACCCTCAAGTTAGGAGACACATCTTCTTGGTTTCAACCACTCTTTCTGAGGATCTTTTAACTTCTCTGACAAGGATATCAACCCTTGAACACCTGAATAAGCCTTCTTAGCTAGCTTCATAGTCTTGTATAGCTCTTAATTGGTAATCATGCCTCTTGATCTTCTACACACATGTCAATGAAATGCAAATGATAATGCTAATGTGAATGAAATGAAACACAAGCTAGGTAAAGAAATGTTGGGCAAATTTTGGGGTGCAACAACATCCTATAAACTCTGATGCAGTCCAAAAGTATTATGCCTAAAAAACCCCGCTATGTTGAAAACCTGAAAAGGAGATTTAGGCAACAATGGGTATCCCGTTGGATTAAAACCTATGAAGGATATCCAAGCAAAAATTAAGGATGAAAATAAAAAACAATAAGATCTCGCTAAGCTGAAAACTCGAAAGGGCAGTTTAGGCATAATTGAGCATCCCGGTGGATTGAAAACTCGAAAGGGCGGTCCAGGCAAAAATTAGGGACAAAAGGAATTTCACTGCATCAAATGATGTTCATCTTTACAGAAGATCAAAGCAGGAAGTCCAATCCAATTGCTCTTGTCAGAAGCAGGATTTTTTGCGTAGTTTTAGTTATTAGGGTTAGTAGGTGTCGTTGGATTCAATGTAACCTTTCCCTATTGCCAATTTCAATTATAATAATCCATAGAGCTTTGCCATTAACAAGCTACCATTCTTGAATAAAATCAAAACTTTTGCCTTTCAATTCTTGCCATTTTATGCTTTCTCTATTTTTCTTGTTATACAAAATGTTATTTGATAATAATATTTTTGAAAGTGAAAAGTTTTTGAATTTAAAACCATTTTTGAAAACACATTGAAAAATATATAAAGTTGCGTTGACCTGTGGAAAGATCTGAAGGGAATTACTGTTCCCCAAGAAGTCTTAGTGTTGCAGAAGAACTTTTAGACCAATTTCAGCAAAATTCCCATTGAAGCATAAACTGATAACACTCTTGGACTGGATCCTATGATCGCAAGTGATTTTCAAGACTGCAGAGAATCTCCCCAGCATCCACCATGTGATACATGTTTATTGATGTTGAGGATTCACTCCTCAATGGAGTCATCTTTGTTCCCCGTGGAAGTTACTCTATAAGCTGCCTCGGCCCCATACTTCCCCGTTGAAGAGGATATTTATTTTATCCCCTACGAAATCTCAATTCATAGGTGATTCTTCCCAATGGAAATTTTCTTCCCTGACAAGGAAACTAGATTCATAATGGCAATTCCTCAAGTGAAGTCATGAGGTTATATCCCCAAATGGAATACTTTTTCCTAGAGGAGTTTGAAACTTGAAGTAGGACTATTGGTTCCACCTATGACTTTCTATCCATCTATTGATAAACGTATCTTTCTTATAGAGGTTGACCGAGTGTCCTCGTCGCGATGTTTATTTCATCTCCCATTTACTCCTTTTCATTGTCTGCTTTTGTCAGTATAAGCATGACATTCATTCATATAGACATACATAACACATGAGCATGTTTGCTACCTTGTGTCGCTACTGCGAAAATCGGCGCCGGCTGACAGAAGAGTCGCCACCGTGCGTTATTTATCCCAACGGAGGGAAAGGAAACGCTCGAAGAAAACCTCGCGAAAACGGGAAAGGTATGGTCATCGCAACCAAAACCTGGATTCGGGAGTCAGTTACGCAAGGGGAAGGTATTAGCACCCCTCACGTCCATCGTACTCGATGGGATCCACGCTTGCTTGGTTTGTACGGATTACATTTCTATCTAAACTAAAAGATGAGGTCTGAAAAGAAAAGAAAACATGACTCGGCAAAGCATCGCACTTTATGCCTACGTATTCCCGTCTGGAACGAGAAATCAGAGTCAATGTAGTTCGCCTAACTACGGGGGAGGATGGGTGAAGGTTGCTCGCTAGGATATCGCATCCTACGCCTACGTACTTCCACACAGCATGGAAGATCAGAGCAAACGTAGTTCGGGCTACGCACGACACAAGCTGTTCAAGTGTCTTTTATGAAAAAATTCTCACCTTAAACAAGGGTTTTCTTATTGCAAAAAGGTTGATGTTTGTTCAAATCTTTTGACGGAAGAAATGAATTAATCTCTGTCATAACCTTTATTAATGTTTTTCTGTTGTTTTGAAGAAAGAAGAGATGACACTCTAAAAATCCTAGGGTTAAAAGGGGATAAAAATCTACCCTAATGTTATCATGCATGGGTTAACTCCTAATGTCTATCATGCTCCTCTCTTGCGCAGAGAGAAACAGAGATCCTACGGGAATAGACGGAAACAGAAACAGCAGATATATACAATAAAGCAGTAAAATGCATGGATGCAACAATACAAGCGAGGCAAGGGAGTCCCACTCAACCTCGAACCTAGAAAACAATGGGAAAAAGTGAACAGGATTCACTTTCAACCCAGCAAGCTAAACAGCAAACAATACAATCCGGGAAATTCACACAATACATCAAAAATTGAAACAGCAAAAGCTAAACAGCAAAGCAGTCTTCATCAGCATCAGGCTTCAAGCAGATCTCAGTCTTTATCCTCAATCTCCCAGTGGCTTTTCTTCAAGTCCTAATCTCCAAGCTGAGGAATCAATCACAAGAGTAAACTGGGTGTTAAGCAATTAGTTGACCACCAAGGGTGGCAAACATACTGCTATCAACACAAAGAATATTTCTCTCAAGAGTTCTATCCCTCAGACATTAGCACCAAGCCTTCCAAAGGAAGGGGGTGAGTGTCTCAGAGAGACTCTGTATCACAGAGAAGAATGGAGGCAATCAAGACCCTCCATGTTTGAGAATTAAGTTGGCTACTCTAGGGCTCTGCCTAACCCCTACATCCTACAAACTTCAGCAGCTACCAGCAAGAGATACTCCTCATGAACTCTGGAAGTTGGTCTCCATTCTCTGATCTTCAACTGGGCTTCACCATCACAGGTCTTCAGCTCTCCCCAAATCCCAAACAATCCCAATACCCCACACACAGACAAAACATAACCCTAAAGAGGGAACACCACACAATTAATCACATATAAGCAATATACTAGTAGCAGTAGGGGAATCCTAATATTTTCTAAGGGGTCTATCCTATACCCATAACCCCTATAGTCCCATACCCCAAAAATCAAATGAAAATCTCCTAAAAGAATTAATCTATTCCACCTATGTACATTTAAAACCCTAATTTTGATCACACTAATCACACTTAACCAAATCACCTAAAAATTTAATCCTAAAAATATGAATTAAATCCTATATTCAAGTTGAAGTCCTAAACTAGTCACCCTAAAAAGAATGAACCCTAAATCTAAGGGGACCTATGAGAACTAAAATTAACAAATTTGAGTACTAAACTAAACTTAATAAAATGCTATTTACAAGAAAAATGCATAAAAAATATTAAAACAAAATAAAATGTCAATTTTGTTATGGGATATTTTTCTAGACAGAATTATGGACCTATAGCAAAAAGAACCAATGAAAAACAAGCTATTTTCAATTTTATATGATTTTTTAAAGGTATTAAAAATATAAAGGAAAATAAAAACACAAAAATATGAATAAAACTGGGAGGGGGTGCCATAAGCAAAGGCGCCTAGTTCAAATCTCAAGTGGGCCAGGGATCCAGGGGTGCAGATATCAATTACCCTAAGCCCAACACGCTTCAGAAAAAAAAAACAAATGAAATATAAAAGAAAAAGATTAAATTCTCGGTGCAAACAACAACAAAATCACGTGTAAAATTCAATGGGCTCGCTGATGGGGGTGGGGTTAGTAATCCGAGTCCAAGGCCCACGCTGATGCATAAGTGAAACGCATCGTTTTGATGCGTTGGGCAATTCCCTCCGTTTCTCAAATTGAATTTGGACCGTGCGATGAAATTGAAAGTCAAGGTCTCCCTCCCAAATCCACGGCTACCCTTCATCGTCCCCAAACCAAAACCCTAGAACTCAGAAATCTCTCCCCATGCAGCCATGTTCATGCCCTTCGTTCTCTCTCCATAGGCCATGAAATCAAGACTTGTAAAAACCAAACTTAATCTATTCTTTCCCAGGAACACGATGGTACCACTAGTTTTGATTAAAACCAACTCCATAATGCAACCCGATAGGAAGAACAGTCTGAATCCATCATTATGCACTGCAATGGAACCTCACAATTCTCCAATTTAACTACCCTATCTTGTTCATCATGCTACCCTGATCTCATTAAGCCACTACACGATGATTAAACCTTATTATTCACCCTAATCTTGGTCATCAAAGAATCACCACCCTGCTAACAAACTCCATGAAACTCTCTCTAATTCTCAGAAATCACTCACCTAAGGTCTCTAAGCATGATTACCCTAGCCATTTCATCTAACAATGCATAAATAGAGGGATTCGAATGCTTTTGCAAACCTGAAAAATGGTGATGGCAGAGGTATCTACACTCCAATCCAATGCTTGAGACTGGTCATAAATGATCTCCAATGGCTGAGAATCTTCCTGATGGCAGTAATCCTTGCTCAAACTTCTTGATTCACCCTGGCCAAACCTTTATGCAACTTGGAGTGAAGATTCGAATCTCATGAACCAGCCACCTTTCTTTCTAGTTTTTCCTTGCTTTTCACTCTATGATGATGGAGGAAGATGATGACAAGAAGAAATCTCACAATTGATGGAGTTTTGATACACTTTGAAAAGAAAATGCAAATGGGAGTGAAGGAATCAAAATGGGGTTTGCAAGCTCAAAGAATCACCAACCACTGCATGGACCCTCTCTAGGGTTTATATACACACCAATGGGAGCATCTAGAACCTTTGAGAAAGCTCCATGAAGTTTCTAGAACTTCTCATGCAATGAGATTTTCAACTTTTCTATTCTTAGTAAATCCCATGAGATCTCATGATAACCATGCAATTCTCCTTAAAATACCCTTACATGAGATGGTAATAAGAAAACAAGGCATTTCAAGTCATTTTAAGGCTTTGGCAAACTTTTCCTTTAGGTGCCTTAAAATGCAAGAATCAAATTTACAAAGGAAGTCCAATTTTTAAGCCTAAACTCAAAAAAGTGGATGAACCAATGTTTCTAAAATAATGTTTGGAATCAATTTGGTATATTGGATGACCCATTTTGGATTTGTAGATCTCTCAAACCAATTTTTTATTTCAACTTTTTCAACTTATATGCCTTTTTTAGGTCATTTTCCACCAACTTTGGTCAAGTCTCATTCCATGCATTTACAAACTTCCATGACTTCTTTCCTAGACTTAAAATGGCATTTTGAGCAACTTTTATGTTGTGAAGTTTTTCATTTGAAGCTTACTTGTATGAGTTTTAAGCATAGGCCAAGAATGACCTGTAATCCCCAAATAACCAAAATACCCTTTGCTTGACAAGACCATAAGTAGAGTTCCACAAATAATATGAAGGCATACCATACCATTCTAGAAATATAAGACAATAAGGAACAACTCTTATGTTGGCCAGAAATCCATTTGAAATATCCTTGAAGGTCAAAAGTTGCTTGGAAGACAGACAACTTTCACAGACAAATTTCAGTGCCCTCAGATGACCTGTAACTTGCAAGAGCCATAACTTGAGTTCTATAAATCATCTTGATGACTTCCACCACTCAAATTAAATCTATGAAGATACTCTACAATTTTCATGTGGACCAAGAATTCATATGAAGCTTGCATCTTGAGTTACACTGCTTTGAAGTTTGACCTAAATCAGGGGATTTTACACTGAAACCCTAATTTTAGTGACTCCAGTTCTCCTTGACTCCTCTTGATTTTCTTTATCACAACATCATATCCTTATTCTTTATGTCAAATGATGAACCCCACATCTTTCCAATACTCCTTGATGCCCTTCAAAACACTTCTTTGACCTAGTGTTGACCTAGTGTTGACCCTGGTTGACTGCCTTCAACTGGGGCTCTTGCAATCACTCTAATGACTTGGTTCTTCTTCAAAGTGATTCTCTAGACCCTTCATAACATCCATACACACCTCATGCTCTTGGCTCATAGCTCCCACACCCTCTGATGATCCCCACACAACCTCAAGATAGGAGAGAACTCACTGATCAACCTGTTAATTCCTCAAAGCTCAAATTCTTCCCTGATGACCTGAGTAGACTTGAATATGAAGGAAACCCTTGGATATACCTCTTGAGATAAGAATAGCACTTTGATCCCCTGATTAAGATAGCTTGCTAATGCTATGCAATGCAGATGAATACACTATGTACATGATGACAATGCAAATGACTATGCAATTGAAACATAAACCTAGGTTAGAAAAGGTTGGGCAAATTTTGGGGTGCAACACCTTGTTATCTTTTTCCGTTTACTTTTTGTGTGTTTACCATCAAGTAATTAGGTTTGTCCTTTCTCTCCATGTAGAGTCGTCAACTTTAAGCATAAAATGCCCATCTTTCCTAAATTCCCCATAGAGTTCGATCCTCGTGGATGATGGTTACTTAAGTTATCTTTTCCATGCATGGATAAGATAAATCCCCATTCGAGTTCATTCCTCAATGGTTGGAGTTTTGTTTAACCATTTCTTTCTAGCTTGTTTCCTAGATTGAACTTTGGTCCCTGGAGATTATGTTTTAAACCTAATTAGGTCGCTGAACCTAGCTTGAGCATGCATTTATTTTTCATTTTATCTCTCAAGAGAATCTTTTACAAATCCTTATTGTCAGATAAGTGGCAGTCTCTCATGAGAAGCTTATCATTTTTTATCCTTATTACCGATAAGTGGCAGTCTCCCCTGAGAAACTTATCATTTTATCCTTATTTCGAACAAGTGGCAATCTCTTGTGAGAAGCTTATCCAATTCCATTTTCCAATAAGTGGAAATCTCCCCTGAGAAGCTTGTTTCTTTAACCATTTTCCAAGATAAGTGGTCGTCTCTCCGTAGAAGCTTATCCTATTTTGTTTATTCCAGATAAGTGACAGTCTCTTCTGAGAAGCTTATCATTTTTATCTTTATTTTCCAATAAGTGGCAGTCTCCCCTGAGAAGCTTATCGTTTTATCCTTATTCCAGATAAGTGGCAATCTCATTCGAGAAGCTTATCCCTTTTACCTTTGTCAGATAAGTGGTAGTCTCTTCCTTTGAGAAGCTTATCCTTTCTTAGTGATGTGTAAGTCCCTTTCAACAATAAGTGGCGGTCTCTTTTGAGAAGCTTATCAGGGTGTTTCCCCATAAAGTCCAATTATTTTGGCATACAGAAGAGTTTAATTACCCTGTATCTTTCCTGACGTTTCCTGAAGATCCTGTTTGATCTCTTCGTTTAAGGAATTTCCAGAGGCTCGGATGTTATTTCTTGTTTGAAAACTCCAACACTTTGTTTGCATGATCCTATTCCTATGAGGATCCTACTTTATCTTTTGTCCTAGAGTGTCAATCGGTCATTCTTAAACCTATTGGTCAATTACTCTGGATAGTCCCCAGTGGAAACCGTCCTTCCGGTTCTACCTCCAGTGAGGATCTTTTATTGTCTTTATTTCTAAAGTGTCAGTCGATCACGCCTGAACCTGCTGATCCATCACTTTAGATTTCCTCATTTTATTTCGGTTCCCTAAGTGCGTTGTCATCCTTAGGAGTGGTTACTCATTATGCTGTCTCTTTTCCCCATCTGTTTTCATTTGCATTTTGCATTTATCATTCCATCTTTTTCATCATATTAGAGTTCATTGCATGTCAGCATTTGTAGATTATTCTCTTTTGTCCGTAACATTGCATGCCATTGCATCTAAGGGAAAAAATTTTACTATCTATATTTAAATTCCTTACACCATGATTTCGTGAAGATTTTCATCACTCATATCATCAGGTGAAGATATTTAAATAGGGGCAACTGTTATACCCCAAATTTTACCCTTAGATTCTTTGATCCTTTGCATATCATCTTAGGTCAATCATCTATGCATGAGCAAACCATTTTATCAATTTTTGTCTGTTTTATGAAGTTAGGTTTGTTGTTACGGAAAACTCGTAGATCATGAAGGTTCTGTGTGTGTGCTCATCAGGATTCTATTCCTTTGCAAGTTATGTTGAATTCTTGTGGATACAAAAGAAGGATATGCCCTCGTTCTTATCGTCCCTTGGTCAATGCAAGGATAATTTATCTTCAAAGATTCTCGAGAGTTTCAATGTAATTCCTAAAGAGATTTTGAACAAGAAATCCTCAAAGTGAAGTTCGAAGCTCATGTTCCTTACCAAGGTTCCGAGTTTAAAGTTTAGACTCGAGCTATAGTTGTAGTATTCAAGGAGTTTTAAAATTCACATTTTTCATTCAAAAACTTCCAACGTTTCTGTTCACATTTCAAGGTTTTTTCAAGATTGAATTCCAAGATGTTCATGTCAAGATCAATTCATTCTCTTCCTAAAAAGTCTACAAGTTCAAGTTGCAAGGTTAAATGTGAAGCTTAATTTTAAGATGCGATACGAGTTAAGGCTTATGTAAGGTACAATTCAAAATTTGAAACATTCGGAATTTCCAGCGCCAATATGAAAGAGAAGGTTATAGAATCATCATCAAATTCAAGATACAAATTGAAAAAGATGATCCAAAATCCCATGTGTATTTCAAACTCCATATCATGGTCACAAATTCCAAATATCAAAAGTCCAAGCTCAAGTTATGATCCATTCAAGTTTCTAAGTTGTAAGAAGTACAAGTTAAGCACAAAGTTTATGCTTCAATATTTAAATTCAATTTCTTTCACAAGTTGGATGATCATTCAAGATTTACAAGGAGGGATACAAGTCAAAAAATTGCCTTACCAAGTACCACAATTTAAAATCCACGTGATTTTCAAGACTTAAAAGGATTTTAAAAAACTCAAACTCATTCCGAACTCGAGGTCAAAAGATCAAATTCAAAGGTGTTCAAGATTTACAAACCATTCATTACAGGCCTAAATGTCAGAGGTTTGATTTCCAACATTTTATATCCAACCTTACAAAATGTATGATAAATCCAAGAAAAATTTCAAAAGTCACAAATACTAATCCTAAATGTTAACCAAAGACTTCTCAAGCTATCACAATCCTACAATGATCGTCTTTCCTCATGCTACGGCCAAGAAACAGTGATACCGTCATTAGGACCCAAATCCAGGCATACACGTGCGGGAATACTGACCAGACCCGAGGCTAAGGATTCTCATTACCTGCAAGTGTCAGAAGAGAAGTATTTTTTAACAATTGCTCAAGAATTTAGAAGAAGGCATGAATGGAAATAACCATGCATGGTATTAAATCAAAGTTATTACAATATGAATGCTATTGAAATACCAAACCATTCAAGGGCCAAACTAAGACACCATTCATTGCAATTTGATCTCAAATAGTGAGAAAACATTACCGACATGTTCAGAATGTAAATGGAAGGTACATCAAGCACATGTTCAATAAAATCTACACAAAGCAAGAATTGATATCATCAAATAATTTCCAAAACATAATTGTGACATGCTGAATTGAAAATGGAAATATTAACCTTGGTTCAGACATGTTTAAATTGAAAGGGAAAGTCTACAAACATTTCAAAACACAATGTTTCAACAACATCACGACAAGATCGAAGAAAACGGAAAGCTCATTAAATCAAGGTCAAGTCGTTCAAGCCTATATAAAGAGTTTCAAAACATAATCTGAGGGGAGAAAAATTTCACAAAAATATCAGTACCACATACCCTCATACAAAATTGAAACAAAATATCATTCACAATCAAAAGAAACATTCACACAAAATCAAACACATCCTGTCGCTACGCGAAAAATGACACAGAGTCGCCACCGGATTTTATTTATCCCAAGGAGGGAAAGGAAAATAGAGATAAAACCTTTAGGAGAAGAGCATGGTCATCGCAACCAAGTCTTAGGGTTCGGGAGTCGGTTATGCGAGGGAAAGGTGTTAGCACCCCCTTGCATCCATCGTACTCGATGGGAACCTTCTAGGTAGTTTAGTGTGAATGAGTGTTTTTATTATTAAAAGTGTGCTTGCTTAAAAGAAAGGAGGGGTTGGTTTTTGTTTTAATGCTCGCCAAGGATTGTGGCCCTTGTGCCTACGTATCCTCACTTAAAAGAAGTGAAGAATCAGAGCCCCGTAGTTTGGAGGCTTGTGAAATAGTTGTTTGTTGGTGGATTTTATACCTTGAAAAAAGGGTTTTTGGATTGATGCCCTAAGGCGAAAAGTAGTTTGATGAGTTGGTGTTATTTTTAGGTTTTTAAAAAGAAATTGTTCTTAATTAGGATTACACAAAAAGAACTTTGGATAGAGATGAATGTTTCAAATAACCAAGTCGAGCGCCTTGTATTCAAAATATTCGGAACAAGTGTAGGAGGGTTCCATTCTCATTCCTTCTCCATCACTTTAAAGTTTATGGTGTATAACCCCAATCGTATATTTATTGTGTTTTGGATTTTTTTATGAGAGAAATACCACTTGATGTTGGATCAAGGGTTTTATTGTTTAATTTGAAGTGATACGAAAAAGGTCGATGGCAATGCACAAGGAAATCGACTTACAAGGTTGAAAATGGCTCGATAAAAATTGAGAGTTTGTTTTTTGAAAATGGTTTTGGCAACAAAGGTCATAAATGACCAACAATATCCACATACAAATGGTTGTACAATCACATAGGTTTAGACGTCTTGAACAAGGCAAAAACACAAAAAAAAAACGGTTTTAAGGTAAAAATAGCAAAAAAATGTGAAAACATGGGGCCTGACACGGCTGGCCGTGTTGGATGACACGACCCGTGTCAAAAAGTGCATACAAAATGAGTTTTTTAGGCCAAACAGCAGGCTGACATGGCAGCCCGTGTCACAAAGTGCCCAGAAACAAAGATTTTTGAGGTAAACAGCGGTGTGACACGGCCCATGTCAGAAGGTCTGGGAGATACGCTCCAAAGAAAACTCAAACAGCGGTGTGACACGGCTGGCCGTGTCGTGTGACACGGCTGGCCGTGTCGTGTGACACGGCCCGTGTCAGAAGGTCGGGGAGGTACGTTCCAAAGAAAACTCAAACAACGGGCTGACACGGCCGTCTGTGTCGTGTGACACGGCCCGTGTCAGCCTTGCTGGGTAAAAGATGAACTTTTTCTTTGTTTTTCTTTCTTTCTTGTGGTTATTAAAAAAGGTTTCTTGGTCCCCCTTGGGACCTTATTCAAGGTACACAACACGAACAGACTTAACAAGGATAATAAATGGCAAGTGCAAAATATGAAGAGAGAAAAGTTTGAAGGAATGGATACCAAAGAGTTGTTCTCCTTCTTTGTTAAGCCTCCACTAGTTTTTGTTGGGTGTTTTCTTCACTCTCCACTCTATGTCTTAGATGGTTCTGCTTCTCAATGGTCCTCTTGTATTTCTATCTTACTCTCTTAACTTTTCTGGTTTTTTGTTCTCTCTATTTTTCTGGTTTTCTAGGGTTTCTTGCTCTCTTCTTTTTTTTTGCTATCAATCTCTCTATGTCAAAATGTGTGTGAATGATGAATGTGTTTGCAACCCCCTATCCTCTCTTATCTCACTTTTTTGCTGTACCAAAACAATAGCTCTTGCACATCTTTTAATTTTCAGAATTTCCATATTTGGAAAGACTTATGACCACTTTCTTGGTGCAGTCCCACTTCTTTCCATTTCTATGTATGCTTTGTTGTATTTTCTTCTACAGCACTCTACATTGCCCTCCAACCTTGTACCCATTGGTTGGCTTATGCTTGGACATACCCATGTGATCAAGGCTAGTACCTTTTGGACAGAATTTTCAAATTCTGATTTTTAATGTGTAGCTGCATCAATATAAGTTTATCCCCTTGGTTTTGTGACATAAAATGATTTTGTGATATGATACACATTGCCACTTCTTGCATAGGGCTGTTTTGGATCATATTCAAATTGCATCATGAATACATGCATAGCCTTGATCTTGAAATATTCCAACATTGAATTAACTCTTAAATATTTTTCTTGGATGTTTGCGGGCACAATGTGGAGCATGTAAACTTGTTGGGGTATGAAGGGTACCATTGCATGAATTTGATTAGAGACTTGAATCAAGATTGGAAATAGATTAATTTCTAAACATTACTTGGAGATTTTGTAACAAATGGCATTCTTGTAATGTCATGAAATTTCTCTTTGTAATATTTTAGTCTTGAATTCATGAATCTTGAACTTTGAATGATGAATTTTCCTTATACCATTATTTGAAATGGATGAGGTCTTGAATTATGCACTTGTGATCTTGACTCATGCTTTGCAAATTTGAACTTCACCTTGACCATAGAAACATGGATGAAAAAGTCTTGAATTTGGCCTTGCATTTCATGTTCATTAAGAATATTTATCTTGAATATCCCAATATTTTTCAAATAACTTCTCCTTGAAGAAATCTACATGAGTGGACTCTCCAAATTGAATCAAACCTTATGTGATGAACCTTTTCTTCCATGTAGCCCAGGATAAGCAATTTATCTTATTTGGAACGAACCGACCCAATCCTTACCTTGTGAACCCACATGCTCGATATGCAATTGAACAATGTATGATATGACGAATGTAGGGTATGAAAGGCTAAAGGTTAAAATGAGGGTGTGACACATCCCAAAATTCAGAAACGACTATCGACCCGCAAACAGCCATACACACGAAAAGAAAAGGAGAAATCGAAGAAAAGGAGAAAGAAATTCAAAAAAAACTTATCTGCGTAATCACCGACATCGTCGAGTCGCCATTTGCATCAAAGCCTTCAAATTTGTCGGAAATCTCCCTCGGAGTCACTCAACTTCAACTTTACACGACGTCGGAGTTACCTCGTTGCAACCAATCATCAATCGTCGAAGAGGTCGTATCTCTTCAATCCCACCGCCGATTAGCAAACCATATGCCACGAAGCCTTCACCGGTAACTCTTTTCCTTTGTTTTAACACGAGTTTGATTTTGTGATATCGTGATAATGTTTGGATTTATTTTGTAGCAGTGAGAAATTCATGAGGGAAAAGGGGAAACAAGAATCGGTGAGGAGAGATGGGGTTTTAGCCGCGAGCGATTTCAAGCGAGAGTGAAAGAAGGTTCAAAGAGATTGAAGCTGAGAGAGAGAGAGAGAGAGAGAGAGAGAGAGAGAGAGAGAGAGAGAGAGAGAGAGAGAGAGAGAGAGAGAGAGAGAGAGAGAGAGAGAGAGAGAGAGAGAGAGAGAGAGAGAGAGAGAGAGAGAGAGAGAGAGAATAAAGGATGTCGTTTCCTCTTTTTTTTTTTCTTTTAGTTGTTGTTGATAGGGTTGGTGGGTCTGATCACCACCAGCCCAATGTTTATTATTTTTATTTTTTTATTTTTTATTTTGGGTTTTCTTTTTTTTTATTTATAATATTTGTGCTTAGCCCAAGTTTGTTCTAAAAAAAATTAATTAAAAAAAAGTTTAATTAAATTTAATTCTAAATCATTAACTTAAATTAATTTAAGATTTGTTTCAATTAAAATTTAAGTAAATTAGGTTTTAGTTTTTTAGTTTATTTATTTTAATTTTTATTTAGATTTAGTTAATCGACTTAATTTTTTATTTTATTTAAATTTAGTTTATTTGATTTTCTATATAATTCTTACCTGTTGTTAATCAGATTCTTTGATTCGATCTTGGTAATTCATTTCATAATTAACTTATAACATAGACTTCGTATGATCTCTTATGGTCTGATTTCATTGATTTTGTATAATTGATCGTGTTATCTTCATAATACTTATTCGTCGCAATTTGATTACATTGACTTGATTTTTGTCTAGCATATTACACTTTTTGTATACACTCCATATCCCAAAGGAAAGGATCTTCCGTTGACTGCCATGTCAATCCCATAAGGACTATAAGCCCTTACCCTTATCCTAGCCTTAGGATCAGAGTCGTTGTGCACCATTCAATGTCCTGCTATCGTCATTCTCTTTTTCTTTCTTTCATCCTAGCCTTAGGATCGGAGTCGTCGTACTCCACATAATGTCCTGCCATGAACACTCTTTTATACCCTTCATCCTAGCCTTAGGATCCAGAGTCACCGTACTCCATGTAAGGTCTGACCATGGACTCTTGCTCTTTGCATCTATATCCTAGCCTTAGGATTGGAGTCGCCGTACTCCACGTAAATTCCTACCATGGATACTTACCTATCTTTTAACTCAAATTTAAACTGGGATTCGTCGCACTCTATATAAGTGTCTCACTATGAACACTTGCTTCCCCCTGGAACCTTGACTACAGTCATGAGTTCCTCACCCTCTTTGTAGGGAACTACGAATACATAGGCACGAGATGCGATGTCTTGGCGAGCATACTTAGGACTAACACCTTAGGTCTCTCTCTTTATCTTTAACCCTTTAACAAATAACATATAATAGATAACAAATAACACAAATAAAACAAGAGGTTCCTGTAGAGTACTACTGATACTTAGGATGCTAACACCTTCCCTAGGTATAACCAACCCCCGAACCTTAGATCTCCTGCATTGTTTTTACAATGCAATTAGGGTTTTCATTCTTTATCCTTTCCTTTGGATAAATCAAAGCTAGGTGGTGAATTCAAAGATTTGCGATTCAAGTTAATTTGATAGCTTGACATTCGTTTCTCACCGTAACAACATGACTGGTTGAAGAGTGTAGTTAGTAGATTTTAATGATTCAAAGAAGAGCAATGTCAAACTTGCTGATAATATCTTGTTGCAAGTAGAAGGTACTGGAAACATATTTATTTAAAGGATAAATGGAGCAAAAGCCTTGATCAAAGATGTACTATATGTCCCTAGAATAAAGTGTAATCTGCTAAGTGTTGGACAACTGGTCGAAAAGGGGTTCTCGGTGGTTATGAAAGATGGAGCCTTAGAACTTTTTGACATCCAAAATAACTTGGTTTTGAAATCTCCTCTGTTGAAAAATAGAACATTTAAGACCATGATCAGTTTGGCTGAGGTACAATGTCTAAAAACAGTTGTCGACCAAAAGAATAGGTTGTTGTGGCATCTGAGTTTTAACCATTTAAACTTTAGGTCGCTAAATAAACTGATCACTCAAGATATGGTAATTAGTATACCAAGTCTTGATATGCCTGACAAACTCTGTGAAGGTTGTCTAGTCGAAAAGTAGTCTAGGAAGTCTTTTATTTCGACTATGTGTCGTACCTCGAAAAATATGATCCTCGCGATGGACGCGGAAAATACTGTTCGAAACAGAGTCGCCACCGAACTTTATTTATTCCAAAGACGGAACAGGAAAATATCGATAAAACCTTAAAAGGGATAAGAACATGGTCATCGCAACCAATATTCTAGGTTCGGGAGTCGATTACATGAGGGGAAGGTATTAGCACCCCTCATGTCCGTTGTACTCAACGGGACCCTCTTGATTCAACTCACGAGAGAAAGTTAACTATGTTTGTTTATCTTCTAAGGAATTGCTTGCTAAAGGGGAAATGAGATGGTTAAAATAGGGTGCTCGCCAAGGATTGGGGCCCTTGTGCCTACGTATCTTCACTTGTAAGAAGTGGAAAATTAGAGCATTCGTAGTTCATGGGACTACGGGAAAAAGGGGGGAATTGTGCTCGCTAGGATTATCGCAATCCTATGCCTACGTACTCTCAACAGATATGAGAGATCAGAGCAGCCGTAGTTCGGCTACGGGAAAGGATGGGGGATGGACGAATTGTGCTCGCTAGGATTATCGCAATCCTATGCCTACGTACTCTCAACAGATATGAGAGATCAGAGCAGCCGTAGTTCGGCCTACGGTTTGCAAAAAGGTTTGTGTTTGGAATGAACGAGATTTTAGGTTGCATTCTAACTACTAAACGTTGGCTTGTCTGCTCGCAAGGGGAGGTTGAAGCACTAGTTTGTTATGCGCGGAAGAAGGGACTAAACAATGTTCTTGGTAAAAGGTGGGTATGAGTTGAACGAGAGTTTAGGTCGCATTCTAACTGCTAAACATTGGCTTGACTGCTCACTAGGGGAGGCTGAAGCACGAGTTCATATGCGTGGAAGAATGGACTAAACAATATTCTTTGGGAAATAGTTGTTTGAGTTATGTATTGCACGAGGGCGAGGAATAGAGTTTGATTGGTTAAGTATTTTGGTTTAGAAAAGAGAGAATAGATTTTAATTGGCTATTGGGTTTTGGTCGCACGGGGGCGAGAGGAGAAAGTTTAGCTAGAGGTGACGATTACCTGAAGCTTAAGAAAGACTTCTCGGACTTTAAATAATCGGGAGAGTGAACCAAAGACTTAGAGCTCTCTCTTTTTCAACCTTGATTGCGAAAGGATAGGATATGGTTTGAGTGGGTTAATCAGATGACAATTACTCGAAGCTTAAGAAAGACTTCTCGGACCCAAGTAATCGGGAGAGTGAACCAAAGACTTGGAGCACTCTCTTTTTCATCTAGAAAGGAAGGAAATGGGTACGGTTTGAGTAAGTTGAACAGATGACGATTACTCGAAGCTCAAGAAATACTTCTTGGACCCAAGTAATCGGGAGAGTGAACCAAAGACTTGGAACTCTCTCTTTTTCATCCCAAAGAATAATTGTGTTTGGAAGGTTTTGAATGATGGGATGTGGTTAAAGTATTTTAGAGGATGAGGATTACTCAAAGCTTAAGAAAGACTTCTCGGACTTTAAATAATCGGAAGAGTGAACCAAAGACTTGGAACTCTCTCCTTTTCTCATTTAATATTACAAAGATGTTTGATTATGATTAGAGTGTATTAATCAGATGACAATTACTCGAAGCTCAAGAAAGACTTCTTGGACCTTAAGTAGTCGGGAGAGTGAACCAAAGACTTGGAGCTCTCTCTTTTTCATCCTAAGTGTTTATGAAAATAGACTTGAATGGTTTATCGTTTTTAGAAGACAATTGTTCGAGCTTAAGAAAGACTTCTCGGACCCAAACAATTGGGAGAGAGAACCAAAGACTTGGAACTCTCTCTTTTTCATCCTTTATCGAAATTATGTTTAAGTAATTATTAAGTGTCTTAATTTGATTTAAGAAACTGCTCGATGTGAATCGAGGTTTGAACTTAGAGTTTTAACGTGTGCACTAGCAAAGTGGGCTAGTCTTCTAAGTGACCAACTATAAGTAATTGATCAAATAGGTGTCACTGTAAGGAAGCCCAGGATTAAGCTTTAAAATGTTGTTTATTATGATCAAAGGTTGATGGCGAGGCTTTGAAAGCACTCGACTTACAAGGGTAGAAAATGGCCCGATAAATCGAAATTTTATTTTTAAAAATAGTTTTAAAGTATTAAACCATGAGTAAATCAAAAGCAATACAATATATTACATTTTGTGGAAGTTGTGGTACATTTGTCGAATGGGATAGGACAACACGAAAGCGAGCACATAAAATAAATTGAATCGAGTTTGTCACAACTTGTTCCAAAGCTGTTTTTGTGTGTAATGATTCATAATGCAGCAAAAATTCCAATTTGATATGTAAGAAATTTCTGTGGCATAACGATAACAAGTTACCGAATCCAATTTACTTGATTGAAATTAAATCACTAAAACCCAAAAAAATATTCTAAGAATTTAATTATTTAAAAAAAATACTATTTACAAATTTAATTACAAAAAACAAGTGAGGTGAAAAAAATTAGTAATATGCCTAAACCTAAACAATAATCCAATCGTCATATTAATTAATCAAATTAGCAAATAAATCAATTATTTAATTAATTATAATAAACTAATCAAGAAAAAAAAATAGAATAGAAATAGGCCTAAACCTAAACCACAATCCAATGGTTATATTTATACTTGCCATAATAACAATATGTAACAATCATAAAATATAATAGAAATAGTATATATAAGAATGAACCAACTAAAAATAGAAATGACATAACTTATGCACACATAATATTTTTAATTATACCTTAATTTCAATAAGCACCAAAACATAAATAGTACCTAAACTTTAGCAGCATTAATGATATTTGTCAATAATCATAATGTACAAGTTTTTTCAAATCATTAGTCAGTAACTTAGTAAAAACAAATGAAAAAAAAATGAAGCTATAATAAAAGTTAATTTTCACTAATTAACCTAACTAAAAAAAATTACCAGTATGAAAACAAACTATAATAAATAACAAAAAAGAAATCATAACATGAAAATAATGGTTAAACAAACAACTCTCCCATGATTCAAGTGTCAAAAAAATAAACAATACGAATGAGTATGAGACGCAAACCTCCCAATTAGAGCTCGACGGTTGTTGCGTCTTCCAGATGGGTTCAAATTGCCTCGGCATTCATGTACAGTTATGATGAGTGGAATTTTACAGCGGTGTGTTATGAGTATAAAGCTTATTCTTCATCGCTTGCCGTGGTTATGGTAGTTTGTTCGGAGCGGAATTTCATGCGATAATGTAGATTTGAAAGGTGCAGCTTATGGTTTTTTCACTTGCAGAAAAAACTGTTTAGTGAGTGGGGGAGAGAAAGTGAAATGTGATTGTGTTTCACGGTGATGGGTCTAATGGCGGAAGATGAAGAGAGAAGAGGATTGGCTTTGTTGGCTGGTGTTTGGGTTTATGAGATTGGAGCGGCGGCTAGGTCTTCTCCAAGAAGGAGATGAATAGTCTCCTTTATATCCACCCTTTCTGTCCTTTTTCTTTATTTTTTAATTTTTAATTAATATTTTTGCTAATTAATTTGAATTAACTAACTAATAATCTAAACTCAATTCTAATTAAGATCTAATTTTAATTTAATATTAAAAAACTATTTTAATTATATAACTGAATAGAATTCTAACTTAATTATTAATTCTAATTCTAATTTAATTTCTAACTAAAAGCTAATTTAAATTCTAAATTAATTCTAATTATTTCTCTAATTCTATTCTAACTAATTAGTTAAAAATTAAAATTATATTATATTTACATATTAGAAAAATTAAACTATAAAGCAAAAATAATAAAATAATAACAAAATAAAAACAAATAAAAAATGCCACGTGTCACAAATTTATTGGGCAAAAAGGTGAAAAATACGTTAAGCTGTACAAGCAATGCAAATTAAAAAATAAAGTCGGGCGAATGAAAATTTTTAAAAAGGTAGGACAAATTTGGGGTATGACAGATGCCCCTATCTAATTGCCTTAAACCTGAGAGATGAACAGTTGCAAGGCGTTCATTTTAAGGTGGAAGTCAATTAGATACGAGAAGACTCTGAAATTTGTCCGATAAGTAAGTAAAGTGCAGAGATTAGGTATACCAGAACGAGATGGCATGATGCAAAAGATGAACGAGATAACCTGATATTCTCTGGGTGGTCGAAGCAGTCCCTTATCCAATAAGGTTCCTCGCGATACCAAAACAGTATCTCTGAAGACAAACGAGATTTCTTCGGGTGGTCGAAGCAGTCCCTTATCCAATAAGGTTCTTCGCGATACCAAAGCAGTATCTCGAGTGATAAATTTGTTGGGGAATAGTTGGCCCAAATTCCTATCAGAGGAAATGTGTTATCCAAACTCTGCAGGGGAAAAACCTTCAAGAAACTTTCAAAGATATCCTCTGCTTGGGGAGCTATAAGAGCAAAAGTTGTTGGGACTATCATTATCAACTGCATGGTTGAAGAATGACTTGCTGGGGAGCAAAATTCCACAAGCACGTGCGGGGTATCAACTCTGTTAAGAGAAATACTGCCGACTTCACTTGAAGACCGGCCAAGATGCTTGTGAATTGACCCTGGATCCTGCTATACTGTCATGCTATATTGCCGAGGATAGCAAAGTTATGCGTCATTATGCACAAACATGCAACTAAAATGCAACTACTAGGGAATGCAAGATGCGTATGCAAATGATATGCTAATGCTTATGAGAATGCAACCGAGTAACTGAATTTTGGTAAGACTTTATTTATGGTTTCCCATGAGGGATTACTAGGGATTAGATGAAGCAAGATGAAAGGATTCACAGGGTATATTGGTATATCAATTCGGGGGTTAAGAAAAGCAAATATACTATCGACTCAGGGGTCGAGAAAATAAAGGTAATATCGACTCGGGGGTCGAGAAAATAAATTATCAACGCGGGGGTTGAAAAAGACGTAAAGCAAATATTGACTCGGGGGTCGAGGAAAAGTAAAGGTGATATCAAATCGGTGGTCGAGAAAATAAAGACATGTCAACTCGGGGGTTGAGGAAAGGTAATATCGACTCAGGGGTCGAGAAAAAAAACAAGACAATATCGACTCGGGGGTCGAGAAAAAACAAGACAACATCGACTCGGGGGTCGAGAAAAACAATATATCAATGCGGGGGTTGAGGAAAGTAAATATCGACTCGGGGGTCGATAAAATAAAGGCATATCAACTCGGGGGTTGAGAAAACAAAATATCAACGCGGGGGTTGAGGAAAGAAAATATCGACTCGAGGGTCGAGACAATAAAGGCAAGGTTGACTCGGGGGCCAAAACTTATAGTAAAGTATCAACTCAGAGGTTGAGAAAAAGAAATGATTATGCTATGTATACGTATGGTACATGCTAAATATATGTGATGCATATGCAAATGCAAGCAGGAGATTGGTTTTACGAAGGTGCCAACAAGGTGGACTTTGAGTAGTTGCCAATATGAATTGGACTTTAGGAAAAGTGTCAGGAAGGTTTGGACTTTTAGTGGTTGCCAAGCAGGGTTAGACTTTGGAAAATGCCAAGCGGGGTTGGACTTTTATTGGTAATGATGCCAGCAAGGTGGACTTTTAGGAGGTGCCAAGCAGGATTGGACTTTTAGTGGTTGCCAAGCAGGGTTGGAATTTTAGTGGTAATGATGCCAGCAAGGTGGACTTTTAGGAGGTGCCAAGCAGGATTGGACTTTTGGGAAATGCCATGCGGGGTTGGACTTTGGGAAATGATGCCAGCAAGGTGGACTTTTATTTGGTTGCCAATAAAAATGAACTTTTTGAGTTTTAAGGGATGCCAACAGAAGTGGGCTTTTGGTGAAAGTATTTGACTTCCCGACACTCGGTATCTGATAATGATATGGTCAGAAGATAGATGTGGATGCTCTTGGTGCCCCAAGTATGATCCTTTGCAGAAGTCGCGCACTTATGCCTGCGGGAAGCTCACTTCTAGCTGACGTGCCATAACGGCTTACAAATGTCGAGCGTAGCGACACAACCAAATCATGTTGAATGTGCGAGCGAAGCGACTTAACTAATGCATGTTGGTCGTGCTCTTGCTCTACCCCAAGGCTCTTGACACTTGTTGACCTCACCAACTATTAGCGTCTGGCACGGTCTGTTTGACCAACTTTGAAAGCAAGGAGGGAAGTTGCTCCTGTTTAACTAGTCTTCCCCAATTCAAATGGTTTGCCCCAACCTGTAGGGTACTTGATGATTTTTCCTTGAGAACTTTAGGAGTGGCTATACCAAGACAGGCCTTGAGCCCATTTTCCCCAGTGTCTGAATCTTGCAACAGTATGTCTCTGTTTGAACCTCAGAAGGCCTTGCCCCAGATTCACAAGGTCATGAGAAAGTCTTGAGTCAAGCCAACACCAAAAATGATCAAGTTCCTCTTTGATTGCTCTTTGTTAGGATTTCCATTATGTCAAGTATTGATTTGCAGTTAGAAATTGTTCATTCAAAAATGGTAATTTTAATGAAAAATTCATGCAAGTTTTTGAAAAAGATCATTTATTAGAATGATGTGACAGTGTGTGACGAGTGGACTATTAGTCCAAACGCAATGCTGATTTAGCTGGTGTGTGAAATATATATCAAGAATATGACACCAATTTAGGATATTAGCAAATATGTAGGAGTCAGTTTACGCAACCTTGCTGTAGTGTGCTTTCAAAATAAACCCCGCCTCAATTAGGTCTTTTGAGGGTTATAATGTGGTATGGTTCACGGTTATAGAAACAAAGGATATAAGGCTCAAAATTTAATTTTAACCCACCCATTCTTCGTGATGAACTCCAGTGCTACATTCAGTTAATTCTACACACACACTTAGAGCTTGACGGTGTAAGCTTGATGACTCAAGGTATAGCAGTCACCCTTATTTTGTTTTTGATGAATGTCAGCGCCCCTTTTGATTTGGGTGGGCACTAAATCTTATTTTGTTTTTGTTGAGGGTTTGAGGACCTCTTTTGCTTTTGTTTTTTATCCCTAACTTTTGCATGGACTGATTTTGCTCTTCAAGTCCATCGGGATTTCCTTGGTTTTTGCCTAAGTCTCCTTTTGAGGTGCTCGACTTAGCAGGCTTTTTATTATATTTTTTTGAAATGCTTGTGACTGCCAAGTCAATGGTCATTAATGAACAACCTTCATGTCTTTTATATGTTTATCTTGTGATTTGAGTGTGTAATTAGGTTAACTGAACACTACCCATGCCCCAGGTTAAGCGTAAGGGTTTGTCGATCTGAAGGAAACTCCTACTTCTAGGCTCGAAGTGGTTAACTAGGGACTAACTCCTTATCTCTTCGGTGTTTGGAAATTTGAAGCAATGCATGTACATCATCGACGAGATTTTATCCAAAAGCATACTTATTAGCAATTATGGGTATCATGTTTTCGTCATCCTCCCTCAAATATTTGCTAAACAGCAGTGCGATAAAGGAAGTGAAGTGAAATGTTTTTGTGATTTTTTTTTTGCGATAAATGAGAAAATGTGAGTGAATACGAATGGATTTGTTCAAAACATGCATAATTATCACATTAATAATACTATTAATAAGTGACAATGTCTAAAAGCAAGTAGCACTTAACGTAAAAGAAACTACAAATGCGCAAAAATGATATGGAAACTGCCAGCATTGAAGAACCGGGATTTTCTTTCTTGCTTGAGCTATCCTTCTTACTCGAGACCAGTATGATAACCTTCTTCATATTTACTCTCTGCAGCTTCTTCCATGTCATGGACTGATGGACCTGCCTGATCATATGAAGGATCGACGTGGATCTGAAGACCTTGAGGCGTAAACGAGATTAGCTTGGAATCAATCAGATCTTGAACCTTGTTCTTGAACTGTTTGCAATCTTCGATTGAATGCCCCATGGCACCAACATGGTAGCCGCATCGTGCATTGGTATCAAAACCTGGTGGGTATGGTGGAGTCACAGGATCCAAGCCCTTTGGCACTATCAGTCCGCTACTGATCAAACGTGGTAGCACGTGACTGTATGGCACTAGTAACAGATCAAAGTGTCTTTTTGGCCTTTGGTTATAGTAACGTTGTCGTTGCAAAGCATGCTGCTGTGATCCGTTGTTGATGAAGGGGACCTCTATTGATAGAAGGATATTGACCATGTGAAGAGTCTGAAGCCACATGGGAAGACCCATAGGATTGCTAACTTTGAGCTGTTGAGATGCTTGGGTACGGAGGATACAGTACCGAGGATGAAGCTTGTGGAGTGTTCCAGATCGCATTGATTTCATCCTCTTCTTCCTCTTGGGAACTGACAGCTGATTCACTTTCGCTAGTTGGGATGTTCGAGGCGTCGTGAAGCTTTCCACTCTTGAGATGGCTCTCAATGCGTTCTCCTACTGATACCAAATCAGAGAAGTTGGATGTCCCATTACCCATCATCTTTTCCAAGTATGGGCTTTGTAACGAAACTATGAACATGTCAACCAATTCTCTGTCTAAGAGTGGTGGTTGTACGCGAGCAGCTACCTCTCTCCATCTCTGAGCATACTCTCTGAAAGACTTATTTTCCTCTTGAGATAAGCCTTGCAACTATATGCAGTTAGGAGCCACATCAAGATTATATTGGTATTGTTTCACAAAGGAGTTGGCTAAGTCCGACCATGACTGGATATGGTTACTCTCTAGATGCATGTACCAACTCAGTGATGCCCCACTCAAACTGTCTTGGAAACAGTGAATCATCAGTTTGTCATTGTGAGCATAAGACGTCATCTTTCTGCAAAACATTACCAAATGTTGCTTTGGACAGCTATCTCCTTTGTATTTTTCAAATTTTGGCATCTTGAACTTTGGAGGTATTACAAGTCCGAGTACCAAACACAAGTCTAAGGCATTCAGATCGGTATTATTATGCCCCTTCATGGCTTCAATTTTCTCTTCTAACACACGACATCTTTCAGCAAACTCAACATCTTGAGGTCGTTTAGCATTCCCCACCAGGCTTGTCCCTTGGGAATTTGGTGTAGTGAATTCAAAGCTATGATACTCAATAGTATCATGAAATGAGGTATGTTCATCTTGAATAGTGTGACGCTCTTGTATGACCTGGTCTTCAACAGGAATCCGCACAGGCTGAGGTATGACGTTCTCAGTGACTATAGGTCGTTGAAAGTTGTTCTCTCTCCTTGTCAAGCCTAACACAGCTTCCACAAGCTGGTCCAACTGGTTTTTCATCAAGTCAACATCTGCTCTTGATGCAAACTGGTTCTGCTCTTCTGAACTCATGATTCTTCCAGAAGCTGCTTCAAGTCCGATACGGGTGTCAGGAAATCAACTGTGGATTATGGACAAAGGATGGATAAGTTTCTGGTAGAGAGAGAATGATATGCAATGCAGATGAAATGCAAATGCAATGGTATGCGAATGCAATGCAAGCACAAACAGGATCACAGGTTCAAACACGTTCTGAAGTCAGACAGAAGCACGAGTAAATAACAAATATCTCTGATTAGTGGAACCCCATAGGTAGGCTCTAAACGGGTAGGTTCCTAGAGTCATGGATCTTTTCAAAGATATTATTACCATGACAAAGATTCATCCGATAATAATACCCTCGAAGGATCTCTTCTAGGTGAGGTTTTCGCGTCGTCCCACGAGAAAGACTCCTCGCGAGTCTCTACTACACAACCATCGAGTCCAAGGTTTCTTAAAGGGACCTCAGAGTCATAGATCGAGGTTGAAAATATCATTGTCAGAATAATGATACGTTCAAGGGATCTCATCTGATTGGGGCATTCGCATCAACCCAAAAGGAGTGAACCTTATGAGTTAACACTACCAACCACCATGGTAAGAGGGTAAAAGGTCCTTAGAGTTATAGATTCAAACTCAAAAACATCATTGCCATGGCAAAGACTCACCACAACAACAACATCCTTAAGTGAATCAACTCTAAGCGGGGCTTTCGCTTCCTCCCAATGAGAAAGACTCCTCGAGGGATTTCACTACACAACCACCATTCTAATCCTATGTTTTTTCTCGGGCTCGGGTGTAAAGCCATCTCACAAAGTTCCAACCATCAGAGAACCCCAATACTGTCACAAGAATAACACTAAGATATATAAAAGCAAGCAAGCAATTAAATAATAAGAATATAAATACACAAACGGATTTAACTCTCGCGAATCGAGTCAAGTTAGGCTTGACTCTCTATAGCATAGGGCTATACATTTCCCCAGCAGAGTCGCCATCTGTCGTACCTCGAAAAATACGATCCTCGCGATGGACGCGGAAAATACTGTTCGAAACAGAGTCGCCACCGAACTTTATTTATTCCAAAGATGGAACAAGAAAATATCGATAAAACCTTAAAAGGGATAAGAACATGGTCATCGCAACCAATATTCTAGGTTCGGGAGTCGATTACATGAGGGGAAGGTATTAGCACCCCTCATGTCCGTTGTACTCAACGGGAACCTCTTGATTCGATTCGCGAGAGAAAGTTAACTATGTTTGTTTATCTTCTAAGAAATTGCTTGCTAAAGGGGAAATGAGATGGTTAAAATAGGGTGCTCGCCAAGGATTGGGGCCCTTGTGCCTACGTATCTTCACTTGTAAGAAATGGAAAATCAGAGCATTCGTAGTTCATGGGACTACGGGAAAAAGGGGGGAATTGTGCTCGCTAGGATTATCGCAATCCTATGCCTACGTACTCTCAACAGATATGAGAGATCAGAGCAGCCGTAGTTCGGCTACGGGAAAGGATGGGGGATGGACGAATTGTGCTCTCTAGGATTATCACAATCCTATGCCTACGTACTCTCAACAGATATGAGAGATCAGAGCAGCCGTAGTTCGGCCTACGGTTTGCTAAAAGGTTTGTGTTTGGAATGAACGAGATTTTAGGTCGCATTCTAACTACTAAACGTTGGCTTGTCTGCTCGCAAGGGGAGGTTGAAGCACTAGTTTGTTATGCGCGGAAGAAGGGACTAAACAATGTTCTTGGTAAAAGGTGGGTATGAGTTGAACGAGAGTTTAGGTCGCATTCTAACTGCTAAACATTGGCTTGACTGCTCACTAGGGGAGGCTGAAGCACGAGTTCATATGCGTGGAAGAATGGACTAAACAATATTCTTTGGGAAATAGTTGTTTGAGTTATGTATTGCACGAGGGCGAGGAATAGAGTTTGATTGGTTAAGTATTTTGGTTTAGAAAAGAGAGAATAGATTTTAATTGGCTATTGGGTTTTGGTCGCACGGGGGCGAGAGGAGAAAGTTTAGCTAGAGGTGACGATTACCTGAAGCTTAAGAAAGACTTCTCGGACTTTAAATAATCGGGAGAGTGAACCAAAGACTTGGAGCTCTCTATTTTTCAACCTCGATTGCGAAAGGATAGGATATGGTTTGAGTGGGTTAATCAGATGACAATTACTCGAAGCTTAAGAAAGACTTCTCGGACCCAAGTAATCGGGAGAGTGAACCAAAGACTTGGAGCACTCTCTTTTTCATCTAGAAAGGAAGGAAATGGGTACGGTTCGAGTAAGTTGAACAGATGACGATTACTCGAAGCTCAAGAAATACTTCTTGGACCCAAGTAATCGGGAGAGTGAACCAAAGACTTGGAACTCTCTCTTTTTCATCCCAAAGAATAATTGTGTTTGGAAGGTTTTGAACGATGGGATGTGGTTAAAGTATTTTAGAGGATGAGGATTACTCAAAGCTTAAGAAAGACTTCTCGGACTTTAAATAATCGGAAGAGTGAACCAAAGACTTGGAACTCTCTCCTTTTCTCATCTAATATTATGAAAGATGTTTGATTATGATTAGAGTGTATTAATCAGATGATAATTACTCGAAGCTCAAGAAAGACTTCTTGGACCTTAAGTAGTCGGGAGAGTGAACCAAAGACTTGGAGCTCTCTCTTTTTCATCCTAAGTGTTTATGAAAATTGACTTGAATGGTTTATCATTTTTAGAAGACAATTGTTCGAGCTTAAGAAAGACTTCTCGGACCCAAACAATTAGGAGAGAGAACTAAAGACTTGGAACTCTCTCTTTTTCATCCTTTATCGAAATTGTGTTTAAGTAATTATTAAGTGTCTTAATTTGATTTAAGAAACTGCTCGATGTGAATCGAGGTTTGAACTTAGAGTTTTAACGTGTGCACTAGCAAAGTGGGCTAGTCTTCTAAGTGACCAACTATAAGTAATTGATCAAATAGGTGTCACTGTAAGGAAGCCCAGGATTAAGCTTTAAAATGTTGTGTATTGTGATCAAAGGTTGATGGCGAGGCTTTGAAAGCACTCGACTTACAAGGGTAGAAAATGGCCCGATAAATCAAAATTTTATTTTTAAAAATGGTTTTAAAGTATTAAACCATGAGTAAATCAAAAGCAATACAATATATTACATTTTGTGGAAGTTGTGGTACATTTGTCGAATGGGATAGGACAACACGAAAGCGAGCACATAAAATAAATTGAATCGAGTTTGTCACAACTTGTTCCAAAGCTGTTTTTGTGTGTAATGATTCATAATGCAGCAAAAATTCCAATTTGATATGTAAGAAATTTCTGTGGCATAACGATAACAAGTTACCGAATCCAATTTACTTGATTGAAATTAAATCACTAAAACCCAAAAAAATATTCTAAGAATTTAATTATTTAAAAAAAAATACTATTTACAAATTTAATTACAAAAAACAAGTGAGGTGAAAAAAATTAGTAATATGCCTAAACCTAAACAATAATCTAATCGTCATATTAATTAATCAAATTAGCAAATAAATCAATTATTTAATTAATTATAATAAACTAATCAAGAAAAAAAAATAAAATAGAAATAGGCCTAAACCTAAACCACAATCCAATGGTTATATTTGTACTTGCTATAATAACAATATGTAACAATCATAAAATATAATAGAAATAGTATCACTACAACATTTTGAATATACAGCAACACAAAAAAACCGTTGCAAAATCCAAAAAAACCGTTGCCTTTACATATGAGAACGGTTTTCAGGGCGTTCTAAACCAAGGCGTTGTTTTAGCCTTTGGGAACGGTTATTTAGCCAACGGCAACGCCTTGTTCAGAGCCGTTGCTGTAATTTTATATAGAGAACGGCCTAGAACAGCAACGGCTGGAGGCCGTTCTCAAATGTAAACCATTGCAATTGTTGTTTATTAAAGAACAGCTATTTTATGAAATATAGCAACGGTTCTTAGTTGTAGCCTATTCTAAACCGTTCTAATAGAGGCTTAAGTTCAATTTTTCTTCATAGGTTATAGCAACGACTTCTTTACTACAGACACACTTTGTAACGGTTGCAAAAAAATTTATTTTATTTTATAAACCAAATAAGTTTATTTATTTTTTAATAAAATAAATTTTTATTTTATTTTATAAACCTGATAATAACATCATTCACAATTTTTTATATATAATAATATTCAAATACAAAGCATCTTCAAATTGAAAATGATCCAACAACAAAACATCTTCAAATTACATATCGTAATGTCAACAAAACATCTTCAAATTACATATCGATCCCAATGTCAATCATCATTCATAGTCATAATAACATCTTTAATCTATAAAATTAAACTTAAACATCTACATCTATATTTCTTCATCTTCAAATTCAAAATCTTCATTGATATTATCATTCATGACCTGCAAAATAAAAATAATATAACTTAAATAAGATTATTATTCGAAGGATCAAAAATAAAATAATCCACTCCAAGTAACACACATATCCAACACTTAGAATCCATACATACACATTTACAATATACAAACCAACCATCCAATTTCATTCATATCACTTTAACACACCAATACACTATTTATATGTTAACTAACACTACAGCATAACTAATCAATTAGGATTTCAATTAGCATAACTTAACTAACAGCATAACAGTTCTACCAGTTCTACTACCAGTTCTACCAGTTCTACTAACAGTTCTACATACAAAGTCCTCATTTTCTTACCTATTTCCATCAGCATTATACATCAGTTTTGTGCAATACTGTCCCGGAGTGTTGTACTCAAGCTGGAAGTTCTTGCCATAATACACCCAAGCACGAATTTTCCCATCAATCAAAGTTGATAATATAAACTGCAACAACATGATATCATAACAACCTTGTCAACCATTCACGATACTGTATTCAACGAAGAAGAACTAAACAAACATCGACAGAAGAATTTAACCTGGATATTTTCCTTTGCGTGAGGAAGAACTGAATGAACAGGTGCTTCATGACCTTCGAAGATAAAGATCACATGTCCATCCAAATCCCATAGCTGCATGTATCACTCTTCAATTAGCAAAAATTCAAGTTACATTCAAATAGAATTTATTCTAGACTAGAAACTTCTCTGTCACCTTAATTAACATATCACCGCCACGAGTTACCATACATAGTCTTCTGTTTAGAAAGGCTTTGATACAAGCCTCTCTCGCAGACTTGCTTCCCAAAGTGAAACTTCACCGTTTACGCTACCAACTGTTTCATTGAAATTCTCTAGGTTATTAGAAAGACTAATTAAGTTTCTGCGTAATATACAGACAATGTTGATTATTTTAACCTACCAGCTAGTATTGAATGAATGAAAGGATGAAACTCCATGCTTGTCATAGTTGAACCCTGATGTAACTTACAAACTCAATAGTATTCGGTGTTTCTGAATGCATCGGAATGGAGACTGCAAGAAATTGACAATAGAAAGATTATAATAGTTCTTCATCTACTACAGTCATTATATCAGTGTAAAACCATTTTACATTGACACGGGGCATCTGTATTAAACTTTATGCGACAAAAAACCGATGAAGATATACCTTGAGTTGAAGGACCAAGCAATAAGGAAGCTTTGATCTCAGCTGGGATTGAGAAAACGGCAAAGGATTTGCATTCAGCGGCAATGTTGTCACAACATTAGGAGTAGGAACTGCAATGGTAGGCGAAGGATTTGTATTCAGCGGCAATGTTGCAACAGCATTAGGAGTAGGAACCGCAACGGTAGGCGAAAGTGAAATGCAACAAAATTAAGTACTAATAAGTTGAAATGCAACAAGCAAATAACAGTTTTATCAATGAACATGAAAATATCTTAATATTCTGTTATATTTTATTTTGTTGATAAAGTTATATCTCCTATTTTAGAGTATCTAACTTTTCTATTTAATAAACATCTTGACCATCTTTGGAGTTCAGCCAAGTCAACCTTTCTTTAATCCTCTACAGTGAACAAACAATATTTTCTCAGATAAATTCAGATATGCAGAGCTCCCAAAACATTGAAGAAACCTAAATGTAAAATTTTATGCACTGGGGGTTTTCTTATTCTCCACAAATCATCCCCATAAAATAACACCCACATACAATTTCTTGTCTGCATCAATAAGTCAATCGAAGGAAAAAAGGAACAAAAAATAGGTAAATTTCAGTGTAAATGTTTAACTCACACCCTAAGCAAACAGGCTTGAACAGAGTTCTCTACATCTTTATTGACCAATGGATCAATTAATCGGTTGTCAGGAGCTTGTTTGACTTCTTCTGCCCCTGCAAGGCGCTGCATGTTTTATAGATAATGAAAAGTGGTGAATCATCATCAATGTGTATGTTAGGAATCCAATATATGTTCTATTGCATTGTAATGACACTACATGGTTGCTGTTATTATACTATGTGCTAATGTGCGGAGACAGAGATTAAGAGGGATAAAGAGAAAAAGTTAGTTCTCACTCTCATATGCATTGGTCCTTTATCTGATGGCTGCAGAATGTAATAACAATGATAAGGAGCCTCTGTAATTGTTTCTAAATCACAATTTGAAGAGCATATCAAACCCTGGTCCATTGAATGTAGAACACTAGAAAGGCCTTGAAAAAATGTCAAATCATAGCCATGTTAGGAAAAATGATAAGCTTTGAAGAATTTGACCAATAAAAATTGAACAGCAACAATTCAGGACTAATGACAATGACGTGGGTGATAGAACTTCAAAGAAGAAGGATCCTACTACTCACGTTGAGCATTCATGTCTGACTGATCAGCGTCATCGGAATTGGTTTCGATCACGTGATAAGAAGATGCAGTCACGACAAATGAAGCCCCCAATATTAGACCTGCATTAAAACTCAAAAATCAGAAAACCAATTTTTTGTAGAAAACCAGAGAGGTTAAGAACAAGACGTTGGGTGCACCAATATTGCTTAATCAGTCTCAGTATCCCATCATAAAGACAGTAATTAAAAATTGTTCTGGTCGCCATTGAAGTAAATTTATAACATTGTTCAGTCTCTGCTACCGAAAATCACAACCTGAGGTTCAATATTGGGTTCTACAAGAGATTGATTCTGACAACCAAGTGCACTTCTCAATTTAGCAGATTCTTCAAACTTTCTATCAACAAATTGTGTATGTGGTGTCTGAACATCACAATTCGGGTGAAGTCCAACAACCACTATGCTCTCAAACAGTTGCGACGGCTTCTTAAAAGACCTATGACCCTGTGAAACCAATAAAAGCGGGTGTATGAAAACAGTAAAGATACGACTCGCATACTGATAAATAAGGAACATATAAGAAGACAAGATGGTGTAAGAAAACAAGTACAAGCAAACAAATCCTGAGGAGGAAAGAAATTCCTCAAGTAATTAACAAAACTAGATGGTGTAAGGAAAGAAATAATGAATTCCTGAGAAAATATTCACATTCATACACACCTGTCAAGCAAATTAATATTAAATATAAAACAGAATACTGCTTTATTCAATACACTCACAGAAGTTTTTTTCAGTTCTACTGATACTAAGTTTATCCAAGGGTAATTTGTACAAGATCTGATGCAAATTTTGCAAAATGCTTGTTCGATAAAAAAAATGAGTCATGATATGCATTCATCAAATAAGTGAAGCGTCGTGAATTATATTAAATCTAACAAATACATTGCTTACTCAATTTATAGAGTTGATATGCATTCATCAAATAAATATATCAAATATCAAGTCATTTTCCAGTGTTGTTATAGGAAATGACTTAGCAGAACCAATATCACATTCATGATTCATGCCCTAAAGTATCAATTACCAAAGTAACAGAAATAATGAAAAACCAAATGTAGGTAGTAAATTTCATCTAGGCACTGATTACTCAGATTGAAGGTGCGTCCGGTGTCTAACATTGACATGACACTGTCACATGTAGTTCCATTCTATCATTCAATTTTCTCTAATTATTATAGGTACTGAAATGCCAATGTCAATGGCATGTGTCAATGTATCAATGCTACATAAACCAGGAGTGAATGCGCTAACCTTATAATTCTCAGGAAATGTTGAAACATCTCCATGACCAGGTCATCACACTCAAGGTCCAGCATAATCAAGAACATTTTGATCTTTGAAAATTTTTCAAGTATGATATTTGCTTTTTCATATCTGCGGCCAGATACATGTGATAATTTTTCAAAAGCTATCACGGCAAGCTTCAAAAATTTACCGAACATTTCAACTATACACAAATGAGCTTGTAAGCTAGTCAAATCTACGAAATACCAGACACAACCTAAATGGTGAGACGACAACGACAATAAACATTTTTCTACTAAACATTTTTACCTTTCTTGTTTGTTCTAACAAGTCCTCTATAGCAGTAGCAACATCAGGACCAGCATGGGTTACCTCCCGAGCATCTTTGAGCTTATTATCTTTAGAAAAATTCAAGTCAGAGACATGAATGCCTGAAATTACGACGTGTTTCTCCTGAATCATTCCACCTATCAGATGTACTACGACGTGTTTCTCCAAAGTTCCTTGTCGATTGATTATCTACCCATCACTCCACTCTCCGAGCATCACCTAAGCCCTTGTCTCCATCGCTCTTCATCCCTCCAACGGTCATGACGTCCACTTTCAGAGTCAAGCACGGATGGCCTAAAGACATCCTTTCTCTTATGGTCGTCATGCGCATCTTCTCCATTTCCAGATGTCTTAACAATCTCTGAGCGATTGCTAAGTGATGGAGTTGAGATGACATGGCTTTCTTGAGAAATAAATAAAACAGACTGACTTAGAAGCAATTATAAAATAATTTTCAAGTGACGTGTTCACAAAAACATTACAACCGTACACCAAAAAAATCTATTTCAAAAAGTTGCAGGCAATTGTTACACACCACAGTTCATGCTCCAGGTTTTCCCTCCCCTGGCTTTGGCAGAAGCCACTGCGGTGAGAGTGGAATAGGATTCTCTGAGCCTTGGAAATCTGAACATATGTGATAAGAACTTCGGTTATTAAAACAGAATTGAATTTTTTAACCAATTTCAAAAATTTTACCAAAGCAGAATCTAGGAAAAGTAAAACTATTGACATAAGTTTCACAGTGCACAGATAATCATATAATCATGTAAAGAATCAGAACACAGTTTATCAGTTACTAACTGTTTTTCCATCTATAACTCTTTTCCACTAAAAGTAAATAGTATAGAATAAACAAAAAAACCTAACAGTTCATGATTTCAAACACGATGAAAAAGCATAGACGTTTTAACACGTCGCGAAGATCTAAGAAGCTTTTAATCCAACAAAATAATAACTAGCAGAAGCTAAGAATTAGGTTTAGGATTAAATTAAAATCGATGTTAATCGAAAGTGAGAAGAAGCTAGGTTTTAGTGGTGGCATAAGAGACAGTGAAATCAGAGACGAAAACCTTTGGAGATCGGAAAGGGATGAGCGGTGGAGACATGGAGGGAAGTGGCGGAAGTCCGGTGAGACATGGTTGATCAGCGGCGAGAGAGGTTAAGATTGCGATTGATTGAAAATAGGATTGGGTTTGGTAGAAGCTCGGAAGAAAGGATTAGGGTTAATATGGGATGAAGAACAAAATGTTAGGGTTAGAATCAATTTGGGATGAATGTGTCTTCTCTTTCTCTGTGCGCTAGAATAAATTTGGGAGGGAACTGGAAATTTTACTCAGGTTTGAGAGGGAGAATGAAAAGTATACACATATGAGAACGGTATTAGTAAATAATATTTTATTAAAATAATTTAAAATTATATAAGAACGGCTCTAGCCGTTGCTAATAGGAGCCGTTCTCATTGTCCTCTACCAGAACGGTTTCGGGCCGTTGTATAAAATTTACAAAAAATTATATAAGCTACCGCAACAAATTATATAATTAGTTGCCTATTACTCTCTACGAGAACAATTTTTTACTTCCTAAAAATTAGGTGTTGCTATAGAGTAAAAATGTTGTAGTGTATATATAAGAATGAACCAACTAAAAATAGAAATGACATAACTTATGCACACATAATATTTTTAATTATACCTTAATTTCAATAAGCGCCAAAACATAAATAGTACCTAAACTTTAGCAGCATTAATGATATTTGTCAATAATCATAATGTACAAGTTTTTTCAAATCATTAGTCAGTAACTTAGTAAAAACAAATGAAAAAAAATGAAGCTATAATAAAAGTTAATTTTCACTAATTAACCTAACTAAAAAAAATTACCAGTATGAAAACAAACTATAATAAATAACAAAAAAGAAATCATAACATGAAAATAATGGTTAAACAAACAACTCTCCCATGATTCAAGTGTCAAAAAAATAAACAATACGAATGAGTATGAGACGTAAACCTCCCAATTAGAGCTCGACGGTTGTTGCGTCTTCCAGATGGGTTCAAATTGCCTCGGCATTCATGTACAATTATGATGAGTGGAATTTTACAGCGGTGTGTTATGAGTATAAAGCTTATTCTTCATCGCTTGCCGTGGTTATGGTAGTTTGTTCGGAGCGGAATTTCATACGATAATGTAGATTTGAAAGGTGCAGCTTATGGTTTTTTCACTTGCAGAAAAAACTGTTTAGTGAGTGGGGGAGAGAAAGTGAAATGTGATTGTGTTTCACGGTGATGGGTCTAATGGCGGAAGATGAAGAGAGAAGAGGATTGGCTTTGTTGGCTGGTGTTTGGGTTTATGAGATTGGAGCGGCGGCTAGGTCTCCTCCAAGAAGGAGATGAATAGTCTCCTTTATATCCACCCTTTCTGTCCTTTTTCTTTATTTTTTAATTTTTAATTAATTTTTCTGCTAATTAATTTGAATTAACTAACTAATAATCGAAACTCAATTCTAATTAAGATCTAATTTAAATTTAATATTAAAAAACTATTTTTACTATATAACTAAATAAAATTCTAACTTAATTATTAATTATAATTCTAATTTAATTTCTAACTAAAAGCTAATTTAAATTCTAAATTAATTCTAATTATTTCTCTAATTCTATTCTAACTAATTAGTTAAAAATTAAAATTATATTATATTTACATATTAGAAAAATTAAACTATAAAGCAAAAATAATAAAATAATAACAAAATAAAAACAAATAAAAAATGCCACGTGTCACAAATTTATTGGGCAAAAAGGTGAAAAATACGTTAAGATGTACAAGCAATGCAAATTAAAAAATAAAGTCGGGCGAATGAAAATTTTGAAAAAGGTAGGACAAATTTGGGGTATGACACTATGCCAATGAGATCATTATGCATACTCGAAGTTATACATTCAGATGTATGTGGTCCTTTTGAAAAGCATACCATTGATGGAAACAAGTACTTCGTCTCCTTTGTCGATGAGTATAGTCGAAAGCTATGGATCTATGTGATCAAACGAAAGGATGAAGTATTTGAAATCTTTAAGAGATTTAAGATACTTGTCGAAAACCAATGTGAAAAGAAAATTAAAGTTATGCGAACAAATGGAGGTGGCGAGTACACATCCAAGATATTTGAAGCATTATGTGCAGAACATGGTATTGATCATGAGATAACTACTCCTTATACTCCTTAACATAATGGAATAGCATAAAGAAGAAACATGATCATATTGGACATGGCGAGACGCATGCTGAAGCAGAAGAATTTTCCAAAATCCTGATGGGGTGAAGTTGTTTCACTGTTGTTTATATTTTGAACAGGTGCCCTACCAAGAAGCTAAAGAACAAGGTTCCTGAAGAAGCATGGAGTGGAAAACGACCATCAGTGAATCATTTGAAGGTGTTTGGCTCTATTTGCTACAAGCATATTCTTGATGCTAGGAGAAAGAAACTTGATGATAAGAGTGAACCTATGATTTTTGTAGGATATCATAAGACTGGAGCATACAGGTTGTTCAATCCAATTAATGAGAAGATTTTGATGAGTCGAGACATTGTGATTTATGAAAAATCTGCTTGGGATTGGAATTCTAGTAATACAATTAACAAGCCACTAATGATCTATGATTTCGGCGAAACCAGTAATAATGTCAAAGTCAAAGACATTGTTGATACCCCGGTCGAAGAAGAAGACGAAGCTATTGTTGACACTCTTGACACAGTAGAAGTTGAAGAAGATATGGTTGGCATAAGTTAGAGACCTCAACAAACTAGAGCTCGTCCAGCAAGACTTCAAGACTATGAAGTGGTTGGTGATGATGAAGTCACAATAGATGGGGAACTAGTTCATTTTGCTTTACTTGCAGGTGTTAAACCAATCAACTATAGCGATGCCTGCAAAGATAAACAATGGAAACCTGCTATGGTCGAAGAGTTATAAGCAATTGAAAGAAACAACACATGGAAGTTAGTCGAATTGCCACCTCATACAAAAGCTATCGAAGTAAAATGGGTGTTCAAGTTGAAGTACAATGTTGATGGGTCGATAGCAAGGCATAATGCGAGATTGGTAGCTCGAGGATTTCTCTAGAGAGCTGGACTCGACTACTGAAGTATTTGCACGTACCATAAGATTGGAAACTGTTCAACTAATGGTGGCCTTGACATGCAAGCAAGGCTGGTCAACATCTCACTTAGATGTGAAATCGGAATTTTTGAATGGACCTTTAGATGAAGAGGTGTATGTCACACAACCTCCTGGGTTTGTGATTCAGGAGGAAGCAAGTAAAGTATACAAGTTTCACAAAGCGCTCTATGGTCTCAAGTAGGCACCTAAGGCAAGAAATAAGAAGATCGACTCATACTTGGTTGAATTGGGATTTGTAAAATGAAAATCTGAGTATGGTGTTTATGTTCAGGTTGTGGCACAAGATATAACAATAACCTGCTTATATGTCGATGACTTGCTAGTAACTGGAAATAACTTGAAGAACTTGTCGAAGTTCAAAGAGCTGATGAAGAAGGAATTTGAAATGTCGGATCTGGGAAAGTTGTCATACTTCATAGGCATGGAATTTCAAATGTCGAAGCAAGACATGGTGATACATCAAAGAAATTATGTCAAAGATATACTCAAGAGGTTCAGAATGGACGATTGATTCCTGCATCCTCGCCTATTGAACCAAATTTAAAGTTGGAGAAGCATGGAGAGAAAGACAAAGTCAATGCAACTTTGTTCAAACAGATTGTCAGATCTCTAAGATATGTGTGCAACAGTCGACCTGATATATGTTTCTCAGTCGGATTAGTGAGCAGATATATGAGTGAACCAAAGGTGTCACACATGAAGTCTGCAAGAAGAATCTTGAGATACTTAAAAGGATTTACAAACTATGGAATTTTATTTAGAGGAGACTCTGAAAGCAAAGAATCTATGTTTACTTGTTATTCAGATGCTGACCGGTGCAGAGATAAGGAAGATCGAAGAAGCACTACTGAATATTTCTTTCAAGTATTTGGTGCCCCAATTTCATGGTGCTCGAGAAAGTAACCTATGGTGGCATTGTCATCGTGTGAGGTTGAATATATAGCAGGATCCTATATTGTGTGTCAAGTAATTTGGATCAAATATGTGTTTGAAGAAATGGAGGTCGAAGTGAAGAAACCTATAGTACTGCAGATCGACAACAAGTCAGGCATAAATCTGGAAAAGAATCCAGTTTTGCATGGAAGAAGTAAGCACGTCGAAGTCAGATTTCCCTTCTTAAGGGAGAAGGTGAATAAAGGTGAACTTGAAGTAAGACATTGCTCAAGTGAAGCACAATTGGCCGACATTTTCACCAAAGGATTAAAGATCGACAAGTTCTTAACTTTGAGAAAGAAATTATGAATAGTTCAGGTCGACAATGATTAGTGTGTTTCGACAATTTGGATTATAAGGGGGTATGTTGAGATATTAGATATAATGCAAGTTGTACTATGTGCTCAAGCCCAAAGCTAATTAGAGTTTATTGTTTGTTATTTTAGTGTATATAAATAGACATTTTGTAATTCAGTTTTATTAACTCAATAATACCAATCCTAATTTTTTTATTTTTTTTATTTTTTCTTCTTACTAAAAGTGTCTCACGCACTAACACATATCACGCATGATATCTTAATCTATCTGAAAATTGTAAAATATGAATAGAAAATTATTTGTTTTTTTAATCAAGTGTTTCAATTATCTTCTTATTTCATGATAGAGTCAAGTAAAGTGCTAACAATTTCGGACAAACTAAAAGGTTATATAAATGAAAGAGAAATATCAAATTGAACGTAATTCAATGCAAGTAGTATAGATTAAAATGCATAATTGAAAAAAAAATATTAATGTTGCATTATACTCTACTTTGATAATTTCATATAAATTGAGAAAATGCAGTTAATTATATATAAAAATATATAAATTATTTTACAAAAATATTTTATTCATTAATAGCATAAAAAAGAAATTTAAAAAGATGAAATAATGAATGATGAAGGACAAAAAGAAAGAATTTATTGATGTAATAAAACATCATAATTTATGATCATTATATTTTTCTAGAAGTTCAATTAAATGACTCTTTGAACACGGAAACGTGAGTGAAGTGAATTTTCTCAAAAATCATAATTTCTTGGAAGCAACGGAAGAACAAATAAACTACCAATTTCCTAATAAGGACACAAAACAGTATCACATAAAAATGGCAATTTCGTATTGCTATTGGTTTCTTTAACTTCATAATTGTCAAGATAAAAGTCTAAAATTGAGAATCTTGCAATAGAAGTTTCTTCATTGAGGTCAAAGTAATTTTTTTTCTTTCATATTACAACTCTTAAGACTTTTTAATTAATTTTCATTCCTTATAGCTATGATGCCTATAAATATAGTTACTGTCTTTGTTTTTCAAACATCTTGCAAATTAAAATGGCAAAGCTTGCTTCAATTGTTTTGATTTTCAGTTTTATAATGGCACTTGTTTTGCTATCTTCATGCCCAGCAATGTCTCAGGAAGTTGGTAATGATTTTTTTTTCTATAATTCAAAGTAAATAATTTGATATTATTACAATTTTTTTTTTATATTTAATTCATTTTTAACTTATGCTACTTGCAGAGGATGAGAGAGAGTTTAATTATGATGAAGAGAGTGATAAAGGACCACAAAATTGGGGAAACATTAAACCAGAATGGTTCATGTGTAAAAATGGAACAAAGCAATCACCAATTGATTTATTGAATCAAAGGGTTCAAATTGTATCCAATTTAGGAACACTTCAAATCAACTACAAGCCCTCTTATGCAACTCTTAAAAATAGAGGTCATGATATTATGGTAAGTTAATAAAAAAAAAATCTATTATAAATAAATTTTTTATTTTTCTGTCTAATAATTTTATAAATCAATTTTGTTACAAATAGCTCGAATTAAACTCGAACTCAAGCTATCTGCAAATTAACGAAACTCAATATATCCTTAAACAATTCCATTGGCATTCTCCTTCCGAACACACCATTAACGGCAAAAGGTACATATTTTTTATTTTATACTTTGTTTTTTCTATCAAAATATTTTAGTAATTAATATTTCATCTTTTAAAAATAAATAAACCTGCTACGTATTTAAATTAAATATTTAATAAATAATTGTGTTACAGGTTTGATTTAGAGTTACATTTGGTACACCAAACTCCATCAGGAAAAATAGCAGTGATTGGATTATTGTACAAAATTGGAATACCAGATCTTTTCTTAGCGTTGGTATAATTTACTTCTTTTTTTTTTCTGTGATAATTGACTTAATTAATTAAATTAATATTTCTGACTTGACTTATACACTTTTTCTGTATATAGTTGAAAAAGGACTTGGAGGCAATTTCTGAAAGTAGTGGGGCAGAAAGGGAAATAGGTATAGTTGTTCCTAATCTGATTACATTTGACAGAAGGCAGTATTATAGATACATTGGTTCGTTGACTACTCCACCGTGCTCTCAAAATGTTACTTGGACAATTATTACAGAGGTTAATAATTAATTTAATTTGTTAAATAAACTAGTTTAATTTTACTAGATTTATTAGCTTTCAAATTAATTGTATTTACTTTATTGAAATGATTAGGTGAAGTCTGTTTCGAAGGAGCAAATTGAATTGCTTCGAGTTGCTGTTCATGATGTAAGTTATATATATTTTAATGTTAATTAAGCTTTGATTATTCATGGTTATTATGTATTTATTTAGTGAAGTATAATATAAATTTGTTTGGCAGGAATCAAATTCTAATGCAAGACCATTGCAACCAATAAATGGTCGATTAGTGCAGCTGAATAAATTTGGACCAAGAGTATGAAGAGGAAGAAATCGACAAAGGCTATTTTGCTACTTGAATGTTCTTGTATAAGCATGAGCCTTCAACGAAGAATTCAGGACAAATTCATTATGCCATGTGCTATATGTATTAGAATAACTTTTTATATAATTAATGTATCTTATTAATGGTTGTTTAATAAATTTTAAAATAAGTTTTTGTTTGTAATATATTTGATGAGTGTAAATGTGAGTGGTTAAGTTCTACATCGTTTGTAAGTTTTTAAATAAGTTTTTGTTTTTGTTTGTTATAGTCACTTGAAGCTACACTGCTCTAAGATTTTTTACATTGTCTTCACCGACAATCATAATTTTAAAAATTATCATACTCTCTCATGAAAATATATTTTACTCGAAGATAAACCACTTCAAGAATTTCACATTGTCATCACCGATAATCATATACTTTATCATGAAAAATAAATTTTATTTGAAGGTAAATTATTCTAAGAATTTTACATTGTCTTCACCAACAATCATAGTTTTAAAAACTATTATACTCTCTCATGAAAAATATATTTCACTTGAAGATAAACCATTTCAAGAATTTCACATAGTCATCACCGACAATCATATACTTTATCATGAAGAATAAATTTTATTTGAAGAAAAACCACTCCAAGAATTTTACATTGTCTTCACCGACAATCATACTTCATCATAAAAAGTATAGTCACTTGAAGCTACACCACTCCAAGATTTTTTACATTGTCTTCACCGACAACCATAGCTTAAAAAACTATCATACTCCACCTAAAGAAGAGTATACTTCACTTGAAGTTAAACCACTTCAAGAATTTCCCCATGTCGAAAAATCCAGGTTGAAACATTATGGAACAACTTCCTTGTTGGCAGGAAGCTCTTCAACCACCGACATAATCTTGCACCTTTTGTAATTTTGATTGTATCAACACATCTTTGACTTGAACTTTCCATAATTCAAAAAAACGTATTCCATCAATTTTCTGTAGCCCGACTAACAGTTGAATTCGCGTTTGTAGCTTAACAACTCTTTCACAAAACTATCCTTATTTTCTGATATGAAAGATCAGACAAAACTGCAACCACAGAGCATACTAAGAGCACTCATCCCCGGATCGAACCAGACTCTAATACCAGTTGTTGGGAAAAAAATAATAAAGCATAGAGAAAAATAGGAGAACACAATCACAACATAAGAACATAACGTGCAAACTCCAAAACTAGAGAAAAAACCACGATCATTGTCAACAGACAACTAGAGAATAACATTATGTGAAAATTGTTACAACACATAATATACCCTCACAAACTCAGGCCCACAGTACACCCACACCCTCCAAAACAAATATTTAACTACATCTCACAACACTCTAAAACAAGAGCATAAGAGAATAAAGAAAGTTAAATACAAGCTTAAAGTGCTTTTGAATGGTGCATCTTGGAATGAAGAAGGTGACTCCTATATATAGCATTGGACTCCCACTTCCTTCACAAAACTAAGCGATGTGGGATTTCAAATAACTTATATCCTATATATAACCTTGAACTCTCTCTTCATTTACAAAACTAAGCAATGTGGGACTTCTTCAACATGTATATTTTCAATCAACCCCAATAATTCATATATTTAATGTCTTAAGATTTCGAGTGGATATATCATGTCTTCCTCTCTTATGATCATGGAGTATTGGTCTCGTTGATGCTTTTGACTTTCCTAGAATTTTAGATAAGCGGTATCAGAGTCATGATTCGGTTTGATGAAGATCGAGAGTTGGATTCTGTTATACGATGTGGGGACTCACATTTGTGGTAGTTCCCTCTCTTGTGGCTTTGAAGCATTCAGCGTCTGTTAGTGTTTAAGTCTCCCTCGATCTTCCCAACAAGTTGTTTTAGATTCATGGTTAGGCTTAGTGGGAGAGGGGAAGTTAGATTCCATGTTAGATTTTTTTATAGGATGTAATGAATCTTACTTGTGGAGTGCAAGTGTGAGTGGTTAAGTCATACATCAGCTATAAATAGATAGAATGTTAGATTTATAATAGAGATGATCCTTAAACTTGATATTTTAAGATTTTTAATGGAGAAGTTGTGTCTCCCTTTCTTGTAGTTAATCTTGAAGCATTGGGTGCTCGTTGGTGCTTCTTCCTTTCTTGGACTTCTTAACAGTGTCCATAGTAATACTAAGTTAGTCTATAATGTCATTTTATTTATTGTCTTTTCTCTTATTCCCCTCATTATCTAATGTATTCATTCTTTATTACAACCTTTACTTTCTATTCTTTCATTTTGGTGCTCTTATTGCATAGTATGGCTTATCATCCTCCTTAAATTTAACTTTTTCATTATTGAACCCAAGATGTCTTTAATGGAGGAAAAACCTCCTAACTTATCCTTAGTTGTCCCTAACTTGCCCCCATTGAATCCAAACACACAACTTATCCTTAGTTGAACGAACGAAAGGAGCATAAACCTTCGACAATGGGTGAAGGTTTGGCCGTTAAGGAAAAGTTCTTGCGAAAGGATGGTAAGTTCGACAAGATGAAAGGTAAAAGTCAGCAGAAGTCTTATAGTGGAGAAACATCTGGTATTTAATGTTATCATTGTAAAAAGGAGGGTCACACAAGAAAGGTGTGCCCTGAACGCATGAAAGATCATGGAGGTAAGGATAATGGCAACGTAACCATTGTTCAAGATGACTTCGACTCATCTGATGTTCTTGTGGTTTCAAGTTGCGACTCAAGAAAAGAGTGGATTATGGATTCAGGTTGCACTTGGCACATGACTCCAAACAGAGAATTGTTCAATGAGCTATGTGATTAAGATGGTGGATTAGTGTTGTAGGGAAACAACAAATCTTGCAAAATTGTAGGTATTGGATTTGTGAGATTCAAGCTCTATGATGAGTCAATAAGGTTATTGACTGAAGTCAGGTATGTACCTGACTTGAAGAGAAATTTTATTTCTCTTGGTGAATTCGACAGGAAGGGATATGTTTTTCAAGGAGAGAAAAGTATCCTGAGAGTCATGAAGGGGTCGAAGAAAGTCTTGAGAGGCGTGAAGAAACAAGGCTTGTATACCCTTGAGGTTGAGGTTGTAAGTTGTTCGATAAATGTTGCATCCATGCAACCTGTGTCGAAGACAGAAATATGGCACATGAGATTGGGCCATGTCAATGAAAGAGGCCTGGTCGAATTAGGGAAGCAGAACCTGCTAGGAGGTGACAAAGTCGAAAAGTTGGAGTTTTGTGAATCTTGTGTATTTGGTAAATCCTGTAGGGCGAAGTTTAACAAAGGCAAGCAAAGAACACATGGATCCCTGGATTACATTCATGCTGATCTTTAGGGGCCTGCAAGGAATTCTTCACACTCAGGTGCAAGTTATTTTCTGTCCATCATTGATGATTATTCCAGAAAGCTATGGTTATTCATCCAGAAGACGAAGGATGAAACTTTTGAGAATTTCAAAAGTTGGAAGGTTCTAGTCGAAACTCAAACTGGCAGAAAGGTTAAGAGATTGAGAACCGATAATGGCCTTGAGTTCTGCAACAAATCATTTGATAGTTACTGTGTTGAGTTTGGGATTTCAAGGCATAAGACTGTAGCAGGTATTCCTCAACAAAATAGCTTAGCTAAGAGATTCAATCGAACAATCCTTGAAAGGGTTAGATGCATGTTGGTTAACGCTGGACTAAAGAAGGTGTTTTGGGTGGAGGTTGTTTCGATAGCAGCTTATCTGATAAATAGATGTCCCTCAACTTCCTTGGGAATGAATACACCTGAAGAAGTTTGGTCGGGACGTCCACCTAGTCTCGACAGACTGAGAGTATTTGGTTGCATGGCCTATGCTCATATTAGGCAAGACAAGGTCAAACCTAGAGCTCTGAAATGCATGTTCATGGGATACCCTGAAGGAGTCAAAGCTTATAGGCTATGGTGCCTAGAGCTAGGTCACAGGAGGTGTATCACCACTCTAGATGTAGTTTTCAATGAAGCAGATATGACTTTCAAGAAAACTAATGATGCTGACGAAGAGCTGGAACAGGGAGAGATTCGTGTTGATGCTAAATTGCGTATCCCATATGAAGTCAAAGAAGACGCAGAAGATGTTGTCGAAGATAAGGAGACTGATACTAACTACCTGCTAGCAAGAGACGGGTTGAGGAGAGTCATGAAGCCACCTCAGATACTTGGATATGCAGATCTTATAGCTTATGCCTTAATCTCTGCAAGTGAGATTCTAGACGAAAAACCTAGATAATATAAGGAATTTATGAGGAGTCGAAAGAAGACTGAATGGCTGAAGGCCATGGATGATGAGATGAAATCTCTTCATGATAACAACACCTGGGAACTGATCAAGAAACCTGCTGGAGCCAGGTTAGTCAGCTATAAATGGATTTTCAAAGTTAAGGAAGGAATCGAAGAAGTGTCGTCGAAGAGATACAAGGCAAGATTAGTCGCTAGGGGGTTCACTCAGAAAGAAGGTGTCGACTTCAATGATGTGTTCTCTCCTGTTGTGAAGCACAAATCGATTCGAATGTTGCTTGCCATGGTGGCCCAGTTTGACCTTGAACTGGAACAAATGGATGTGAAGATTGCGTTCTTGTATGGTGATCTAGATGAAACAATCCTTATAATGCAACCTGAAGGGTATGTCGAAAGGAAGATTATGTGTGCAAGCCGAATAGATCTTTATATGGTCTGAAACAATCTCCTCGGAAGTGGAATAGGAGATTCAACAAGTTCATGGCACGCATAAGTTTCATTAGAAGTCAGTTCGACCATTGTGTTTACTTCATATTTCGACCTGGTAATTCATTTGTTGTTCTATTGCTTTATGTGGATGATATTCTAATAGCAAGTAACAATGTCGAAGATGTAATAAGGGTGAAGGCTGAACTTAATAAGGAGTTTGACATGAAGGATATGAGAGTTGCGTCCAGAATTCTTGGGATTGACATCCCAAGAGATAGAAAGCAGTCAAAATTATGCTTATCTCAAGAGGCATACCTACAGAAGATTCTCGAAAAGTTTGGTATGTCAAATTGAAAGCTTGTTGTGACTCCGACAACCCCTCAATTCAAGATGAGTATAGATCATTTTCCTAGTACTGATGTTGAAAGAGCTTATATGAATAGCATTCCATATGCTAACGTAGTGGGTTCTTTGATGTATGTTATGGTCTGTACTAGACCCAACATAGCATATCCAGTAAGTCTTGTAAGAAGATACATGGTGAATCCTGGAAAGGCTCACTGGAAAGCATTGAAGTGGATTCTAAGGTACATAAATAATTCTCTTAATAGAGTCCTAATTTATGGGGGAGACTTGGGTGAAGATAGTAAAGTAGCAATTGAAGGATATGTCGACTCTAATTATGTAAGTTGTATGGATTCTAGAAAAATCTATTTCTGGATATGTGTTCACTATGTTTGGGACAACAATCAATTGGAAAGCAACATTTCAGAAGGTTTTTGCCTTATCTACAACTGAAGTGGAATATATCGCCCTAACTGAAGTTGTGAAGGAAGCATTATGGGTTGAAGGTTTTACAAAGAAGCTGAAACTTCAAGGTCGAGTTATCACTGTTAAATGTGATAGTCAAAGTGCAATACACCTGTCGAACAATTCAAGTTATCATGAGTGAACCAAGCACATTGATGTGAGGCTACATTTCGTCAGAAGGGTAATCGAGCGCGGAGAAGTCGAAGTGCTAAAGGTTTCAACAGATCGTAATGTTGCTGATATGATCACCAAGATGTTGCCTAGTTGCAAGTTTTTCCACTGTATGCAGTTGATAAAGCTGTATGAAGAAAGCTAGTTTCTTGATATTATAGAGTTAGATCCAAGGTGGAGATTTGTGAGATATTGGATCGAACTCTAGTATGGTTGAAGTATGTTGTCGGAGTAATGCCTGTTGTAGTCGAAGTTTGTTCTAACATGTATTAGTCAATATTGCTAGGTTGTTAGCATGTTGAATTGGACTATGTCAGAAACTTCTTGCATGATTCAAATTATAGAACTTTAAATATTCCAACAAAAAAAACTTTACATGGATTTATTATAGAACTTGAAATTTTCTGTCATATTATCGTGGTTAATTTATTTGATAAAAACATATATAAAATACACCAATATAAATAACAACATAAAAAAACTTGGACCAAAAAAAAAATCCAAAATCATATATAATATAACATGTTGACTTTAGTACATGATAATATTGTACATAAAATACAATTAAATCTAAATGAAATGAAACAACCCTAAAAGAAATTTAATGGGTCACGCGAGAAATACTAGCCTTCATCTTCCTCCTCAATGAAACCTTGGCTACCTTCAAAGTCTCCTAGAAATTTTTGTTGATATGTAAGCCCTTTGGTAAAGTCCTACGAGAGAGTAACCTGATTGCCATGTCTCTGATACATGTGCATACAAAGATCAAACTATCCATACTATTATCCTCATCCGCCTCTTATGCAGGGTTTTCTTCCTTATCCAGTATAGGTGATTGTCCTTCTACTATGAGAACCAAGTATGAATGTGATATCTTTAAATACTGCCTTATGTAGCCCTATACAATTTCGTAACCATAGTTGGTATGGGTATTTGGAACATCAGTGAACAAAATTATATACTATTTAATTTAAAACACGAAATTAAATAATTACATAAAACTATTACCTAAAAGAGTTTCATGTATTTTGATGGTTGACTCCATAAGATTGGAAAAATTTTAATTAAAACAAAAATAGTTTTCAAAATCAGAGTTTAAAAACAATTTAATAAACACATTTGAATAAGCAGCAAAAATTTTAAGGTAAAGAAAATAAGCAGAAAGTAAAAGAGTTAAGGGAAAAGAGATAATATTGAATATTTATAAAGGTTCGGTCTTAAAGAACTGGCATACTCTTCTTCCTAATAATTGATCTTTAGAGTATCCAATAATGCTTGAAAGCTTTTAAAAGGTTAAGTCTATGAACCTCCTTATACAAGGAAATGAAGTTTCAAGAAAACTTCCGACCAAACAACAGACAAAGTTTGAAGTTGTTAGTCTTCAAATAGTGAACCTGCTTGAAGTGGCTAAGCTTCTCTCCAAACAACAAACAAGCTTAAAGAAGTTTTTCTTCTCACCAAACCGGTATTTTGAACAAGTTAAAATCAAACCAAGTTGGAGTTTTGAATTGTCTATCCTCCGAACCGAACTGAGATTTTACACGAGCTGATCACGAACCAAATTGAGATTTTTATCGAGATGGTCTTAAACCCACTGAGATTTTATAAAATTTGAACTCAAAAATTGAGTGAGATTTTAAATTAGACTGATCTCGAACCGATAGAGCTTTTAACTTGGTTGAGCTCAAGAACCGTTGTGAAGTTTTTTCTCTAGTTATTCTTCACAAATCCAAAAGGAGAGCTGCCAAAATTGGAAGGTTTGGATAGAGAATAGTTATCAATCACTAAGAAACTATCATAATCGATTATGGACTTGATTCACCCTCATCTAATCGATTAGGTATTTTTTCTAATCGATTAGACAATACAAAAACTTGTCATAATCAATTTAACCGTTTACAATTCAACCGTCTAGGCTCGATAAACATTTTGGTCATTTTATTTAAAAATAGATAGCATCCAAAATGATTTCTAGTGTGTGTTAAATTTATTCGCAATACTTATGAAAATGCGCTTGTGTTTTTATAATACATTAATCACTCAAACGGGCACGATCAAGCGAGTTTTCACACTTTAAAGCTTCAAGTTTTTTTTTCGGACGTACGAATTATATAAGCACTTCACTTGAATATTCTATTAGATGACGCTTGAGGTATCTTTGATTTAGGTCTCCATCATCAAAGAGTGGTAAAGATATCACTGGTGATCATAAATCATGATTCTTCATTTAATCCAACTTTAGTTTGATTCAGAAGGATAGCTTGATCTTGATAAACCACCTTCTACATCTTTGAACGTTTGACTTCATTCACTGTCATCAATAAAACCAATATGGTGTTGTTACTATTTTAGGTGTTGTCGTCATCAAAACCATCAAGGCTAAGTAGTTGCTTCATTAAGTATTGCACCATCAAAGCTAACTTGTTGCCTCTTTAAGTTTTGTTATCCATTGGCTTCACCATCTTGGTTACACCGACAAGGACATGGTTCTACATTCTCCCTTTTTTTTATGATGACAACACATCTCTCAAGGAGGTGTAAATGGAGAAAAAAAGGTAGATAAAGTTTGGAGGGGTTAAACTCCCACTCACATGAGTAGAGAGTATAATATACTCCATCTGAGAGTACACTTCTCCCCCTTTGGTATATTAAAAAAGACATGTAAAGATGTTAGACATAATTTTAAATATGCAAGCACATTGTTCACATAGTCAATCAAATTATTAAGAGGGAAAATATTATCGTATTTAGGGGTGTTTGCAGTGCAGTTTGGATTGATTTTGAGACAAAAACCTATTTGATCGAAAGATAAATTTTCTTGCGGTTCGGTTTCATATCTCAATTGGAAAACCACATATGCGCCAGATGCGTGAATGATTCAAATTAAAAAACTAAATAATTAAAGTCCGTCAATTAAAAAATTTGAATGCCCACAATCTTAAATTTCTCGCATTTAAGCATTCCTTTCATTTGTGATGGTTAGATTGAGATAAAATCATTTATATTTTATTCTTGATTTTAACCTTTTTTCAAGTAAAAAATATCAAATTTAAAAACATGATTGTCTGATATCAATTAGAGAATCACAAATCCATGGAATGTATTACATCAATAATGAGAAAAACGTAGGTAAAGTTTGGAGTGGTTAAATTCTCCCTCACATGAGTGGAGAGTATAAACTACTTTTTCTGAGAGTATATTTCTTTTCCTTTGGGATAATCAAAAAGGCAGGTAAAGATTTTAGACAAAATTTTAAATATGCAAGCACATTGTTCACATAGTCAATCATATATTATTAAGAGGGAAACACATTATCTTAGTTATGGGTGTTTGTAGTGCAATTTATATTGGTTTTTAGGCAAAAACTCATCCAATCCAAATATAAATTAACACATGGTTCGATTCGGTTTTGGTTCTCAATTGGAAAATCATGTATGCATAAATGAGTCAAATTAACAAATGCAAATAATTCAAGTTCATAAATTAAGAAATTTGAATGCCCACAATGTGAATCTCACATTGCTCACATTTAAACATTCCTCATCACATTTGTGATAGTTTAATTGAGATCAAATCATTTATATTTTAATGTTGATTTTAATTTTTTTTCAAATAAAAAAACTAAAATTTAAAAACTAGAGTGTTTGATCTCGATTAGACAATCACAAATATGTGGAACTTATCACATCAATATAGAGTAAAAAATAGATAAAATTTAGAATGGTTAAACTCTCACTCACATGAATATGAGTAGAGAGTATATTTTATTTTTCCCGAGAATACACTTCTCTCCCTTTAGCATTATAAAAAAGACAAATAAAAATATTAGACATGATTTTAAATTATACAAGCACAGTGTTCACATAGTCAATCATATTACTAGGAAAAATATTATCTTATTTATGGTTGTTTGCAGTGCAATTTGGATTACTTTTGAGACAAAATTTATCCGATCTAAATATAAATTAACATGCGGTTCGGTTCGGTTTTGAGTCTCAATTGAAAAATCACATATGCATCAAACGCGTAAATGAGTCAAATAATTTATAATTTAGTGTTGATTTTAATTTTTTTCAAATAAAAAATTTAAATTTTAAAAACTAGAGTGTTTGATCTCAATTAGACAATCATAAATATTTCAAATGTATCGCATCAATAATAGAAACCCATACTTATCAATGATTTACTAGAATATAAAGTTGCCAATGTTGACAAATGATGTGAAACACTAGTATTTCTCATGATTAAAAATTCCTCCCAATGAAGTTTCATAATTACAATTACAACCATAATTTTACCTAAACACATTGCCTAATTTTCTTCCTCAACACTTACCTAAACCATTTTTGCAAGAACCTTCATGATATCATCCATAGTTGGCCTATGCATAGGATCATCTTTCACACAATCCTTAGCTAAAAAACACAAACAAAGAGCCTCCGGAAGAGAATAATCCTTCAAATTAGGATCCACAAAACTCCTCAACCCTTCAAAACATCCTCCACCTTCACTACCTTCCCCCAACAAAAATCCAACACAATCTTTAACCAATTTTCCATCACACTTTTCTCTTCCTGATATCAACTCAAGCAACACAACACCAAATGCAAATATATCAACCTTTTGTGAAACATTTCCATGCAAAACATTGTTGGAAACCCCACCAACATCCGCCAGTTTTCCTCTCCAATTTTCTGTCACAAATATATTTCTACTATTCACATTCATATGAGCATATGAAGGAGAAGAACAATAATGCAAATAGTATAGACATGTTGCTATGTCAAATACTATTTGTGTTCTTCTATACCAATTCAATGTATTGCATGGATCCAACAAACAATCCCTTAAACAACCATTTTTTGGTAACTCAAAAACTAAATAAGACCATGAAATTAAATCACCCTCACCATAACAAACACCAATCAAATTCACAATATTAATATGATTGATTCTTGAATGTAAATCAATTACCTCACTAGTTTCTTCAAATCTCAACCTCTTTACCATCACCTCAATATCATTGATTAGTCCTTTATAAACAACTTCACCAATCTTGTTCACATCACTGAAAAACTTTGTAGCCTTTTCTATCTCTTCTATATGGTAATTAAGCAAACAATACTTCAATCCAACAAGAAAATCAGGAGATAAACATGAAGTTGTAGAGGTTGTTATTGGTGACCATAAAGTGGTTGAGTTTGTTGGGTTGAAAGAATCAACAACAGCAACATCACTTTGTTTTAGTTTCTTCATGTACAATCCACTTGCAACCAATGTTATGAACAAGAAAAACCCTACAATAGGTCCTGCTATATACAGATTTGATGTTTGTGTTGATGATCCTTGTGTCTCAAATGGATTTGTTGGAAGAAAATCAGGAGGTGGAGAAGGAGAATCTGGAATATCGAGAATTTCGATCGGACCATTTTCGTTTTGTAATGGAATTAAAACAACTGTCATAGGAAAAATGGATGAATAGGTTTGCAACTGATTTGCTTCAAAGAAATCTTCAAGTGAGAAACCAAATTTCTTCTTCAATTTATCAAAAGTATCTCCTTCTATAAGAGGGTATGTAACAAAGTACTTTATCACACTTTTCATACTAGAGAAATTTTGTGGACATGCACATCTTAGAGGGACATAAAGTTCATCACCAACTTTTGGCTCATTATTACTATTACCTTGTGATTGGTTTTCATTAGAGAGTGTGAAATATTTCAATAGTCCTTCAAAAACCTCACAAGCAATACTAGAAAATGTTTGTGTATTGTCAAGAACTTTGTAGGTGAGTTTGGCTTGGTAAAATTGGCCAGAACATGTGCATTCAATAGGAATAAGAACTTCTTTACCTTGTTTGAGTATTTGAGAAGAGGATGTGAGGTTGTTTATGTGAAGAACCTCGTTGGTGGTTTTGTTGAAGAGGTTTGAGATTTGTGAAATGGTTTGGAAATTGTGATTTGATCTGTATACTAAGAATGTTTTGCATGTGTCATGTGTTGATGAATTGCATGTGTACCTTGAACCTGGTGAAGTTTGACTTGAAGAACAACTGGAAATGTCGTAAGGTTGTTGTGAGTAGCATGAGTTTAAGGATGTCCATGCAATAAACCAGAGAAGAATCATGATTTTGTTATAGATAAATAGAAAAGTAGTTCCCATGAAGCTATGATAGTTGCTAGAAAGTAGTGAAGGGAAGAATGAGAGGTGAAAAATGGAAGAGTTTCAACGTTGAAGGATATGTTTTTGCTTCTTCAATAGATTTAAAAATAAAATATTTACTTATAATAAGAATTAGAGATGATATATATGATCTATCAACAATATTTTCTATTGAAGGAAGGATTTGAACTCAGTTCTTTGTATAATATGAGTTGAACTTTGACCAAGTGGATCAATATTTATTGTTGTGACATAACATTATTCTATAACAAACGAGCTTCCAAAGATAGCTGACATTAGAGATAGTGACTCTTTGACTAAAAATGTATTATAAATTTGTCAATATGTGTGGTCAAATACATAAATGTTTAACTAGCCGGCTGAATAACAAATGACTACAAGTATTCGTTACATGTGGTTCCATTTCTTTCTATTTGTTGTTTACCAATCAAATTCAGTAACTTCCAAACAATATCATATGTGTTCTGTCAGCAAAAGAACTCTTTCCTCCAATTGCAGATTGTTGATTACACAATCAATAATATGATTAAATATTCGGAAAGCTCTGGCTGAAAAAAAAACTTAAAAGGTTTTAATTAATTATGATATATTGTCAACGGTATATAATGTTGACCTTTAACTGGTGTTTTAAAATCCAACCCGATCCATCGGTCTAGCTTGAGTGTGAACTAAAGGGTAGGATGGGCTGAAAAGATCAACATGTTAAAAATTCCGTTGTCATAATGAAAATCGGTGTGATTAGTTCGATTTACCGGTCAAATCAACGTACCAACATTATCTCATCTTAAAATATGATACATTAAGAATATTTCTTATCCCTCGAGTTATCTCAATCCTTAACTCTCAATTTATCATTTGATTTGAATATTAGAGTTTATCCAAGATTCGTTGGACCACATACTATTAGGTTTTTGCTTTCGGGTTACTAATTAGAATTTGTATTTGAGTCTAACTCAACCTTACAGAACTGACTTGTAAGGCGGAGATTACTCCCACTTATAAACATACATTGAGACCATATCTTTTGAGAATTACTTTATCCACCTTATGAGGTGCTAATTCACCACGGTGAATAGTCACAAAAGTCATTAGATTTCAGAGATGCATCTTTGAAGGCGCTCATATTACACACCCCTAACGCTTTCCTTAGTGAGCTTTCTTTAGGCTATCCTTGCATGTTTTTGTACCACTACATATTATGAGTGTATTCTCACTCCTTTGTTGTTTGTGTGGTTTTGTGCTTCTCCTGGGGGTACAAATGAGAAGGTAACTGAGTAGCTGCTTAGAGGCTAAAAGATGACATAGAAATGTTCTTTTTTTTTTGTTTTTTGTGCTAATTTAGTAATCGATGCTCTGATCTGTAACACTGGGTGTACGAACGTTTTTTTTCTTCTATTTTGCTAATGGTTTCAATGTTGTTTAAGTTGGAGGCACTTATCCATAACCATGCTTATGTCATGAGACTTATTTATTTTGTTGAATTGATTCAATTTAGTTTATTTCCACGCGATGAGTTGATGTTAAGGCAAGCATGTGATAACAGGTGTTTATATTGATGCATGTTTTTATATAAGTCGTGTTTCGGAGCAGGTTTATGTTATGTTTGAGTGAAACCCTATGTGTGTATTCTTATTATATCATCTATATTCCGCGTTTCAGGATTTAAGGTGTTACATATGTCATTTATGAGTATATGTGATGTTCTAAAGCAGACAAAAAAAATTCTTTTAAGGAATTTTATTAGCATTTTAACACTAGCTTTGGGTGTTGCAATGGCTTCAACCCATTTGGAGACGTAGTCTACTTCCACTAAAATGTATGTATCGATGTAAGATGGAGAAAATGGCCCTACAAAATAAATTCCCTAACAATGAAACACTTCTACCTCAAGTATGCTTTGTAAAGGCATTTCATTTCTTTTTGAAATTCCTCATACCTTCTGGAAAATGTTATATTTTGTAGTATGTTCTGGAGAAGATTGTCTGAATGCATCTTTGGAAAGTTTGTAGGGCCTTACAAAATATAACATTTTACAAAAGAGTGCCCATTGAATTGTGTAAGGCCCTACAAACTTTCCAAAGATGCATTCAGACTATCAAATGACGTCTCAAACACAGAGAATTTTTCCCTGAAGACTTATATACTTTTTAAATTAAATCTAAGAAGATTGTCTGAATGCATCTTTGGAAAGTTTGTAGGGCCTTACACAATTCAATGGGCACTCTTTTGTAAGCAAAGACACCGAAAAGGGGAGGTAAAATAAGTTTTATCCCTTTCCTAGAGGTTTACCTTGATATGGTTATATCCAGATACCCATCCAAGAAGTAGTAGAAGGCTTGGCATGTTAGTCTTTCCAATATTTGGTCCATAAAGGGCAATAGAAATGATCTTTTTTGGGTGGTCGGGTTAAGTCTTCTTTAGTCTATGCATATTCTTCATCTAATGAGGCTCTTGTTGGGATTAGTTCATTTTTATTGTTTGTGATCATTGTCATTTCACCCTTTTCAGGAACTACTTGAACAAGACATACCCATGTATCATCTATTCCTGCTTCCAATAATTTGATCACTTATTTCCTAAAAACTTCTTTCATGGTGGTATTTACACTACTACAAATAACACATCTAACATCGGCCATGAAATGAATTTAACCTCGGCTACACAGGCGAGGTAACAAAGGGCGACATGAAAAGAAACCACGTATCACCTCGGTGTTTCTAAAATTAAGGTTAGAAATTAAAAGGTCATGGGTTAGATCCCCATCAACTGCATATTTTTTATTTTCTAAATTTGTTTACCTGCGCCATATACCTCTCGGTTGTATTTAAAGACCAAGGTAATAAGGTATTCATTTACCTCAGTTATAAGTAATAACCGAGGTATAAAATCTCATTTTATTGCCTGTATCATTTTCACTGTCTGTATCATTTCACTAGCCTGTATAATTTTTCCCGTGTCATATCATTACAAATCTATTAACCAATGAATACCAGATTTACATTGTTTTAAATCTTAGTTTCACCTGCCTGTAACATTTTTTACACAAAAACTATAAAATATGTGATGGAATTGGAATATATCATATCATTTAAACCAAGGTTAGAAATTTACATTGTTCTTATCATCAAGATAGAATACGCACATTTACATATTCGCACAAAACAAATTAAGGAAATTTACGCATTTACAACCAAGAAAAAACTATTATTTCAGAGAATCATAACAAGATATAAAGACTCTGGCCCAATGTGATCGGATGTCATCCATATCTTTTTTTGAGTATGGTGTTTTATTGTTAAACTCCAATAATTAGAACAAAAATTAAACTACAATAAGCTAACAACAACAACAACAACAACAACAACAACAACAACAATATACTCCTACATCACTCTGCACATGTCGGTTAAAATTAAACATGAATAAAAACTAATTAACTCTAAAGTTAAAAATAATATTACTTACTCATTCAAAGTGTTAATCACTTCTTCGGACAGTTCAGAGTGCAACGAGCAAAACATAGTTATAGTATTTTTCTTAGGACAAATAATAATTAGTTGCCAATGCGAACTACATAAATATTCAGAATAATTAATTATGTATAAAATTTATTTATAAATGAAAATACAAATTAACATATACTTACTTGCGGTAAAATGGGGCAAAATAACAATCTTTGATGTTCCCTTTAATTTATCTTTTAAGTAAAGAAGGATATTGTTTCCTGTCGAACCGCGAGTAAGACTAATGTGCACCGGATCTAAGATGTAATACTTGTTTTGAAGTTTCCTTTTAACACATAACTCATGGATGTTCTTGTAAGAGAAAATACTTATGTTAAAGTAGATGAACATATGAATATAAATAGAGATCAACTTAAAAAATCTACTTATAAGGACCAAATTTGTAATACGGAATTGTCTAGGTACACATTTCCAAACAAAAGTTCATGGACAGAAATCCTAGAAAGTACGAATAACTAAGTTGGATCATGACTTAATGTTATACCAATGCATGGGTCTCAAATACTGTCAATGATAATTTCTAGTCTCTCAACATTGTCTACTTTTGACGGTGTGGGTTCAATACTATCTTGGTTGGCAGAAAAACTTTCTTTCGCGTTTGTACCACCCGTAACTTTCTAAACTTCATTCTCTCAAACTTCCGACTGATTTGAATTAGTGTAGCTTAATAGACCCAATTAATTTAATTGTTGCATCATAAAAACAACATAAATACAATCCAAAATTAAAATACGTAAACAATAATAACAACAACATACAACTTATACCTCAAGCACATCAAGAATACATTTCTCGGACGCCTTCTCCTCAGTCATCCTCTCTCGTTCCTCTTGATCCTTTTGGACACTCTTCCGCATTATCTACAAAAACCTCTCTCTCTCTCTCTCCTCCTCCAACTTTCTATCCTACTCCTCCCTCCACCTCTTTTTCTCCTCCTTAAACTTCTTCTTATCCTCCTCCAATTTCTTATCCTGCTTCTCCCTTTCCTTCTCTAACTCAATAGCAGTAATCTCTTCAATCTCTCTCTCTCTCTCTCTCTCTCTCTCTCTCTCTCTCTCTCTCTCTCTCTCTCTCTCTCTCTCTCTCTCTCTCTCTCTCTCTCTCTCTCTGTTACGAGTTTTATCTTTAGATTATTTAGATGGTCCAAATATTCCTTAAAGCCAATGTCTCTTCCAAGACCATAGACACGCCCGGGATGTTCCTTAGTTCCAATCATTTTTACCAAGATGTCATGACAGCCTTGTGAAGTAAAGAGGCCGACTTCAGTTTGTTCAACCAGAACATCCTACAACACATATGAAATTTCATCTTTAACTAATTGATTTAACTAAAATAAATATTGTTGAAAAAAATATATACTTACAATCCTTTGAGCCACTTCGTACGTAGCATCTAATATGAACTCATCATCTTTTCTTTGATGTGCCCTCTTCTATTTTTCGTGGTGTGATGGTGGAGATGGATTGCGATCAAGACTTATAAAACCTATCAACTCTTCCTCCATTTATTTTATTTTTTATTCCATCATATTCTTTTCAAATTTTCGATATCCTCCACAAGATAATCTATGTGGATAGATATTTCTAGCTCAATTTTCCTTTCTTTTTGGCTTTTTGCCAAGAAGGAAAGTGTTGTGTGGGACTCTACAAATTTCTCCCAAACATCTTGATCAATATATGTATACACATCGTATGAAGACTTTTCTTTATCTTTTACATGTTTAATATAATCATGGGTGAGCTGTGTCTTAAAGGCCCTCCAACGCTCACCATAATAAGCAAGCATCTTCTTTGTCACATTATTATTAATTGGACTGATAATGAACATTTCCTATGTTTACATAATAGAGATGTTATTAGTATTAAACAAAAAATAAATGATCATATATACTTGCAAACAAATCATAAAATACCTAAATATCTTCCCATATCGTGTCTTTAAGTCCTCTTCAACATCATGCCAACTATGTATCAACATGCTCACTTTACTTCTACCTTGTAACACAATATAACGCATAAAATCATTAGCGTCCTCACCATAAGCCATGTCGGTTGCAACATCAACTATAATTGGGGTAGCGAACACTGGTTTCGTGGGCTTTTTCACCTTGGTATACATCGTGACACCTCTAGTTTTTCTTCTACAGTTCGAGTAGGTCATGATTATCAAGAGACAAATACGTAGAAACAAAATGATCAAGAGACAAATACTGAAAAACTCATTTCGGTGATATATATATATATATATATATATATATATATATATATATATATATATATATATATATATATATATATATATATATATATATATATATATATATATATATATATATATATATATATATATATATATATATATATATATATATATATATATATATATATATATATATATATATATATATATATATATATATATATATATATATATATATATATATATATATATATATATATAACTCATTTAAGTGATATATAACTTGTTTCAGTGAAGACCTTAAAATGATCGAGAGAAATTATACTAACTAACATTTCAATAAAAACAAATGGAAAATTGTAGAAACAAAATGATCAAAAGACAAACTAATGTAAAACCCTAGACAAAATGATTGGTGAAAAACAAAGTGATATATAACTCGTTTCAGTGAAGAACAAACTTGTTGCAAAAATGAAGTTTGATGAATATTTGTTGGAAGAGTTTTGATGAATATCAAGTTTAAAATTGTCTAGGAGTGATGAAATGACGTTTGAACATTGATAGGTAAATGAAAAGTTAGAAAATAGCTAGATTGTAGTCTTACATATTTCATGCAATATATGTGTCACATCAATTCTATATAAAATTCGACGTGACAGTATTAATTAAAAATATAAAATATAAAAAATACAATAGCGCCATATTCTGGAAATTCAATTAAAAGATATATAATGTCGGTTGTTTTTGTATAACTGATGTTGTATTTTCGCAAGTATATGAATCGCGTCAGAGTAATATAAAAGATTATCGATCCCATTGAGACCAAACGTCAATCTATCGATTTCTATTGTTACGATGTTTATCTAAGACAAATTAATCGCGAGTTCGTGAGTGCACAGTAAAAGTAAAGTACGAAGATATAAAATTCAATTTAAAATAACAGGCTTGAATGTAATTCACACAGCCAGGTAGTATTCCAAATGCTTGTAAATAGAACTTTTAATGGGGTAATGTTTTCTACTTATGAAAAGAACTAATTTAATGGGAACTGTCGCTTTCACGTATTCAAAACCGAGTTTATCCCTTAATCAAACTCTCTTATTGTCACTTATAAAAAGGCATGCATTGCGTTAAAGTAATAAACCTATTTTTAAGAAATATAGTTTCTTGACTCAGTTGAAAAGTATTTTGACTTGGAAATTTTAACAAAAAGAGGTTCATGCGAACTGGACTTTAAACCCATAAACGCATCTGAAAATAGTTTTAAAAATCATTTTTTCTAAATTATTAAAAACTCCTACTTAACTAGACAAAGCGTTTTTGCTTTCTTCGAACAGTTAAGACTTTTAACCAAAGGTTGGACGGTTTTCGATCTTACCCAACAGAAATGAAGTGCAGAAAACTTGTGTTAAAAATTAGAATAACCCCTAAGTATTTTTATTGACAGCTTGTATGGAATACCACTTTAACTATGATCTTCACATTCTAACCTCTAAAATTTAGCCGGACATGGAAATGTAAATAGACATGTTAAATAATGCGAGAAAGTAAACAATGCGAGAAAGTAAATATTGCAAGAAAGTAAATATTGCGAGAAAGTAAATAATGCAGGAGATAAATAATGCAGGAAAGTAAATAATGCGGGAAAGTAAATGGAAACCTGCTCCAAACGGAAGGTTTTAAATCTAGTACAACTGGAAATAAATGACTGGAAAGAAAATAGCAACAGGATTAACTTCTACCAGAGTGCTTCAAACTCGATTACAGACTCGATCGAACAATGTGATAACTCCCCGATGTGAGAAGTTTATCACTTTACAATACTGAAAATATATGGCTTGAGTTTTGTAACTAAGCTTGGATGCCTAGAAAGGTTCAAGAACTCATCTATTTATAGCCCAGGGAAAATCTATGGAAAGACCAAAGTGCCCCCCAACTTCTTTTGGGAGGGAAAACAAACTGCAAGGGTGGCGTCTGCCATGGGAATCGAAGGAGAAAGAAGTGGAGATCGTGGTAGTTGACAGCAGTTGACTCTTATCCAAGTCATGGTCTACCCTATGGCGCCCGTCATGGTGGATGCCATGTGTATAATTTCCTTAAAAACTGGTTTTCTTGCTCGTTTTTCTTCATTTCCTCACGAGGAGCTCTGAGAATACAAAATCCTGAAGAAAAAAAACAAAACAAAAGCATAACACAAGAAAATAGAAATAAAATTCTAAAAAAACATGTGCAATCCGAGTCAAATACATAGCATGATTCAGTGTTATCAATAACCGAGGGATTTGAACATATCAAATAAAAAATTAAAATAAGGTTTTGAAAATAGTATTTTGAAATTGATTAATGCAAAATATATTACCTCACAGTTGCACCATGTAGCCGAGGTAACTACTAATAAAAAATAACAATGATAAAAATTAAACCTAGAAAGGCGCTAAGTGAGAAATACTAACTAACAACTAGAAAAAAAAAACATAAAATGCAATAACTAGGTGTTGAAACGAGCTCCCTTATAGTTTTATTCTCTTGCTTTTCTTAAAAACCGAGGTAATGGTTGTTTTTTTAAATGAAACATGCGCTCCCAATACCTATGCCCTCGTTTTTTTTATTGTTCGAGGTAATAGCTTTGTCATAAAAAGCGTTACGTTTTATAGTGTTATACATATTTCAGGTTGGGCTATAGGTTTGAAATTTTCCTCCGCCGTGATATTATGCATGTAGTATGATGGGCTAATTCCTTTTAAATTAGATAATTTCAAACCTATTGTTTCCTTGTTCTTCTTCAGTATCTGGACCAACTTCCTTTCTTATTGTAGTGAAAGAGAGTTTCTGATGACTATCGGTTTATTGTCTTTGTCTTCTAAAAAGACATATTTTAAATGTGGCGGCAATGTTTTTTGTTCCAGTTTATGGTTGTCTGGTCTGGATATTAACTTTTCTACTTAAGACTCATTTGAGGGAATTATTTTGTGGCATCCAACTCTTTTAATCTTTCTTGAACATCTTGCTCCTTTTTTGCATCAAATACTTTGTAAGTTCTCGTTAATGCTTGTTCTAAAGGAGTGGGGTTATGCACATGTTTCTTAACTTCTTGTATGGCTTCTTTTGTGGCATCTATTTGGAAAAAAAAATTATTTATCCTTAGGGTGTTTCATAGCTTTAAAAAGATTTAAATTTACCTATTCATTATGAAGTTTGACCTTCATTTGTCCATTGTCGATGTCAATCATCACTCGAGTTTCCTTCATAAAAATTTTTCCAAAGATGAGAGAAACTTCGTGATCTTCTTTAATATCCCTTACTACGAAATCCACTGGGAACAAGAATTTGTCTACTATCATCAATACATCTTGTCATACCTTAATTTTTTACCCTAAAATTATGTGTTTCTTTCGCATCGTCTGCATGGCATATCACGCATCTAATTTGTCCTACCTTTCTCAGTTTTCTCTCTATAAGGTCATCTGGCATTTGACCATGATCTTTTGGGAATTAGGTTATACGGTCTTTGTGTGTATGCTTATTATGACTAACAAGTGTGTGCAGGTACATTGATTTCAAGTGTAGATGATACTTATGCTCACAAATCAAGTATTTCAGGGCATGACCAATTGAGTCTGATTCAAAGTGGTCCTACAGTTTCTATTCGATATGAGTCCCACTTTTAGAATTCTTTCTCATTCTTAGGTCATTCTTAGATCAATGCTTTAAAGATATTTTTGGATGGATTTTTGGCTTCGGTTGCTTAAGGTTCAAGATATTGTTGTAAGTTGTTTTGAGGACATGGAAAATTTGAGTGCACCATCATCACGAGTACATTTCCTTATCAAGTTTCATCAAGATGCATAGACATTTCTTCCTAGATACCTCAAGATCAAGATGCTAGGGAGCAAGTTTGGATTTGAGATTAAAATATTTATTTAAGCGTGTTTTGAATTCAACATTAGCAAAGTGAGCAAGTAGCGTAATTTTCTTTATGAATTTCTCATGAAATCAAAGTTTGATTCATATTGTTTTAAATTCAAATGGTCCTATTTAACAAGATCAAGAGATAAAACATGTTAAGAAGATTCGTGTGGATTTCTTAAAAAAATAATAAATGCAAGTATCCAAATCGCAAACCTAAGGTCCATGTTCAGGATTTCAAGCTTCAAGATGTATTGAAATTCACTCAATTTATAATTTTCAAATTCATGAGTTTTCTTTACAAAAAAAATGATTCCTATTACACCATGAAAATTCACAAAACCCAAATTCAATCCTTTAAGTTATCATCCCAAATTTGAAAGTTATAGGAGGCAAGTTTAAAGTTGCAATATGGAAGCTCACAACTTAAAAGAACAAGGAATTTCTCATCAAAATCAAAGAGTCAAAGTGCAAGGTTCATTTTCCTCACAAAATTCAAAGTTGAAGAAGGCAAAACTCAAGTCTAAGTCAAAATTCAAAAGGATCCAAAATTCACTTTTCAAACTCAAAGATCAAATTATACATGTTCATTGAAAATTCAAGCATGGAGATCCAACTTCAAACTTTTTTTGCATTCAAATACAAAGGCTTTACAAGCTCACAAAATACATTCCAAATTCTAGGTATAAATCCCAAGTCTTAATAAATGAATGTCCAAAAACCCAAAACAAAATTACATTAACAACTTGAAGAAAAATAAAGGCCCTAACAAGTTCAAGAAAGAATAAAATGAAAATTTCAAAAGTTGCACATGGTATTTCTATTGGTGAATTTTCGTGGGCACGCTGCAGCATAGCTTCAAGGTTTAATTCCAGATTATACGGTGATGATAAGGAATGTTCCAAGTATTGTTAGCTGCTATCAAAATGCACCTGTAATGAAGAATATACGTTACCACCATGTTCACACTTAGCAAGAAATGGGAGTAGATTAAAATGGCTACATATATACTCAGTCAAAGTATGCTCAAAATTCCAATTCTACACACAGGAAGAATTTGAGGCAATTAAGCATTCAAAATTTTGAATCAAATCAAACAAGAAAAAACCGGTTTGGACATGTCTGAATCCAAAAGGAAAACAACATTATCATTGTAAGAAACATGTTCATGACACCAATGTTTATTTCCAAAACAAGTTCTGACAAAAATATTGTGCATTTAAATTCAAATATTCAATTGAATGAGCATACATTATTACAGATTATATTTCAAAAAAGGCATTACAGTAAAGCAGGGGGAGAAATACAAAAAGTAGAGAAAATCAGAATACACACTGAAAAAAATCAGGGACAAACACGCATACACAAGACCACACACAAATACAGAATAGCACTCACCTTCTCAAGAAATCATCCGCCACCATTTTCACACTTCTTCAACTATCGAATCCGATTCAAGCACATCCATATCGGAGCCTCATCATCATTGTGATTCATCTTCGACCACCTCACTAACATCCTTCACACAACATCAATAACAATCCCACAAGTCATAGCAAGAACTGCAAACAACGCATACACCCACAGAGAATAAGCACTTGATTTTATAGAGGTAATACGCTCAATTTCAAAAGCAGGACATTCGCACATCAGTACACCGATATAGAATTTGCAGAGAACAACTGGCAGCATAATAGTGTTGAAACACACACGTCATAAGCAGAGTATACGCAGCAAAAGAGCAATACGACGCGGTCTCGAAATGGTTGAGCAATATACACAGTTTCAAAGAAGAGGATATCAACAATATATTAGGACGCGCGACAACACAAAATTGAGAAAAAAGGAGAAGTACCTCCGAAGCCGTGTTGAAACCACCAAATTGAGATTCTTCATAGGTATGTAATATCACGTCTGAATCGAACACGTTTTCTGTGAAAACCCTTACCCCAATTATGCGACACGGTCATGATTTCACGCTAGAATTAGGAATGAGGTTAGCGGTAGTGGCGAAGCAAATCCCAGACTGGAGGCGGAAATCGAAACGTTGGCTGTTCCACGTTGGTGGATTGGTGATGCTGGTAGTGCCCGACTGGTTTCCACCATGTTGCCGCCGTAAATCGTACACGGCCAGATCGTTAGCAGAGAGAGAGATGCGAGGGTGCGGTGAGTTTCGAAGAGATCTCCGACGTCACCGGCGTAAGGCCACGGCGCGGTGGAGTGATCCATATGTATTTGGTTTGTGTGGAGCGAGAGAGAAGAGAACATGAGATTGAGGCTTGCTGAGACTTTTTATTCCATATGAAAATCTCTCATAGTTTTTTTGTTTGGTTTCTGTGGGCTTCATAGCCACCAGCCCAAGTGAAAGTCTCTTTGTGTTTCTTCTTGAAAATTTTACCCCATACCCCTACAATTATATTCATACCCTTACACAAAAATTTTTTGGATCAAAATATCTTTGTATAAATAATTATAATTTTTTTCGTTTATTTATCGGAAGTCTTCCGGTTCATATTTTTTTCGTTTGTTCACTGGAAGTCTTTTTGAAAGTTTTTTGGTTTATATTTTTTTTCGTTTGTTCACCGGAAGTTTTTTTCAAGTCTTCCGGTTCATTTTTTTTTCGTTTGTTCACCGAAAGTCTTTTTACAAGTCTTCCGATTTATATTTTTTTTTCGTTTGTTCACCGGAAGTCTTTTTGCAAGTCTTCCGGTTCATATTTTTTTCGTTTGTTCACCGGAAGACTTTTTGCAAGTCTTTCGGTTCATGTTTTTTTTTTTAATTTTTTTTAATATTCAACTAGACAAATATTTTAATATATTATTTATTTTAAAAAACAAACAGACTCTCCTCCACCTCCAAATTCTTCCTCCCAAAAACATAAAAAATTTAATTTTTGAAAAAAACTTTCAGCTGCTTTACCTTCTCTTTAATCACAAAATCACTCATCTCCTCAACCTCGATATCTCTCAAAGCTTTTTGAACAAGCTTCAAAAACTCTTTTTTATAGATCAAAATTTAAAGATTGCACAACAGTCTCTCCTACAATTGCAGTAAAAACTTTATCATAGAATAGAATGTATTATTTGTTAGTGAAAATCGAAAACATCTTCATCTCCCAAAATATCATGTTAAATGAACAAAACTTTAACCATAGACAAAAATCTGAATTCTTCTATACAGACCTATGCTTGATTCTTTATCTAGGAATAAAATGGAAGTTAAGCAAGATCACAATGTTGTAAAAATAAGTAGGCATGAAAAATATTGAAACAATTACACATGTAGAATTGCAAGAGCATCAGCACTCCAATGAATTAGAAGGAGAAATCTAAAGAAGTTCGGAACTATTTGATTAGTATTATCTTTTGTCTAGTTGAACATTAAAAAAAATTAAAAGTTAAAAAAAAAATAAAAAAATATGAACCGGAAGACTTGCAAAAAGTCTTCCGGTGAACAAACAAAAAAAAATATAAACCAGAAGACTTGCAAAAAGACTTCCGGTGAACAAACGAAAAAAAATATGAACCGAAAGACATGCTTTAAGTCTTCCGGTAAACAAACGAAAAAAATTATAATTATTTATACGAGGGTATTTTGGTCCAAAAAAATTTAGTGTAGGGGTATGGGTATAATTGTACGGGTATGGGGTAAAATTTCTCATCTCCTTTTGTATGATGAACTCAAGGTCATTGGGCCTTGGAATAAGGCCTAACGCCAGATTTCTACTCCACCACCTATTTTGTTTGTTGCACCCCATGTTTGTTTTATTTTTATTTTGATATGATTTTTGATATAATGTTGATTTTAATTTTGATTAACATTTTGGTGCTACATTTTTACATTTTAATTTTGATTTTTACTTTAACTAAAATTTTGATGTTAGTTTTAGTTAGTTATTATTTTGATTTTTTATTAGAATGTTGATATCAAAATTTGGTGTTAATTCTTGATTTTGATCTCGGTTTTGTTTAGAATTTGTGATCTTGATGTTGACTGAATTTGGATATTAACCTTGATATTAGTTCTTGATTTGTTTTGTTTGATTAGGTTTTAAATATTAATTGAATTTTAGTTGATATTTTTGGAGTCTTAATGTATCCTTGATGTTGATTTTTGTCATGATCTTGAAGTGCTTGATTGCTTGTCGTGATTCATGTGTCCCTTTAGGATATTCCATTAGGTGATTGAATTCCATCATGATCACTTAGTGTTGAAATAGGCGTTAGGATCAGGCTTTTACTTAATAACTTTTAGGATAGTTTCCCTTAATCTCAACCTCAGGTCATAGAATTAGGTTGGTTCCCTTTGGGTATCACTTAGACAACTTATCAATAAATTCAATCCTCTATTCTCCCCACAAGAGAATTAGACGTGATTCATCTGTGTAGTCGAGATATAATTCTCCTACCCTATAATACAATCGAGAAAGATGTAGAATCTTCTCCCTTTGAGAGAGGTATGTGGCATATTCGTCGATAAAAATCTGAATTGGAGCACTTCTCTCAACGCGACGCAAAGACTGTCTTCGATATGTTTGTGGTGATTTAAGTGAGTATTCTCCTTCAGATGACGACTTGTATCTTCTCCTAAAAACCAACCAACAAACTTTATTTTCACCCTTTGAAGGGAACTACGAATGCTCTGATTCCACTCCCATCAGGATACGTAGGCACAAGATACGACTTCTTGGCGAGCATACTTAGGAATAACACCTTAGATCTCCTTTATCCTTTCCACCCTTTAGCAAACAAAATAACACAATAACACAAGAGGTTCTTGTAGAGTACTACAGATACTTAGGATGCTAACACCTTCCCTAGGTATAACCAACCCTCAAACCTTAGATTCTCTTTTGCTTTGCATTGCATATGTATGGGTTTATTCATTCTTTTTCCCTTCCCTTGGATAAATTAAAGATTGGTGGTGAAAAAAATGATTTGTGATTCAAGTTAATTAATAGCTTGGTATCTGATTCTCACCGCGACACATCTCCTTCAATACTAAAGGATTGCTTTATATATTTGCCTATTAGCACGTCATTTTTGTCTTTTTTAATTTTATATCACAAAATTTTCGACAACTAACAAGGGGTCATATTGATGCTAGCACTTAAATCAACTAATGGTTTGCCTACTCTGATATTACTTATGGTAATAAGCAAAGCAACTATACCTTGAACATTTTCCTTTTTAGAAAATTTTCTTTAAATAATTACACTCAGCTAGCTTCCAATTGAATTGCATCCTCGTCAGTATACGTCCTTTTTTTAGTCAGGATCCCTTTCATGAACTTCACATAAGAAGACATTTGTTCTAAGGGTTCTTTAAATGGAATGTTTATTTGTAACTACTTGAGAATGTATAGAAACCTTGCATATTATCTTTCTTTATCTTTTTTTTGTTGCATTATTGGGGTATAGCAAGTTCAGAACTGGTGGTTTTTTGGTATTTTTTTTCTTTTCATTCCCTTTTGGAAGGTGGTTCTCCTCATTTCTCATGTTCACCTCCTTTTCTTTTTCATTTTATTTTTCTATTTTTGTTTCCTCACCATTTTTTGTTTCTTCTTCTTTTTGTTCCTTTTCATCTTCAATACTAGTTTTTCTTTCTCTATCTGATTGTTGTCACCTCGACCAATTATGGTTGTAATAGTTTTACATTGTTTCCTGATTTAGTTTGATATATATTTAATCGGTATCTAATTTGAGTGGTAAGGTCTTTGATACAAGTATTGGTTTTTGATGAGCACCTATTGACACTTGTATGAATTATTGAAGCGTATCGTCCACATTTGAATTATTTTGAAGATGTGGTTGGGTGCAGTCTTAAAAGTGTTGTTTAGTTGAAGGACTAGATCTCGATGTCCAATGGGAATTGCTTATTTGGAAGTTGTTGTATTCCATAACTTATGATAGTAGTTTATCCAATCAACCTCTTCATAAGTTGGAGGGGAAAATCCAATTCAATGATCATCACTGCACAATTTGCAAAAGGCTCCTTATTTGTGGCGATTCATCCATTTTTTTCAATTGTTGTGGCAACGTAGCTAAGTGTTTTGCCAACTCATCCACTGTTTATGTGAAAAAATTGTTTTATGCTAGAACAACATCATTGATATTCCATTTCATGATACCACTCCTTTTTTACTAAGGGTTTATATTATGTTGTCCTTGATGATCATTGAGCGATATTATTTTAACGATTTTTGTTGCATTTTCTGAGCTTTTTGACATAAGAGAACCCCCAACAGTAGAATCTAGCAAAAACTTTGGAATCCATTTAGAAAGATGTGAATTTATTATGAGGAAATAATCTTTTCAAGAACTTTTCCTCCAGTGCATCTTAATTTGTCATCGTCGATGTTGGCTTGTCTAGATACCACTCCTTTTCTTTTCCAACTAATGAATGTGGAAACAATATCAGTAATATCACTTCCACTCCCATAAATCTAATAGAACTTTGTGAGGTGTGTATATGGGTCTTCATGGTCTAATCCTTCAAAAGGATTAGCATAAAATATTTGTAACAATCTCGTTTTTATTTTCGTTTAATGGATATTCCTTTGTGGTCTAACTATGTGTGCCAGAAGTCTTGAACTATTATGGCATGGCAAGCCACCAACATTGTTTCCATTCTTTGCATTGTTATCATTATTCTTTTTTTGGCTTTTATTGTTATACATATTATCCATGATTACTTGATTTGAAACAAAAGACACTTATAGATCTTTCAACTTGGCCTGCAAAGTTTTTCTTTTTGTTCTTACATGTGATTCTTTCAATTTTGGGATATAACAGAAGTTGTTATGTCCGATCCTTACATCGTAAAAACAAGTAACACATAAATAAGTAACACAATTAGTAGGTTAGTGACTATAAACTAAATATACACAAATATTAACATATACAAACAAAAAACTTAAAATGATAGCACTATCACAGTGTCTTTAAAAACTAATGTTAATCCCTAACAACTGCACCATTTTGTTATAGTGAAAATAACAAGTGAAATTTAATCATCTCCGCAAGGACTGGTTGTGTTTCAGAGATTGTTCAATTGATTATATTACTTTAACTTTAATTTTATCAGAAGTTAATTTTTTGGTGAATACTTTGAAAATTAAAATAACATAAAATAAATGTTTGGTGTTTCAACAACAAGAAAAATTTGTTGGGGTTAGACATCGTTTACTTGTTCTTATGTAGCATCCTTGACTAGTAATATGCATTTCTCATAAGTTATTAATATGGTCACCTATTTATCTCGTTAGAGCTTATATCTAAGTCTACGACGTGAGATAAGTCATATTACCTAATCGACAATCTCTCAGACTGTTAACTAGTGCATTAGCATTAAGTTTCAACAGTAAAACCATATATTAGCATTCCCTTTTACCAGTAACGTTATTCGTGTGGATATTAAAACTAAATCTATGTCTAGACTTTAGCAACCAATATATGATAGACTTAAATCTAGTAATGACCAGTACCTTTCGAATATCAAGTCATGACATGAAAATATGTATTGGGTAGCTAATCTTAAACATGCATTAAGAATGAAGAATCCATCATTATTAAAATTAAGAAGAAATACATATAACACCATGGTCGGAATCAAAACATAAGTAACTGGACAAATATATTTAACCCCAAAAAAAAGACAGAATTAGGTATGATTACTCATAGTAGCCTTACAATCAAGCCCTTGAAGAATGAAGTTGAAAAACATATATGGGCAATTCCTCGAACAATGCTTACACCCTCGATCTTCCCCTTATATTATCTCATGTCATGATTTGTTGTGAGAACCTAGCTTCTCTAAGGAACCACCTTGAATTCCACCAAATGTGATCCAATCCACTAGAGTTGAATTGATTGAATATTGCAAATGAAGGCCTAGCACCCTTATTCATAAGCTTGGGAAATGCAGGCTTGCTGGGTGTGATTCCCTATCTCGCTTAGAGAGCCTATTTTCTTATAGGTTAACTCATTCCATTTACCATTGGCCTATCATTACCGTCAATGCTCGCTAAGTGAACCATCCAAGCTCGCTTAGCCACCAAAACATTGCTTCACTTTGAAGTAACTTAACCTTTAAGTTTTTAAACCTCCATTGCTCGCTAAGCGCACTTATGTATCCTGGCTTAGTGAAGATGCGCCTTTTTTGGCTAAGCATATTTGTATTCTTGGCTTAGCAAGTCTAATTTGTTAGGAAAATTCTAGGCCTGGTCTTTTGTGCTTTGGTTGATTTATTGATCTTTCTGCATGTATTTCATAAATCCATTGTTAAAATGTCTAAATATGCATTTTATCACTTATCACTGATAAACTGAAGGGGGGGGGGGGGGGGGGGGTCATATGATTTCTTGTAAAACAAACTAATAAGCACCTAAGTATTTAACGTATTTTTGGAACTTATCATTTTACCACAAGTCTTACCCCCGAAAACTATTTGGAAACAAACATCTTAGAAACATGCCAATAACAATTACATGCCTATTTATATATTGTTTACTGCAAAAATCATTAGGTTTACCTAAAAAACCTCTGTGTCTTTTTTCAATTCTTATTTCATTATCATACCTTGATATGGAATCCCATAGCTTATTTTTGTCATGAAAGTATTCACTAGCTAATGATGCATGACCTATAACAGTCAAACCATCTATAATATATAACTCATATATTTTAGACCACTTAGCCACAATCCATGCTCCATGCAAAATTGTGAATACCTTGTATTAAACTTTAGTGCAATAGCCTTGATCATTAAACATGCTTATGAACAAAAAAAATATTCTTAAGCTCGGTAACATACTCACATTGCATGGTAGTAATTCACAGTTATCAAATATTTTAAGTTTAACCATATCAATACCATGTACTTTATGAGCCTTATTCTCACTGAATCGAAGTATTCCACTTACTTTCAGCTATAAAGTCTCAAAGTATTATTTCCTTGGGCACATGTGATAAGAACATCCTAATTCCATAACCCCAACTCTTTTCAATCTTCAAACTCATTTCCACTAGTGCACCAACACTTTCCTAACCATCCTCATCAACTACAATCTAAACAGGTTCTTCATTGTCCCACCTCTAGTGACAATCCTTCTTGAAGTGATCGATTTACAAACAAATATAATTTTTTTAGCCTAGCCTTATCAAAACCTCTATCTAGATTTATACTTACCTTTACTCCCACTCCTTCCTCTTAAGATACTCAAATCATCACCATTATGGTTAGCCTTCAAATCTTTCATCATTGAAAGCTATTTGGAAATTACAAGTGTCTAGACTTGATCCAAAGTAATAGTATCTTCCTTACCCAAAAAAAGAAGAACATTATCCTTGAAGTTAGGCATGGAAAAAAACTAAATCGGCCGCCCTACCTCAAATTTAATGAAGAAAACCTATTTAAATAGGTGCGGGACAAGGGAGGGAAAAACCCAGTTTTTTACTACAGGGGTGAGGTAGGGGCATGGGATTTTAATACCCGCCTGTTGTACCCCAAATTTTACCCCCAGATTGGTGACCATACTGCGCATTTCACTTGAGTCCATTAGTCCCCGTTTTAGCTAACCATTTTAACCAGTGTTTATTTTGTGGTGTGAAGCTAAGTTTGCTGTTGGAAGTTCAGGAAATCATGGAGGCTTTATTTGTATCTCTTACTTCCTACAGGTTGTGATGAATTATTGTGGAAGCATTTACCCTCATTCCTGACCTCGTAGCCAATACGAGGTTTTCCATTCAATATTCCTTAAGACCTTCTCCAGGGAGGATTAATATTCGTTGTGTGTCTATTGGTCTCGAGCTTGGTCAGTTCGAATTTTCATGATAAGAGGAGTTACAAGTGATGCCCTTAATTTTCGACGGATTTCTCAAGGTGCGGCTAGTCTCACTGGCGGAATTGGATTATTAATCTTCATAAAGGAACTTAAAATTTTGGTAGGTTGTAAACTATACACTCGGAAATGATTTGAGATGCCATGATCCATTTTAAGCTCCATGTCAAAGTTACAAGTCCATGCAATTAGGACACAAGAGTTCGAATTTTAACTCAGGAAGAATTTACATACTAGTTTTCATAAATGTTTTTATCAGATTTAATGCAAATTTCAAAATGTACCAACCACTTTCAAGATACGATTTACAAGAATTTATGTGATAACTGCAAGAATGGATTCAAATCATATTGGTTGGTTTTTGTGCTAAAACCGGTATTGGGATTTCAATTTGCCCCTGCTTGGCATGGTGGACGAATACCTCATATTATCTTGTTCTGTAAAAAGGGATATACTTTTTGATTATATGTGGTGATATGCGTTGATTGGTTCGTTGAGGAAATTAAGTTTACCAAACATTGGATTGATGCCACGGTAGAGTAAGGTTTGTTAGAGGATTTCTAATCTATATTTTCTTTACAAAAAGTGTAACATAGCTCCAAAGCTCCTTGTTTCTTTCATATTTGGTTATAAGACTCAAAAGTTCCCATAACAAAGTTTCTCTCCAAACTCAAGCATCCAAGGCTTCATCATAAAGGCGGAAAATGCCAAGGGAGTACCTAGTTTGACAGTTATAATTATTTGAAAGTAATTCTACTTTTGATAATTGAACAGTAGTGTTTTGAAGACAAAATAGAAAGCTAAGATCCAATACACCCTTCATGTTTAGAAATTTACAATTTGGATTCATAGAAAAATAAGAGTCAGTATCAAAAACTTTACAATATGACCAAAGTATCAAGTTGTTCAAGTTGTTCTTTGAGAAAACGTTGTCCATTGCAATGAGTCCGTCATCGGCATCTTCCCTCAAATAATACAAAGCTACAATCCAAACTTGTTGTCAGTAGAGGAATGAATTAATAAAAAACGAGTTGGAGATTTGTCTATTGGCCTGCGGGTGGAGACGCTCTGCTTCAAAATTTCCAGCCCGCAAATTTTGTTCATTTATTTTCCTGTCCAAACGATTATAGACAAAGGCTGTTACCCACCTACAAAATCAAACAGAAATCATGGGGTGGAATCCTCTTTCCAAAACAGTTTTAAACAGAATCAAGAGCAATTCAGTCACCGAGAGTAAACGAGTGGCTTCGGTAAATCCCTGCAAGATGCGAGAGCCTTTGTTGCAAACGAGATCACAAAGCTGTTACTGAGCAACTACCAATTTGAACATTGCCAAAGTCTTAGTGGCCCAGCGGTTGCTACTACATGAAATACATATCGCTACCAGTTAGTGCATCTTGCAACCATTACCGACATCTGAATAAACAGAAGAAAGAAGTTCAGAAACATATCACAAAGATGGCTAAGACCAGGAGATATAAGGAAGTACAAACCTTAATTGTTGAGAATTTGAAAATTCACAGTAACCCGTGTTGTCACTCAAGCCTGTGCATTATTTGAAGCATAACCCAATCAAAACCGCATCAACCACCAAATGGAACCATCACAAAGGCAATATCATTGGAAGCTGGAATATGTCAAATGCGAATAACCACCTGCTTCAGTTCATAAGACACGACCTCTTCAGTAGGCTATACGTTACACTCCAATCCCATCTAGACTTGCTTGTTAGAAATCAAGCTCTTCTGCTGCATAGATGGAGATGGAAACTTATTTAGTTTTAGAACATCTAAAGTCAAACCAAACAAAGGAGAAGAATTTATAAATAAGAGAATTTGGCTACCAAACTTGAAGAATGTTGCACTCTCGTGGACAATCGGGACCCCGTCGTGAATGTTAAAGTATGAACAAGCTGTCCATGCACCAAAACCAATCCCAATTCATTAAATAACTTTTGAATTAAGAAAATTACTACATAAAGGTCTCAACCGCTCTGCCCATTTTCCTTTGATTCAATAGAATTACAAACAAACCAAATCAAATTTTTGATCCAGGACATAATCAAGCACAATCATCACAGAATCAACAAGCGGTTGTTCACATTTTTGTAAATAAGTTTGATCCGTTGAAGATTTATGCCCCTGCAAAAAGGCACATTATTAGCTACTGCAATTTGAAATTGCGTGTGATCCTATTTCTGAAACTACTCACTTGCCACCATATGCTCAGCATTTCGTAGGCGAAATATTGGCGGAAAATCTAGTAGCACCCTGTCAATGGAACGAAGCAGCATAATTTGAGAAAACCATAGATGAGCCACCATGAAGTTACATTAAGGATTTGTTAGAGAAAATCAGAGAACAGATCCTGCTAAAACCCATCAAACCATACCAGGATCCATGACAGGAAAGTTGCTCTTCAAGAGCAAGGTTGTATGGTACACCTATATACATAATACCAAAGAAAGATTCAATAGCCCATAATGAGAATTACAAAATCAACAATCAATAATGGTGACTCGATAAAGAGCAATCATAATCGCAAAATCTGTCGGTGAAAGCATATCAAGGCAGAAACGGAAACAAATCACCATTTTATCCAAGTGTGATCAATCAAGTTATTTCAAAATTGACAGGAAATATCAGTTAATAATAAGCCATATTTTCTTCCCAAAATCGGAATTGGAAACACGGTTTCTCAACAAGGAAGGCCATTCAATATCATCAATTCGTTTGTTAGGTCTTTGACCCTATAAAAGGAGAACAACATTCACAGACAAAAACACAGAGAACGGACAAGATCCACATAAACACATACTCAGAAGTCCAAACTCCTAAAAATCACATACACACACAAGGGATCACCAGTGAAGAGAAAAAGTTTGAAACACTTATCTCGTTCGTCGATGTTGTCATATTTGGACGCCGGAGCCCTTTCAATCCCGTCAAGTTCGTCACGATACCACCATTAACGTTGCCAACCACACTCACTTATGGAGACGCCACAAAACCCTTGTTTCGACCCCCAATCATCGTCGCCTTGAATCACCATTGCGGTAAACTTTTTGTTATCTATTTATGTGGATCTTTTGATTTTTTTTGTTTTGTTTAACGTTTATAGGAAGAAGATAAACAGAAGAAAAATGAAGAAGAATGAAGGTGAAGCAGAGAGGAAATGGAAGCGAGAGCGAGAGAGGGAGTTCGTTGAGAAAAAGGAAGGAAGAAAAGAGGGGAGGGGCGGCCGATTTAGGGCTCCAAAACCCTATTTTTTTCGTTTTGTTGCCTTGATCCATGGGTCGACCCGGGTCCGGTGGGTTGACCACCACCGACCCGGTTTATTTTTGTCTTTTTTTTAGTTTTGTTTGTTTTTTGTATCAAGTGGGCCTGGCCCAGTTATTATAATGAAAAAAACTAACTAAAAAAACTAACATAAATAAAAATAAATAAAATAAAAAATAGTTGAAGATTAATCTAGTTTAGTTTCTTGAAAATACAAAATTAAAAAATAATTAGATTTTAAATTTATTTTTAATTTAATTTAATAACAAAAATATAAAAAATAAATGTTTAGAATAAGTTTTAAACTAATTTCAATTTTTTATTTAATAAATGAAAACCCAACAAAAATCTATATTGACAAAAATAAAACTCTTTTTAAAACTTAAGATTAACTTTTTTTAATCCTCTTTTATCGACTTAACTTAGATTTAATTACTTAATTTTATCAAAAACAATTCATTTTCTATTCACCATTTCACCTTAATTAATCATAATCCCCTTAACCATAATTCACTATCTAACACCATCTTTCACATCGTCCATTTTAATTGTTAATCATTTGCTTACATATTCAATTATCCTCGTTTATATGTCATTGCAATTATCCATTCATTAGCACTTTATTTTACCGTTATTTCCCCTCCGAAGGAAATGTTTACTTTGTTTGACCTCCGAGTCAATGCCTCACCTTCACCTCATCCTAGCCTTAGGATCCGAGTCGCCGTACTCATGCTTACCGCCGTGGACATCCATCCCTCTATCCTAGCCTTAGGATTAGGAGTCGCCGCACTCCATATAAGTTCCTCGTCGTGGAATACTTATCTCACACCCTCTTAATTCAACTTATAACGTAGAAATAGGAGTCGCCACACTCCAAAATAAGTGTTTCCCTATGAACGTTTATTTTCCCCCTGGAGCCTTGACCACGGTCAAGAAGTTCCTCTTCCTCCCTCTGTGAGGGGAACTACGATTACTCTGATTCCATCCCCTACTTCGGATACGTAAACACAAGATGTGAGTCTTGGCGAGTAAACTTAGGACTAACCCCTTTAGGTCTTTTTCTTAACCTTTAACCCTTAAGCAGATAACCATAGCAATAGTGCATTTTAAAAACAAGAGGTTCTTGTAGAGTACTACAGAAGTTTAGGATGTTAATACCTTTCCTAAGCTTAACCAACCCCCGAACCCTAGATCTTTCCTCGCATTGTGTTTACAATGCAAAATAGGTTTTCCCTTTCTTTAACCTTTCCTTCGGATAAATCAAAGACCGGTTGTAAATGAATTAAGATTCAAGTTAATCAATAGCTTGACATCCAAATTTCACTGCAACAGAAAATGGCGACTTCACTGGGGATTCGAGTTTTATCTTTTGAGGGTTATCCCTATTTTGTTTTTTATGCTTGCTTTTGCTTATTATATGCTTATATATAATTGTTGTACCTTGCTTGGGGTTTATGTTGTTGTTGTGAGATAAGTCCTACACCCGGACTTGAGTGAACTTAAGATAGGATAGTGATATGTTCGACGAGGCTTGGGGTAAATGATAAATGATAAAATAAATATGTTACATTCGTTCTAGATAAAAAATACTCAAAAGTGATAAATAAATATGTTACCATTATCAAAAAGGATAGTCTGGAATAATGAGATGTAATATTTCCTTCCGCTTATCGATTGGAATTTCATTAAAAGCTTTCAATGTATCGACATTCTTAACAAGGTACATGTATACAAGAGGCAAAGAACTTGGTTCAACCCCAATCTTGACCAATTCATCCCAAATATCTCCACCATTAGCATTTTTACTCTGTTTGACCAGCTCCATGAAATTCATTTCAAACACATCAATCATTTTTTTGAAAGTTTTGGAAATCTCAATCATGCTTGTATCATCTTCAATAACCTTCTTTACTCGCTTCTTAGTCCTAGATGATGATACATCTTGAGAATTGATAATAGAAGGCCTTGTAGGAGAATTGTTGGAATGATGTTCATCATCATCAAATCCCTCCAAAATAACTTCATTGGTTTCAACTAAGTGGTCTATTTCTTCGATGGTTGTGCCATGACTTTTTTCAACATTTGCATCTTTTTTTGCTCTCATTTCAGCAGTTGTACCTTCATGCTCTCCTGTTGCTCGATCTTTTCTAAAAAAATTGGCCAATTTATCATAAAACAATATTGACTTGTTTTTCCATTCAGCAGCTTCGGGTTTTGCCTACACCAAAATAAATGAAACAATGCATCGGAAATCCACACTTCATCGAGTAAGTGTATAAAATAATTATAGTAAATAATACCTCAATTAGCTTGTTCCAAACTTCATCTTCGGTAATCCACATATTTGTTGTTGAATCTCATCCAAACCCACTCAAGCCATTCTGGAAAAGGTCATAACAAGAATTGAACTTTGTTTTGATGTGTTTCGTGTGATCTTTTATTTTTTCTTTGGAAATTGGCTTGTCCGGAAAGTGAGTCTTCAATTCTTTACGAATGCTATCCATAGCGCTTGTTGTCATACTATTACCATTTTCATTTCCCAATGTTTGTTTATGCAAATATGCATCAAGCAAAACTTCATCCATAGCAGTTGTCCAATTGCATGTTTCTAGACTTTTGAGTTTCCTCGGCCTCTTTAAACTTGCTTCCATGTCTATTATTAAAAAACACAATGAAGAATATAATAATTTATGCACAAATTCAAATGTAAAGGTTCATCATACACTAAAATTCATTCCACAAATTACAAATAAAAAATTCAATCCAAATAAAATTATTCAAAACATTATTCATAAGAGTAACAAATCATTAAGAATAATTTTAATAATCTAGCCACATAGAACCAGCAACATTATCTCTAATTGGCTATCCACTAATCATATCATCATTTTCTTCTCTATGATCTTGATGACCCTCTTGAATATCTCTTTCGTTTGCAAGCTCGTCTTGCACTTCATCAATTAGAGTTTGATTGGGGTCTTCACCCATCAAATAGTTGTGTAAAATGCAATAAGCAAGGATGATTTTATTTTGAGTTTTAATACCAAATCTAGCCTCTGTTGCAGTTTGTAAAATTGGAAATCTTTTCTTCAACACTCCAAATGTACATTCGATAGACATTCGTAATGACGAATGTCGATGGTTGAATAACTCACGAGGGTTTCGAGGTGGATTTCTAGAGTATTCTTATAAGTGGTATCGTTCTCCTCTATACGGTGTAATGAGACACGCTTTCAAAGGAAATCCCACATCACCTAGATAATATTTTCCTGTCCTAAAAAAAATAATGAGTCCATTAGTTTAGCTGATCTAAATACTTATACAAATATTTTTTATTACTTTTTATTACCTGGTGGAACTTTAAGAGGGTGTGCACGTGCCAACGCACTCTTAACTATTCTTGAGACAAGAGCAGTTCCTTCCCATCCAACCAAGACATATGTAAATTTCGAGTCAAATGAGCACGCATCTAACATATTTTGTGTGGGATAATCTTTTCTACCACGGTATCTAGGTGCGAGTTCTATTGGAACTTTAACACGCACATGCGTGCAATCAATTGCTCCAATACAGTCCTGACATTAAATTTATATATTAAAAGTGTACAAGAAAATTAATCAACATTTGTATAAGATAAAAAATTTGTTTACCTTAAAATACAGGTAGAATCTATGGTTGTATAGTATCTGCAGAGGCACTTGTGTTCCATCAGGTTGTTTTAAAAATTTTCCCTCCACCTCTATCAAAGCATCTAGCACTCTATAAAAATGACGACTAACAGTTTCACCGGAGCGTCTAAAAAAGAAGGACATCACACGGTTTCTAACATTATGTCATACTATATGAAGAAATTTTGCATCGTATCTATGGTTGTATAGTATCTGCAGAGGCACTTGTTTTCCATCAGGTTGTTTTAAAAATTTTCCCTCCACCTCTATCAAAGCATCTAGCACTCTATAAAAATGACGACTAACAGTTTCACCGGAGCGTCTAAAAAAGAAGGACATCACACGGTTTCTAACATTATGTCATACTATATGAAGAAATTTTGCTACTTGTTCTTCGATAGACGCTCTTCGTGTATGTGTAAGTCCACCTTGATCTTGTAATAAGGTGCACAAGTTTAAGAAAGCTTTGGGACCCATACGAATGACATCATAACATCGCTCACTTCCTACAATATGTTTCATCAACTCATTTCTAACTTTCTCTCCTTCCTCTGTGATTCTATAAGGTATTTGAGATCTTCTACGCTTGCTTTTTAGCGAACATATTAGAACAATAATGATAGATACTTGAAGAATCATCATTTGAACCAATTTCATATACTTGATTCTTATGTCTTCGTTAGTTATCTATAACAAATTAAACAGTAAAATTTACTCTAATTATAAATCCATATACAAATAAATCAAATTAAAATATTTATAACAAATAAAATAAATCATATCAAAATCAGAACAAATAGATTAAGAAATTTTAAAACAAATCAAATATATAATTTCAATCCCAAATTAATTAAGAATCTTTATAACAAATCAAAATTTATCAAAATTTATGTTACTAATAACTATTTTCCTATTATACTACATCATATTATTAGCCAATTTTATTTTACAGTAACTAATTTTAGTTTTTCCCTATACATAATAAGAATACAATCGACGTGAATAGTAGTGAAAAGCAACATGAACAATAGTTTTGCAACAAATCTAATTTCTACTTTTGTTTTTAATAAAAAGTTAATTTAACATACAAAACACTATAAAGCAACATAAATAATAATTTTAGGTTTTGTTTTTAGTAACTATACTTAATTTCAGAAAAATGAAAAAGACACGAACATGAAGATAAATCAGATATTTAATTTAATATAGCACACATATAAATACAGGTAAAAAAAATGAGAAGAAATATGATGTATCTTGTTAGAGTAGAAGAAAGATAGACTCTTTGCAAGCAAAAAGAATGCTTGTGAAGGAGAAAAGTTACGGTGAATGAATAGAAAAATATCACGTTGATTGAAATAAAGAATATGAACGGTTAATAATTGTCTTATCAGTTGATTTCATTCCATGAAAAATGGGCCAAAATAGTGGTATTGGATGAAATGTGTTTCATCATACTCCATTCCATTTAATTTTTGTAAATCCAAACAATGGAACATAACTCCACTCCACTTCATTCCATTCAATCTCTTTCCATCAATTCAAACAGACCCTAAGTCTATTTGCAAAATAGAAAATTATAAATTATAAATACTTTTTCAATTTTAATAAAATATTAATAATTTTTTAACTAATAATATATCCTTTAACATTAATTATGACTATTCCTCCTACTTATTCTTTTAATTTATTTTGATATAGAAAATTAATTAAATTTCTTAATAGGTGTGAAAGGCATAATTCTTTAGTTTGAAACAAAATAATTTTACATGAAAAAAATGCCCATAATTAAATGAAATTTAGGAAAAATATTTAATACTAGTACTTACTAACTTTTTGATAGCTTAATTTTCCATAGACTATGCAACTTAATTACCTTCAAACGGACTCAAACAACATCACCGTTGATAACATTTCCCCAATCATCCTCTCTGTAATTTCCGTAACATTACTACTACTATAGTTCCAAATCCCGTAATACTAATAATTTTAAGAACTATAGTAGTAGATTTTTTTTTCTCAACTCATAACCAAAACTAATCATTTCTCCATTTTTCCATTTCCACAGTTCCTATTTTTGTTGATTTAGGGTTTCTGCATTCACTGATTCATTCCAATCGCATTGTGGAACAAAATGGTGTCAAGTCCTTCTTCATCCGAGAATCACAAGAAGATGAAATCATCGCCAGCAGCAACGCCCAGTCCTTTGAGGAGATCCGAGAGGCAGCGAAACATTTCATCTTATTCGGATGGTTCACCGTCTACTTCTACAATTTCGAAGTATGATCCTAAAGATAAGGATGAGAATGAGAAAACTTCTTCAAATCGAAAAACTAAGATAATAGATGCTCGGAAGTATCGAAATATTTTAACTAAAAAGAATAATAAAGGTAATGTTTGTTTTTGATTAGCCTTTGCATGTTGCTGTTTAGGTTTATTTATTTATTTATTTTGACTAAAGTCTAAAATTCAATTATTTGGTTCAAAGATGAGTAGTTATGAGTTGTTTTTGAAATAGCTGATAGAATTAGATGTAGTGATTATGATTAATGAACTAGTTTTAGTCTTCTAGAGCTGTTACATTGTTGTAAAGCCGGAAGAGTTTATTAGACTCAGGTTCAATATAATAGTGTGGTGATGAGTTAATTAAAGAGTGGGTGATGACTACAATGTTGGTCTTCTAAGTTTTGTTAATAGTTCTTTCGGTTATCAAAATAAGTATAATTGAAAATGGTGCCTGGTGAGGTGTGGAAGTTAGATATATTGTTTTTTGTATGGATGTTTTATTATTTTTCTTTTCTTGATTGCTAGATTGCCACAAGGAGACAAATGATGAGCATAAGTTGACTCCAAAAGATAGCAACAAAGGTGAGGGCAAGATTGATGGGTGTTTTAATGGGATTAGTTTACAGTGTAAAGAAGTTTTTGAGGATTGTATTAAGCCATCTGAAGATGCCAAAGCAAAGGATATGAGCGCAGAGTCTATATCGAGAGGACTTGTAAAAGAACCGTTAGAAAATAATGTGACAATAGGTTCAACGGTGGTAGCATCTAATTCCACTACTCAACAGAGTAGTGAGATACCTGAAAGAGTTCATTCAGGTAGCCATGAAGAGGAGACTAGGGGTTCAGATTCAAATGGAAGTTTGATTAGGAAATGCGTTGGAAATGATAAGGGTGAAAATTTGACACCTTCCAAAAGAAAAAGCACGGTGGTCGACAATGGAAATTCGACACCTTCTAAAAGAAAAAGCATGGCGGTAGACAAACACTCTGATGTTTCTCCTACCTTGGTTGATGATATAAACTGCAACTTAACTGTGGATGCCGTCCCCGAAAGACTTTGCATTAATAGTTTAGAGACCAGTGGGCCTTCCAAGAGGATAAGGTAATTGTTATTTGCTTTTAAACTATGTTGAATTAAACAATGCTAGTTTTTAATTAAAAGGGTTAAATAAATTGTCAGGCCCTATAAAGTCATAACCATTCAACTTAAAAAAATTCATTCGAAACAAATACATATGTATGATTGTGATTTAATAGACACTAAATACATATTTCCCCCTAAATAATATGGATTGCTTGGAATTTTTGTTGTGCTCTGTTGCCTTTTTTAATCTTAGCTTTCATGTAGCCTCAAGCCTCTTTTGTCTCTCTGAGAAAAAAAAATTAAGCTATATATTAAAAATAGTGTCGGCTTTTGTTGTATCCTTGTCCCAAAGTCTCCTTTCTATTTGCATTTCATTGCTATCCACAACTGAGCATTATCCCACTAGGGGGTTAGGCTGATACTAGTGACGATGCATCTTTCGAAGGTTTCTCCTATTGTTTTCTTAGATATATTACAAGCCCTTATAATCAAATATTTCTCTATTTGTTTCCTTCTTACATAATCTAACCACTTTTCTTTGAAAAAATTATATAAAATATGCTGTCTGACATATGTGATATCAAGCTTCTTTTGTCCTTTTTATAAATTTAGGACTTGTAAATCATTTAGCGAAGCACATTTCCCTCCATTGAGAAAGGCTTAAAACAACTCTCATTTACTCATTTAAAAATTAAATTCCTCTCCCTTGGCAATGAATATGTTACACTTCAGTACATTTAATACAAAACAAGCTTCTTCTACATTTCCTCCCCAGCTTCTTCTACAAGTTTTTAGAGAAGACCCGTAAAAACTTTAGCAAGGAGGATTGACCAGGTATACGATAGTAAAATAGTAAGTTTGAGATAGAGACCAAGAAAACAAACTAAAGGTCATACCATGAATAGAAATTGGGAGATAAATGTCTATCTTCAAACTAATATATGATAGGAAGTTATGGTGTCACACAAGCCATAGTAGGAAATGTTTGATTTTTATTATTGTTGTTATGGGATATTAGAATGTGAAATAAATGTTTTGTATGAAGTTTCTGCAGCCGATAAATATGTTTTCAAAGCATTAGTTGGTCCTCTGAAGTTGCTCACCACCACGTAGTGTTTGGTTGGGGTAAATGAAGGTGAGGGAAGCACAATGACTTCTCTGATTCAATTTTGATTCCCCCTCCAATATTGTGGATTTGGAGAGGAGAGGCGAGTTTGTTAAATTTTGAATGTATTAATGAAAATATCCTTACATAAAGTGTAATGTAAAAAAAGGGTTGAAGTAGTAAACTAGTCCTTCTCCTACTTTCAAGTCCCTCTTCCTCTTGTTTATCAAGCAAAGAGAGGGTTATCCCTCTCTCATGTCGTTGTCTCAACCAAACCGAATATCTAATGAAATCCCTCCCCTCCATTAAAGTTCCTCTTATTTGTGAACAAACAGATTGCAAAAGATTAATGTTAAATGAAGAACTGTAATGCATATCATCTTTCGAGAGAATCATAGTTTTAAATTAAGAGGTGAGGATGGTATAGTTTAAGCATCTCCCAGGGGAAAAGATCATGCACTTTATTCTTACAGTTTTATTGGTCATGTTTTTTTTTTAACTGTAGTTTTTTTTATTAAGTTTGTTCATTTTGTCTTTTGATTTATCAATTATATCGGTATGGTAAATTATCTAAATATTCAGTTAAAATGTAAGGTGTCATATTAGAATTTTTGTATTAACAATACTACAAAATTAATAACTGTTCGACACATTACAATTTAACAAAATTTTGGTGGATGATCACTACAAGGCAATTTATGTAATGGATAAACTGAGTGACTAAAATGAACAAAATGAAAATATTAAGGACAAAAGTGAACGTAGTGAAAAGAATATTGCAAAGAACTTACTTAAAAGCCATAATATTGTGTTTGTCAATCATGTTAGTTTTGGGCAGTATTGTATGGAAGTTTTAGTTTCTATCTTTTCCCATCTATTTATAAAAGCACGGAAATAGAAAATATAAAAGGAGGAGGAAGGGGTAAGCCATTAAAACATAAAGTCATTGTTGCTATTAATATTAGGGTTTTTCATTATCCAGTAAATGTGAGAGCTTTACTTTTCATTGCATTGGGTGATTATTTTGTCACATAAGCTTATGTTTCTAGCTTCTTTGATCCGGTTTTCTTAGGGGGATCAATAATGTTGATCAACCTACTTCAAAATCTAATGATGAAAAGTCATGTACCAGAAACAACGAAGGTTAGTGATCTCTGTCATCTTTTTACTGTTCAACAAGATTGAGAAATAGTAAATTTTATTGTAGCGTTTGGTAATTTATCCATGTGATTTACATCTTTTACTCAGTTTTTTTGTTCAATCGAATCACAGAGAGACCTCAAGAGAACAATGATGTTGAAACTGAGAAGATAAGGAAACAGCAGAGGAGCTTACATCTTTCATTAAAGCCAGAGATAGCAAAGCTTTGTGAAATTCTTTTTCTCCCAGTATGCTATTTGTTTTTTACTTTATTAGGTTTTACCTGCTGTTTTTTATAACTATTATGATTTAGAAATGCATCCAAAGTTGAAAGGGGCAGACCCTGGTTAAGTTGAAAAAACTTATCAATTGAATTTCTGCTTTTTACTATTATTGGTGCTGTAACATTTTGTTTAGAACAAAAAATTAATACTCCCTCCGGTCCTATTTATAAGAGACGATTTACTTTTTAGATTCATTCAACAACCAATGTGTCTAGTCTAAATAATAGGCCAGATACATTGATTGTTGAATGAATCTAAAAATAAGTTGTCTCTTATAAATAGGACCATAGGGAGTATAATATAATTTTGAAGTGGTGGATGTAAAATATGTAAGAACCAATTGATGAGAGCATATTTATGATATTATGATCTACTCCAGGGTGTCTCGAGTTTTTCTGTTTGTTTTATTTTGCTGAGAGGAGCGTTCTAGTGTCATTACTCATTGATGGATTATTTATTATTCATTATGGAGTCATTGAACATATTGAAATAGCCACAACAATGGCTTTATTTGTAAGCAATAAAACATGGATTCAAGATAACAAATGCAGAACCTAAGGAATATGGAATATGGAGTGCGTACCTTTGAAAATAGTTTACATTTGTATAGATTTTGAATGCAAGGACTTTGGGTTTATAAATGAATACCTAAACTATATTATTAGCAAATTTGATGATGTTTTAACATATCTTTTTGACAATGCAGGATAATGTCAAGAGTATGGTTGGAAAGTTTCTTGAATATACCGTGAGCAATTACATGATCTGTACTGAACCAGTATCAATATTACAGGCTTTTCAATTATCTCTGGTGAGAATGTTTCTTTGATTTTTCTTATTCAGTTTTCTCCTCCCCCTGCATGGTGACACAACTTTTTATTATAGTCCCCCCTGTTTATGTTACTGTTGGTAATCTAATTTCAATTGTATAAGTTGATTGTTTTGTGGTCATGTTTTCTTGATTGTTTTCATGTCATGTGAGAGTTGTTCGTTTACAACTTTGATGCATTTTGTTTTGCATCTTTCTGGAACTTGATTTGAATGGTTGCCTTCCCTCCAGAATCCTACCAAATTATAAAGTACATTATGCTTTGTTGGTTTGATGTTGCAGAATGAAGAGGCGTGTTTAAGGATTATTCTGTTGTATAGGGATTAGTGTTACTCTTAGAAATTTTATGAATAACATAATAATCTGTAAATATGCTTCTCTATTCTGCATCATTTGACTCTTTATCTTGGAAAAATCTATCACATCACTATTGTATGTTGCTTGAACATCTACTGTCACATTTTTATGTTGCTGCAACCTTTTTCATAAGCCTTTTTGATTTGTACTTGATCTAGCTGGTCAACTTCACGTCTGTTTTTTATGTTGCCTCCCTTGAAATTTAATGAAGTTGAGACTGTGATTACTGGGTAGCATGGTCACTCGGGTAAAAAATGAGGCGACATTCAAGCCTCCATGGGGATGTAGGCATTGGTTTCATGGTCAAGTAATTCGACTTGAAGTAACTCCAGTCATTATTGTCTTTAAAATGTGATAGGTTACAGTAGAAAGAAAGATACTGAAGTAAGAATGTGGCTGTGGTAGTATTAATGTGATTATTACAGAAAAATAGAAGAAAATCTGATAGCGAGCTACCAGACCTAGCCAAGTGCTTCCTTGACCAGAAAGTGATTATCAGTGATCCCTCTCACTGATAGCTGTAGGTTACCACTAACCTGTGCACAGGTTTAGAAGCAATTGCAGCTGACCTGCACGTGTACAGGATTAGCCTTTCTATATAAAGCCGTAGTCATCATAATTGAGAATCAATAAAAACAGAATATTCTAGCATCACAAATCTGTTACGAGTCATTCTTAGATTTTACACAATTGAAACTCTCTCCCAGTTGTTACATTTAAATAATTCTCTTCTTTTCTATGGGATTTTTTTAGCTCTCGTTTTTTTACCTCCTCTTTATTGCAATATGATTACCATCTCAAAAACGCATTTAATGTGGGAAACCCTTAGATTGTTCAGTTTTGTAACAAAAAAATGCGTATTATTCATTTGATTGCCTTTAGTACATTTAACTGACAAGCTTTTTCTTGTACTGTTTCAGTGTTCAACTGTTGCTTCGTTGCTAAGCCACAAGCTTGACCCTGAAGCTGCCCTCATTCTTGCGAAGCGGCACTTGAATTTTTCCTGTAAGAAAGATGCGGTTGATGAAATTAGTGCAATGCTGTGGGATCTGAAGGACAAATTTTTATTACTCACTGGAAACTCTAATGCCAATTGCTCTCCAAAGGTTTCAGAATCATCAAAAAGGGTTCGCTTGAATTCAGATACAACATCAGATGTTGAATTGACCAAAATTTCTAGAAATATTAAAGTAAATCAGAAGCGCAAAGAGCAATGGAGAAAGCTACTTCATATTCAACAGGAAAGTAAACGTAAGTTAGAAGAAGATATTGAGAAAGAAATGGCTGATTTTAAAAATATGCTTCATATAGAGTGGCGAGCTACTGTACCATTTTATGGGAAGGAAAAAGAGAAGCTCAGAGAATTCAAAAGTAAATACAATATAAAGGAGGCAATATTGAAAAGGGAGCAAGAAGCACGTCTCCAGGCTCTTGAGGCCAAACAGTTAGAAGCAAGGCAAAAATTGCGTGAGTCGCCAGCACCAGATGAATTGTCAAACCTAGTTTCTTCGAAGGAACTTGGGACATCCCATAATGCTCCAACAATCCTTCTGTCTAATGAAGTGTCTGAAACTAGTTGCAAATGGGCCACTGCCAGTGAATTGAGTAGGAAGGAAGCTGTGGGATTGCCCAGCAAAGTCAGAAGTACTGATTATCCAGAGAATGCAGCTCCTCTGAACTCTTTGTCCACAAATCAAATATCTGATGAAGGTTTAGATGGGGCTGTATCACTAAAGCCTCGTAGCTCTTCTGGTCCAAGCAATGGCCATCCAGCTGCACTTTCCCTTTTGAATTCACCATCTTCAATTAAAAAAGTTACCGGTAGAGTCTTGCCGGCCATAACTGATGGACAAATACCAGTCACGGGACCAGAATTGAGTAGGGATGCAGCTGTGGGATTGCGTAGCAAAGTTATAAGCACTGGTCATCCAGAGAATGCAGCTGCTCTGAATTCTTCACCAACAGATCAAATATCTGATGTAGGTTTAGATGGTGTTGTATCATCAACGCCTTGTATATTTTCTAGTCCAAGTGATGGTCGTCCTGCTACATCTTCCCTTTTGAGTTCACCTTCAAAGCAACAAGTTCCTGATAGAGTCTTGCCCCCCATAACTGATGGACAAATACCTGTTGTAGTGCCAGAAAATAATCATGAAGAGTCTGATTGTCAATTAACAGACAATGTGGAGGTGAATGAGAATACTGCATCAGACTACCAGGAAGTAGTAGACAGAACCATGGCAGAAAACACTTTGTCCCAGGAGACTTCAGTATCTAGGGCAGTGGGTCCCATTGAGCCTCAAAAACAAGTGCACGGGCAGCCATTATCATCAGTAGAACCACCACCTAGTCCAGTTCATATTTTACCTGCATATCAACCCAAACAAGTTTCGTTGATCTTGGAGCCTCCAGAGCAGGTGCAGCCATTACCTTTTTCAGGGTTCCTTTCATCCAACCAGGATATCTCTAACTTGCCTTTGGCGGCTGGAGGTGAAGATCAGTCAGCAACCAATGAAGATTCTTTCTCCAGCCAGATTCCTGAGGCATCAGCTGAGGTTCAAAATCAACCCGCCGAGCAAGCTGCCTTGAATTTGGAAGTTGATTCACATTCGCGTCAAGATGTGCCTCCAGTCTCAGACATGGTCCTTGATTCACCTGTGCCTGGTGGAGTCAGAGCCCAGGCATTAGACACAAGAAATTTGTTAACTCACAGAGTTATCAATAATCATCCTATTCAAACTCCAGCACAATCAGCTTCAAGAAATTTTCCATCTTTGTTCCATGACCCACTTCGTTATGAATTGGAAAGAATACGTAAATTGACAAAGCAAAATCTGAAAAACCATGAAGATATGGTTAGTTTCTGTGCAACTCATTATTGTGAGAATATTTATATTTTATATCTTATATCTTCGTTTTATGATAAATAACTGCTATATTATTCTATTTGTTGGAACAGAAATTACAGCTGAAATGTAATTTTGAGAAGGAAATTGAGGAACTTCGCAGGAAGTATGATATTCAAATGAAGGAGATTAATAATGAATTTCAGAAAACAAGCAAGAACTATGATACACAATATAAAACAGTTTATGTACATAAAATATTGGCCGATGCTATGAAAGCGAATTCTGATCCTAGGTTTTCTGGTGAATCGAGAATGCTGCAAGGTATAGTCCCTTATAGTGGGTGCATTAATTGTTGAAATGTCTATGACATCTATTATTCTCTTGATCTTGACTATTAATTTGTTACCCAAGTAAAACGTATATTTACTGCTTGTAAACACATATATGTGGAGATTTATTTACAAGACAATGTAGTGTATCTTCTATTGTTTAATTACTATTATATTTGAGAACCTTTCCCCTTGAGTGACGGGTGAAGGGTATTTGATACCAAGCTCAAGGGCATAAAATGCAGGAATGTAGCTTTTGTTGGTGCTATCTGTCTCTTTTCTTTATAATGATGATGATCTATGCATTTGCTGCTGTTGTTTTGGCTGTTTGGATTCTCATAAATTTCAAGGTTTTTTTTTATTAAATTAAGTATGCAAATTGTATATTTGTCTCTTGCTGTGATTGTGAGCACATTCATCTCATCTTTTTCCCGTTCTACTCATATATGGCCAAACCATTTTATTTTAACGTTTATCTTTTTCTAACAAGATTATACTAATGCCAGATGCAGGTTTTACCCAACTTCCAAGATCGCAAAATCCTACTCATCCTTCTCTGGTTACTGGATCGTCTTGCCATGGAGCTCCTACAACCACTTTCCAGAGTTCACACGCCTCAATTGGCTCTCATTTTATGTTGCCATCACCTATACATGCCTCTTACAATACACCAGGAGATTTCAGCGGTTTTTCTGCAAGACCACCGCATGTCAATATCTCTTCACCTAATCTTCAAGCTGGTGGGGAGATACATGCCCCTCCACTGCATCCTCCGCCTATAAGACCCTCAACATCTGTACCAGCCTCCTGTCTCATGGGGGAGTTCTGTGCCCCTCCACCTCCTCTCCAGCCTTATAGACCCTCAACATCTGTACCAGCCTCCAGTCACAGTGGGGAGATCCGCACCCCTTCACCTCCTCTACCGCCTTATAGACCCTCAACATCTGTACAAGCCTCCAGTCGCAGTGGAGCGATGCGCACCCCTCCACCTCCTCTCCCGCCATATAGACCCTCAACATCTGTACCAGCTTCCAGTCACTGTGGGGCTATGCGCACCCCTCCACCTTCACTCCCGCCTTACAGACTCTCAACATCTGTACCAGCCTCCAGTCACAGTGGGGCGATGCGTACCATTCCACCTCCCCTCCCGCCTTATAGACCCTCAACATCTGTACCAGCCTCCGGTCACAGTGGTGCAATACGTGCCCCTGCACCGCATCTCCCGCCTTATAGACCCTCAACATCTGTACCAGCCTCCAGTCTCAGCGGGGAGATACGAGTCCCTGCACCACATATCCCGCCTTATAGACCCTCAACATCTGTACCAGCCTCCAGTCTTGGAGGAGTTCCACATGATATACCAAGTCACCCTGCACCCAGTAATGCTCCTGCAAGTTCTTTATTATCATCTCAGAGGCTTCCCAGTCCAATGCCAGCAGTCTCTCAGTTTGGTCCTCATAGGGGGCATGAGTATGAGAGCACAGGTGGGTTCCCTATTCCTAATGTAACTGCCACGGATACGCGCATGAATGCTAATAGTCAAACTAGCATTAATCTGCCAAATACTCTACCACACATGTCAGATTCGGCATCTTTGAAGCATTCCCAATTTAGCAAAAGTAGCAGCATTCCGGCCAACTCAACCCAAGAAGCGACTACACCTTCTGATGTTGTCTGTTTATCAGATGATGACTGACCAGTGAAATGTTCATATTTTTTTTTCTCTGATTTGTCCTAACACTAGGAAATGATACAAGCTCCTTTTCTGCTACTTGAATTTAGGACAGAAGTTTGGTGATAGTGATGCCTCGCGCACCGGTTTTTGTTTAGTGCATATTTGTAATCATTAATTTACTGTAAATATATAACGCATATGTAATTCAAATTCCTAGGTATCTTGGGGATTGCAATTAATGGTTGTACGCTTAAATGAAACAGTGATACAATATTTTTAATGAAGTATAGTATAATGATGATTAAGAGAATTATTTGAAATCCATAAGTTTGTTTTGGCAACCATGTTAATGTTATTTGAAGTCCATTTTAATCATGTTAGTCATCGACTGAGTATTCAATCATTTGTATAAACCAATATAATCATTGCAACAGTAACATATGTTAATCATGTTAATAATTAATTCAGTAACAATTTAATCATTGGTATAAGCCACTCAACCATCCACAATTCTAACTTAAATAGAAAATAAATCATCGATTCAGTATCTAACCTATCATAATCTCTTAATTTAGTCTTCAAATTATACATATAAAATAAGAAATATTCAAAGTGTTTTGCCTTGGACAAGAGGATTTGTCCTGCACCCCCTCAATTTCATCTGATATCCCACCCAAGCGAGGGCTGCTATTATTTTTATACTTTACTAGCGTCCAGACGGACACTCAGACGTTTAAAAATATAAATACTATTTTTTGTGTGTTAAAAATTGAATGAAATAGTTGTGCAAACTATCATATAATAGTTAATAAAAAAGAAGTTAGTAAAATAGAAGTTGAATTTTAAAATTAAAAACAAAAGGGTATAATTGGAATAATATAGAAATCACCAAATCCAAGTTTTCTCTTTATATATGTTGTAGATTAAATATATGTTTTTTAATTTTTAAAAGTATCATAAAATATTGGATTTTTTAAAAGAATATCGGATTTTCTGCACTAATATGAAAAAATACCGGATATTGAAAAAAAATCAGATATTTTGAAGAAATACCAGAAATTTCTAGTAAAAACGCATTGATTTTGGATAAATGTTTGAAGAAATACCGTTAGTAAAAACACATTTATAGTTTTTCAAATTTTTGAAAAATGCCGGTAGTTTATATTTGATAGACAATTTTTTTTTAACACTACTGGAATTTTCAAAATGTTTTGTAGTTTTTTTTGGCATTTTTTCAAAAAATCCGATAAAACTACTTAACATTTTGAAAATTATGGTAAACTTCAAAACATTTCTAAAATTCAATAGTTTTAGTATTTTTTTTTACTTATCGAATATGAATTACCGATATTTTTCAAAAATTCAAAAAATTATCAAAGATACTGAATTTATAAAAAAATACGATATGTTAAATTCATTTTAAAAAATTGATAAAAATGCATACTGGACTTTTTAAATACACTACCAAAATTTTCAATTTATACTTAATTTTTTACTTGTTCTACCGATTTTTTTGACAAAATTTTGACAAGGATAATATGGATATTATGAAAGTATGTGACGGTGTCAAGTCAAACAATGGGGGTGGTAGGATAAATCCTCCTTGGATTATGACTATGTTCAGATTCCAATAAAATTTGAGGCTCAGAAGCGTGTGCCCCAGTAACAAGACTCGTGATGCCCAATAACAAAACATAAAATCAAGAGGCCTTTATGTTGACATGCCACAATGAGGTCAAATTGGTGATGTAAAGGGAAAGATAACTTATCCATAATTGTAAATTCAAGGAAATGTTCTAGGACCTCAGGGACAAACGTCGATCTATCTTAGGATAACACCTGATATAACAAATGATTGAAGAAAGACAGTTAGATACAAACTATACTCTGACATTTGTCTATTTGAACGTAATTTTATATTGGAAGATTCCAGACCTTCGAAACTCTAGAAAACCCTATAAAAAGGATCATAAACGTCAAATCAAGCTGCTCACAATTTTCTAACATAAGTACCTCACACCCGATAGTCACTA